>JAINUG010000040.1:3587671-4187671 GCA_029706075.1 Aldrovandia affinis | reverse complement strand
ATGAACATTCGAAGAAAATCTGAGAAAAGGTTATTCAAATGCACCATTTCAGGGGAAGGACATAAGAATATTTGAAAGACTTTGAACATTCCCCAGACCACTGTTAAGTCTATCATAAATAAAACGAGAGAATATGACACAACTGTGAATTTGTCTAGAACAGGCTGTCCTCCAAAACTGAGCATCAGAGCAAGAAGGGCACTTGTTAGGGAGGCCACCAAGAGGCCTATGGCAACTCTGACGGAGTTACAGTCTTCCATGGCATAGATAGGAGAAACTGTCCATGGGACAACAATAGCCCAGACGCTTCACAAATCTGCACTTTGAGGGAGGGTGACAAAAAGAAAGCCATCGTTGAAGAAAACTTACATGAAATCTCACCTAGAGTTTGCCAGAAGGCATGTGGGAGATTCTCAAGCCAAGTGGAGGAAGATTCTATGGTCTGATGAGACCAAGATTGAACCTTTTGAACAGTTTGGCGCAAGCCTAACACTGCGCATCACCCCAAGAACATTATCCCTACCACAAAACATGGCGGTGGGAACCTAATGCCATGGGGTTGCTTCTCTGCTCCGGGGACGGGAACTTGTCAAAATAGAGTGTAAAATGGACAATCCTTGGAGGAAACCCTGCTGCAGTCTGCAAGAGACCTGGGGCTTATATTTCAGCAGGACAATGATCCAAGGCATACAGCAAAAGCCACATTGCAATGGTTTAAAAAAAAAAAAAAAAGTGTCCTGGAGTGGCCCATACCTCAATAATAATTTTATTATTGCACTTCGTTGTCATGGTTATTGTTAGGCTTATTAGTGTTTATCAATCAGACTTTGGTGAGCCTGCTACCTGTTACTTCTGTAAAACCTTTCTCTGGGGTTCATTTTTACATTTTTATTCACTTTCAGCTGAAAACGTACATTTACATTTTAGGCATTTAGCACATGCTCTTATCCAGAGCGACTTACACATTTTATTTACATACAATCCATTTATACAGCTGGATATTTTACTGAAGCAATTCAGGTTAAGTACCTTGCTCAAGGGTACAACGGCAGTGTCTCCACCTGGGATCGAACCTGCAACCTGTCTGTTACAAGCCCAGCTCCCTAACCATTACACTACACTGCCAGCACAACTTAATATACACGTTCAAGGACAACTGTCAGGTGACCTACTAATATGTTCACAGCAAATTCCTCTTGTTGAACTTTAACACAGAAGAGTTTAGAGCAGCGCAATCAGTGTCCGTTCTTGAGCGCGTCCACAAGTGCAACTCATTCCTCTGGAGAAGCAAGCCTAATGTAAACACAGATTGATGGTTTCAGGTTCATCTCAGAACCTGTTAATTGTTCTTGATTGATTGATTGAATTCATTTGAAAGAATGTTAAAATACATATATAGCTTCACCTCATTTGCTGGTTCTTGATTGATTGATTGAATTTATTTGAAAGAATGTTAAAATACATATATAGCTTCACATCCATTAAAACCACTCTAACGAGGATAAAAACACAAAAAAGCCTTCCGGCTTATTTCCATTGTGGTCCTCTTAATTAGACACTTTTAATTAAAGCATGATTTGCTCTCAGTCAGATCAACTAATGCTCTCATTTTCTGTAATGCGTTATATGACACATGATTCATTTAAAAAGAGGTTACATATTTACATAATTGATTCAATTGTAGACTGACAGGTGAAAACAGTGGGGGGCCTACCTTTTGAAAGTGGACAGTTGGTCACTGAAACCATTTGTGGAAAATGAAGAATGACACAATTCTATCATTTAAAAATAAGAAACCATTTGAACTTACACAGATGAAAATGAAGAATGACAGAGCAATTCTATAATTTAAAAATAAGTTTAAAGAAAACAATGATGGTAGAACTTACACAGATGTTTTCAACAACCTTAATTGATCAAGAGACTGGCAGTAACAAAAACCAGCGTACACAGGGGGTCCCCAGGGCCGAAGTTGGGAACAACTGACGTAATGCTTTAAAGGTTTGGGCACGTTGAACTGAATACTTTCCCCTGGGTTTATTTTTCTTGTATGCCCACCCCAGGGTACTTTTTTTTTAAATGGGTGTGTGATATTTCGACAACCCCATTCTTGCTCTGTGTACTTTCTGCATAAACGGAATCCTTTCCATGTTGACCGTACCCTGATCTCCCTGTTTTATAACAGTGTGGTCCAGAGCATCCTTACATTCTGTCTCATTTGGGTATACGGCAACATGTGTGTCATAGATCGAAACAAGCTCGAAAGAGAGCTGTCAAGACAAGCTGGCAGAATCATTGGCAGCCATCACATGGTTGTAGTTGAACTCTACTCCAAGTTGATGGTAAACAAAGCAGATCATGGGAGATGAGTCACCCACTCCACAGAGCTCTCTGTAGACATAGGAGGGGCAGCAGCCGCCTCCTCCAGCACAAAATCAAGACAAAGAGGGGTTATTTGGGGGTAATTATTTTATCCCAGCTGCCATCAAACCGTACAACAGTTGTGTCCAGTTGTAGTAAATGCACTTTGGCACTTTTAATGCCCTGAATGTACCGGGCTCGATACACTTATGCACCGTAACAAATGGAATTTGCCCTGAATGTACTAGATGCCTTTTTATAATATGTCCCTTTTTTTCTATGCTTTTTCTTTATTATTATTTATTAAATGTCTTAATGTGTCTTGTGTAATGTGTTTAATATGTCTTAATGTGTCTTGTGTAATGTGTTTAATATGTCTTAATGTGTCTTGTGTAATGTGTTTAATATGACTTAATGTAGGCGGCACGGTGGTGCAGTGGATAGCACTGTCGCCTCACAGCAAGAAGGTCTCGGGTTCGAATCCAGGCCGGGGGCCTTTCTGTGTGGAGTTTGCATGTTCTCCCCGTGTCCGCGTGGGTTTCCTCCGGGTACTCCGGTTTCCTCCCACAGTCCAAAGACATGCATGTTAGGCTAATTGGAGAGTCTAAATTGCCCGTAGGTATGAGTGTGTGTGTGAATGGTGTGTGTGCCCTGCGATGGATTGGCGACCTGTCCAGGGTGTATTCCTGCCTCTCGCCCGGAACGCATGCTGGGATAGGCTCCAGCCCCCCGCGACCCTGACAAGGAATAAGCGGCTTAGATAATGGATGGATGGATGGATGTCTTAATGTGTATTGAAGCTGCCAAACGAATTTCCCCCTTTTGGGATAATAACAGTCTTCTAATCTATCTAACCTTTTGGTTGAAGGGATCTCCGCGGTGCTGTTTGAGACTCGTATGGGCTGCCTGAACGACGAGGTCCCGGAGGAGACCCAGAAGTTCATCACATCCGTGGGGGAGATGTTCCGACTGTCCCCCATCATTCTACTGTTCCCCAGGTCGCTGTGGCCATACCTGCCCTTCTGGAAGCACTTTGTAGCTCTGTGGGACCACCTCTTCAAAGTCGGTGAGTGTGCGAGGTCTTAGAGCGCATCAGCGCCAGCAGCCGTAACTTACTGTTTTTCTTGGTTCTCAAGTGCATTGCTTTTCTCCGCTCGTCAAGTCTCACATTTATATACTCCAGCCACCTGCTGGTGGATTCTGAGTAGTGCAGGAGGTAAACAAGTGAACACACCAGGTACCCATGCTATAATAATATAAACATGTAGGTTTCTGAATGCCTGAAAGCCGGATGCTATCTCAGCAATAGGTATGACGATTAAACTCTACTGCTACGTTATGAGATATAATGTTATGAAATCTAGATGATGCGATTATGTGATTTCTCTGCTGTCATCAAGGGCATCTGCCACACATGCCTTGACCGCCAACACATACTAATAATAATACAATCAGGGGTGCACATAAGTGGTACGCCAGTACGCATTCGCGTCCTCAAACGTTAATTGCATACCAAGAAAGATGACAAACTTTTGAAACATACGTGCGTTTAAGTTTGATCAGTCCATCACTGGTAAGTTAATTAGTTAGTTATGTTTCAAAAGTTTGTCGTCTTGCTTGGCACGCAATTAACGTTTGAGGACGTGAATGCGTACTGGCATACCATTTATGTGCACCCCTGAATATAATATAATATATGCCATTTAGCTGACTCTTTTATCCAAAGTGACTTACACTAGTGAATGCATACATTTATCAGTATATATTAATATTAATGAAATTCTTACAAAGCTGTTGATCAGGTCTAAGTGCCTCTGCTTCCTTCTGTTTCAACCTCTGACCGCAGCCCAGGAACTGGTAGAGCAGAAAACGGCCGAGATCCAGGAGAAGGTGAACAGAGGAGAGCCAGTGGCGGGCGAGTACCTGACCCACCTGCTGGTCAGCGAGCAGATGTCCATTTCGGAGGTCCTGGGAAGCATCACGGAGCTGCTGCTAGCTGGGGTGGACACGGTGAGAGGAGGCTGGCCGGGGGCGACACCTGTGCTCTCTGACTATCCCTTACGGAGAGAAAATCACATGAATCCTACGAATCACAGGTAGGCAGAGGTAGTGTGATGGTCAGGGAACTCGGCTTGTAACGCAAAGGTTGCAGGTTCTGCGCTGCCTGTCAGGGACACGGTTCTACCAGACCGACCCTGGTCGCCAGCCCCGACCTGGGGCGGCATTTGGCTGTCCGCCCCAGGGGGAGGGGGGAGGGTGAGCCGGCTTGGGTCTGCCGTGAAGCACGTAAGGGAGTCTCCAGAACGTGGGTGAATTAGCTTGCCTCGTAGAGATGAGCGGCGGACTCGTGTGGGGAGGGTAAATCGAAATACTTGGAGCGTATATTTGGGCACTAAATTGGGAGAAAGAATAAAAGAGGTTGCAGCTTCCATTCCCAGGTGGAGCACTGCTGTTATACCCTTGAGCAAAGTACTTGATCTGAATTAGTTTTTTGACATTTCACACGTGTACCAGCCGTGTTGTCACATTTACCTCACAGGCATCCACAAGTGATCCACATGCATACACACGTTGTGAAATTCATGTGATTTTTCCATGAGGAAGGAGGTGTCATTGAGGCTTCTTTGTGACAGTGTGGAGTAGTGGAATAGTTATCAGCGATGAACTGGGCCTTTAATGGAAAGGTTAGATTTGACATCGCAGAGAGTAGATATAGGGTTTGGGAATGAGTACAGCAGGGTCGAGCACAAACTGATCAGAACTGACAAAAAGCAGGAAGTGTGTCCCTCATTAAAGAGAACCTGAATATGCGGGAAATTACAGGAACTGTAAAAACGCAGGACATAATTGAAGAGTGTTTTTCCAAAACTTTGGGGAAAAACACTCTTCAGTTGCAGAGTCATCCAGCTGTCAGCTGCTGTCGTTGCTCGATGCGCGCCAGTGATCCAGCGCAGTGTGGACACATCTGCGTGAGATTGAAATCGTTGATATAAGTTTAGGCTTGGGTCCCTTTGTGGAGTGTTCGGCATCACAGCCGCGTGAACGCGTGTCGTCCCCAGACGTCCAACACCATCTCGTGGGCGCTGTACCATCTGGCGAGAGAGCCCGACATTCAGGAGAAGCTGCACCGGGAGGTGATCGGCGTCTGCCCTGGGGACACGGTTCCCACCAGCGATGACATCGCCCGGATGCCGTGGCTGAAGGCCGTCGTGAAGGAAACACTCCGGTGAGCTCTGCGATCCATTCGTCACCCTGGCCAGAGGCAGGCCCAGTTCTACGAGGGTGCAAAAGGGTACAGTGCACACTCAGATTAATGTTTTGCACCCTCAGTTGAATATCTGTAATAAAACTTTTGAAAAGCACTACAAATTCTTCTGTGCAATTACTCGTATGCATGCACGTCCTTGCAAGCTCATAACACACGCAGCCATGTGGCATTCTTTGATCTTGCTTCAGGGCGTTGTCACGTGGTTGTTTGGTGCTACAGAGAATTTTGACCTACCGTAGTCATCTTTTCAGTGTGTGAGACCAGTTTGCAAATGGTTAGCTGGGCATAGCTAATGTGGCTAGCTACAACATCATAACGGATATCCTCAAATGGTTGAAGCCGAGTACCAGCAACACCACGCAGCCGCCACCACAGCCAAAGACACAGAGGCAGACTGTGGCAGCCAGCACAGTGTGCGCTGCAGCTAGCTACTAGTACTAGCTACTCATTTCAGATGCACCCTTAGTGATTTTGCAATGGAACCGGGCCGGGTCAGAGGGGTTTCGTGGAGCCAGGCCTCCGTTCACGAGACCAGAGCTGGGAACGCACGTGACCCACATTTGGCATTTGCAGTTGCTGATACAAATCTGTTGGTTTTGGTTTGGTTTGGTCTCTTAGAATTCTTCCTTATTCTAGAATGATGTTAATTTCTTCTTCTTCTTTTTTAAAATAATTTGTTTCAGATTTTATCCAATTTTCCTCCCAATTTAGTAGCCAATTACACCCTCTCTTTTTCATGTCAATCCCCCCCTCGTATTGTGATGCTGTAGCCCTGAGACCGGCTGTGACAAAGGCCGCCTCCTCCAAGCCGGCACTCGCCAAGCCGTCAACTGTAACTCCAAGTACACAGAGCCATTTCTATATGCAGCAAACTCAGATACTGGCGCGGCCGGTTGAATCAAATCTTGGTCGCCAGTGGCCAGCCTTGAACATTGTAACCGCTAGACCAGCCAGGAGGCCCTGGAATGATGTTCATTTTGAGTCAGATATTGTGGATCTTTCCATTTGCCAAATGTGCAGTTGTTGAGTCTCTTGTTTAACTGTATTATATCAGGACTAATCGCTACCTTGTCTGTGTACAGATTGTATCCAGTGGTACCAGGGAATGCTCGCATAACTGCTGAAAATGAAATTGTGGTCGGTGATTACATCTTCCCCAAAAATGTGAGTTGCAGATTAAATTTTTTACACAGCCCCTGTCACCTCATGATCTCAAAGCATTTTACCCGTAAGAGGGTAAACGCTCCACGACCACCACCAATGTGTAGCGCCCACATAAATGGTGCACGGCAGCCATTTTGCACCAAGATACGGTGCGTTAGCCCACTACACTATCTGCCGCCCTGTATTTTCTGGGGGGGTTCGCGTCCTGAACCATGGCTCTTGCCCCCAGACCCTGTTCCACCTGTGCCACTATGCGGTGTCGTACGAGGAGAAGAATTTCCCGCGGCCCCACGCCTTCCAGCCCGAGCGCTGGCTCCGGGGCAGCCCGGAGAGACAGCGGCAGCACCCCTTCAGCTCCGTCCCCTTCGGATTCGGGATCCGCGCCTGCCTGGGCAAGAGGGTGGCAGAGCTGGAGATGTACCTCATCCTGTCCCGGGTAAGAGGGTGACCTCTGACCTCCATTTGGTTTGTTGGGAAGTAACACAGAGGAGGCTCAGCTGAGTGTTACAATGTTTGCACGTTCACAAAAGTGTTGGCATTTAGCTAGTATATCTATACTGCCGTCGGCACTCATTTGGAAGGTCCTTCTTAGTAATCAGGTGAGCAGGTAAACCTATACATACGTTTTACACACAAGTACATACGTTTTAATTATTGTTTTTATTATTCAAAAGGAATGGTTTGCCCCCTCACTTTTTTTCTATTGAATATGTCCAGAAGTATTATTTGTGACAACTTAACAGGTGTTGGTCTTTGTATTTATCTGTTTAGTTGAGTTAGACCTTCAACTTTGATCATGCCCAGCTTGTTGAGCTATGATAGTGATAAGGCCGATCTGTTAATGATTCATTGTTAAAGGGTGCCTGAACGTCTAAAAAAATGTTTTTTTTATGTATTCCAATGAAACGAGTTGATTTGACGCATTGGTTTCTTTAACAGCCTTTTACCATTTTTACAGCATGACATTCTTGGAAAAAATATCTGATTATCAGAGACTCTTTCATGCTTTTATGCCATAACTAATACAGAAATAATGAACTTGGACGTGTGTTCAGAACCTCTTTGATTTGTTTTTGCATGGCTTGTGATATTGTATAATGTGAAAAGTGTAATATAGTATAATGTAACATAATACCGGAACTACTGGAACTGTCAAATGCCTTTGCAATGTAATGCCATATTTTCATAATTTATCATTTATGGAGATATGATTTTGTTTCTGTTCTGCAATGCAGAACAGAACACAATTTACATCATAAAGTCCTCTCTCTCCTCGCCCATAAAGCTGATGAAACACTTCGAAGTGCGCCCAGATCCATCCGGAACCACGGTCAAGCCAATCACCAGAACTCTGCTGGTGCCGGCCACACTCATGAGCCTGCAGTTTCTGGACCGGAGAGGCCGACAGGACAGCACCAGCGCATCGAGAGCAGACCCTGTTTAAACCGGCCTGGTTTTCATTCAGCGTCACTGTCCTGAGCTTGCTCTCATAAACCTGCATTATGAACACATCTGCTTCAGCACTAACTAGAAATTCACGCCACGAATAAGGACATACTTTTAAAGCAATGTTAATGTTAACAATGATTCATTTCAAGATTGAGTTTTGACTCGTTTGTATGGTTTGCTGTTATGCGTTGTGTGTTGTGTGTTGAAGGGCTATACGCCCGGAGTTATGTGGCCTGCCACGTGTCACACACGCATGACTTACCGCTATGCTGAAAGAGTGTTCAGAGGCATCCAAAAGTTGTGATTTATGTTTATTTGTGCTCTTAGACACCCTTTCCTTTTCTGAAAGGAATAGGCTGAATCTGCACAGTGTCGGCATGCCTCCCACTAGTGACAGAATCATAGAATAATAAGAGCGATGCATATATGTGATGCATATTTTAAGAAAGCATCTGCTTCCCCCCCACACATAAAAGACTTATTATTGTTATTTGTTTTAATTTGTAGTTTGTAATTTGTCCCCATTTTTCTCCCAATTTGGTCGCCAATTATACCTTTTATTTATCTCAATTCACCCTCCCCTACGAGTCCGCCGCCCGTCCTCCGGGTAATGAGCCAATTTTTCCCGGGCCGGTAGATCCGCCTCGTCTGAGATGGAACCCGACTACGGACACCCTTACGCTCATCAACGAACTCATGCCGGCTCACTCTCCCCCTGGGGCGGACAGCCAAACGCTGCCCCCGATCAGGGCCAACAGCCAGGGCTGGTCTGGCAAAGACAGGTTCAAACCTGTCCCTGATAGGCGGCAGCGCACACCTCATCGGACCAACCAAAATATGATGCGTTAGACCACTATGCTATCCGCCACCCCTCAAATACATATTATTCATACATTGTTTAATAAATAGTATGTGTAAAATGTTTGTTTGTTTGGCTTGTATGCACCATTTTTAAAAAAGGACCCCCAACCCTTTTGATAAATATATGATAAATATATTTGATAAATATATGTAAAATATAATGTATATAAAAATACACATTTTTAATTTGCTGAGACCGATGGTTTGTGGCTAAACAGCCTTCATCAGGGTGAAAGCTCTTTAGCGTTCGGTCGGTCTCAGAAATCTTTTAATGTTCTGCCAAGAGAATAAAGGCTTTTTAATCCACATGAGCGCCTTGGAATCTCTCTTTATTCGTGAACTTCATCTCCACTGTTTCCAAAGAGTACCAGCGGTTAAAACTCTACTACACCCTTGGAGCACACCTAGTACCTTTTCTTCATACATACAGTATTTTCAATTGAATACAATTTATATTTATAATGGTAATGTTTAGGTGTCTTACTGTCATATAAGGGCGGCACGGTGGTGCAGTGGATAGCACTGTCGCTGCACAGCAAGCAGGTCCTGGGTTCAAATCCTGGCCGGGGCCTTTCTGTGTGGAGCTTGCATGTTCTCCCCGTGTCCGCATGGGTTTCCTCCCACAGTCCAAAGACATGCACGTTAGGCTAATTGGAGAGCCCTGTAGGTATGAGTGTGTGACTGAATGGTGTGTGTACCCTGCGATGGATTGGTGACCTGTCCAGAATGTATTCCTGCCTCTTGCCCAATGCATGCTGGTATAGGTTCCAGCCCCCCCCAGGAATAAGTGGATTAGATAATGAATGAGGACTGTCATAAATACATGTAAATGTTTTCCATATAGAACAAAATCATTTACATACTATTATGATATGCACTTGTGTATTGTGCCTTTATGGCAGTTTCATTTGCTTTATAAAAAAATTATCTATATAATTATAAATAATAATGATAATGTTTAACCCCTCTGAATATTACCCCACTGAAGTTTAACACAGAGCAGCTCCAGGAAGAGAGAAACTGTATAGATGTTGCCCTCTAGTGGCCACGGAAGGACATGGTCTTTTGAGAAATCCACAGAAGGAAATGTACAATAACAATGCCTTTATTATGCCACTCCTAAATGGGGCTTTTTTCATTTTGTCACACTTTTTTATTTACAATTCCTTTCTAAGTTATAATATTGTAATTTTCCTATGTACAGAATAGTAAGTCTCCAAGGTGATATTGCACCCCACGTTGGAGGGAATATATGGTGTTTCTGTGTGTCTCAGTAGGTAGACCAGTAGGTAGAGGTGGTGTATATGTGGTTCTGTGTGCCTCAGTAGATAGAGGTGGTGTATATGTGGTTCTGTGTGTCTCAGTAGGTAGAGCAGTAGGTAGAGGTGCTGTATATATGGCTCTCTGTGTCTCAGTAGGTAGAGCAGTAGGTAGAGGTGGTGTATTTGTGGCTCAGTAAGTAGAGCAGTAAGTAGAGGTGGTGTATATGTGGTTCTGTGTGTCTCAGTAGGTAGAGGTGGTATATATGTGGTTCTGTGTGGCTCAGTAGGTAGAGCTGTAGGTAGAGGTGGTGTATATGTGGTTTTGTGTGGCTCAGTAGGTAGAGCAGTTGGTAGAGGTGGTGTATATGTGGTTCTGTGTGTCTCAGTAGGTAGAGGTGGTGTATATGTGGTTCTGTGTGACTCAGTAGGTAGAGCAGTAGGTAGAGGTGGTGTATTTGTGGCTCAGTAAGTAGAGCAGTAGGTAGAGGTGGTGTATAGGTGGTTCTGTGTGTCTCAGTAGGTAGAGGTGGTATATATGTGGTTCTGTGTGGCTCAGTAGGTAGAGCAGTAGGTAGAGGTGGTGTATATGTGGTTTTGTGTGGCTCAGTAGGTAGAGCAGTAGGTAGAGGTGGTGTATATGTGGTTCTGTGTGTCTCAGTAGGTAGAGGTGGTGTATATGTGGTTCTGTGTGACTCAGTAGGTAGAGCAGTAAGCTGTGTGATTACTCAAAACATTGCAATACTAATTCTCTCCGCTAGAGGGTATGTGCAGTTCTGTTTGTCATTGGGTCTGATGTACGCAATTGCAGTCACAGGCTGCTGTTTGATACACAAACAAATGAAAAACTGATAGGCTAAGTGATTAAGTTTGAACATATTTAGTTGAACTCATACAGTTTGGTGAATATACTCCAGCTGGGTTTGGTGTCTCCATATCTTGTTTGTTACATCATAACAGGCACCCTCTCATTGCTGTCCAGTAGGGGTGTAACAGGTGTAAGACCGGTGGATCGTACAGAAGTAGGGAGCCAGCATTATTCAACTGAGATCGGGTATGTCGCTGGCAGTACGTCGAACTTGATTACTCATTTGAGACGGCATCACCCGAATGCGAATATCACGGGTATAAGGAAAAACTGAGTGGAGTGCAAATACAGCTCGCCATGGCATTTAAGCAGCCTCTCACTGATAATTCAGACCGCGCCCGACCATACTCCGTTGTCGAGAACACAGGTTTTAAACATATATGTTGAACGTATGTAAATTATGGGCAATTAGCCACAGCTTACAAAGTTAATAGTAAATTAAAAGCAATTTTATGTTTTTCATTTATTTTCACCCCACTGTACCTAAAACATACCAAACCGTGACTTCAAAACCGAGGTACGTACTGAACCGTGATTTTTGTGCACCTCTACACCCCTACTGTCCAGTGACCGTAACAGGTGGTAGAAGGTGAATTACTTCAACCACAATATCCGGTGTGTAGCAAAGATTGGGAGTGAAGCAGAGCAAGCACTCTGTGCCAGAATACCCACAGCGCAGTTGAAGTGGAACAGCAAAGGTTTATTTGGCCAGGTAAACAGTGGGATGTTTAGATAGCCAGGACGAGGAGGACCGGTTTAGATTTTGCCCTGGATCCTGGGGCAACACCCCCACGCTCATTGCAGTGTGTGCCACTGTGAGACACGATCTCAATTTGGCATCTGACAGCGTGTGTCATACAGCACAGTGTCCCCAGGAGCACAAGGAGAACTGTTTTTCTGCTTGGTCCACAGGAAAGACTGCCCTCTACTGGACCACTAACGCAACTTCCAGCAGCAGCACAAGACCTTCATTTATTTCTTTATTTATTGACGAAAGGCAAAGTGGCTTATGAATGAAATTGCGCAGAGAACATAACTTACAATCAACAGCGAAATGCTCTGATTCACAAATACACAGGACAAGATGTTACTATCCCTTGTGCCATAATCCAAGGTAAACACTTGTAGAAGACCAGTATAGATTAACAAACAAACAAACGAGTGATATAACCATCATCAGAAGCAATACCATAGGAGACATCAGGCTCGCTACGCCGTCATAGATCTACGGAGTCATTCCTCAGATGGCACCAAACGCCAGTTACCTACTCTAAACAACAGCGGTATGCAGCATGTCATTGGGGTTATCAAGTGGGCACCTTCCATCACCAATGTTTCGTTAAGTTAGGCCCACGACACCTCCAGAAGGCTTAACAGTGTTCCAGCGTCCTGGAAACACCCCCCTCCATGCCACGACCACCTCAAGTAACTTATCATATTGGAACCTACAGTCCTATAAATACAGCCACACAGTTATTATGCTACACATACACTACACTACGCTACATAGTACGCTACGAAATTAGCAGCCATAACAAGCCCCACTGGTACCGTTAATGCATATGCATGACTCATGCAGTCTACAGTCCTATAAGTACAGCCACAAAGTGATTATGCTACACATCCACTACGCTACGCTACGAAGTTAGTGGGCTCCCCAGGTAGCATGCTTCCTCCTTATCCATAACCATTCACTTGCTCGCTCCGCTGCCTGAGACATATTCCTAACCGCAAGTTTCAAGCTCCGTCCACGAACACCCAGCTCGCTTAGGAGTGCAAAAACTTTGCCACAAAACCACGACAGCCAACTTCTACCGGCCGTACCCGAGCCCTCCAACCTCGCTGTTCTGCCTCTGCTGCCATCTCTGCATACCTCGCCTTCTTCCGCTCGTTTGCTTCATCAACTCTGTCTTCCCAGGGGACAGTGAGTTCGATAAAATAGACTAGCTTCTGCACCTCAGACCACAATAGCATATCCGGCCGTAGGCTAGTGCTAACTATTTCTGCTGGCACAGTCAACTGCTCAAACAAATCTACCTTTATTTTCCAGTCTCCACCCACTCCTAGCTGTCCCAGCTCACGCCTGCGTGTGTACTCTCTTGATCTGACTTTTTCTCCCTCACGTACAAATCCAATCTGTTTATCTACCTTACTAACAGCTAGAGAATTTACCGCTAGACGTTTTTCCTCAACTGCAGCTGCCAAACATTTCAACACCTGGTTGTGACGCCAAGTGTAACGGCCTTGGGAAAGACCAACTTTACACCCTGACAATATATGCCTAAGTGTACATACACTAGAGCATAATGGGCAGGCAGCATCCTCATCAAACCACTGATTTAGATTTTGGGGAGAAGGTAGTACATCATAAGTAGCCCCTATAATGAACTTAATTCTGCTTGCCTCCATGCTCCACAAATCCTTCCACTTCAAACTTCTCTTCTCTACACTCTCCCAGTTTACCCACTGACCTTGCTTTGCCTGCGACACTGCCTTAGTACATCTTACTACCTCCTCCTGGCGATGTACTTCTTCCACTACCAGCTTTCTTTTTTCTACTGCTGTCGCCTTACTCCACACAGGTTTCCCTGCAGACAGCCCTAAGCCCCCACGCCCATGCTGCACCTGGCCTATGATGTCTCTATGTCTGAGTGCTGCCTGTGCTTGCTGCACTGCCTCTTTTGGGTTCCACTTCCTCCCTGTTTTAACTGTGGGTGCTACGCTTCTAACCACAGGATCCTTTGACTGGGTCAGCGTCATTTCCAGTCTAACCTTAGCACACTTGTACTCCTCTATTAGGCTAGATACTGGCAGCTCTAATATGCCTTTCCCATACAAAGCCACACTGCTTAGACAGCGTGGGACTCCAAGCCATTTTCTAATAAATGAGTTGATCATCCTTTCTAGCTTTTCTACCTTTGAAATGGGAACCTCATACACTGTCAGAGGCCACATTAGCCGAGGCAACAATCCAAACTGCAAGCACCACAATTTTAGCTTTCCTGGGAGCCCTGACTTATCTATACCTAAAATGCCTTGAATCATATCCTGCCTTATCTCCTGAAATTGGCCCTTATCACTGAGGCTTGCATCATACCATCTTCCTAAGCTTTTGACTGGTTTCTCTATGACTGTTGGCACCATTTCGTCATCTATGAAAAACTTCTTGTCTACTACCTTCCCTTTAACAATTGAAATACTCCTAGACTTACTTGGCTTCACTTTCATCCTGGCCCACTGTAGATTACTATTTAGCTTCTCTAGTAATCTACTAGTACATGGAGCTGTTGACGTCATAGTTGTCATATCATCCATGTAAGCCCTAATTGGTGGAAGCCGCAGCCCCCCCTGCAGCCTTTCCCCACCTACTACCCATTTTGAAGCTCTAATAATGACCTCCATTGCCATGGTAAAAGCTAATGGGGAAATTGTACACCCTGCCATAATGCCTATCTCCAGCTGCTGCCAAGCAAGGAATCTGGTTGCTCTAATTGAACTCTGGCCTGTGAGTGCTTGTGGTGAGGCCAAGCAAAACAGAAGCATGTCTTTTGTTTTTTTCTCTTGTGCTCAAGACCTTAATGTAGAATAATGCAAACTGAAATATATTTAGATCTAACAGGAAGCCCTTATAATATTTAGCGACTCCACTGATCATGGTAAGACCATGAAAAGTGTTTTAAAAGCCATGCTCCACTCTATGGTTGATTTAAAAAATCTAGTCTGACCTTTTGAGAACCTTCTCAGTACGATTGTGAGATTTGAATATTTCAGAGCTGTGCTGTTGTTTAGCCTGTACATTGTGAATGCAACACTGTGTTTTTGTGACACACACACACACACACACACATTAACCTACTAATAGTCAAAGGCTCAAGATGCATTAATTTGACGAAATGAAAGATTCAATTCAATTCAATTCAATTGGAGAGTGGCACTGTGGTGCAGTGGAGAGCACTGTTGGCGCACAGCAAGAAGGTCCTAGGTTCAAATCCTGGCCGGGGCCTTTCTGTGTGGAGTTTGCATGTTGCATGTTGAGAGCGCGCCTCCTCTGCGGCCCACAGTCCAAAGACATGCACGTTAGGCTAATTGGAGAGTCTAAATTGCCCATAGGCATGAGTGTGTGAGTGAATGGTGTATGTGCCCTGTGATGGATTGGCGACCTGTCTAGGGTGTATTCCTGCCTCTCGCCAAATGCATGCTGGGATACGCTCCAGCCCCCCCTGTGATTAACGGATTAGATAATGAATGAATTGAATTGAGTTTAATTGAATTGAATTGAAGGATTTGTTACCTCACACTGTGCTTGAGTCTGATAGTACTATACTTCAGCTGGAAGAAAAAGAATGGTACACTAGTACCAGATTTTAGAGGAACACTTCCATTACACTGTCCCTCCTGAAATCTATTCCTAACAGATTGGATTAATAAAACGGAATTGAGAGATTTCATGATACATTCATTCGGTGTCATAATGCATATTTCATATCTTGTACCCTGTTAAACTGAACACTTTGGGCGTGAGAATGAGATATAAAAATGAGGTGTTATACATTTTCTTTTTACATTTTACATTTACATTTTAGGCATTTAGCAGATGCTCTTATCCAGATCGGCTTCCAAAAATTGCATTTAAACATGGTAAGATTAATTATGGTTAGTGCAAGAGATCAGTGTAGTACTTTGTTGTACGTCGCTCTGGATAAGAGCGTCTGCCAAATGCCTGTAATGTAATGTATACAATCAGTGGTAGTGGAGTCTGAAAAGGTGGGTTTTTAGTCTATTGTGAAACTGAGCATGGAAGATCATTCCACCACCGGGGGGTCAGGACAGAGAAGAGGCAAGACCGTGAGGAATGGCGGCTGTGTTGAGTCTGGCTAGGGTGTAGGGTGTGATGAGTGTCTAGAGTGGTTCTCCTTGAGGCCTGATATGCCAGCACCAATTATTTACATTTGCTACTTACTGCAATAGGGAGCCAGTGCAGTGTGGTTAGTAGTGGAGTGACGTGTGAACTTGGGCTGGTTGAAAACTAGGCGTGCAGCGGCATTCTGCACTAGTTGCAGTGGCTTGATGGCACAGGCCAGTAGGCCTGCCAGCAAGGAATTGCAGTAGTCCAAACATGACATTACCCAAGCCTGAACCAGGAGTTGTGTGGTCTCTTGGGTGAGGAACGGGAAATTCAATTCAGACGGGAAATCAGCAAATTCTCCAGATGTTGTGGAGGGAGAATCGGCAGGTCCGTATGATCGCTGCGATGTGCCCCGAGAAGCACAGTTGGTTATCCAGTGTCACTCCAAGGTTCCTGGCAGACCAGGACAGGAACACTATAGAGCCTTCCACGGTGATCGAGGCATTCGCTGGGAGGAAGAGCAGCTCAGTCTTCTCCAGGTTCAGCTTCAGTTGGTGGGTGGACATCCAAGCAGAGATGTCAGCCAGGCATGCAGAGATACGCGCCAGGATCTGGGTTTCAGAAGGAGAGAAGGAGAGAAAGAGTTTAGTGTCATCAGCATAACATCCATCCATCCATCCATCCATTGTCTAAGCCGCTTATTCCTGGTCAGGGTCGCGGGGGGGTGCTGGAGCCTATCCCAGCATGCGTTCCGGGCGAGAGGCAGGAATACACCCTGGACAGGTCGCCAATCCATCACAGGGCACACACACCATTCACTCACACACTCATACCTACGGGCAATTTAGACTCTCCAATTAGCCTAACGTGCATGTCTTTGGACTGTGGGAGGAAACCGGAGTACCCGGAGGAAACCCACGCGGACACGGGGAGAACATGCAAACTCCGCACAGAAAGGCCCCCGGCCTGGTTTCGAACCCGAGACCTTCTTGCTGTGAGGTGACAGCGCTACCCACTGCACCACCGTGCCGCCCATCAGCATAACAGTAATATGGAAAACAATGAGCAGAGACAGCAGAACCGAGTGACTTGGTATACAGGGAGAATAGGGGGCCTAGCACCGAGCCCTGCGGGACACCGGTAGAGAGGGTGTGTGGAGAGGAGAGAGACGCTCCAGCAGGAGGAGAATAGAGCTGAGTGATTGAGTCTTCGCTGAGTGGAAAGCCTCAGTGATCACAAGCAGAGCAGTTTCGGTAGAGTGACCTGCCTTGAAGCCTGATTGGTTGGGATCAAGCAGGTCGTTCTGTAGGAGACAGTTGATTAGATTAGATTAGATTAGATTCACTTTATTGTCATTGCCAGTGCAAACACAAAACAACGAAATTAAGGAGGGTCTAACCAGAAGTGCAAATAGCAGTTATGTACAACTATACAGTATGTGCAGGAGAGTAAGTGCAATAATAAGTACACTGTAATATACACTATGCAAGGTATACAGAGTTGGATAAGTAGAATAAATAGGTATAAGTGGAATAAATGTGCTATAAGGTAGTACATAATATACACATGAGAGCATGAGATATATACATATACATACATATACATGAGATATTTACATGAGACTACCATTATTACAGTACTACTGATACTACTATGCTACAGGTGTGGATTATAAATACATTATGAGGTAGATACATGAGATATGTGAGTTATATACATGATTACAATAATACAATATTACAGATAGACTATGCTATGGATGTGGACTGTGCCCTGTGAGGTGGTGTGGAGTTCAGCAGTCTGACAGCTGAGGGGAAGAAGCTGTTCTTAGTCCTGTTGGTTCTGCCTGGGAGGCTGCGGTAGCGTGCCCCAGAGCGAGTGCCACGTAGGGGGATGAACAGTCCATGGTTGGGGTGAGAAGCGTCTCTGATGATGTTCCGTGCTCGCCGAGAGCACCGCTTCTCGTAGAGTCTATGGAGGAGAGGGGGGCCCTGATGACCCATTGGGCAATCTTCACCACCCTCTGCAGTGATTTCCGGTCTTTGGCGGAGGAGTTGCCGTACCAGACCGAGATGCAGGTGGTGAGGATGCTGCAGGTGAGGTGATTATATACAACGGTGCGGTGAGAAGGAAGACAGGGAGTCATGTGGTTTAGGTTGTGAGATAGGTGAGGGAGGGTTAGGTGCGGGAGGGGTTGGGAGAAGGAGTTGCAAATGTAATTGACTGTCTTGCGAAAGAAGGATGCAAAGTCATCCGCCGTTAGAGAGGAGGGGGGTGGGGAAGGAGGAGGGATGAGGATAAGTACAATACATTGTTTGATAAGTGTAATGAGTAATGAAATAATAGTAATGACTAACTATGTTATAGCTAAAAAGTTGTTTGTTGAGATATTAATTATTGATATCTCAACAAATAGCATTACAATGAATAGCATTACTAACAAGCCAAGCCATCTACAAGTTATGTGTACACAGGTAGTCAAAAATAATGGCTTATAAAACGTTAGTACATTATTTTTGGCTAATGTTAATTATGAGGCCAGAGCTAAGGTGTTCAAATGTGATTCACACCAAAAAACCTCCATATTTATTCTTGCTTTGAGGTTTCAGACTTTTGAAAAACCTGTAATGGGGTGCAGTTAAGGTTACATTCATTTTGTATTCCATTGCTTGTGATGGATGATGAACCAGCTAAAAAAAACATTATATGTCACTATACATTAATATTAATACATGAATGTATAATATGTTATTATACATTAATACATTATATATATAAACATGACTGTGGAAGGCGTCGGTCTCAGCAGCTAATCAGGACGATTAGCGGCCACGCCTACTGGCAGAGCAGTAAGCGCACACACCGGTCCTGTCGATAATAATTACATCTGTGTGCTTTAAGACTGCTCTGTTCCCTTCAGTAGGTGGCTGGAACCAGAGAGGCGTTTGAGACCGAGGAGCGAGGAAAGGACAAGGAAAGAAAAGCGAACCAAAGTGAAGGAAATATCGAACGGACTAAGAAAGAGCCGGTTCGATATTGTATGATTTAGTTTTGGTCTTTTCATTTAGTTACCCGAAAGCTTCGCGGCAATTAGGGTAACGTGTTTAGTTGTGTTTATTATTTTACGCTCCCGGTGCTCGTTCTCGGCCCAGTGGGGGAACAGAGAACGCGCCGAAAATCAAATAAATAAAAGTCCGGTCCGTAGACCGAAAAACTCCACTCCGTGTCTGGACTACTCTGTTCCCGTCCAGGGTGTGTCACGTGGCGTGTGACAATGACATTGTTTTCCTTTCAGGGAACAAATATGATGTTTAATTGAAGTGCAATGAGCAGGTAAATGTGTCATAAAGCAATAAAACCGTGTTTTTATACAGCATGTGAAGGCGTGTGTTTCCCAAAATAGGAATATAAGACTTTTACAGTGTAACAGCAGGTAAATTGCAACTTAACATGTATTTTATTGGTGTAATTTTGGCACGTCTCCTTAATGGCCATTCTTTGACATTTTCTCATTTTCATGTCTGCTTTGTTGTAATTGTTTTAAAATTTGATAAACAATTATACTCATGATGAAAGTACACTGGTCCCCCAGTGTACAGTGTATTATTGTGTTGTCTGGGGCGGTTGCTACATGCTTCATTGAAACAAAACGTGTACAATAATAGATATGGTGCGTCTTGTGAAATGCATACAAAAACATATTTTTATTACGTGAAATGTTTCTTATTTTAATACTATGTTTAACTAAGAATGCATACATTAAATTTTCTTTGGTGTTGAATTCTGCAGTTTTCCATTGTAAATACTGTCTAAAACACTAGCTGATATCAGTGGGGAATTTAACTTTAGTTCATTTCCACCTATGCCGTCTTGTTCTGCTGGAAATCTTTTGTAGTTAATTTGGTTAATCCCTTTTAAAAAGAATTTAAAAACCTCAATCAAATCCCCCAAAAAGGTACTATTCAATATTCAAACTACACACAAACTCAAAATATCAGCTACGCATGTAAAATAGCAAACCAGCTGGCAAGCCTAGTATGAATATGATTTTGTATCTTGTCATGCGCTCCCTGAAATTCAAAACAGTGTTACAGTGAACATCAGGACATAGAACTGACTTCATAGGGGAACTAAGGCAAGCTGAATTTGAGAGTTGAAGACAACTGGCACCTACAGCAGGGCTATTCAATTCAAGGCCTCGAGGGCCACAGTGTCTTCAGGCATTTGCTCCAACCCACACACTTACGCCACCCGATTTCACTTATTCCTTTACCTCCTTGGTGAGCTAGGAGGAGGTGACCCAGGAGGTGAGCTAATAAGTGAAATCAGGTGGCGTAAGTGCGTGGGTTGGAGCAAACAAATGCAGACACTGCGGCCCTCGAGGGCCTGGAATTGAATAGCCCTGACCTACAGTATATGGTCCTGTTTCATAAAAGTAGATAATGTGTAACCTAACAGCAGGGAAATTGATGCGCTAAGCTACAATAAATTACGAGGGCACGAACGACGAGTGGAAGCAGCAAAGTCCACTCGTGCGATCTCATTTGTTTTGTTTTGAGGAAGGAAGGGCGTGTGGCCAGAGAATCTGAATGCCACCATAACGGGGTTACACAGTGAAACGCGCAGGGGGAGTCCGCTCAAGAGGTCAGGGGTCAGGGGTCAGGGGTCACAGACAACACGTTTGTTTGTTCTGCATGGCGAGAGGGAGATTTCTAAGGTGGGTTAGGGCAGCACACCCCCACCCTGCCCCAACCTGCACCACCGTCAGGCCCTTGGTGGCACAGAGCCTTGCATTTCACATTTGTTCGAATGGCGTGTTGAAAAGCTTACTGAAAGCAAAGCTTTTAAGTACATTCATCATGTGACCTCAAGTAAAATAAATGATATCGCAATGTTGTATGCTGTTTCAGGATGAAGTGCCAACAGAAATGTGTGCGTTCTTCAAGTTATTGAATGTCTTTCATTCACCTTGGCCCAAGTCAGCACAGGGAAATTATAATACCAGTCATGTGACCCTGCTGCCTTACACCAGCACACACAACACACATCTTGGAGTTTTTAAACTAAGATTCAGGAGAGAAATGATCAGGCGCTTCCCTCGACCAGCTGAAACTAATCTTCCCAGCAAGTATAAAATCACCACATACTTTTCTACCATTGTGCTAAGCTGTTTACAGCATCCCACCACCTGCTCATCTCCCCCTTGTTTCATGTTATCCCCTTCATTTAAATTTGGACCTTTTTCTTTCGTTGTTGTCCTGTAGGGGGAGGGGGGGGGTCAACAAATTTGTCCTACAGGTTCGATCCTGCCTCTGGACTCTAATTAATTCTGCTCAGTATATTTTGGGATGAGGAAATATAACATAAAAGCAACACTGAAATGTTCTCTGAAGGAACCTGGCTGCTTTGGTTGTGCTCCAGCACATTCTGGTCGAGATCATCTCATCTGTGATTTTAGGCCTTTTTTAAACAGGAAGCTTTTCTTTTCGATTTATCCAGTCTCTTGTTGTACTCCAGTCTCTTGTAAAACCGTAATTCAGAATTCTGTGAACTGAAGGCAATGTAGATGTAATGATAAGCCTTTATTGGCTGTATATCTGAATGAAAACAATAAAATGTATCAGATAACAATCAATTGATATGATATCTCATGGATAATAAAAAGTCAACAGATAATGTCATGTACACTTCCATGGAATATATTACCCTTCCAATGAATATATATATAAAAAATGTACTAAAATGTACCCCCTGTTTTATAGGTGTGGTGTGCATGTATTGTTGCTATACTAATCTCTTGCTCTAGCTGTGATTATTCTTGCCATTTTAAATGCACTTATTGTAAGTCACTCTGGATAGGAGTGTCTGCTAAATGCCTAAAATGTCAAATGTAGATGAACTTTCCCATTCTATTCATCAATATATAATATAAGAGATCCAAAGACCGCTGCCAGCATGACTCTGAACTATGTAAGTTCTTATGTCTGTATCTCCCCTCCACTTGTCATTGATGGATATATTAATACATTACATTTACATTTACATTTTAGGCATTTGGCAGACGCTCTTATCCAGAGCGACTTACACAGTTTACATTTCTTTACATACAATCCATTTATACAGCTGGATATTTTTACAGAAGCAATTCAGGTTAAGTACCTTGCTCGAGGGTACAACAGCAGTGCCCCCACCTGGGAATTGAACCTGCAACCTTTGCGTTACAAGCCCAGTTCCTTAACCATTATGCTAACACTGCCGCATATTAATATGTATAATATGACTAGATTAGTAGTGCATTTTATATATCATAATTGATAAATGTTCAAAAAATATGTTATATCATATGAACGCAAAAATATAAGAACATAATGACAAGAACAGGTAGTTGGGCCTATCTAGGCTCATCATTTCCTAGTCTAGAGAATATTCAGTACTGCATACCTTCTCCCATAAAGACTTATTCATCCACATGGAGCCACATTGAAAACTTGAAAACGTTAAAAGAAGGGCAATTAAATTGGTACCTGGTATGAAATGTAAAGGTTATGGGGATAGACTTACGGCACTATTTAAGCTTAGCAAACAGCGAGATTTCATTGAGATTTTTAAATTCCTAAAAGGGATTAACAAAGTGAACTACCAAAGATTTTTAAAGGTAAGTGGGGTCAGCAGAACAGCCACAGGTGGAAATGAGGTAAAGGCAAATTCCGCATGGATATTAGGATATACGTGTTTCTTTACACAGAGAGTTGTCAATGGCTGGAACAGCTTGCCAGGTCTGGTAGTAGAGGCAGACACACGGGCTGTTCAAGTCTAGGCTAGATGCAGTACTAGATACTCTTTAGATTAGGACTTGACGAGCCTAGATGGGATGAACGGCCTGTTCTCATCATTATGTATGCTTATGTTCTAACATTGAAGACAACCCACGCTTAGCCAACACTTGCCTTGGGGTGTCAGCCTCCTGCATTGGGTCTTGATGGGACCCAGTGTTCATTACAATGACCCATTGTGGGATTTCCCACATTTAGCCTGCTTACATCAATACAGATTTGGTTTTCTTGCCGTGTAATATTTACATAATCAAAAGAAACATTCCTTTAACATCAGAAGGGAAAAAAGGTTAAACCCAAATTATAGTCAAATGTTATAGTGAAATTGGAAAACAGAGATTATGAGTTACTAAAAAAATCCATGCAGCAGTAGTTATTTAGAAAAACATACATTCAACATAAGAGCATACTAACAACAAAAAGGGCACATTTTATAATTAAACAGAGCTAATCTCATATCTAAAATGGAGCTGATTCTACATGTAATATGAACAAATCACCTCTGACTATAAGTGATTTGAGACAATGTTTGGTTCCCTAATGCACATAGAAAGTTCTCTAATTTCTCGTTAAAACGTACCCCTGTCATTGACAATATGATATTTATTGCTGTATTACTGCACTGATCTCTTGCGCGAACAATGATTGATCATACCATGTATTAATGCACATCTTGTAATTCGCTCTGGATAAGAGCATCTGCTAAATGCTTAAAATGTAAAAATGACAATAATAATTATGGCGATTAAATGAACGCAACATGTAAGAGACCCCAAATCAAGTGTCTATACAGAGTCATTAAGGCTATGTGTGTGAATGATTTCTAGGTATTTAAGCGAGGTCCTAACCAAACAAGAGCCCATTGTATATCAGGACATTTTGCGCTGTGGAGGTTGTGGACAGCTTGTGTCCATTGGTATCCGGACAGGTTCTGGTATGTGCGTGTCAAAAAAGTGCTCTGCAACAAGGAAATTCAAAAGCGTGAATTTTGAGTGGAACATTAACTATCGGAGCGAGAAAAAAAACTTTATAAAGAGGGGTTTACAGTGGAGCGGAAACAGACGGGGAAAGGCTGGACTTGGATGCTAGTCAAAAAACTGCTCCAAGCGTACGAGACTTGTTTGCTAAAACGGAGAGGAACATACGAGGATGGGAAAGATAAAGGGTAAGTTTGGGTTTTCAAAAGTGAAATATTTATGTTTTACTGTCAGACTTGAACAGTCTTCTTCCTCAATATTCTTCTGGCTGACTTAACTCATACACACGTGTTAATTTCTTCAACGCTCAAAAAGTAGTTGGTAACGACTGTCACAGTTGCGTGCGTGTGCAATACTCCATGTGTGTGGGATTTACACAATTGCATAGAGGATTAAATAATTTGCTTTGAGCTGATATGCACTTTTTGGGGAAAGGTAAATTGTGTGAAGTCTTTTCCATTTTTATTGTGTTCCATAATTACGCGAATATGCGCGTTTAGATCAACCTGTTTTTATCTGAGTTATCACGCATCGAGGAGCGCACTCCTTGCAACTACAGTCCCAAGTGTCTGTTACTTATGTTGTCTTGCTCCTTGTTTCAATTAAACAGTTCATTAGAGTGGGGTCTCTGCTATCACTGGAGGATGGGTGGCATATATGCTTTGCACGAGAGCTCATGAAGGCATTATGCAATGCGCGCGCGACATGAAAAGTGCAAGGAAGACAGGAAACATCACCAAACCAGAAATACTACTCACATGCACTATTTCCATTGGCGTTATGTGATAAGGATCACAGGACACAATGATTGAATTGTTTACAGCAAAAGAGAATCCACCGAATGCAACCTTTTGAGTCAAACAAGTACATGCATACCACAGACAAATTCTGTGCTACAAGTTAACTGCACACAACAATCAGATCAGGCTGAGTAAATTGGATTCTTATTATGGGAGAGAACACCTGACCTTGGGATGGGGGGGCTTTGTGCTATATATAGGCCTAGTGGTAATTCACATGATTTGGCTGTGAGGATGCAATTTTGCTGACGAAGGTTGAGTGCGTAAGAAACTGTTGCCTGAGATGATTACATGTTGTGATTTGGTCAGTGAATTAGGCCATAACGTTGCCATAGGTTGATGACCACGCTCACGACGGTGGTCAGTGTGTCTGTGTGTGAGTGTAATGAGAGGTGTGACCA
This sequence comes from Aldrovandia affinis, assembly GCA_029706075.1. Classification (NCBI taxonomy): domain Eukaryota; kingdom Metazoa; phylum Chordata; class Actinopteri; order Notacanthiformes; family Halosauridae; genus Aldrovandia; species Aldrovandia affinis. Next base: position 4,162,584 of record JAINUG010000040.1, on the reverse strand, counting down.
GACAGGCTGAGCAGGTCAGAGCAAGTGCAAGCGAACGAAGAGGAGAGCAGCAGCCACGTGCAGCAGAGTACAGATGAGTTTCTGGAAAACAGATGGTGCAGACAGTGAGTCCGGGGCGACGGAGAAAAATGATACTTTGATTTATATGGTTAATGAGTACTGAAGAATGGGCCGCGGGCCCCAGTTCAGGATACGGGCAGAGGGAATTCTGGGAACACTGTTAAAGTTGTAGCGGCAGATCCAGGATGGCAAAGAGGTGACAGTTCTTTGGAGAGGAGACAGAGTTCTTCAGAGACATCAGACCGTAAAGATTGCAGCTGGATAAAAAGCCATCCTCAGCTTGTCCTCAGGTGTGAGGCATAGGGGCCTCAGATAGCGTATCGGTCTAATGCACTCGCATTGACTGGTGGTTTGAGAGTGTGAGCTACCTATTGCAGTCGTGGTTCGAAACCCAACCCACGTCAGACCGACTGGCCGGGAGCCCTGATCGGGGGAGGCATTTGACTGTCTGCCCCGGTGGGTGGGGGGAGGGAAAGTCGGCACGAGCTCACCGAGGAGCAGAAAGGGCATTCCTAAAGAGCAGATGGGCCAAGTTCTGTCTTGGAGGAGTTGGACCATTGCCAGCCTCGGGGATAATAGCTTGGACCCGGAGGACGGGGAGCGGGCTTGTGAGGGGATCAAAATAAATAGAGGGTTGAATAGGCTAGTAAATTGGGAGAAAAACGGGAAATATTAGAAACAATTTTTTTTTTAAATAAAAAAATGGCGTGAGGTGTTCCTTCCTGTTCAACACGGCCATTGCATTTACATTTTACATTTTAAGCATTTAGCAGATGCTCTTATCTATAATGACTTCAAGATGTGCATTAACACATGGTATGATCAATCATTGTTCATGCAAGAGATCAGTGCAGTAATGCAGCAATAGATATCATTGTTGGCAGCTGCATCCCATACCTGTAACACCAGGAAAGAAAAGGTCATATTTTTTTATTTTTTTATAAAAGTCACATTGCACACTTGTTGAGTTGTTGTCACATTGCTGAATGGTGCCACCATTCTCAATGCGTGTGATGCGTAGGGAGAACACATTTGGGTATTTCTGTGAGGTCCGATAGAATGATAAGAATCCCTCTCTTCTCTTCATGCAAGCCCTCATACAGCAAATTAGGGTTAGGGGAAAAGGTTTCTGAAATCAGTCAGTTAATTAAATGTTTTTTTTTTTTTTGTTGATTTTATATTTTTGCTGTTTATTCAAAAAATTTTCTCCCAATTTAATGTCCAATGTCTCTTTTTCATGTCAATTATCCCCCTCCCTCGTATGAGAACTTGTTGCCGTAGTCCTGAGACTGGTAATGAGCGTTGCACTGCCTCCTCCGAGCTGGCACCCTCCTAAGCCGAAGCCTGTCACCAACACACAGGACCACTCATATATATGCAGTGAGCTCATTCTGCTTTTATCCCTCCCCACTCCCTGGGGCGGACAGCAAATTGCCACCCCTCTAGTTGCACTCACGGCCAGAGCCGTTATTGGCACGGCCGGTGGAATCGTAAGACTTGCCAAATGAGAGCACGTGCAGATGAATATTCATCGCTAGTAATAGCATCACTTCTTTTCTTATTTTATCATTAGAAATGGCCAATCATACTTGCAGGCCTGCCCTATTGCTGCAACGTATTTCGGTCTTGTTTTAGGAGAGTACAGACCAGCGTGGGTGTCATGCGACTTGCATTCACCCAGCGACTGCTGTCTCGAAGGAGGCGGAGTTTGCAGCCCTCGGAGAATTAGCTTGCCTCGTAGAGACGGGTGGCGAGTTTAAATGGAAAAAATCTGAAACAAATGGAAAAAAAAAAAAACTTTTTTTAAATGGCACCATGTCAACTGGACCCCTCCTTCCCTGGGTGACACTGTAGGCAATTACAGGTATGGCCAGACCAGGGGCACATCACACTTTAGCTGGGGCTTAATCTGGGAGACCTACCCACAATAGCTTTACTCATTTCATTCTGATACTATTCCCTATGTGAGTGGGTTGGATTGGCTGCTATGCATCATCAAAATATGCTTCAGACATGCCTGCTCTTGTATATCCATAAAGAACACCCATCACCAGAACTTATTTAAGATGCTACTGTATAACAACTGTCCCAGTCCCTGCTGTGATTTACTTGAGCTATAATATTACAAATATTGTGAAAGAGTATCTATTTTTTTAATCAATGTTTGCTATTAAACACACTGTAAAGGGAATTGCAGTAGGGCATGAGCAGCTATTGTTGTATCTGGAGGAAGATAGAGCAGTTATGACAAAAACAAATAAGAGGCAGTGTTAACATACAACTACAGAGTATGCAGTGTACTTGGTCTTATGATCATGTGTTAAAAATTCGAAGAAAACAAAATACTCATGCTCATCACACAATTAAATCAGTGCTCAATCCATTAATAGACAAAGAACAGTTAGGACAAGTTGCATATGGTCAAGCTTGTAACCCAACCCATGCCAAAAAGGGAAAGTCTGTTTAATGAAAGGGAGACAGCTTGTTTGTGTAAAGTGATAGGAGGACAGACATTTTTGGAGGGTGAACCTCAAACTTCACTTTTGGATGAAAGTTATTTGGATCTAACATAAAAGTTTAAAAGGGAATATTTCCCTGCTAAAACTCAGTTGCCTTTATTTGTGGCATTTGTTTTGTGCCCTGTGCCTCTATCCAATTAATCTCCAAACCTGCATCTGAGCAGCACGCATTACTTTTCCATGTGCTGAGCCCATGGGCCTGGTCAGTGCAATAACTACATTCTCTATCTTGGACAGTCAAGTCAGTTAGTTCCAGGCAGCTTCAAATTAAACCTATTTACGACTTATTCTGTTTAAAGTATAGCACATGTTCCAAATGTATGTTGGTTAATCCACTGCGTTTTCACTAAAATTGTTGATTTTCTTGTGAATAGAATCCAAATATGGAGGTTTTTTTGGGGAGACTGGGCTTTGTAGCCTGTTACTCAGCTAAAATATGCTGTGTCTTTAAACCTGCTCTAATGGAGCACATAACTAATAAGGTAATTAGTAATAAGGTTTAGGCGGCACAGTGGTGCAGTGGATAGCACTGTTGCAGCATGCTGTTTTTTGTTGTTTCTCAGCACTTAAGCGATAACCCACCCGTCCCTATATTTAAAAAAAAATAAAAAAAATTGTTGCACTTATTGTTAATTTTCCTTGTAATTAGCACTTGCGTTATTTATGTGGTATTCCTGACGAATGATGTGCTTTAGACATTATAGCATCGAGTGGTTGTTCGTTTACTCCAGCTGAATGCACCTTTTGCAAGTCACTTTGGATAAAAGCGCCTGCTAAATTATTTTATTGTACTGTGTTGTATTGTATTGTGAATATCTCCTTAATTTTTGAATGCTTACAAAAATGTTGTGTGTTTCTTTGTCTGTCTGACAGACAATGACCTGGGGAGCAAAGGAGAAGCAAGGGCTAAGCATACACCGGTAAGATTTAGAATTTCTCCGATTCATCAAAACCACAATGATTTGTTTTGTTTTCAACTGCCACAAACATTAAGCCTCTTGCAAAACATTGTGGTTTGGTAGAAACTGCCGTTTATCTGCATTTAAGAAGGAACAAGACAACTTGGGCAACATTAACCAGAGAATGCGCAGTGTCAACTGTCAATCCTGTGACCATTCCTTCTCTTTTTATTTTTACAAGGATTCCATTATATTTACAAGGAGTGCAAGAAATTGATTACGGATGCATCACAACCCAAACACAGAAGCTTCAAGCTCCTGTTGTTGGGGATGATCAAGTGTTAATGTCATGTGTTGTTGGTCATGTGATTCAATTGTGTGATTTTCCTGCTCTCTGGCTTTTGCGTCTGCCAAGGAGCCATATGCATGATCCTCAGTAATTAGGGGTGACACTGAAGGAGTCCCGCAAACTCTGCCTAAAGGCTGTGCATGTGGGAACATTCTCCTTCAAGCAATTTTTCCCGTCGATCACCATTCACCTTAAAAATGTGTTTCAGATTTCTTCCCGTTTTTCTCCCAATTTAGTAGCCAATTACACCCTCTATTTAGTTTGATTTACCCTCCCCATATGGGTCCGCCGCCCCTACGAGGCAAGCTAATTTCCACGAGGGCAGCAAACTCTGCTTCCTTCGAGATGGAATTCACCGACCCATGTTCTGGAGACACCCTTACGTGCTTCACGGCTCACCCGAGGGTAGCGCCCTAACGCACCTGTATTTAGCTGGTCCTGTACGAGTGTGAGCTGCCTATCAGGGACACGGTTCGAAACCCGCCTCTGCCAGACCGGCCCTGGCCATTAGACCCGATCGGGAACGGAATTTGGCTGTCTGCACCAGGGGGAGGGGGAGGGTGGTCGGCACAAACTCACTGTGAAACACAAAACGTAAGGGTGTCTCCAGAAAGGGGGCCGGTGAGTTCCATCTCGAAGGGGGCGGATCATGGCTGGCCTCGGAGAGTAGCTTGCCCCGTAGAGACGGGTGGCGAGTTTGTGGGGGGGAGGGTTAATATAAATAAATAGAGGGTATAATTGGCTTCCAAATTGGGGTGAAACGGGGAAAAATCGGAAAACAATTATTATTTTTAAATAGCTTGTGTGAGCTTGTGTGATGCAGAGAAAACCCTGGATGCCTCTCTTGCTCCCTAAACCGTTTGCTCCTCTCCTTCCAGACACTATGCGGGACCAACTACCCCTTGAGCATCGCGTTCATTGTGGTGAACGAGTTCTGTGAACGATTCTCCTACTATGGCATGAAAGGTAACCTGACTGATGAACACTGATTTAACGTGTGTACGCTAATAGTTACGGGCAAAATGTCATTTAAGCAGCAAGGTTTCTTCATTAAAGGCCAACCGAGGTATCAGTATTCTACTTTACAGTTGCCATTAAATTGAAAAGCCCCAGAATTTGAAAAAGCCTTAGTGAAAGTGCTCAGCTGGATGTACCCGCAACACACGTATACACACTAAGGCACTACACTACACTACATACTACACACTAAGGCAATGGCTCTTAAAAGGCTCAATTAAAAGTGATTTGTACATCCGAACGAGTACTTCCCTTTCTCCTCTGACAGTAGAACCATCGTAGGTGCCTCCACCATTTTAGGTCACCTCTCAGAATACCCCTACATTCCATCACAAGACATTAACTTTATGGCTCTTATCCTCTTGTTATGACGTTATTGCCTCACACATGTGTTTTTTCCCTCTGGCTTTCCCTGGAAGCTGTGCTGACGCTGTACTTCCTACACTACCTGCACTGGGACAAGGACCTGTCCACCGCGGTGTACCACGCATTCTCCAGCCTCTGCTATTTCACACCCGTCCTGGGGGCGCTCATTGCAGACTCGTGGCTCGGAAAGTTCAAGTAGGTAGATGGCTCGGCCATGCAGGCCGCTCCATCGCCGTGCCCTTCTAAGTCAGCCTGAGATCGCGGGCGTTAATGAAGGTGCATTTCAGTTTTTTTCTTTTCTTTTTCTGCTGTTTTCTCCCCATTTTGCTCCCCATTTAAAAAAAATCCAATTATACCCTCCTTTTCACATCTATTATCCCACTCCCTCATATATCTTATGAGTTCGCTGCCATAGTCCTTATACCAGCAGTGACATACGGCTGGGCACCGCCTCCTCCGAGCCAGACCCACCAAGCCGTCACTGTAAGCGCACTGTAAGCGTTCCGGTATGCGCACAGGGCCACTCCTATATCAGCTTCCCACCCCCCACCCTGGGAATTGAACCCCACTGCGACCGGGGTTCGATTCCACCGGCCGCACCAGTATCGACTCTGGCTGGGAGTGCCACTAGGGGGTGGCAATTGGCTGTCCACCCCAGGGAGGGGGGAGGGAAGCCAATATGAGCTCGCTGCGTATAAGAATGGCCGTGTTTTTACCGGAGTTACAGTCGACGGCTTGGCGAGTGCCGGCTTGGAGGAGACGGTTCATCATCTTTGCAACTGCTGGTCTCAGGGCTACGGCAGCGGACTCACAATACGAGGGGGGGATTGACATGAAAAGAGAGGGTGTAATTGGCTACTAAATTGGGAGAAAATGGGAAAAAATCTGAAAGAAATTGTAAAAAAAACAAAAAAAAGGCTTATATGGACTAACTTTTTTGTTCCATTTTGGCACAGTTTGACCTTCATCAGAGCTACACCACATTCCGATGAAGGCCAAACTGTCCTGAAATGTCAACATGATGGTCAGATTTTTAAGAAACTTTGAACAAACTTTTAAATATTGCAGTGTAACAAATTAGTCCATACGTGAACTACAGTAAAATTCATCTTTCGCACTTAACTAAACAAACACTTTTATTTTTAGACTAATATTGTATCTATGTTATTTATTACTGAGGCAATCAAATTGAATATATTACTAATATTTAATAGATTTGGCTTTGTGTGATGCTTTAAATGTCTTTGGAATGAACACGGACAGTGACAACATTTCAGTTCCGCACAACTGATTTTCTTTACATCGCAAGCTAAAAGAGATAAATTATGTCTTAATGAAAAGAGTTCCTTAGATTTAAAAAAAAGGCAAAGTAACTATGTAGGAAGTTGTAAACCAAGCCCCACAGCTAGTGCCAAATAGTTAAAGGCATTGGTTCAGTAATGGCTCATACACATGCGCAACCGATAGCTGTCTCTGACAGTCTGACAGGACATGCTCTACATTTACATTTACATTTTGGGCATTTAGCAGACGCACTTATCCAGAGCGACTTACAAGATTGCATTAATTCATGGTAAGATCAATCATAGTCCGTGCAAGAGATCAGTGTAGTGATACAGCAATAGACATCATTGTTGGCAGCTGCATACCGTTACAGGGAAGGAAAAGTTAGGTGGGTTTTTTTTGGGACAGTCTTCAACATAGATACATATTACAAAATGCAGTAATAAACATGTAAGCAGTGGTGATGACATGTACAGAGTCAGTGGTAGTGGAGTCTCTTTTTGTGTGTCTCCTGCAGAACCATCATCTACCTCTCCATTGTCTATGTCATCGGTCACGTGGTCAAGTCCGTGGGTGCCATCCCAACTGTTGGGGACAGCACCACGCACGTGTGAGTGGCCCACTATATTATTAATAATAATAATAATAATAACAATCCAGTATTTATATAGCACCTCTCATATATAAATGTAGTTCAAAGTGCTTTATAGATAAGTGATTCAAAATAAAAAAGGAGGATAAAACGGTAAAAAATGAAAATATAAACAGTAAATATAAATGGTAAAATAATGCATATGACCTTTGATGACCCTCACCCTAAATGCTGTACTCAATGTCTCACTGTTATGTTTTTGTTTTTTTGGGGGGTTCAGTGCGCTCTCAGTGTTGGGCCTGGTGTTAATTGCCTTCGGGACGGGTGGGATAAAGCCATGCGTGGCGGCTTTTGGAGGCGACCAGTTCCAGGAGGAACACGTAAGAGCACATATCCCTCCAGTCATTAGAAAAAAAACTGTTTTTAATTTTTTGTTTGGTGAACTGCTGAATAGCAGGGTAACGAATCAAACGTGCTGTTGTGAATAGATCACGGTTCCCGGTAGCGAAGCGGTCTAACGCACCCATGTTTGGCTGGTCCTGTACGAGTACAAGCTGCCTATCATGGTCGCAGTTCGAAACCCGACTGTACCAGACCAGCCCTGATGGGGAGCCCCAATCGGGGGCAGCATTTGGTTGTCCGCTTCTGAGGGAGGGGGGGGTCTCCAAAAAGGGGGTCGATAATCGACGACCTCGGAGAGTAGCTTGCCCTGTAGAGACGGGCGACGAGTTCATGGGGGGAGGGTCAATCAAAATAAAGGGTATAATTGGCTTCCAAATTGGGCAGAAAAACGGGGAAAAATCTGAAACATTATTATTATTTTTTTTTAAAGGGAGCTGGAAAATCCAGCTGCCCAAACCCCTGCCTCAAAAGTTATATTTTTATTTGGCTGAAAGTAAAAGGGGGACCTTTTCACCTCTGATTCACCTCTGAACCGTTGTGGCCCTTATGGCGACCGTGAGTAGTGAACAGTCGACAGTCTGCTGGTCTCTCGCTCGCAGGTTGACGAGAGGAGGAAGTTCTTCTCCATCTTCTACATGTCAATCAACGCTGGGAGCGTCTTATCGACCGTCATTACGCCAATACTCCGAGGTCTGTCTGCTATATTCAGTATAAAATAACCCACCTAAAAGGCCGGCATAAGGATATATTCCATTCATGCTGTTGATTGTAATATTTGTAATATATATAAATATATTGGTAAAATAACAATATTGGTTACTATCACAAAAGTCCCCACAGTTTGTTTGTACTTGGCGCTCCATGAAACAAGGGGATATTTTTTATCTGAACTGTCATAGCTAAGGCACTTTTGTTTCTGCCTGATTTAAATATGCTCACGTCTGTGTTAAATGTGCCATGTCAATAATATTGTTTTTATGTTTATTTTGTTTTGTTGATAATGTCTTCGTATATCAGTTTTTTTCTGTTGACTGTGAGCTGTGAAAAATTAATTCTTCATGTGAGGAAAATGAATCTCAATCTGAAGGACTTTAGGGGGTAAATTGTAACTTTGACTGTCTCCAGGAGATGTGCAGTGTTTCGGGGGTGACTGCTACGCTCTTGCCTTTGGGGTACCTGCAGCCTTGATGGTCATAGCCCTGGGTGAGTGAGGACGCCCCGCTCACCGGTCTTAAGATAATTGATACAACGATGTGGAATAGTGGTTGGATTGGAACTGGAACAGAAGGTTATAGGTTCTGATCTTAGGTGGGACACTGCTGCTGAGCATGGTACGTACTTAACCAACCGGTAGGTCTCTTAGGTCTTCGGACCAGGGGCTGCTGGCTATCCCTCGGTCTAGACTGAAGACTAAGGGTGATCGTGCTTTTGCCACTGTGGCTCCCAGGCTATGGAACAGCCTTCCCTCTGATATTAGATCTGCCAACACTGTGGACATGTATAAGTGGCGTCTAAAGACCCATTTGTTCAGAGAGGCCTTCAACTGACAGGTATTACTAATTGTGTTTTTATTTATTTCATTTTATTTATTTATTGAACATTTTTGTCACTGTGTTGTTTTAGTTTGTTTTTATGCCTTGCTGTTTTATGGATGTGGATGTGTGTGTGTGTGTGTGTGTGTGTGTGTGTGTGTGTGTGTGTGTGTGTGTGTGTGTGTACTTTTAGCTGTTTTATCTGCACTGTGTGAAGCACTTTGTGACTCCTGTTCTTGAAAAGTGCTATACAAATAAAGTTTACCTACTTACTTCCTCCATAAAAATTTAAAAAATACTAATACATTGGTAAACTAAAATTTGACTACACAGAAATATTGGCCAATTGCTCCTGGACACCAGGGTTCCACTGAACAAATAATGACTACTGAGACTCTAAGACAGTGGTGGGCAAGGAGGGCCATATCAGTTTCTGGATTTCATGCCAACCTCTGCTCTTAATTATTTAATTAGCCCTAATCATTTACGTGATCTGACATTTTCGCTAAATTTCTTGATGAGGCCATGAATGACAGCTGAAGACTGTTCTCCTGTTCCCATGTGAAATCTACAAGTGAACTAGGATTGGCATATCCAACTAATTAGCTAATTGAGCCAGGGTAATTGGTAGAAACTGCCAGGCCCACTCCTGCTCTAAGAGCTACTGAGCAGTCAAATTCTGAATTGTCGCATTACCTTCTCCTCACATTCCAGATTGTCCCAACAGCAAAATCCAGTGTGCGTCGCTGGGTAACACGCATTAGGGGGAGCCTTTTTATGCACAGTCATGTGCGAGAGCCCCCATTGTTCGCCCCGAGTTCGGTGGGGAGCGTGACTGCGGCCTGCCTCAAGTCGGAAAAACAAAGTCTGTTTTGACAAGGCATTGCTTTTCCCCAGAGAGGCAGTGGAGCCCTAAATTCCACATGGATTAACAGCCACTGAATTCAGTATCACCAGAGGCTGACATGTTATTGGAACCCAGCCAAAATAAAACATCACAGAACGGTGAAGGCCAGGGTTGTTTGGCACACACGCAGGAGATCACAATGAGGGTGGAACAGGCATTGTCGTTTTTTTTAATAGCTTTTTTATAGATTTTCTTCAAACATGAAATAACGGTGTCTCGCCCTCACGCAGTCGTGTTCATCGCGGGGAGCGGGCTGTACAAGAAAAGCCCCCCAGAGGGAAACATTCTGTTGGACGTGTGCAAGTGCATGGGAGTATGTTTTTAAAAAATATATACATTTTGTTTTTGATTTTCTCCCATTTTTCTCCCAATTTAGTAGCCAATTACACCCTCTCTTTTTCATGTCAATCCCCCCTCGTATTGTGAGTTCGCTGCCGTAGTCCTGAGGCCGGCAGTAACCAAGGCGAGGCGGGCACTCGCCAAGCCGTTGATCATAACTCCGGTACACAGAGCCACTCCTATACGCAGCGAGCTCATATCGGCTTCCCTCCCCGCTCCCTGGGGTAGACAGCCAATTGCCATGTAAGGGTGTCTCCAGAAAGTGGGTGGGCGAATTCTGTCTCGAAGGAAGCTGAGTTCGCTGCCCTTGGAGAATTAGCTTGCCTCGTAGAGACGAGTGGCAAATTCATGTGGGGAGGGCAAATCGAAATAAATAGAGGGTATAATTGGCCACTAAATTGGGAGAAAAATGGGAAACAAATCTGGAATAAAAAAATATATAATTAACAAAATAACTGGCTAGCTCTGACAATGCAATTGTTTATCCTGCTCTCTCTGCACAGTTTGCCATTAAAAGACGGTGGAGGAGCTCCAAGCATGATATTAAAAAGGCGCACTGGCTAGACTGGGCAGAGGACAAATACTCGGTAAACCAATTTTTTTTAATTAGAGGCTACATTTGTGAAGGCTGTCCTGAAAAAATTAAGATAACACTTATTTTTGCTTTGAGAACTTTGTTTTTACATCAAAGTAATCTTTTGTTAATATTTGTTATATCTAATATTTGAGTTTTCATTTAATCAATTTGTGTGTGGTTTTATACAATGTGTCTGCAGGAGTGCATCTCATGAGGGGGGGGGAATACTTTTTCTACCTTTTTTTTTAACAAAGCAATGATACCCTTATGAAGAAAGATGCTTTTTGTTTGAAAACATGTAACGTTGGCACCTTGGACAGATCACAAACACAGACACACTTATGTAAGCTGCCTCTGACAAATACCACAATTAACATGAAAGGATAGCCAATTTGTTTGCCAAAGGTCTAATGGAACAAAAAACAAAAACAAGACGTCATTCTCAACCAATGAAGATAAATATTCAGAAAATATCCTGTTTACTTTCAATTCAACGTGTGAACTATCATAACAACACTGTCACATCACATTTAATTGTGTAGTGTTCAGCAAAAGCATTTTTATATTTAAGATTTTAAACATAACAAGTATCAACAAGATGTTTTTCTCTCTTTTCTCACTAAAGTGGCACAGCAAAGTACTTGTCCTCATGAATTTGACAGTCTGCAATTTGTTGTCAGCAAAATATCATGACGTGGATGTGGTTTTTTCTCTCAAGCAATATGCGTGCCACGGTAGATGAATTGCTCCTGTACGAGCCAGAATGAGCAAACGGTCTCTTGAGTGTAAGTTGCCACCAGCCTGGTCATTTAATACATATGCAAAATAAAAGTCAGTTAAGAAAGCTGTTACAAAACGTATTAAGCAGAAATGGTGACAAAGAGCCTTAGCCAGCCGTGAATGCTCCAGGCTCTGTTCATCGACGGGTAGGTAGTGTGGAGAAAGAGCTGACTGTGCCTGTTGTGTCCTAACAGAAACGCCTTATCCAGGAGATCAAAATGGTTCTGAGGGTTCTGCTCCTGTACATCCCTCTCCCCATGTTCTGGGCCCTCTTTGACCAGCAGGTGAGAACCAGTGCCTCATTGGATCCAGTTAGGGCTGTGACGGTATGACATTTTCACGGTATGATAATCGTACTACTCAATATCACGGTTTTCGGTATATCACGGTATCAGTTTTTAAGCTAAAAACAAGTATCACACAAAGTTTACAACTCGATCTGTTTATAGTTTGGCTCTTTGCAGATTTATATACCATTTTAATTGAAAAATAAAACCAAAAATGCTACTGAATATAGTTCACTTCTTGTAATTGTATGTTGAAATCAATTTAAATTATTCACTTTGCAAATTAAGCAACATTTTGCTTTGCTTTTTTCTAAATCCAAAGTGAGTCCACACGGATGAACGAGTTTGCTTTTTGGGGGGATATACAGTACAGTCAGGTCTATAAGTATTTGGACAGTGACAAAATTTTCATCATTTTGGCTCTGTACGCCAGCACAATGGATTTGAAATGAAACAATCAAGATGTGCTTTAAGTGTAGACTTTCAGCTTTAATTTAAGGGTTTTGTAAAAAAAAATTGTATGAACCGTGTAGGAATTACAACCATTCTTATACATAGCCCCCCCAATTTTAGGGACTCAAAAGTAATTGGACAAACTAACATAATCATAAATGAAATTGTCATTTTTAATACTTGGTTGCAAATCCTTTGCAGTCAATGACTGCCTGAAGTCTGGAACCCATAGACATCACCAGACGCTGGGTTTCTTCCCTGGCGATGCTCTGCCAGGCCTTTACTGCCGCTGTCTTCAGTTCCTGCTTGTTCTTGGGGCGTTTTGCCTTCAGTTTTGCCTTCAGCAAGTGAAATGCATGCTCAATTGGATTCAGATCAGGTGATTGACTTGGCCTTTGCAGGACATTCCACTTCTTTGCCTTAAAAAAGTATTGGGTTGCTTTCGCAGAATGCTTCGGGTCATTGTCCACTGTCCTGAAGTGCCGTCCAATGAGTTTTTAAGCATTTGGCTGCATCTGAGCAGATAACATAGCCCTATACACTTCAGAATTCATCCTGCTGCTTTTGTCAGGATTAACCCAAACAAAGCACCTGGGCCTGACAGGATCGGTGGCCACCTGTTGAAGGTCTGCCATAGTCAACTGTCAGGTGTCCTCTGCGAGCTCTTCAACCGCTTCCTATCAGAACACCTCATCCCTGCAATGTGGAAACCCTCTATCATCTGCCCAGTGCCCAAAACAAGCAATGACTACCGCCCTGTAGCTCTAACACCCCTGGTAATGAAGAGCTTTGAGAGGCTTGTTCTCTCTCAGCTACAGAAGGAGGCAAGCAAACAAACCGATCCACTTGAGTTTGCATACAAACAGTATAGGGTGGTCGATGACGCCGAAGCCCAAGGCCTACATCAGAATGGTCTTTGTGGACTTCTCAAGTGCCTTTAACACGGTTCAGCCTCACCTGATGGGACAAAAATTGCTCCAAATGGATGTCAACCCACATCTCATCCTTTGGGTACTTTCATTCCTGACGAACAGACACTAAGTGGTCAGAATCAATGGCCATTTCAGTTCTACCAGAACAGTTTCCACCGGAGCTCCACAGGGCTCGGTCATCTCATCTGTGCTCTTCACTTTGTACACGGACAACTGTAGAAGCTCAGACTCTGAGATGACCTACATCAAGTACTCAGACGACACTGTCATTGTGGACATAACAAACACTGAGGGGCGACTCCAGACTGAGATGGACCAGTTCTCTGAGTGGTGCAGGGGGAATTACCTCGACCTCAATGCCTCTAAGACCAAGGAGCTGGTCATTGATTTCCGCCGTGAATAGTCCACCATTTCGGCATTGACGATCAATGGATAGACCATAGACAGGGTCGAGGGATGCAAGTACCTTGGCACCACCATCTACCACAAACTCACCTTCAAGTCCAACAGTTAAACCATCTTTTTATTTTTTAATTTTTTATTCTTTCCCATTTTTCTCCCAATTTGGTAGCCAATTGCACCCTGTATTTATTTTCAATTAACCCTCCCCACACGGGTCCATCGCTTGAATACTCGAGGCAAGCCAATTCTCCATGGGCAGCGACCTCTGCTTTTCCTCCAAACGGAACTCGCACACCCACCCTTGTTCTGGAGACTCCCTTTCCGTGCTTCTCGGCAGACCCGAGCCGGCTCTCCCTCCCCCTTCCCCCTGGGGCGGACAGCCAAATGCCACCCCCGCTTGGGCTGACGACTAGGGTCAGTCTGGTAGACAGTTAAACCATCTTTTCCAAATGTCAACAATGCCTCTTCAACAATCAATCAATCTTACAAATTGCCACGGACAATACACACACCCTGCACAGCCAATATAACTTCCTACCCTCAGGCCGCAGATACAGATCCTTGACATGTCGAACCAAACGGGCCACGTTCAGCTTTGTGCCCACCTCTATCTGGCTCCTGAACTCCTGATCTAAGCTATTTTAATTTTAATTGCACTTTAATTACACTTTTAGACATTTTAATTGCTCTAAACTTTTAAGACTGTTTGCTGCACTGTATGTTGTAAATGTTTTTATTGTCTGTCCTGTTATATGTGTGTATGCATTGGCACTTTTCACAAATGAAGTTACAAGTTACACAAATAAAGTTATTTGAATTGAATTGAATGAATTGAATTGGATTTTGTCAGCAGTCACATCATCAATAAATACAAGGGAACCAGTTCCATTGGCAGCCATACATGCCCACGCCATAACACTACCTCCACCATGCTTCAAAGATGAAGTGGTATGCTTTGGATCATGAGCAGTTCCTTTCCTTCTCCATACTCTTCTCTTCCCATCATTCTGGTACAAGTTGATCTTTGTCTCATCTGTCCATAGGAAGTTGCTCCAGAACTGTACAGGCTTTTTTAGATGTTTTTTGGCACAATAACATAATAACAACTCTAATCTGGTCTTCCTGTTTTTTTAGGCTTACCAATGGTTTACATCTTGTGGTAAACCCTCTGTATTTACTCTGGTGAAGTCTTGTCTTGATTGTTGACTTTGATACACAGATACACCTACCTCTTGGAGGGTGTTCTTGATCTGGCCAACTGTTCTGAAGGGGTTTTTCTTCACCAGGGAAATAATTCTTCTGTTATCCACCACAGTTGTTTTCCATGGTCTTCCAGGCCTTTTGGTGTTCCTGAGCTCACCAGTGCGTTCTTTCTTTTTAATAATGTACCAAATAGCTCATATGGCCACACCTAATGTTTTTGCTATCTCTCTGATGGGTTTGTTTTGATTTTTCAGTCTAATGATGGCTTGCTTCACTGGCAGTGACAGCTCTTTGGACTTCATATTGAGAGTTAACAGCAGCAGATTCCAAACTCAACTATTTAATTTCAACTCCAATATGCTGTGGTAGACAGCTAAAATAACAATAACTTTGTCAATATCCAAATATTTATGGACCTGACTGTAATTAGTCATTACAGACCGCCTCGGAATCGGTGTCGGACATCACAAGTTTTAAAGGGACTGCAAACGTAGATTTATATTGTGTAGCTAACAGGTACCTACCAGCGTTGGGAAATGCAAGCGAGCTGTCCGCACTTGCGCAATCACGTTGTAAACAAAATAAAAACAGCCAAAGAGGTGGTGGGATTAAATGACATTAGCAGAAACCCCAGGCCCAGTATTATATTATTTCGACATTTTAGTAGGGTAATGGTTAAAATATTTTTTTCCCCACATGAAAATAGCTTTTGCCACGTGATTTACTATCACGGTATTACGTTAAGTTTATGATAGTACTATTTCATATTTTAATATCATGGTATACCTTCATACCGGTATACCGTCACACCCCTAGATCCAGTCACCAGGCCTTCACCACCAACCAATCCTCCTCCTCCTCCACCAGCCAGTGTGAGATACCTCACAATGGCTGCGCTAATCGGAGGCCCAACCAGGGTAAACCTTACAGTCATGTCTCTGACGGACTGCCTGGTTGCATTTTATTGCCCATGTGTTGCTTGTAACTGACATGGTTGAGAAAATAACTGTTCTCACTGTAGTGCCGTGTTGGAAACCTTCTGCAAAGTCTTTTTTTAATCAAATGCATGTGAGGCCGAGTGGCTTTATGACTGGTCTGAGAAAACATACGTGTGTACTCAGTGCTTGAGGATGGATGGAATTTAATATGCCTTTTATTCCAAAACGCAAGGGTTCCCGCTGGACGCTCCAGGCCACCAGGATGAACATGGACTTTGTAAGTTGTGTATTGCATGTTTACATGGTTTTGGCCTTGCTGTATCATCAAATTAACGAGACCTAGTATTAACAGAAATCTAGATGGGGTCATATTTCTGTGCTGTGCTGCGAGAGGAATAGCTTCATACATCAATCATACATCTCGTCCATGGACATATGTAGCCTGACAGCAAATAAGGAAATAGCAGCCTTATCGGGTTGCACAATGTGCACCGCTGCCATTTTGTAATGCTGTCGTTTTGCATGTGTAAACACTTCCCTATTATATAAAGATATGTCATGTCAAACCGATGCAATTCCACAGCTTTTGCCATTAGTGTTCTCTCTTCCCTTTTATACATTAAATTGAAATGTTTCAGTGCTTGCCTGTGATCTGCCAGAGAAAATTGCTGTCTAATTCAGTATGATTTAAAGCTCTCTTGTCGTTAAATTGATAAAGTAAGCCATTAGAATGCCTGGCTAATTTTAGTTTTGCAGGTGTATTGGAAAATAAAAATAAATGGAAAATGAAACAGATCTCCTGAAAACATGTTAAAAAAAAGCACCACCAATTAAACAAATCTACATTTTGTCCACTTTTTTTAAATTGTTGACTTCAGCTACAGTATGCAAATTATGGAACTAATTATGAAGTTAACAGTGTCCTGTTCTTTTATTGCAGGGTTCATTTATTCTGAAGCCTGATCAAATGCAGGTATTGCACTTCATACATTTTAATTATGTCCAGTAAGCCCTACCACTGCCATAGACTGCCATTGCCGCCTCGCGTGGTTGTCTCTCACATATTCCGTGCTTCCTGGAATTGGAGATGGGGTCGTAGGCCAAAAGCTTAAAAATGTTCCAATGCTCCCATGTGACCTTGAGAGAATCCAAACTGATACAGACACTTTACAACGAATGTAACCGTAACTGTTATCGGTTGGAATCTTGGAATATTGAGCAAGAAAATTCAGCAGCGTGTTTTATGCGAGTTATAACTTTTTATGATTCTGCCAGTGTCCATTGCGTAATCTGAAGGAGATGTTGTTGTTTTTGTGTTTTTTTTACTGTCTCCTGTGACTGTCCCAGATGCTGAACGCCCTGCTGATCCTTATATTCGTCCCTATATTTGACATGGGGGTGTATCCTCTCATTAGACTCTGCAGGGTCAATCTAACGTGAGTCTACTTCTGTCCAGTGCTTTGGTCCTTCAGCCAGTGGTCTGATCTCACCCCTCAACTTACAGTTCAACTAGAACAAAATAGCCTGGGTCTTACTTGGAAATGTATAGGTAATACATTTACCGAAATAAAGGAAACCCCAACATAAAGTGTCTTAATAAGGCAATGAGCCACCCTGAGCCACCAGAACCGCTGCAGTGCGCCGTGGCATAGATCCTACAAGTGTCTGGAATTCTGTTAAGAGGGATGCAACACCATTCTTCCATGACAGAAGATGGAGATAGAAAATGCTGTTTCAGACGCCACTCCCGGATCTCACATTAGTGTTCAGTTGGGTTGAGATCTGGTGACTGAGACGGCCATGGCATATGGTTTACATCCTTTTCATGCACATCAAACCCTTCAGTGGCCACTCGTGCCCTGTGGATGGGGGTATTGTCATCCTGTGAGACCACTCCCATCAGGATAGAAATGCTTCACCATAGGATGAAGGTGATCACTCAGAATGGCTTTGTATTTATTGGCATTTACCTTGCCCTCTAAGTGGTTGGGTGGACCTAAACCATGCCAGGAAAATGCACCTCACATCGTAACAGAGCCACGAGAACCCTACATTTACTCAAGTGTTTCCTTTATATTGGCAGTTACCTGTAGCTTAAAAGGTTTTCTGTCGTTTCAAGTGAGTGGATTTGAAAACAATCTCCAAAGATGGCCCCTTTTGACCAACAGTTTTATATGTAAGCCCTGGAGAACATGAACTCAGCTCTTCTAAAATGTTAGTTTGGGTTCAGATGGTGAGAATAAGAGAAGAACACACTTTAAAATGCAGTTAGACATAATGTCTAATCTGTTCATCTAGCTTTCAAGTACCTGTGTAAACAGGAAAGCAATTACACGCTGCCACACTTAAGGTTACATGTTTAGCATTTCCTTGGATAGGGTGCCAATTACATAAGCATAAGAAATCTTAGTGACAATGGGGGCTCACTGTCTCTCCACAGCATTTTACATTTTACAATTCAGCCATTTAGCAGATGCTTTTATCCGTACAATAAGTGCATTTAAAACGGGGAAAATAATCACAGCTAGACCAAGAGATCAGTACAGCCACAATACATCAGTTGGCATTGTAGACAGATGCACACCACACCTCTAAAACAGGGATAGAAATGTTAGTACCTTTAAAAAAAAAAATATATATATTCAGTCGAAGTGCAGTATGAGGAGGTGGTTTGTCAGTCTCTTGTGGAAGAAAACCAGCGATTCTGCAGTCCTGATCGAGTGCTGAAGGTTATTCCACCACTGGGGGGTCAGGGCAGAAAAGAGTCGAGGTGGCAAACAGTGGCTACCTGGTGAGACCAGAAGAGATGGGACAGCCAGTTGGCCAGAGGAGGCCGCAGGGTCTCTAGTGTAGTCTAAGACTCTCTCTCTGTCTTTATCCAGACCCCTGAAGAAGATGGCCGTTGGAATGATTTTTGCAGCTCTGGCATTTGTTGCAGCCACTCTGGTGGAAGTAAATGTCACGGTAAGGTCACGGACAAGGCAAAAGCTTGCTCTTCCTATAGTTGTCATGCACTTAAAAAAAATATATATATTTTTTTCCGATTTTACCCCGTTTTTCTCCCAATTTGGTAGCCAATTACTCATGTGCTTAGTTTAATCCCCCTTCCCTTATAATTTGATGCTGTAGTCCTGTGACCGGCAGTGACAATGGCGTAGCGCTGCCTCCTCCGAGACAACACTCGTTGTGCCGTCGACTGTAATTCCGGTACCCCAGAACCACTCCTGTGCGCAGCAAACTGTGTGTGTCGGCTTCCCTCCCCCCTCCCTGGGGCGGACAGCCAATTGCCGCCCCGGTGGCACTCCCGACCAGAGCCGACTCTGGCGCGGCCGGGGAATCGAAGTCATTCACTTTTTAACACTGTTTCTAACTCCAGCCCCGATTCATTAATGTATGATTATGGCTTTGAGCAAAGTAAAACCACCAAGAGCAGCCAAGTGATATTTTTTTTTTTTCAGCTTTTTTCTTCTGAAAAATTTAAAATCTTTCAGGTTTTTACTGCCACAGAAACTGTGGAGGCATGATGCTACCAGTGTACGCCTTTGACTGAACATGGTGTGGCCTCTCACAGTGATGTCATTCGTCCGGCTTAATTAATATCCACATCAATCAATGTACCAGTAGCCAATCGGACACTGTCTGAGGCATTCTATACCAGCAGGGAGAGGCAGGCCTCAGATAATGCTACAAGTACAGCACACACTATATATTAACTAACTATACTTCAATATCTTAATAGCTTTTCTTTGTAAATAATGTGTATGCATCCATGTCGCTGAGATATTTGATCCATTCTTTTCTATTTTTAACCTTCTTTTTTAAAACCTTTGCTCTCTCTCTCTTTTTGTCCACACTGTACTTTTTTTTTTAAAGCTGATTTTTACACATTTTTTATCCTCTCTGTCAGAAAACGGTGGTAGAGCCTCCCCATGCAGGGCAGAGCCTGCTGCAAGTTCTCAACCTGGCTGAGGACACTGCCCAGGTGACGATCCCAGGGAGCGACCTACAACCTTTCCAGTCTTATGAAGTAAGTGGGGATATAAAGAAATACTTTATATCTTTATATGTCTGTATCTTTATTTCTCTATATAAATTATTCATATGACCGTAATGGCTGTGTTCGATGTTCACTGATGTTTTGATACTGTCACCCTGAGGATGGCAACAGTCATCTAGAAAATATGCTGATAACAATGTATTGTTTGCTAACTGACACATCAGATAACATTACACGCATGTCCTTTATCTCTGGCACTATGACATCTGCTTTGCAATGGTTGTATAGAAGCATGGTGCAGTGGATAGCAATGCAAGAAGGTCTATAGGCTAGTTTGCAATGGTTTTCCTCCGTATATACACTACATTAGGCTAATTGTTCAAAAGTTTGGGGTCACCTGCTGTATTCCTGCCTCTCGCCGGAACGCAAACTATTTTTATCTGGATAATTGACAATTCAAAAGTTTGGGGTCACCTGCTGGAAACTATTTTTATCTCACCGTATACATTTCTGTAAATACTTTAAAATGAAAAAAAAACACATGTAACAATGAACAAAATGAACATCAAAGAAATGTTCAAGAAAATTATATTGAAAATATTGAAAATCTTGGATTCCTCAAAATAGTCACCCTTTGGTGTGAGAATAGCCTCACAAACAGTGGCCATTCGGTTAATAAGTTTTAGTAGGAAATCACCCGACATGTTTTCCCAGCTATCCTGCAGCAATTCCCAGAGAAACTTGTGGGTTGCTTTGCTTTGACTCTTCCTTTCCAGTTTGTCCCATACAAGTTCTATGGGATTGAGGTCTGGACACTGGGCAGGCCAGGTCTTTAGTTTGAGTTGTTGTTCACATTCCTCCTTCACCAGATAGTTCTTGTACAACTTCAAGGTGTGTTTCGGGTTGTTATCTTGCTGAAGAACGAAGGAGTGCCCGATTAGCCATAGTCCAGATGGAAGGTGACCCCAAACTTTTGAACGGTAGTGTATGTATTTTAGCATAGGAATCCTGTATTAACAAAGTATCATTCTCCTGACCATTCATGGTCATTTTTATAGTTATTTATGTGATTTGAACTGACAGCGATTCACATTTCTTTTTATCATTATAGGTTTCAGTGAGACCAAGGCAGTCCATGTTTTGCCAAATGAAAAATCTCGAGTACATATTTTGTAACCTCCTGAATATTAATACATAACTGGCTGGCATACGTATGGCTGCTTAATAATAATAATAATGATAATAATAATAATAATAATAATAGTAACAGAATGTGTGAGGACCCTATTATAACAGAATGTGTGAGGGCCCTACTATTTAAATGTGATACAAAACAAACCCAGCTGAAAGTCTTTGGACAGCCAACTGGTCATTACATTTTTGGTCTCTCCTCGGTGCGCACAGGATCCGTGGGAATATCAGAGTCTACAGCTGGATGGAGTGAACAAAACATTAACAGCAGAGGTTGAATATGAGGGGCATTTGACAAACTGCACTTTGTTCTTCACTGAGCGAAAAGCATACAGCCTCATCCTGTACAACGAAGGCAGAAACATTCAATGCAAACTGGTCAGTGAAAATTATGTTTCTTTTTGAAGAAGTAAGACCGTCTGTTGTCTGTCCTATCTTCATGAACCCTGTGATGGATGGAGATGCCGTGTGCTGTCAGTCACTGACATACTTGTATCAAAATACTTTTTCTCTCCGAAAACAAGAGTTACATGTTGCAGTAGTTCCACCCATTTTTAGGTTAACGAAGCCTCACTTTTGCATCACAATTTTTCTCCATTAATGTTGTTTTCACACCAGACGACCTCTGAGGCAACATGTTGACATAGTTTTTTTTGATAAATTGATAAATGTGATATTGGAATGTTTGCCATGTTTTACAGGCCACTTCACTTTGATCTAAAAGGTTTGTTTGTGCTGATTTTAGGTTGAAGATCACATTGAGAAGTCTGGAAGTGGTGATGCGTTCCTGAGGTAAATATTAGCACGGCTTGACGACATGAGCCTGAGTTAAACTGTCAGATCCGTACGTACAGTAAGCTTGAGGACTGTGTTTCATTTCCGCTGACTTTCTATTACAACGCTTAATAGAAAGCTAAGAACAACTATTACATGTGTACCTTTGAGAAATCAAGGCTTGCCTTTTATGTCTGTAATTTGTCAGCGGTGCAATGATTGCATCCATAACTAATCAGACTTGATTGGATGTGTCTGCTAGGTTCGTCGGTGCCTACCCAGCGGACCTGAACCTAACTGTGGGCAGTGCGTTCTTTAATGTCAGCACAGGATATGAGGTCACTCCCAATAAGAGTGTGGAGAGAGGAGAGTGAGTAGAACAACTGTCGACTCCTACATTTCCATTTACTTCCTTCACGTCTTGAATAATTACCTCACCACTTTTCCCCACTTTGCTGTGGAATGACTTTTTTTTTAACCAGTTTATGGCTCAAAGTGAGAACAGGATCCATCAATCAGGCATCGATTTTATGACAGGCATACCGTGTACAGTATTTCCCCCCCATACATTGATCAATTTACATATACAGAAAATGGAACATTTTTCCATTTAAATAAATAGTTTTGTAGGAAATCCAACTAGACGATTTATGCAGTACACTGTATGTTATATGTTTTCTGTAAAGACTGACGAAGGCTGTTCAAAATTTCAATATGTAGTTGTAAATTTTAGTAAGCCGTAGTATGTACAACAATTCCGTTGTTTTGGAAATTACATTGTAACACTAGGAACTTCCGGTGTCTTCAAACCTACGAGTTCCTGTTCCCAATTATGATTTTAAATGATAAACAGAAATTTGGGCCTAGTGGATAGCACTGTCGCCTCACAGCAAGAAAGGTCTCTTCGTTTTCTGTGCGGAGTTTGCATGTTCTCCCGTGTCCGCGTGGGTTTCCTCCGGGTACTCGATTTTAAATGATAAATTGCCCGTAGATGAATGAATTGTGTGTGCCCTTGGATTGGCCCTGTTGTATTCTTAGCCCTGCTTAATATCCCAGGAATAAGCGGCTTAGACATGGATGGATGGATGGATGGATTAATTTGCTTGACCTTTTTCTAAGCCCTCTTAATATCCACATTGCTTCTATCTAACACAGGTACACAGATGTGGAATGTATGTCACGACAGGGGAATCACAAAGTAAATCTTGGTCTTCTCGACTTCGGCGCCTCGTACACTTTTGTTCTCAAAAGCGTAAGTTCTTCTTAGGCCACAATTAGGCCTTTACGCTGGTATATCATTCAATACCATGATAAAAAAAAGGCAAGGGAATCAAACCAAGTGTCTTGGCAGGACCCAGAGGGAATATTCGCCCACAAGATGGAGGATGTCCATGCCAATAACATCAACATTGCCTGGCAAATCCCACAGTATGTCCTGTTGACAGCAGGGGAGGTCATGTTCTCCATCACTGGTCTGGAGTTCTCCTACTCTCAGGTACACAGGGGATGGTCCTTTGTTTTTCTGACATCATCAACCCACGCCACGGTCTCACC
Source organism: Aldrovandia affinis (assembly GCA_029706075.1). Classification (NCBI taxonomy): domain Eukaryota; kingdom Metazoa; phylum Chordata; class Actinopteri; order Notacanthiformes; family Halosauridae; genus Aldrovandia; species Aldrovandia affinis. The sequence continues at coordinate 4,139,230 of JAINUG010000040.1, read as the reverse complement.
GTTGACTCCGCCGTTCTCCCTTCCTGCATAGGCCCCAGCAAACATGAAGTCTGTGCTGCAGGCGGGCTGGCTGCTGACCGTGGCCTTCGGCAACGTGATCGTACTGATTGTGGCAGAAGGGGCGGGGCTAGAGCAGGTACATCTGCGTTGTTTTTTTCTCAATTTTTGTTTGATTTGTTCCCTGTTTCTCTCCCAATTTAGTAGCCAATTATACCCTCTATTTCTTCTTCAATTTACATTCCACCACAAACTCGCCGCCTGCCTCCACGGGATGAGCTAATACCTCGAGGCAATGATCCGCCTCCTCCGAGACGGAACTCGCCTAACCCTGTTTACGAGGTTGCCCTGCCGGCTCTCCCTCCACCCCCCCCCACTGGGGCAGACAGCCAAATGCCACCCCTGATTGGGGCTGCCCACCAGGGCTGGTCTGGTACTGTCAGGTTATGAAACAAAACCATGATAGGCAGCTCACACTCGTAAAGGACCAGTCAATATGGGTGCGTTAGACCGATACGCTATCAGAGACCCCAGAGAGGTGTGGTTTATGGGTGAGGGAAAAGAACCCTTGTTGGAAAGATAATTGTGGGTGTTTTTTGCATTGCCTGAGCTCATTTTTTGGAACAGGCATGAGAGCATGGACACGGCTGCAGTAATTGTTGCTAGAAGGAGACATCAGGTTGGTGTCAGAGATTTTCCATATGAGAGTGTAACATCCCTCTTCAAGATAAAAAAACCCCACCACCACCACCTATGTGCTCAGACAATACCAGAGGCATTGGATGAGATCATTATTTCCTGGAAACGAACAATCACACACGCCATACCTACAGAAGATTCTCTCCATGCTGAGACTGAATATTCTGACATTTTTAGTGTATTATCCCTTGTTCTGAAATCTGTAAGTGAGGCTACTGCTATGTTATTCGTTGTTCTCACTAATGTACAAAACAAGCCTAAACAGTGGTAAAAAGAAAAATATATACAGCTAAAATGTGTTGCTGTGCTATACTTTTAGTAATTACCGCAGTAAATTAACAACTTGCATGAACAAGATTATTTTACAGCATGTGTGCTCACTTGGGCGGTCTTAGCGAATTCCCCCTAAATGTTCGAGAATGATGTAGACCAATGGAAGTATTATGCAAGTTCATGTTAAGTTAACATAATAGCTATCGGTTCTACAAAATGATTTACCTTTTGGTGCTCAATTAAAGTCACATACAGTGTGAGAGTCGGTGGGGGGTGGAGGGTTGGGTAATAAAACAAACTGTATTTCATATATTTTGGGGTCTGTCTCAGTGTTTCTGAGTTTTCCGCTATGGCTAGTGCTAATTGTTCAGACTAAACTCGTGGGTGCCCGGCAGTGAGACTGAATGCTTGAGTTGTGGACTTGAGTCACAAGACTTGGACTCGAGTGTGACTTGAGTCACAATTTTGATGACTTCAGACTTAACTTGCAAAAAATAAAAGTACTTGAGACTTCGATTTGCGAGTCTATGACCTGGAACGAGACTTGGACTTGAGCTGGATGTTTGGGACTTGTGATTTGACTTTACCTGAACACGGTGACTTGAGGCTTACCCTTCATGACTTGGGACTTACTTGAAACTTGAAGGTTAAGACTTGAGACTTACTTATGACTTGCACAACAGTGACTTGGTCACAACTCTGCTGAAATAACCCAAGCGCTTTGCGTTTCAGTGGGTGGAGTTCCTGCTCTTCGCTGGCCTCCTGGTGGTTGTCTGCGTCATCTTCTCCATCATGGCTAACTTCTACACCTACGTTGATGCGGATCAGCTGGATAAGATGTTCCAGGACGACGAAAAGGAGAACTTGAAGAAGGGCCAAATGGAGGATGCGTATCTTCACACCACCAAAATGTAGCCCCCGGGCACCGCTTGGCTCCAGGCATTAGAAAGGATTATCTATGTTCATACAGATTAAAAAAAGGAAAAATCTAAATAGACTAAATTCTACTAAAAACACTGTCAGTTTGGAACATGGTTGCAGCTAAAAATGTTGTTTATTGGACCATCGTTTTGAGTAGTGTCCCTAATCAATACCAGTTTTAGGAAACCTGAGTTGTGAAATATTGAGTACCTCAAGTACATACAGAAGTAATGTGCATTAGATGTAAAATATTTGAGGCATTTATGTAATTTTGAGCTTGGGAAACACCAGAGAAGTTATCTGGCCATCCAGAACAAGGCCCCCTGCTCCTAGCCTGTGCTCTGGATGGGATCTTGTCACCCGACCATTGAGTGTGATCAACCCAGCCACGCCAAGATATGCTTCCAGTACATGGAAACCCAGTGGGCCTTCATAGAGACTACCAACATGAAAATGCTACAATATGAACTGAAAAATAAGGAACGTGCCTTTTCTCATCTGTCAAATATGTCATGCATCACAAATGTAATTATTGCTTTCCAATTATTGTCGTGCCATCTCACGAGCGTACAGGGCGTGCCATTGGTCAGGATTCACAGGTGAAATACATCCAACCCATTTTTTGGTTGCAGGTAAAAATAAAACACAATGGCTTGTGGAAAAGAGTTAACACTCCTCAGGAAAAGGCCAAAGTCTGTTGTGCTCAACGGCCATCCACGTACCATCGAAGGCCATCAAGAATATCTGACCATTTGTGCTCATATCACACCAAACTTTGGCACGACTGCACTTAACAGTTTGAAATATTGTATCAGCATCAACATTATGAACAGGGTGGGAATAATTTAAACCTTTTGCTTTGCGTTTTGGGTCTAATGTCTTCCTTTATTAAATAAATACTCCTATGAGACTGAACTTAGGGAACAACTTGTATTATTACACCACATATGGTGAAATACAATTATTTTTGTACATTCTGTAAGATATGGATAAAAAATTCAAAAATTGCTATAGGATACAATAAACATTCCAGTGTATAGAAACACGTGAACTTTCTGCGACTGTAAGCCTGTGTCAGTCTTGGGGGAGGGAGGGGACCCATGGCCTCCTCAGCAAAAGCAGAAGCCTCTTGAAATGAAGCCAGTTAGAGGGGAGAAGGAGAGAGACAGTCCTGACAGAGAAGCCTATCAGTGACGTGGCAGGATCCAGCTGGGGCAAACTGCCCCGATCAGGGCCCCTGGTGCTCCTCAAACTGCCGCTCACCATCACAGCTGCCAGAAAAACAGAACACAGACGCAGAACCCCCCTCCCTCCCTCCCATACATCTGTGCGTGTACTGCACACACTGTACCCTTTTTCTGCAGATCATTCGGGCTGCCACATGAACAAAAATACTTGCTGGATATATGTATTAGGGGTGTAACGGTACACAAAAATGTGGTTCGGTACGTACCTCGGTTTTGAAGTGACAGTTCGGTGCGTTTTTGGTACAGCGGCGGAAAAAACTAAATGCAAAACATAAAATCGCTTTTCATTTATTATGAACTTTGTAAACAGTGGCTAATTGGCCATAATTCACTGAACAAAGTGAGGCACATATCTTTCTTTCTTAAATAAAAAAAACGTCCGTCAATACTGCTGCAACCGCACACAAAACTGCACGTGCGTTAGTGGTTAAAGCAAGATTGCATTCGCAGCAAGTCCTGTACCGAACGGCGTGTACCGTTACACCCCTAATATATACAGATCAGCCACAACATTAAAACCACCTGTCTAATATTGTGTAGGTCCCCCTCGTGCCACCAAAACAGCTCTGACCCCACATGGACTCCACAAGACCTCTGAAGGTGTCCTGTGGTATCTGGCACCAAGATGTTAGCAGCAGATCCTTTAAGTCCTGTAAGTTGTGAGGTGATGCCTCCATGGATCAGACTTGTTGGTCCAGCACATCCCACAGATGCTCGATCGGATTGAGATCTGGGGAATTTGGAGCCCAAGTCAACACCTTTAACTCTTTGTCATGTTCCTCAAACCATTCCTGAACAATTTTTGCAGTGTGGCAGGGAGCACGCAGCACAGCTCTTCCTGTTTACAGCCCTGTGAAACGGTATCTAGCCCAGCAGCTAGACCAGGTAACGACTAAACTTATCTTAGACCCACGCTTGGTGGTTGGGAAGCCCTGGATAAGAACGTCTTTAGTCAATGAATGATAACTGCAACCATTACACTCATCACAGCAGAGCATCTGTAATAATCTATAAGCTATTACTATATATCCAGTGTATACTCCAGTGCGTTTTAATTTGTACAGTTGACTCCTGATAACCAAATGTGCTCAGTGACTATTGCCACGCTATGCAGATGTAGCAGTGGAGCTCCGATACGTGCGTTAACACGTGAGCGTCCACTACAGAATGTGATGTCAATAAGAGTATGATTAGTTCCCTTGGCTGGGCACTCAGGTCTTTAACTCAGTGGGCTAATCGTGTCTCTTGTTGCGTTGAGATCCTTGGTTCGAAACTCGCTGCAGGCACCCAACTGTGTTACACAGAGGATGCACACAGGAGTACGCAAAGTCAGAAATGTACAGTCAGTCGTAGTGAGCAGATGAATGAAAGGTGACCCCTAAGTGGTCACCAGTTTTAAATAGTTTTTTAACCTAAGCCGTGTGCAGGAGACTGCTACAACATCAGAACGGCTCGTGAAGAGTAGCTTGTCCCGTAGTGACAGGCGGCGAGTTCGTGGGGGAGGGTTAATCGAAATAAATAGAGGGTATAATTGGCTTCCAAATTGGGAAGAAAAACAGGGAAAAAATCCGAAACCAAATTTATCAAATAAAAAACAGGGCACAAGACTTCTTATTTCACGCCTCCGCTTTTAGTCATTTTGCATGCCTGGCAAACATGAGAGAGAAAGGAAGAAATTCCAAACACCAATTTAGAAAAACATGAAAAGATAAGAAAACCAGATTGTGTGTCGCAGATGGTAATTATCTGAGGATAAAAACCAAAAAATAAATAAATAAATAACAAAGGCCATGCAAATTCGCCATATTTCATCCCAACTTTTTTGCTCATTCATTTATTAAACAAAAGGTTCAGGGGTGGACTCAAATGCTGTTTTTACTGTCCAGATTCACCCACAGCCATGTGCACTGTGTCTGCTCATCAGAAGCTTGGTAACCAGGGCGACGACCTCTGGGTGAACCAGGCAGTCCAGCAGGTCGTTAGTGGAGATCGGTCCGTGTTTGGGGCCGGTGGAGTTCCCCTCGCCCCCCGTGCCCGCCCCTCTCCCCAGTGCGTCTGCACTATCCTGGCCGCGGTTACGGCCGGGCTCACAGGCGAGGTCCGGGGAAGAGGGGCAGGTTTGGGTGCGGGGTGCGCTCGAATGCAGACGTGAGACGAGGGGCACCGGGACAAGGTGAGGCCCGAACGGGACAGTGGCGACAGGGTGCTGGCTGTCCCCCGCCAGGCCCGTGGTGCGTTTGGGCTGTCCCGCGGAGTCACGCTTCCCTGGCTGTGCGTCGGTGGGGGGCGGGGGTTTGTGTGGCGCGTTCCTCTGCTTCTCGACGCACGCCCGCACAGCCAGGTTGAGGTACCGCAGGTTCTCGTCGTGCGACGTGACGCCAGTCTGCAACATCAGACAACATCGTCAATAATAATAATAATAATAAACTTTATTTATACAGCACCTTTCAGACAACGGTGATACAACACAATAACAGAGGTAACTTTGACATAATAAAACAATTAAAAATGACAAAATAATTAAGCAACAAATACAGCACATAAAAGGTCAGTTTTATAATAATAAAACAATATGAATTCTAAAACAATAAAACAAATAAAAACAGGAACCTATAAAACAGAGATGTAGATAGAATAATATATAATAATAATAATAATAATAATAATAAAAGCACACATTAAGCCTGTGTTCTTAGTTGCTTTTTGAAATGTTCAATAGATAAAGCCTCTCTGATCTGCTTGGGTAGGGAATTCCATAATCTAGGTGGAATTCTCATAGCCTCCCCACTTTTTTATAATGTACTTTGGGAACAACAAGAAAACCAGCATCTGCAGACCTGATTGAGCGTTGGGGCTGATATCTCACAGTTGTGTATTTTGGTGCTAAACCATTAAGTACTTTATAAACAAGTAAAAGAAAATCAATTCTAAAATTCACAGGCAGCCAGTGCAATGAGTACTGGCGTAATGTGTGCTCTTTTCTTGGTTCTAGTTAAAACTAAATGTCAATGTCAATGTCAAGCACAGCCTACACATATGCCGGTCGCGAAATCATTGCCTCTTTACTTACGCCTCTCTCTCTTCACATTTGTGGAAGAAAAAAAATGTGTTCGGTCTGTATAATGTTGAAATGCTGGGGAACATCTGTAATTGTTAAATAGCCACAGTTCCGGTTCTCCATCAGACAAAAGCTTTTTGCGCCGAAAGATCAAAGGGACATTTGTCCCTACGTGGTGCCTTCGCATGACGGGGTAATCGCACTTTGGGCTCCGAGATTTTACAACCGCAGTAATCCTCCATCCTGTTTTACTTTCTGTGATGCCCATGTTCCTGTTTTAAATAAAGTGAATGCCCTGTTCCCTTCCCCTGTTATTTTTGGTTACCTCCCCTTTTAGGTTGGTTGTTATAAATATGGCATTTAAGCCTGAAGGCGGGAGATTCCGTGTCCTGTGAGATGCAGGTCTCCATGCAGCTGTGTGTAATAAAAGCTTTTAATACTGTTTGAGAAATCCTCTCCGATCCTAGGGAGTTTATTTCCACGACAACATGCACCGGTCGCCTTCTAAATCGCTGCCTCTCTTCGCCTGATCTCCAGTCAGAACTCAGTAAGCAAGCAAAGGGCCCATGTCAACAGACACCTGCTGAGCACTGATGAGGGTTCCCACTCAAATCAAATTTCCATTTTTCATGGCAAATTTAAGGTTTTCAATACCTTCATTTTTTCCACCGACACAAAAATGGACTTTACTTTCATAACTTCACGTTTTGTTACCAGTGAAAATACACATCTCATTGTGTGTGTGTGTGTGTGTGTGTGAGAACAGCCGTGGCGGGTGGCAACAACAGTGGCAGGTGAACAGACATTTTGCGGTAACGTTATTGGAAAAGAAGAAAAAATGTTCACATTTTTCCATGACTTTCCATGATTTTCAAGGTTTTTCCATGATGTGTGGGAACCCTGACTGATCTGGGATCAGTGGGAACTATGACGCATGGGGATGGCTTTGCAATGCAACTCTCCTGTTGACTGTTGGCGCACTATGGCTGCCGTCGCGTTCACCCAGGTGGGTGCTGCACATTAGTGGTGGTTGAGGTGAGTTGCCCCTATCGTTGTAAAGCGCTTTGAGTTCCTTTAAAAAAAGCGCTATACAAATCCAACATTCAACTCAATTCAACTTCAGTTCAATATTTGTGCAAGTGTTCATTCATTCATTCAAACTGGGGTACCTCAGTGGGGTTGAGCCAGTCGTCCGTGTTGTCGTGGCTGGGGGTGGTTTTCATGGCACAGACAACGGCCTTGGTGAGGGCTTCCCCGACCCGTGCCTCGTCATCCACTTCCTGTGCCAAACAGGAAATGGCGTTAAGCATTGGAGCTTAGGTCACTGTCCTTACTCTGTATCGTTCATTTATCCTCCAGAGTTTAAATAAATTCTTGCATTCGAGTAAGCACACTAAAACTTGGATCAAGGTTGGGTGAAACAGTTATGACACTGAAGAAACAGCCGAATGGTAATTGACTGTGGCTTTTAAACTTTGCCGTGATGTACAGTACCAGTCAAAGGTTTGGACACACCCAATTGGGCACTCCTTCATTCTTCAGCAAGATAACGACCTGAAACGCACCTTGAAGTTGTGCAAGAACTATCTGGTGAAGGAGGAACGTGAAGGACAACTCAAACTAAAGACCTGGCCTGCCCAGTGTCCAGACCTCAATCCCATAGAACTTGCATGGGACAAACTGGAAAGGAAGAGTCAAAGCAAAGCAACCCACAAGTTTCTCTGGGAATTGCTGCAGGATAGCTGGGAAAACATGTCGGGTGATTTCCTGCTAAAACCTATGAACCGAATGGCCCCTGTTTGTGAGGCTATTCTCACGCCAAAGGGTGACTATTTTGAGGAATCCAAGATTACATTTTCAATTCAATTTTCTTGAACATTGCTTTGATGTTCCTTTTGTTTATTGTTAAATGCGTTTTTAGTAATTTTCAAGTATTTACAGAAACGTATACGGTGTAAAACATTGTCAGTTATGAGATAAACCTAGTTTCCAGCAGGTGTGTCCAAACTTTTGACTGGTACTGTAGTTCTGAGGCAGCGTGTTCATCAAACATCCATTTTTATCTCCTGTGGGGAAGATGCTGATACTTCATTTCCCTACATAGTGTGCGTACGCCACAAATCATTCTGACAGCGGTATCTCAAAGCCTCGAGCTTGTTCATTACTGCGGCACGCATCATTGGGAGGGTTTTTGCGGTTTGCCATCGATGGCTTGCGCGGTGCATGTATAACACTGTGTTAAATGACAGCGCTCTGTGTTAAGGGAAGAGCAGTGGGAGGTTACCATCTCGATCCAGGAGTTGACGCTGACCGTGACTGGGTCGATGGACTCCACGTAATGCCACCAGTGTCTCGGGACGAACAGCACCTGGGAGGAGACAAAGGCACGAACGAGGAGGTCAGAGCCTGCATGTATTCCTCTGGAGGTGACACCTGGGGTCAGAGGTCAGCACTGATGCCCGACACACACACTCACACTGTCAAACCTCCCACTGTGACATACATATTCTCATCTTTCACACACACACACACACACACACACACACACACACACACACACACACACACACACACACACACACACACACACACTGTCAAACCTCCCACTCTGACATACATATTCTCATCTTTCACACACACACACACACACACACACACACACACACACACACACACACACACACTGTCAAACCTCCCACTCTGACATACATATTCTCATCTCTCACACACACACACACACACACACACACACACACTGTCAAACCTCCCACTCTGACATACATATTCTCATCTTTCACACCGACAAACCTCTTACTCTGAGATACACATGCTCATCTTTCTCACACACACACACACACACACACACACACACACACAAACATCTCATACACATCCACGTCTATCACAAATAAACACAGATGAATGAATGCTCCACACGTACACTGTACATTTTTCTCACACACACACACACACACACACACACACACACACACACACACACACACACAAACCTTTCACATATATGCATAGACACGTGCATGACACACACATAAAACCTTTTGCATGTATGTGCACACGCGCACACACACACACACACACAGACAGACATGCACATCACACTCCATCCCAATGAGTTTTCTCTTGGCATATTCTGATTTCATTGCCCCCAAAGCGCAACATATCAGAAGGAATCACCCCAAAGATTACAACTCCCTACAACTGTTATGTGACTGAGTGGCTCGGGGAACAAGTGCCTTATTCTAGTGCATGATGTGTGCATGAACAAATCCTAACATTGCTTACCCCAGGTGTAATGTACCATTAGATGGCAGTAGTGACTTTTCAAACAGGGACTGCGGCAGATACCATTGCAGGTTAGTCACAAAGACTCTTCTCTTCGATTGGCTAATCCAACTTTAATTTTTAATGGGATTCAGCTGAACTCATCTACCGCCTGCTAGTGGGAATGGATGTTCGGTAAAAAAAGACAAAAAGACCCCGAGCCAGACAAGAAATTACGACCATTGTACGTTTTGTTTGATTTGTAACCTGGTGGGGTCCAATTTATCTCCAGTAAAGTGTCAATCTGAAAAGGGATTTAAGAATATCCACTGTCACGGGGTGGACAGCTGTGATACATCTTTGTCTGCGAATGCAATGAGCCTTCCTGCAGTTGGTGGAACCCTGAATCACAGGCCCTTGAATCTTTTAAACCCCTGTGCTCACTAGGCCCACTCACAGGCAGTGTGCTGCTCTCTCTCTCTCTCTCTCTCACTCTCTTGCTACCTGAACCACTCCTACGAAAGGGCGAGCAGACGTGTGGGCTCCAACAAGCTAATGAGCTCCCCGGTTTGTGCACACGCCACCAGAGACCTGACATAGTCCCCTATTTATGTAACCAGGCTCTTCTTAAGGTCGCAAACTAAAGAAGAGGAGATAGAATAGAATATTCTTTATTTATGTTACAAGGTAATTGAGATTTGTTTCTTCGCATATCTCTCCTAAGAGAGGTCTGAGCGCAGGGTCAGCCATAGTACGGCACCCCTGGAGCAGTTTAGGGGTTCAGTGCCTTGATCATGGGCACTTCAGCAGTGCTCAAGGAAGTGAACTAGCATCCCTCCGGTTTCCAGTTAATAGTTTTTTTGTTTGGCAGGGATTCGAATCAGCAACTGTCCACTTGCCAGCCCGTGTCGCTAACCACTGAGCCACTGCTGCCCCCGGGGCAGGTTACAATTCTACACATAGTGTTGACTATGGATGTTTAGTTTGTTTTGCTTTAACACCACACATAGAGCAACATGCTCAAATTCTTAACTATTTACTTCCTGTTCTTGTGCTTTTTTAAATTATGATGAGGGTCACAGACCAGTGGGGAGGTAAAAATGTGAGATGGCCCTTAAGCAGTCATTAGTGCTTCCTTCCGAAACCGTTCCAAACGGGTTAGATGCACAGCACGGACCCAATGTTCACAGAGCAATGAATTTAATGAATCAAACAAGGTTAGACACATGACACAGACTATGTTCACGGAATGGCAGGTTTAATGAAGGAGCCAGCTGTACAGGGTTCTGGAAATGTCCAGAGGGGCACATGTGAAAATAGGGGTGAGCATAGGCGGAGGGTGTGTAAGGCTGGGGAAAGCTTAGCCTTCCCCTGGCCACGAGCATGGCAATTTATGTATATGTATACAATTAAATACAAATATATACAGCTCTGGAAAAAATTAAGAGACCACTGCAAAATGATCAGTTTCTCTGGTTTTACTATTTATAGGTATGTGTTTGAGTAAAATGAAACATTTTTGTTTTATTCTATAAACTACTGACAACATTTCTCCCAAATTCCAAATAAAGATATTGTCATTTAGAGCATTTATTTGCAGAAAATGACAACTGGTCAAAATAATAAAAAAGAGGGCCTGGCGGATGGCGCAGCGGTCTAACGCACCATGCTTCGGAGTGGTGTGCGCTGCCCATCAGGGACGCGGATCGAAACCCGCGTCTCTACCAGACCGGCCCTGGTCATCAGCCCGATCGGAGGCGGCATTTGGCTGTCCGCCTCCGGGGGAGGGGGGAGGGAGAACCGGCACGAGTCCGTTGAGCAGAAGGTTAAGGAGTCCGTGGAAGAATTCCTGTCTCGAAAGAGGTGGGAACACTCGGCCAGGAATGTGTGTCTCGCTCCCAGAGGACGGGCGACGGACTCGTGAGGGTGGGGAATTGAAGTAAATGGAGGGTTTAATTGGCAACCAAATTGGGAGAAAAAACAGGGGGGGAGAAAGAAAAAAAAAAAAAGAGTGTTTTCAGACCTTTAATAATGCAAAGAAAACAAGTTAATATTCATTTTTAAACAACACAATAATCAATATTTGGTGGAATAACCCTGATTTGCAATCACAGCTTTCATGCGTCTTGGCATGCTCTCCACCAGTCTTTCCCATGCTGTTGGGTGACTTTATGTCACTCCTGGCACAAAAATTCAAGCAGCTCAGTTTGTTTGATGGCTTGTGACCATCCATCTTCCTCTTGATCACATTAGCAGAGGTTTTCAATGGGGTTCAGGTCTGGAGATTGGGCTGGCCATGACAGGGTCTTGATCTGGTGGTCCTCCATCCACACCTTGATTGACCTGGCTGTGTGGCATGGAGCATTGTCCTGCTGGAAAAAACAATCCTCAGAGTTTGGGAACATTGTCAGAGCAGAAGGAAGCAAGTTTTCTTCCAGGATAACCTTGTACGTGGCTTGATTCATGCATCCTTCACAAAGACAAATCTGCCCGATTCCAGCCTTGGTGAAGCACCCCCAGATCATCACCGATCCTCCACCAAATTTCACAGTGGGTGCGAGACACTGTGGCTTGTAGGCCTCCCCAAGTCTCCGTCTAACCATTAGACAACCAGGTGTTGGGCAAAGCTGAAAATTGCATCAGAGAAGATGACCTTACTCCAGTCCTCTACGGTGCAATCCTTGTGGTCTTTTGCAAACCTCAGCCTGACTCTTCTTTGCTTCTCATTGATGAAGGGCATTTTTCTAGCTTTGCACGACTTCAGCCCTGCCCCTAGGAGCCTGTTTCGAACCATCCTCGCCGTGCACTTCACCCCAGCTGCCATTTGCCATTCTTTTTGTAGGTAACTTGATGTCATCCTACGCTTGTTGAGTGACATTCGAATAAGGTGGCGGTCATCCCGGTCAGTAGAGAGTCGTTTTCGCCCTCTGCCGGTCTGTAGCTTTGTTGTCCCCAATGTCTGCTGCTTGACCTTGTTCTTATGAACCGCCGTCTTTGAAATTTGAAGGATAGAAGCAACCTTATGCTCACTGTATCACTTTGCCAGTAAAGCCAGAATTGAACCCTTCTTTTCCTCACTCAAAACTTTTCTTTTCAACTCTTTTGGCATGGTCAAATGGTCCAATTACTTTTGAGGTACTACTAGCACTGTTTTTTGCCATCCAGCTGGTCCTATTGCAAGAGGATAGTGATGACCACAGCAGTGGTTTTTATACTTTTCAGGTGATCACCTAATCAGTACTTCATTAAGTAGAATGAGGTGTGCTTGTGTTGGAATTCAACAGACACTGGAATGGAATGGCTGCCATACATGTAGAGATGCTGATTTAAGAAAAATTTGGAGTGGTCTCTTAATTTTTTCCAGAGCTGTATATATAAACAATTAAATACAAATGCTAGCGATAGAGGTGGAGTTACCTCACTCAATCCATTGCCTACTGCGGAGGTAACTAAGCTGGCCGGCTGCCGCCAATTGCTGCATGGTTACTAGGCTACCATTACTAGGCTTCATTAGCTAGCTAGTTCTGTGCTCCATCCAACAACGCGCTGTCCTGTCAGCGAAGCGGCAGTCAACAACCTAGCCATGTTACCCTGAAAGCTGAAGGATTTAGCATGGACTCACAGAGCCATTCTGGACACACACACTCTGTTAATGTCAATAAAAAGTGTTATAAATTATGTGTGAGAATGAATAAGCAAGCCTTATATTACACCTGGCATTGAATTGAATAAGTCGCCTACACTGGTATACCGTTAGAGAAAATACATTCTTTTATTTTACTGAAGATTAGCACAGGCACAAAACTGCGACAACTTGACCGACTTAACTTACTTCAACCAGTGGGGTTTAGCAGTGGGAGGCAAACGTGACGTTATGTAGATATTAAACTCACTTTTAGTGAGAATGAATGCAGAGAATGCGCATGCCTCGACTTCATAGCTTTACCCTGCAGTTGGTTCACCCTCCGCCTATGGGGGTGAGTCATGCTTTGGCCAAAAAAATCACAAGATGAGCACACAATTTGGTCACACACCCTTCTCGCAACACTGCCATTTCGCAACAAATCTTCGAATGACGGGGGTAAAGGCTGGCGCATCTCAACAGAGTGCGGCTGGCGTTGTGTCCCATAATGACCTTCCACATTAACAGAATATTTCAAAATGAATGTACTGCACCTGGAATTCACTGAAGCGTGACAACTGATTATGGGAGCATTCATTTAAATAATTACATTGTTATATTACAATAATTCACATCAAAAATGATTTTCCTTTTTACACATTTGACACATTTTTACAGCTTCCGGGGCACTGCTCTGCTGGCAACTCACACCCTTGCTCCCAAATGTTTAATGTTTGTTGTGTTACGATAATTGTATCTTTGTCTAAGGACTGATAACTAATAACCTTTGTGTGCGAGATCAAACTGGGATTAGCAGTTGCAAAGTTTCTGCTTTTTTAAATGAGTGTGCATGTGCAATTTCACTCACTTGAGGTCTACATGGAGGACCAGTAACACATATACCCTTGATACATGATATCACATTAATGCACACTGCAGATTTCAGAGGATAACACAAAAAAGTTGGCAAAAAGCCAACGTATTTCCATTGTGGTATGCCAGGTACTGATTTGAATTTCGTGAGACCTCACTTTTGTGCTTTACGGAAACCACCTGGCTGTATCCTACGGCACCAGACTCACTGATGACATCGATGGATACTCGCTCATATGAGTGAACAGAAATGACAACTCAGGGAAGAGCAGGGGTCAGGAGGAGGGGGATGTGTTTACATTAATGAGCGGTGATGCCGGCAATACACCGTTAAGGACATGTTATGCAACAGTGATGTTGTGCGTCGGGGTGAGACCCTTCCATCTCTCTCGTGAATTTGGCTTCATACTGCTCTTTTTGTCTATGAGCTGTAAAGCTCATCGCACTGCTAATTTAATAGCAGATCGTGTGCACAAATTCCAACAATTCCCTGATGCCCCAGCCATAGTACTGGGAGATTTAAACAGGCACCTTGGTAGGGGCGGCGGATAGCGTAGCGGTCTAACACACTGTATTTTGGTTGGTCCGATATGGTGTGCACTGCCTGTCAGGGACGTGGTTCGAAACCCATCTAACTAGACCGGTGCTGGGCATCAGCCCTGATTGGGGGAGGGGAGGGTTGAGCCAGCTCGGGTCTGCCGTGAAGCACGTAAGGGAGTCTCCAGAATGTGGGTGGGCGAATTCCGTCTTGAAGGAAGCGGAGTTCGCTGCCCTCTGCGAATTAGCTTGCCTCGTAGAGGGGAGGGTAAATCTAAATAAATAGAGGGTGTAATTGGCTACCAAATTTGGGAAAAATTTGAAACAAATGTTATTTATAAAAAAATAAAAAAAATTAAAATAAAAGGCCACCTTGGATGAGATGTGCACAGTGACCACAGACTACATACACCTTTGTGTGCAGTCTGTCATCCCCACTAAAGTAGTCAAGCTGTTTCTCAACAATAAGACATACACAACCAAGGACACTAAGCAGACAATGAATCATAGAAAAAATGCTTTTAAAAAAAAGGACATCTTGGAACTGCAAAGGACGGAAAAATAACTGAAAGGAAAACCAAGGTGGGCAAAGAACAAACAAGGTCTGGAGGATGCTTTTTCATCTGGAAACCCCGAAAGACTGTGGGAGACGATGACAAACATCCTGTCATCCTGCCATAAATCATTTGTGACTGACGATGAACTGGCCTCTGCAGTTTAACTTGACACAGGTTTGAAACTGATGGTCGCATGGACGTTACAGTGAACCAGGTGGCCAGTGCCTTTCGTAATCTGAATGCACGTAAATCACCCAGTCCCGACAACGTTAGTGTGTCCGGACTTGACCAAAAGCCTATGCCAGGGTGCTTTTCATAGATTCTTCATCAGCATTCAATACAATTTAGCCGGGCATCCTTATCTTCAAAACGCATCAGTTACAATCATCAATCCAATCTTCATCCACTGGCACCGTTCCTTCCTTATCAACAGACTACAGCGTGTTGGGGTCAATAACACCCTGTCTTCCATGGTGACAACCAGCTGTGGTGCTCCCATGAGGGTGTGTGCGCTACCCACTGTTGTTTGCACTTTATACCGATGACTGTACTATCGACGTGCCTAACCATTACATCGTCAACCATTACGTCATCAAATTCTCTGATGACTCTGCTCCAGCTGCACTGCTGAAGGAGGGGGAGGATTCCAGCCCTTACCTGGGCAGTGTGAACAGAATAGTGAAACGGTGCAAACCAAAATGGCCTGATCCTCAACACCCTTAAAACGGAGGAGCCACAGGGTCCCAGTCATTATCCACGATCAGGCCAGTAAGCAGGCGACCTCATTGAAATACCTGGGTGTGCATATCGACAGCACTCTGTCCTGGAGCAGTCATGGGGACTACATCACGCTCCAAAGCGCCTTTATTTCCTGCAGAGACTAAGATCTTTCGGAGCCAGCAGGAGAAATCCTGACATCATTCTGTTCCTCCACCATGCAAAGCTTCTTGCAGGAGGATTGCACGGTGTGGTTTAACAGACTCAATGTCCAGCTGAGTCAAGTCCTTCCTCTTCTGGGATTGTGCTCGAAACCGGTTGGCCATCCTGCGGGAGGAAACTTTCCTAGCTGGCTGCAAGAAGAGAGCTTTCAGACTGGCGGACAAAATGACCGTGCACAGTTCTCACGTCCTCCATGGCGAGTACCTTCTCCTGCCCTCAGGGGGGTACTACGGGGTGCCTAACTACAGACAAATCTAATACAAACAGTCGTGCATCCCATACTAATAATATTATAATATATCCCATTTAGCAGACGCTTTTATCCAAAGTGACTTACGGTAGTGAAAGCATGCATTTTTTCCGTATATATGGGGCCTGAATGGGAATCAAACCCACAACCTAAGCGTTGTCAGCGCCATGCATCCCATACTAATAATATTATAATTAGAACCACCACATATACACCACCTACTGCTCTACCTACTGCGCCACACAGAACCACACATAACCACATACTGAGCCACACAGAACCACATATACACCACCTCTACCTACTGAGCCACACAGAACCACACTCCATTTTATACTGAATATTGACTTTAAATAATGCACCGCTATTCTTTCAAGCAACCCATAATGATGCTCAACCAACAAAACACATCAATAAGGCTTTGAGGTCATCTATCTCAAGCAGGGGACAGTGCAATGGACACGGCAAAACTTGCTGTGGTGCAATATTTTATCAATGGACTGTGCAACATTGAACTGAAAGGTCTGTCCACTGCTTTTGTTTTTGTTCCTCCTTTTTTTTACCGTTTTATGTTTTTACCCTGTTTTTCTCTTGATTGTTGGCTACAATGAACAATTTTCCACACTTGCAGACAATAAAGTATCTATCAATCAATAATCTAAAAATCAATCCATTTGATCAGATGTATTGACAGGCAATTAATGCACGTCTGCAATAAGTTAGAAATGACCCTAAGCTCGCAAAGGTCACCGATTTAATAAAGCAAAAGACCCCAAAGATTCTCCTTATTCACATTGGATATCTTCTTGCCTTTATTCTCAATATACCTTCCATTACCCTTCAAAATCCACACCCTTGATAAAAAGCCAGCAAGGAAGGCTGTATAAAATAAACAATACTGGTAATGGGCTATATTTTATGCTCAACAAAATGGGCAAATTATATTCTTTTTGAATGAATTAAATTGCTCAGAGAAGACTTTGTGTCCCCAAAATGCAGCAACGGTTTGTAGACCTCCAACTGTGGCCTTGGATTTTTCTTTGCCTCCTAAACCATCTGTGCTTGGGGGCAATATGCACTTGCATCCTCTATCAGACAGGTTTATCACTGTTCCAGTGGTTTTAAACTTCTTAATTACTGACCTAAGAGTGGAAAGTGGTATATTTTAATTTTTAATTTTTATTTGTTTGTAACCATCTGCTGACTTATGTAGGTCAGCAACCCTTTGTCTTGTTTGCTCTGAGATTGCTTTGCCTTCCCACATGGTGATGGACGACAAATGGAATGAAGACACAGCAAACCACAATACAGCTAAGATTAAGATGAACTAATTGTGACACGTATCTTTTCGGGGGGGAAAAAATGTTACTTGTTAAAAAATATATTTTTCTCTGAGCAATTGTATTAGTATAAAATAATATAATAGTTTTTTTAGGGTAGAAAAAATAAAAATTCATTGTATGGTCAAATAAATCTGGAAATTATATTCTGTAATACGAATACAATTGCTCAGAGAAAAATATTTTGTTTAACAAGTAATATTGTTTTCTTACCTATATTGCTTTTTTGTTCATCTTTATCAAGGGTGTGAATCATTTTGGAGAGCACTGCACATAAACTACTGGATTTCTCACCACAAGGACAGAGCATCACATTTAAGTCAACTGCAGCAAGGCAACTGCAGCAAGGCACTTTAATTCTGTTTCAGGTTTGAGGGTCCAAGGGTCAAGGGGGGAAATTTGCATCTGAGCTGAGCGTTCGATTTCGATTTGCATGGGGTGAAAAGACAAGTGCTCCTGGGCTGTCAGAACTCAGCACGGGACAGACAGTAATTGCCTCGTTACGATCTCAACTCTCAGAGAGTGACAGCAGCTGTGGAGTCTGGGGGGGGTGATGGCATATTAAGAAGGGCAGGCCACCGCTTGTGATCGTGGTGTGTGAATTGCTGTGGCAGCAATCTGGGCCCTGGATAATTTTTTTTCTTTTATATTTTCTCTTTCTGCTTTTCCCCCACATTTTTTTCTCCCAATTTAGTAGCAAATTATACACTTTTTTCATGTCAATTATTCCCACCCTCATATTGTGAGCTCGCTGCCATAGTTCTGAAACCGGCAGTAACATGTGGTGGAGCACCACCTCCTCTGAGCCGGAACCCGCCAAGCCTTTGGTATGCACACAGAGCCACTCCTATACGCAACAGGCTTGTATCGGCATCCCCCCCACCCCACCCTGGGGTGGACAGCCAATTGCCACCCCCTAGTGGCACTCCCGGCCAGAGCCAAAACTGGCACGGATGGTGGAATCGAACCCCGGTCGCAGTGGGCAGTGTCGGACATTCTACCGCTACACCACCCGGGAGGCTACAAAGGATATTTCAGTGTGTCTGCAGCTGTTCACAATTTCCCTTTGTTAAAAGTAACACACACCCAGAGATGCACCCTGTCTGGATATGCCACTGTAATGGTCACCGTGTGTGTGGTGGACACGGCACCTCCATCAGGGAATTAATGAGTTACTGGGGTAAAGAAAAACAACCCATCAACGGCCAGGTGTTGGCACCGGTGAGGAGGCGTGAGAGGACCTAGGGTTGGACTGATCCCGCATAATCCCAGGCTGCCACCTCTGTCTCAGGTAGCTTTTCATCCTGCATCCTGGCCCTCTCTCTGTTATCTTACACTGATAGATAGACTGGAGACAAGCGTAGCTAGGGCTGAGTTTCAGCTGGGTGCAAACAATGAGAGAGGGGACAAAAAACACCCCCCATAATTTAAAAATCAATCCAACGATCTTTGAGAGTGTAAACAAGACCGATTCTCCATTAGCGTAAGCCTGAAGGTGGTCGACATAGGTGTTTCTCCACTGTATTTATGTGTCCAATAGGGGTATAACGGTACACGTATTCGTACCGAACCGTTCGGTACAGGACTTTCGATTCGGCACGTTCTGTGAACCGAACGAATGCAATCTTGCTTTAACCACTAACGCAACTTTTTTTGTATGCGGTTGCAGCAGTATTGACGGACAAGAAAGAAAGATATGTGCCTTACCTTGTTCAGTAAATTATGGCCAATTAGCCACTGTTTACAAAGTTCATAATAAATGAAAAGAAATTGTATGTTTTGCATTTCTTTTTCCCCCCGCTGTACCGAAAACGTACTGAACCGTGACTTCAAAACCTTGGTATGTACCGAACCGCGATTTTAGTGTGTCGTTACACCCCTAGTGTCCAAGCAGGCGACTGGGTGACCCTACGTGTTTCTCCACTGCCTTTACCTGCCAGTGCAGGTGACTGAAGAACAGAGATGTTTCTCCACTCTCTTTACCTGTCCGGGCTCCAGGGTGACCACGTGGGCTCTTGCTCCAGAGAAATACGGGAAGCTCTCGGGGTCCGGCCGCACCACGTTGACCCGGCTGAACACACTGGACTCTTCGTACGGGATCCTGGTGGGGTAGAGGCGGCCCGAATCTTCAGGGGGGAAGAGGTGCCATCTCTTCCTACACGGAAAGGGTTTGAGTTGTCACATGTGATTATGAGAAACAAAATGGTGCCCAGAGCTGTTCGTTTACAAAGTGATGGGCAGTTTACCTTGCGGTTAGAGTCATATGGAAAAGGTCCCGTGCATATTTCAAAGTGAGGAGCGATGTCTTGTTGGATACAGGCATACA
Source organism: Aldrovandia affinis (assembly GCA_029706075.1). Classification (NCBI taxonomy): domain Eukaryota; kingdom Metazoa; phylum Chordata; class Actinopteri; order Notacanthiformes; family Halosauridae; genus Aldrovandia; species Aldrovandia affinis. Next base: position 4,119,309 of record JAINUG010000040.1, on the reverse strand, counting down.
AGTAAATGGCTATTTGTAGGATTTATTTTCACAAAGAGCAATGCTTGGTGCCTTTTAAAACATGCACTCACTGAAAGGTGTAACATGTTTCATTAACCTGTCAGGCTATGGGAATCAAGTGGAGGAAATTTGAATATTTGTGCCAAAAGTGTGCAGAACCACAGTGGAATTATTGCCCTATTCCCATTCAAATGGATTCTGTAATAAACAAATTTAAAAAAACGTCCAAGCGATTCTGAGAATGAAAACAGCAGAACCCCCAGCAACATGCCTTCAATACGTCACAAAGTTATAGGATATGGACAGATGCATCATTTTCCCTTTTTTCTCTCCGAGGTTGCATAGTTCAAATTAAAATGAGCTTTTTTTTTAAAAACACAAACCTACTGTATATAATCACTGCCATCCAACTCCTCTTTCAGGGTAGTGCAATTAAGAAGAGGAGATGCTTTTTTTCCACGATAGGTAACTATTCATATTCTTCTGCTGAACCATCAAGCATCAGCAAAGAGGGCTCAGTGTGATCTCACTGAGACATGGATGGGTATTGCCTTTTAATGGGAGGCATTCAATCTAAGAGATGTGACCATATGGCCTTGAATTCAAATATTATATTAATTTCTTGACAGAGATGCATATTTAAAATGGTAGTAAAAAAAGTACAATATAGACTAGGTCCCACTTGGATTGGTTCTCACTATTTCTCCATTATTTTCACAAGTGAGTGATTTAATATGATATCAGAACCATGTATGTGGGCATGCTGCGTGTGAAGCCATATAATGTAATTTAGTTAAAGCAGAAAATGTAAAATGGATGATGAGAAAAAAAGAAAAAATAGCACTGTATGAGATGGACAAAGAGCCGCATGGATTCTCCTCTTAGTCACTACGGATAATGGCATCTCATAATTATGCCATTATCCATAGTGGGGGGGAAAAAACCAACCAACCAATTAAAAATGATAACAGTGCATGTGTGAGAGAGCCGCCGGGAGATTGGACAGTTCTTCTCTTCTCTTCTCTCTGTCGCGGCTTTGCAAAAATCTGTATTCAACGGTGACGCTCGATTCGACAGTGTTTCAGCTCATATCTCCTGCCCTGTTCTGTCTCTTGACGAACTGAGCAGAAATCGCTTTTCTCTTTCAGAGAAATGCGAGAGTGAGTCTGTTTCGTTTTCCCCTGACTGAGGGCAACTCAAAAGAAAAGTGGGTCCCTTGCACGATCCAGGAGTTTGCCTAATCTCTCCGGGACTGAAAGTTAGACCGGCGGCGGGGTCATCACGCCGAACGTCTCTGAAAGCTCACTTGACCGATTTGCCGTTTCTATCGGAATTTCCTTTATTCTCGACAGTAATGCTGGTAATTTTGTCTCACTCTCACCACGGCGCACTTTCCTTTGTGCTTAGGGTCACCAACTTTCTATCATCCAAATACGGGAGAGAAGACAGGGCGAAGTGTGCACAGATGTAAATCAACACATACTGTATACTGTAACGGCGACTGCTGAAGGAAGACTCAGGAAAGTTTGCTTTTCCATGATCGTGCTACCAGCTTTACTACAACAAAGCTTATAGACGCAGGGCACAACCAAGAACACGAGAAACTCACGGGGGTCACTTCTTAGACGTACAAACATAGTCATGGTTACAACACTAAACCACTCAATGACACAAGGGGTGATGGGGAACTGGCACACAAGGAATCATGGGAGTCTGAACACATAACAATAACAATGGCAGCCCCCAAGCTTACTTAGCATACAATGTGGCTAAGCTAACATTCAACATTCAACTATTTTGATGTCTAAATGGTATTTTGTTATGTAAGGGAGGAGTAACGGAGGAGCCAAATTTGGCCCTAAAAGGCGACACTAATACAGGACACTTGGCAACCCTATTTGTGCTGGACTGTTCATTACTGCGGCACTCAGTTCGGCCCAAAACGGGGGGGTGTCTTGCCGTCCGGTGTGATGCGCTGCTGAGCGCGTTATTACCTGCCCTGTATCTGTAAAACCAGGTTACACCCGTAGCAGTCCATGTGGCATGGGGTGTTGGCACCGGCTGTGCCAATCCACAGGGTGCTCTCTCGCCCATTTCGACCCGGATAGCCAAAATCCGACCAGGCCACGCCCTGTTGAACACACGACAACGCCTCACAAATGTCACGTACAGCATGTTATGTCTCAGTCATGTCTTTTTCATATGTCCTTCCCTCAAACAGACAACAGCAATGTGCCAGATTGCAACCTTCAACCTTATGGCGCACATGACACTGAAAGATGGTGACTACCAAGTCAAAGCACTTAATCCACTGCTCTTTAACACTGCGCATTAATACGTCACTAGCAGCATGCTTACTTAAGTCTGTAGACTATATTGACCTGGTGGACCATCAATCTGTCCAAAAAAATGCAGGTTTTTTTTGTGTTTGTTTTAGTTTTTTTAAACACTGGGATTCTGCCCAGGACCCTGGATAATGAAATCATTACTATATTCAGGGAACTGTGAATGATAAACTGTGTGATGTTGTCTTTCAGCAACTTTTAAGTGCCACTATTTATCATTTCAAAAGCCCTCTGTCTGCCTGTCTCAAACTCCCGTTTCAGCAGAACTGTCAAGAATACACAGATAGCCCATAAGCATTTATTTTCTGAAAAAGCTCAATGAAAAGCACAGAGAAGAGCAAAAACAGATACATTTACAGCACCAAGGCCTTTTGCGTTGCGTTCCTGTGTTTTCCACACCGCAACTGAAGAAAATCTGAATTATTCACAAGTAGATGCTTCAGAAAATCCTCGATGTTGAAAGCACCTGAACTGATTCACAAGTAAAGATTATTTAAGATTGAGCAGTGTGGTGTGGGACAGGAGACAGTCAGACAGGTTTGAGATAACGTCCACTTAGCTCAAAGGTCAGCTCACCGTTAGGAATAAAGACAAAGGTATGCTTGCATTATGCATCATTTAAACGACTGTTAAATGAAGCCAGTTTACACCTGATTTTGCCACTGAGATTTTAACATTGAAACGAATACCAGCAGGTAAAGAACAGGACTTATTTAAGATTGAGCAGTGTGGTGTGGGACACATTCACAGCACGTCTGTGAGACAGTCAGACAGGTTTGAGATAACGTGCACAGCACTTAGCTCAAAGGCCAGCTCACCGTTAGGAATAAAGACAAAGGTATGCTTGCATTATGCATCATTTAAATGACTGTTAAATGGCAGGTAGCCAGTTACATAGGTTTTTGAAGATATCAATTGTTTACAACGTGTAACTGCATTTTGCCATATTGTACTTGTGTGAAGAATAAGAAGATGGATTTTAGATAGAAATTGTATGCACAGCTCAGGAGTACACTGTAAAGAAAATGCATTTTTAAATTGTGATTACACCATAAAAAGCAATGTAGGAAGATTGAATAAAGGCCAGTGGTGATTGATGCCACCCCACCCCTGACGAACAAGCTAGCTAGGCCGCCCTGCTCCCCTAGGCCACCCAGACAGACCCAGACCTCCTGCTCTAACCGCACAGACTGGAGCAGAGCAATCTTTACAGTAGCAACAGAGATCACCTCTTTGATAGAAACAGAGGCACCCTGTGGGTAGAATTCACCACTGATTCTGACTTCAGTCATTTACATGCAAAATTAATATCTTTCCCTCAAAATGTTTTTTTCTTTTTTAAACTTCAGAGACACACTGAGGCTTCTTATGCCATAAGGTATAATGGAACCGGGGAAAGTCCAAAAAACGCAAACTTTGAAGTTCCTGTTAACAGGAAAACACTTATTGAACAAGGGATGAAAGAGAAGAGGAACTGGCATGTTGTTGTTCAGAGTTCCACTTGTTGGACTGTTGGGAGGCAGAGCAGAGGGATAGAAGAAAGGGCTACCTCAAACATGGAGGCTTTGTCTTCGAACATCATGGCGATGTACTTGTAGTCTGCATAGGCCCAGCACTCTGAGAGGGGGTAGTCACAGAAGGGACCCGTGGAGAGACTGCTCTGGCCTTTGGCCCAGGACAAAAACTCCCACAGCCTGGCCTCTGTGTAGGCGCACTGAGTCTCAAACAAAGGAGCTTTGCCAACAAGGAAGAAAAGAGAGAGAGAGAGAACGTTGCTATGGAAAATATTAAGGCCACATTTCTGAAAGGGACAGCAGCTGATTACATTAGCAGGCTTAAATCTACTGTCAATAAATTAAGGACTTCGGTAAAGTGATTTAATTTCTTGGGGCAGCGGACGATCAAAGCACATCAAAATGACATAAGGTTATATTTATGCAGCTAATACAATTTATATTCTCTCTGCAAGTTTCAATTAAATCTTCTGCACAATTTACATTTTGCTCACTCCTTGGTTAGACAAGAGTGTCAGTTTCTGCGGCTGGTAATGAGATTTATAATGAAGTGTGTTAAATTACATCTTGTGTCCAAGAGGGTTTTTACTGTCAGAAATTGCACCTGGAAAAAATGGATTCAGAAGTTAAATTAGCCAGCTCTATTTCTGGCAAATCTACCGTTTTCATGCATGGATGGTTATGGTCTCTTCTGAGTGTTTGCATTACAAAACCAGACCGATAAAATGTAAAATGTAAACTCACAGTATTGCAAGTTGCAGCTCAATTTCGTGTGTGTGCGTACGAGCCAATGAGTGTATCAGCCTTATGACAAAGGTCTAGTTAAGCACCTTGCATGATGCAATCTCGAGATACACCTGAAATCATAAATAGTTATGACAGTATTTGCATGTTTTTTTTAAAATAGTTAATTTGGTTAAAGTATTTTTCAACAGCTTGAAAAATTCTTCATAAATACATCTATAAACTTTATAAAGATGGCATTCTACCTGAGGAAAAGTGCATAGTAATTAATAATTATTATAGAACTAAATAATCCAGTCTTTGCAATATGTTTATCCACAATAATTTACATGGCTGTACAATGCATTATAGACAGTATATCTGGATATAACTGGAGGTCAATAAGTCACTTTCTTTTTTTAAACGTACAGGTGTTGTATAGAGTTCGACATTGGGCTTGGTGTTACTCATATCAGTGCATAAATGATAGCAGTAAAAAAATACAATGCCAATATACACCTTTATATATACTCCATTTAGCAGACGCTTTTATCCAAAGCGACTTACAGTAGTGAATGCATACATTTTCAGTATATGTGGCCCCAGTGGGGATTGAACCCACAACCTAAGCGTTGCCAACGCTGTGCTCTACCAACTGAGCCACAGAGAACCACTTTATGCTGATAAAATTATATAATTCAGTGCCCTTAACCTTCTTCAGACTTTTAAAGATCTAAGAGGTGCATTTAATAATGACATTTACAAAATTTACCAATTTGGAATCACTTTCATGAATTGTCAACTGTCTCAACATTCAAACGCGCTGTAAAATTATTTGTAAAAGCAAAGATGAAGCTATTGGTTTTATAAATGAATCCTGTTTTCTCACGGGTACAGGCAAGCATCTAGTCTAAAGATTTCTTACAACACTTGACTACGGCTACATTTATACGCAAGCTTTGGCATCTCTGAAACTGCTGCTGTTTATCACAGTTAATTTAGGAGCACTTTGATTTATAACGAATCCTAGACCAGTGACACATCACAGTGAATTATACATAAAGTTAGACCTGACTCATTTAATTGCCAGGAGAATGAGCCATTGGTACACTTTTGTTTACAAGGGAAGCAGCCTGTTTTTCAAACAAGATATTTCCAAAAAATGCAGAATGCCAATGCATATTTTTGATATATATGCATACATTTCCCATTTTATACCTACAATTCACTGACAAACTGTTTAAAGCTTGCATTTAAATTAATTTCACAAGATTCCTTTAAACAATTATCTTGGCATCATGTACCGTTAGAAAATATTGTGTATTAAATCCACTGTAGATTTGTTTTACCAAGTCTCTCTAAGATTTTAATATCAGTGGAACGCTCCTGATGAAATAAAAGTAAATTTTTTTTTTTTTTACAATGTGTCATTATTGCTACTGTTTTTATGCAATTTAGAAAATTACTAAATGCATGGAATCACAATGCATATCAAACAAGATGGTACAGGTCTTATGGTGGACAGTTCTGTCCATCACTATGATGCCATCAGTACAGGGAGAAAAGATTAAGATTTATTTCTGGAAGAACAAAGAGGCGAAAAGAGTTTATCCACACCAGAGGACAAGGATCCCACATGGGAGAGAACAAAGATATAGACTGTAAATGATGAGGAGTAATAAGCAATCACAAGGGTTACAACGCCTATGTTAGTCTGGGTGTCCCCAAACAACAACACAAGACTTATATTTAGCCAATCAGAAACCCATTTGTTGGAGCATTGTCTGTAAGGTGTCATTTCAATAGCAGATGCCCTCCTTACTTTTCCCCTCTTGTCTTTTTCCAATGCGGAATCGGACTGCCTTCTGGGCCAGGATTTCTGACAGGTGCTCTACGCTCCAGTGCAGTGCTGGCCAATCTGAGGCCATGTCGGAGAAGACCACAGGCTGACGTAGAGAATCCACAATCCCCCGCGCCTCCTCTGGGGTGAAGGGCTTCGTAGCCATGTCTGAAGATCACAAGAGCCACCACAGGGTCAAGGGCCAAGTTAACTCTGACTGCCTCAACCACTTCACTCTTGTTCACTTCACCTCTTGACTTCGCTGAAGACTGCTTCATAGGTACAGCAGAACCTTGGGCACCAGGCTGACATTATAGAGGAGAATGGAACTGCAACACAAGGGCTGCTCAGTAAAATCCCAAGAGGTGCACTTGAGCAACACAATTACTGATTAATTACATACTACTTAAAAAACGTGCATGTATAAATGGGTACATAAAACATCGGCTTTGTATGTTGCCCTACATGAGGGCATGTAGGGCGCAGTAAAGTGGCAGATTTATTTGTGGGTTTTGCTCAATATATTGGCAGTTTGGTATTTCTGTTCATAGCCTAGGTCAAAATATTTAGAACCGTCTTAGAACAACTCGTCAACACAAACACCACGCATAAACTCATACAGACAGTAGCTGGTAAACTATAGCTACAGCTACGACTATTTTAATTTCTCAAGTGATTACTCGGGAAATTTGACAGTAACATACAAGTAGATTTAGATAACGGTTATATTCACTCAAATGTGCATTTGATATCTAAATTCGAAATAATTAATCCGTTATCGTTAGACTGGGGACTTTTATAAAGTTGCCACGAGGCTGGCGGGGTAGCCAATGCAAACTATGAAAGAAAATAACCTTAATAATCTAGCTCGCTACCTATAGAATATACCGTCGAGTTTACCTTCGGGAAACTAGCTACGTAGCTAGCCAGCTAGCTATGTCTAGTTAATTTCTCAGTCGCTAATGCCGATATGCCTCCAATGTGCGCAAACTTTCTGCTCAAACAAAGGAAACAGTCGCAAATAATACACGTCATACCTACTCAAATTTGGAAAAGCACACATTAAATCGATTGCGTTTAATATTTCCCGATTCTCTTTTAGTCACTAGGTTTAGGTTTAACTTTTCTCGCCCATGTTTGAATGAAGCAAAGTTCCGCCGACATTTAGCCACGCAGTTGACGTTCGTTCTCATTTTGTAAACAAACCTCACGTGAGTACTCTTCCGTGAGGAAGTTGGGCTGTGAAACAGACGCCATATTGGCTCTCACTCTTTCTCATAGCTCAACGCTTGGTAGGAAAAATGTATCCAAAATGGGGGACCACTGAGTCGCAGTTTCACAGTGGTTGGCATTTCCGTCCCCCTTGTGTGCCCATGCGCAGTAAAGTTTTAATTGTAACTGGCATCGGTTGTTGTTTTTTTGTTCCACATTTGGGGCAGCTGACATTACCGAAGTACTTCGTTTTTACAGTTTGGGGGTTGTCGCCGCCTTTTCAAGAACCTGGCAAGTTAAATGGGTACCGGACCAAGTGCGGAGGGCGAAAGGGAACCCCTTCTTGTCCCCGTTCAGCCCGAGATAAGCATACAGCCTGCCTACAGCAGGGTCTACGGGAGAAGATGGCTGGTGCTGGCGATATTCTCTCTTTTGGGGTTCATGCAAGGCATGGTGTGGAACACATGGGGTCCGATCCAGAACTCTGCCAGACACGCATTCGGTTTCGCGAACACAGACATCGCAGTGCTGGTTCTGTGGGGTCCAATTGGATACACGTCCTGGCTGCTGTTCATGTGGCTGATGGATAAGAAAGGTGAGTTGTTTTTGTTTGTGACAATTAGCTAGCTGTGACATAAACTGTTATTGGCAGTCATTATTTTTGATCTGTTGTTTCTTAATAGTTTAAATGATAAGCTAGCTAGTTAGATGTATCATTTTCCACACCAACAAAAAGTGAGTTGACACTAGCTATTATTGACTATTAAAATCCAAATTAGTTAGACGTAGATTTCTGTCTGAGAAAAAAAGTCTGTATTGACTATTTTCTGCGATCTGTTCTGAACATTTGGAAGTATATTCTAAAATGTGGATCTGACGTGAGCCAATTGAGCTTATAACCACCCGCAGATACCATCACCCGATAAAGCATCATTAACTTGTGCAGTTGGACATTGTGCACCGTAAAAGAGATGTATTCATACATTATTTGAATATCTACTATACCGTAAGATGTTTGATGTAGCCTACTATATATAGTAACGTATAACTTAATATGCACCCATGTAATCCGTTCACTGTAAGTCATCTGTTCTTTTTCCCCACTAATAAAGACACCCCAGATGTGATGGCCTGTGTTTTATTGTGCCGATTCCAGGTGTCACGTGGGTTTATATAGCGCCGTGGGGCCTGTTGTTATAAATCCACTCAGAATCTCTTTTGCCTTTGAAAGAAATACTCCAAAAAAGTAACGAATATTGTTAAGTCTTATACCTCCTCTATTTTAAGCACATTTTAGTTTAGTTTCAATATTTAGCACGATTAAAAATTTGAGTTTAACAAGATTTTGTCACAATTTGTAATATTTAACATGTTAAACATACACACACATACCAATACCAGAATCTCCAAGTCGAGACAACTCTAGACTGCATGCTTCCCCGAGACCCTCAAAACTCTTAAGCCCTCACAAAAATGTAAATAGCCCCTTTATTCTTTCGCTGAAAAGCTTTGTTTTCGCCTACAGGCTGACATTTCACACCCGTCCCGTCTTGAATTCCTCTCGAATCGGCTCACAGCTGTTGCAGAACCAATTTGCATACATGTCCTGTAACGCTCGCAAACGCCATCACCACGGCTCTGGTTTACCCCATATGTTCGACCTAACACAGAAGCTATACTCACGCAAGACGCCAAAAGTAATGGATTAGCCGATTTTAAGCACATGGTGCTAATGGCTATATGGACATTTAAAATGTCACAAGATTATCAACTAAATCGTGCAGAATTTATGGGAAACATTTATTCTGTTAATCGTCATTATCATCATCATTACGATTATAATCCTTGTCAGGGTCCAAACCCATACATTCTAGAGAAATGCATGCACTCGTTTTGACCTTTTCAACTGTGCTATGACTGAGAAAACCAAAGGTCAATGTGAATGATAAAGCAGGGTTTTCATGGTGAGTGAGAATAAGTGTACCCATACAAACTTCATGGTCAGTATGTACCATGTTAATACAGCTATAATTTCCCCCAGTAGACACAGGCCCTGCTTCAGAATAATATTTTCCAAGTATTTGTGAAATAGATTAGACTTTTCCTCATGTTCAAGGGTGAGGAGAGTTTTCGTTCATGTTTTTTTAAACTACCTGAACTGGTTTAGTTGGTTTCATACCTAATGTTCACTGTTGTCAGACTGTTGAACATTGCTAGGCTGCCACTTTTCTCTGGTTGTGTGGAGGAGTCGCTCATGTGAAACTGTACACTGTGTTCCTGTCAAAGCTGACAGCTACTGGTCTAACCAAGGAACTTCCCCTGAGGTTTTTTTGCTTAAGCCAAAATTAAGTGTTAACATTTTTATTTTTTATTTTTTTTTTTAGGCATTTAGCAGACGCTCTTATCCAGAGCGACTTACACAGTTTACATTTCTTTACATACAGTCCATGTATACAGCTGGATATTTTTACTGAAGCAATTCAGATTAAGTACCTTGCTCAAAGGTACAATGGCAGTGCCCCCACCTTGGAATTGAACCAGCAACCTCTCAGTTACATGTCCAGTTCCCTAACCAGTACACTACACCGCTGCACTGCCGTTTGTCAGAAAAGCCATGTTCCCCAGTTCCATTTAATACTGAAAGTGTTGTTTAAAAAAAAAAAATAATTTGAAGTGGTGTCATAATCATCAGTTGACAATAATGTTTGGTGGAAAACCGGAAGAGGTTTTGAATGTTAGAACATTGGGAGGACCCGTGACTTTATGTCCATAATTATAATCATTTTGCCTTCTGACACATGTTTGCACACCACAGAAACCAGTTCCCCTGCATAACCTTGTGATGCATTTTGTACCTGACCACATAGAGCACATGATGACAGCATGGCCGTATAAAACTGAAGTGCACATCAGCATTGTGTTAGTGATAAAAGAAGGCAATAGAATGTCTATCGTAAGACGGATGGGTTTCTCGAGGTGTCTGCAGGGCGACGGTTCATGTACAGTTACATTTTTAACACTTGTGTAATAATTTCTGTCAGTTTACGTAACACAGGAAACAACTTCTTAGCAACAGCATGTTTCTGTTCTACAAACCTGTGCAAATATTTAGTTTTCATTTGGTATGTGTGTGTATGTTTAACATGTTAATTATTACAAATTGTGGCAAAATCTTGTTGCACTCTAATTTTTAGTTGGGCTAAATATTGAAACATATGAAAAATATGAAAATCTGCTTAAAATAGAGTAGACATAAGACGTAACAATATTCGTTACTTTTTTGGAGTCTTTCTTTTAACATAATTTATACATTCCTCAGCAAAAGTGCAAGGTCGGAGTTTCCACAATGCGATCACCTTCAGTAACAAAAAGGGGAGTGGTATTTGGGGCGGGTGGTGTGTGTTTCTCTGCTGAGTCAAGTATTATTAGATTAATAATTCAGTAAGACACTTTAAACCTTTTTATAAAGCTCAGGTTAGAGCTTTAGTCAGCAGAAAAGTCAGAAGTCCTTCTGAAGACCAGGGGCCATATGTACAAAGATTCTAAGAGTAGGAGTGCTGATCTAGGATCAGTTTAGCCTTTTAGCTCATAATGGATATGGTTAGGATATGGACAGGGGAATCCTCATCCTAGATCAGCACTCCTACTCTTAGAATCTTTGTACATACGGCCCCTGGTTACAGTGTTTCTGAGGTTAAGGGCTAACTTTGCTGGCTGAACTCCTACTAAGGCCCTATTTCACTGGGGAAATGTGCTGGCTGTTGTGCGTTTTCTGCTGATTTACCATGCCGTACAGAGAGATGGCAGGGGCATGTATGATCTCCCTATGAAATGGGTCCTGTGCGCTCCACTTAAGCATGTTGCACGTGCTCAGATGACAGAAATTCTCAGAGTGCATCAGTCTTTGGAATCCCTCCAAAGTTTTCCAACCCAATGCGCGGTTTCACAGAACTAGGTCTTGCATTTTAAATGTATATAATATATAATAATATATGGCATTCAGCAGACGCTTTTATCCAAAACGACTTACAGTAGTGAGTGCATACATTTTTCAGTGTATGTGGTCCCAGTGGGAATCGAACCTACAACCTAAGTGTTGTCGGTGCCATGCTCTACCTACTGAGCCACACAGAACCACTGCACTGTATTAGGCTAAGCCAGAAAAAAATCTGAAAAGCAAAGAGTTGTCTCCACCCCCATCCAGCCCAAAAATGTAAATTGGTTGGGACTATTACATTTCACAGTGGTAGCGTTAAGCATTATTGTGAGGCAGGGACTTCCCTGCTGTTTCTCTGAAGTGAAATTGAGAGCCTAATTTCTCTTAAATATTGTCTCCCAGGTTTCCCAGACTACATGAGGTTTGGAGGTTATTTTTCTCATTTCTAATTTGAAGATGTCTGAAGCTAATATTTTTAGAGCCCCAGGTGGTGAGAACTTTGAAGTTAAAGTTAAAATGTTCAAAGTTATCAAGTAAGACCCGTCCACTCAGGCCTGATAAGCCACGTGCACAAGTCGCATATGTTAATGGTACTGCTCTATTTAAATGTGGAGTGATCAAGCTGAATAGCAGCGCAGGCTCAACTGTTGTCATGAGAACAATAGTGTTTGTTTCTATAGTTATCTGATCTCCATGGTACATTTGGCTATTTGCAACAATGACTCACCCATAATAGTTATTATGAAGGAGTTTTGGTCAGTATGTGAGGTGCATGGATCCTCTATATTACCACGCATCTCCTCTTCAGAGCACGAGGTTTACGATACGTTTGTGGAAGTACTGTGCTTTCGTTCCGGCTGGAGTTCCGGCGAGGAGGAAACGGGGACGCTGGTGATCCGAATTGCTTAACAAAAGGCCTAAACCCCCCCCAAAAGCAAGCCTAAGGCGACAGTGGCAAGTAAAAACTCCCTTGGCCAAAACGATAGGGAGAAATGTTGGGAGGAACCAGACTAAAAGGAGGGGGAGCCCATCCTCTTCTGGCCGGCACAGGGCGTGTCCAAAAAAGACTGTATCACGGTCAGTCGAAAGGTGACGCAGGGCAGGCTGACTTTGCGCCTCCGAGTTAGGTAGTCAGTAGGGGGGGCTAAATCATGTGAAGGGGTCCAGATCCAGGGACTGGGGTAATGGGCGGGGGTTGATGGGGGCAACTCACACTTATCGCAGGAGAAGGGGGCGGGTTTCCCCACCTCTTCTGGGGGACGCTGAAAATGGATGTTGGTTTTTTCAGTCTGACTGACATTTAGTGTGGCTTTGTCTTCTTAAGCGCCTGAACGGTGGGAGCCGTTCATTTCCCCTAATTCCCGTTACACGACTTTGTTAGGGGACGGGATGTGGTCCCATCCACCTCCGTAATAAAAGCACACGCGGTAGAGTGCCACCGGTGGGAGCATTTATTAGTTTGCCCTCGGTTTGTGTGAAAGCACTTCATGGCAGTCGCTCAGCTGAGACCTCCTGAGAGAAGAGCTCTTGTGTCGAGTGTGCTGCTAACTAAATCTGCAAAAGTGACCAGACCAGGTGAACTGTATCTGCCCCCCAAAGCACCAGGTAGTTCTCTCAGGGCTGAGAGGAGGGCTGCCATTATTGTTATAATAATTATTATTGTTGTTGTTGTTGTTGTTATTTTAATTGCAATATTACTATTGATGTTCATTTTAGCAGACTGTTTTATCCAGCCTGATTAGCGTGTCTATGTGAGCAGACTACATCCATTTCCCCCATTTGCTTAAAAGGTGAATGAGCAGAGCCTCACATGGGAGTTCCTAAGTGTGGTCTTCTGCCAACAAATCAAGTTCTTCTGCTAATCACGACACCCCAGCGTACCCACTGTGGAACAAGGCCAAGTCCAGCCTTGTGGGGGAATTCATTTACTCTTGCCAATAATGAGAATCGATCATTTTCTCGTCGAAAAGCAACACTTAAAACACTGTTTTTGATTTTCTCCCATTTTTCCCCAATTTAGTAGCCAATTACACCCTCCCAAAAGAGAGGTTGCCAATTGTCAATTTATGTAAATCCCCCATCGTGTTGTGAGTTCGCTGCCGTAGCCCTGAGACCGGCAGTGACAAAGGCGAAGTATCGTCTCCTCTGAGACTGCACTCGCCAAGCTGCCGACCGTAACTCCGGTACTCTAGAGCCACTCCTATGCGCAGCAAACTCATATCAGCTTCCCTCCCCCCTCCCTGGGCAGACAGCCAATTGCTGCCCCCTGGTGCCACTCCTGACCAGAGCTGATACTGGCGCGGCCGGTGGAATCTAACCCCGGTCGCAGTGGCCAGCGTTGAACGTTGTAACCGCTAGACCACCCGGGAGGCCTGAAAAGCAACACCATCGACCATAACCGGGTACTACAGGACCACTCTTATGCGCAGTGAACGTCATGTCGGCTTCCTTCCCCCCTCCCTGGGGCGGACAGCCAATCGCCGCCCCTGGTGGCACTCCCGGCCAGAGCCGACTCTGGTGAGACGGGGAATTGAACCCCGGTATCAGTGGCCAGCGTTGAACGTTGTAACCACTAGACCACCCGGCAGGCCCGAAAAGCAACACTTTTAAACTACTCTCGCCCCGCCCCATTTTCACCACCAATTTTGCGATTTCCAGTTGTGAACTCAGTTCATGTTGTGGAAAAAACTAAAAGAGCAAGTGTGAAATTCAATGTTTCAATGATTCAATAATCATTGATCAATGATTCAGTCGCTGATTCAAAATAATGGCTTGCACTTTGGACAGGCAAGGGTTCACTTGTGCTTAATTTCCACCCAAATTCCAAGCAAGAGCACATAAAAAACACACTGAACAGGTGTGACGACTGGGAAATGGTTATTCCCACTTTGCAAATGATGATTAGTAGGAAAACGAGTTGTGGCTGAGTTACTGTTGGAATCTATATTGAGTCTAGATTTGAATGATTGCGTTTAGCTGCTACTCCTCTTCCTCTTGTGGGGTCGTGAGCTCATTGGTACCAATCAGTCAGTAAATTTATCGAATTGCCTTCACCACTGGTACTGCATGTGGGTGGATTGGAGGTAATGATCCTTACTCCCGTGTGTGTTGACTGCGAACGGGATAACTGAGGAAGTTATGAATTGATTTGGATTGACACCTGTTGAGATGATTGGGTTTTGGACAAGGAAGCCAGAAATGGATTTTACATCCGTAAAGCACTGTACAAGAAGTATTTACAAATGGGGCAATCTCATTGGACATCTATGGGGGTTCTTTCATGCCCAACCATGAGGCATTTAACGGGGCTGCCTAAGCAGTATTCCCATTGTAGTGTGGCAGAAGTACCCAGTCTGCTGAGTGCCATTCCGGATGTGTTTGTTTTTGGTGCTCAACAATTTTACTCCCGCAGGTCTGAAATGATTGCTGGTTTCACAGAGCCCCCTTTGTATTTCAGGCCTGAGGGTGTCCCTCCTGCTGTCTGCCTTCTTTATGGTGGCAGGAAGTGCACTGCGAAGTGTCCCTCTTCCAAACCTGCAGCTCAAGAGATGGTAAGCCCCCCCCTCCACTACTGTACCTGTTTATAAAAATGTCACTAAGGCCATGTCCACACTAAGAATACATTTGAAAACAATTTTTTAGTTTTTTCTCCACTTTGGCCGTCCGTCCACACTAAGACTGCGTTTTTGTCACCGATGACGGACCTTTTCAAAGACGCTCTCCCAACTGGATACATTTGAAAAAGCTGGGGCCTCATTTATAAAAAAGTTGCGTAGAAACCATCCTACATTTGATCTAAGATCATTTCTGAAATGTCCGTACGTGTGATTCAGAGGAAATGAACGTACGCACACTTCCCCAGATGTGAAACCTGTAAATCACAAATTATCTTGAAATTGTGCGCAGGGCTCCACTACTGACTGTGCACGGGCATGAGCCATGTTAAAGTGGACTTCTTCGGCTGTCTGTGGGTGTGCTATGGGGTGAGAAGCCATGGCTTCAGAGGATAACTGCTGTCACCTGATTGTGTAGAGATAATTATTTTATGCACATTAAAAAAGCAAAAAAGCAGCAAAGTACAAAGAAAAAAGTGATTTACCTAGAAGCCAACCGTCTCTGCCTGCTCCAGCCTCTAGACGATTCCCCACACTGCAATTATGCACAATGAAGGAGTCGTGCGTCGACCCTGGCCATCTTGCAACGGCGTTTAGAATTGCCATACGGGCATTGCAAATGAGTTGCACATTGCATTGCAAATGAGTTGTGATAATTCTTCCTGTTAACATATACATACTCATTTGCATGGGATGCCCGTATGGCAACGTGAGTGCAATCTATTGCACCTATGACGTTGGGGAATCCTGTTGTGCGCACAAAATCCTCTTTCACATTCTGTTTTGTGTGCACAAAATCCTCTTTCACATTCTGTTTTTTGTTTTGTTTTCCACAAGTAGCCTAGCTTATGTTGTTTTAATTTGTGAATAACTTTATTGTGCAAACCATTACGTATAGCCTAAGCAATGTGTTCAGTCTGGTAATACAACTACAACAGCATCTACTACTACTACTACTACTACTACTACTACTAATAATAATAATAATGAGGAAACAATTAGGCAGCAGACGACATGTTGGCACTCTTAGATTTCCGAATACCTGCAGTATACTCCAACATTGCCACAAGGAAACGTGCGTATGCCAAGTTGGAACCTGACGTGGAGCTAAGTACTTTCCCACATCAAAGACAGTTTTTATAAATCTGAACTTTGGCGTGGATTTGAGCATACGCACTAAGATCAAATCTGTGCGTAAGAATGTTTAATAAATGAGGACCCTGGTCTCGCATTGTAGTATAGATGGGGAAGGAGCTTCTCAAAAATGCTCTGTCTGTAGGTTTTAACACTTTTTATTTATTTTTTCAATTGAAAAAATGACAAGATACTTTTCTTATGTTTTCATTTATTTTCAATCATTAGATTTCTAGTTATGTTAAAGAGGTAGTGTTCTTTTTGAACTTGAATGATGACAAAGTCAAGCTCCCTTTCACACTCGCCCTGAAGCCCCTCAACTCTACCTGCTTATAAAAATCACTAAGAAACTCTCTTTTTGTTGTTGGGATGACATCATAAGGTCCTGGTGTTGGGGCGATGTCAGTATATCCTGGTATGGGGATTACGCTCAGAAGGTCCTGGTTTTCAGATGGTATCAGGGGGGGTCCTGGTGTGGGTGGTGATGACATCGTAGGTTTGCAATCACCAGGCCTCTGTATACATCCACTTCCTTCAGATTAGACAGCTTTGGGGCCGTATTTGATCAGCTTTCCCCTGTCCATATCCTAACCATATCCATCATGAGCTAAAAGGATAAACTGATCCTAGATCAGCACTCCTACTCTTAGAATCTTTGTACATACGGCCCCTGGCTACTGGCCTCATATTTTGACTCATATTTCCTCCCAGTGTTGTGCGCAAGTTGTCACATGCGTTCACTCGCTTGCAATTTTGATCCACTTAATGAGAGAAACTGGCAGTAAAAAAATCAGTTCAATATATTGATTGATATTATATATTGATAGTTATAGTTCAATATACACTATATGGCCAAAAGTCAGTGGACACCCCTACTAATTATTGAGTTCAGGTGTTTCAGCCACACCCATTGCCAACAGGTGCATAAAATCCAGCACATAGCCATGCAATCTCCACAGACAAACATTTTGAATTCAGAATGGTTCGTACAGAGCTCAGTGACTTTAAACGCGGCACTGTCATTGGATGCCACCTTTGCCACAAGTCAGTTCGTGAAATTTCTGCCCTACTAGATGTGCCCCGGTCAACTGTAAGTGCTATTATTGTGAAGTGTAGGCCTAGGAGCAACAACAGCTCGGCCATGAAGTGGTAGACCACGCAAACTCACAGAGCAGGGCCGACGAGCGCATAGCGCGTAAAAATTGCCTATTATCTGCTGCATCACTCACTACAGAGTACCAAACTGCCTCTGGAAGCACCATCAGCACAAGAACTGTGTGTCGGGAGCGTCATGGAATGGGTCTCCATGGCCGAGCAGCTGCACACAAGCCTCACATCACCATGCGCAATGCCAAGCATCGGCTGGAGTGGTGTAAAGCATGCCACAACTGGACTCTGGAGCAGTGGAAACGTGTTCTTTGGAGTGATGAATCACGCTTCACTATCTGGCAGTCTGATGGATGAATCTGGGTTTGGCGGATGCCAGGAGAACGCTACCTTTCGGAATGCATAGTGCCCACTGTAAAGTTTGGTGGAGGAGGGATAATGGTCTGGGGCTGTTTCTCAGGGTTTGGGATAGGCCCCTTAGTTCCAGTGAAGGGTATTCTTAATGCTACAGGATACGAAGACATCTTAGTCAATTGGGCACTTCCAACTTTGTGGCAACAGTTTAGGGAAGGCCCTTTGCTGTTCCAGCATGACTGCCCCTGTGCACAAAGCGAGGTCCATAAAGACATGGCTAGACGAGTTTGGTGTGGAGGAACACGATTGGCCTACACAGAGCCCTGACCTCAACCCCATTGAACACCTTTGGGAGGAATTAGAACGCCGATTGCGAGCCAGGCCTTCTCCTCCAACATCAGTGCCTGACCTCACAGATGCTCTTTTGGCTGAATGGGCACAAATTCCCACAGACGCACTCCAAAATCTTGTAGAAAGCCTTCCCAGAAGAGTGGCAGCTGCCATAGCCGCAAAGGGGGGTCCAACTCCATATTAATGCCCATAGTTTTAGAATGGGATGTCCAACAAGCTCATATAGGTGTGATGGTCAGGTGTCCACTGACTTTTGGCCATATAGTGTATATTGATATATGGAACTGATTTTTATACTGCCTGGCCTTCTCATTAAGTGGATCAAAATTGCAAGCGAGTGAACGTGTGTGACAACTTCATGTTTTTGACGCACCCTAATACCCATAATCCATTGGAATCCATTAGCCATAAACCCCCATTATACTGTATCAGTAAGATACAGTACATCCTGTTAATACCCATGATCTCTCACAATAGTGTAGCCAAGGCTGCTGGCTCATCCTGTTAAGACCCTGTTCTAGTGTCTGGATGAGCCCCATGGTCTGCATGCTGTTAAGACACTGTCCTAGTGTGTGGATGAGCCCCACGGTCTGCATCCTGTTAAGGCACTGTTCTAGTGTTTGGATGAGCCCCATGGTCTGTATCCTGTTATGGCACTGTTCTAGTGTGTGGATGAGCCCCATGGTCTGCATCCTGTTAAGGCAATGTTCTAGTGTGTAGATGAGCCCCACGGTCTGGTATCGAATCCAGACTGTGCCAGTGCCCACTGTGGCCAGCAGTGGGTACTGGTTGGAGGAGAGCACATGTTTGCCTGCTCTGTCTCTGATTCCTTTATTCACGTTTATGTTGTTTATTTGTCAGGGACATAGCAAAAAGCATTGTTACAACATTGATAAAACAAGCACCAGGTGCATTGCATTGGTCCTGTTTTTTTTAGAAACAACGGTGTAGAATTTGATTGCTTTTAGACATATGCATCCAGTTTTTAAGGGGAAGTACAACAAATATTTATCTGGAATGGCTTTAGAGAGAAAAATCATATTTGTAGGGTTTAAATAGTTTGGTCTTTATTTGACATTTTATGTACTTATAAAGTGCATCATGAATCTCACAGGTGGTACATTTGTTGAAGCTCGCACTTGATTCCTCATGGTACAACTGTCTACTTCACATCAAGTCCTCAACCGTTTATGTGCAAGGTGTACTTTTGGAGATATTAGACTTGGTGTAGGAGTAGTGGAAATTAGATGGAAGTAGCCTGTTTAGGCCTGGGCATGAAGGGGTTAAAAAGCGATTGTGGTCTTTAGTGTTACTGATAGTGTCAGTGGCAGTGAGAATATACGATATGATCGATGATGATTCTCCTAAAACCCACATTTTGACCTTGAGGTGAAATTGCGAAAACCCACTGCATATCTTGATATCAGTTGGTCGTGAATTCCAAGGTTTAGAGGCTTTTTTATAGAAAATGCTGATCGACCAAATTTTGTTATGTGTTTGGGTGTAGTGCAATCTTCTCTAGAGGTGACTCTTGAAAATGATTTGGAGCAGTCGGCTAGTAACTTTATTAATTCATTTGGAGGTGGGGGAGCCATGCTGTGAACAATTTCAAACATGAGACATACAGTACCAGTCAAAACTTTGAGTACACCTGCTGGAAACTAGGTTTATCTCATAATTGACAATGCTTTACACAGTATGCGTGTCTGTAAATACTTTAAAATGACAAAAAACACATGTAACAATGAACATCAAAGAAATGTTCAAGAAAATTATATTGAAAATTGAATCTTGGATTCCTCAAAATAGCCACCCTTTGCTGTTATAACAGCCTCACAAACACGGACCATTCGGTTAATAAGTTTCAGCAGGAAATCACCCAATATGTCTTCCCAGCTCTCCTGCAGCAATTCCCAGAGAAACTTGTGGGTTGCTTTGCTTTGACTCTTCTGTCCAGTTCATCCCATACAATTTCTATGGGATTGAGGTCTGGACACTGGGCAGGCCAGGTCATCAGTTTGAGTTGTCCTTCACGTTCCTCCTTCACCAGGTTCTTGCACAGTTCTTGTGTTTCGGGTCGTTATCTTGTGGAAGAATGAAGGAGTACCTGATTAGCCGCAGTCCAGATTGAAGGTGTACTCAAACTTTTGACTGGTACTGTATGATACATCAGATTAAAACCTAAGTTATCCAAACTCTGTAAGCTACATTTAGTTTGTATCTTACAATGGTGGCACTGAGTAGGGTTTTGATCTAAAATGTTTTAACTGCACTATGAAGAGATTGCAGTGGCTTTATTGTAGTTTCTCCAGCTCGAGACCAACTTGTTATGCAGTATTCCAGGTGAGAGAAAATCATAGCGTGCATATAAACCGTGGCTGCTTCAGTTGAAAGGCAGTGTCTTATAAATCGTGAGGTTTGACAAGTTAAACTTGATTTTATTTGCCATTTTCTGCAATGTGCTAAAATATTAGACAAGATATTAGACAAGAGGGCGGTGGATAGCGTAGCGGTCTAACGCATCGTATTTTGGTTGGTCCGATACGGTGTGCG
Source organism: Aldrovandia affinis (assembly GCA_029706075.1). Taxonomy (NCBI): domain Eukaryota; kingdom Metazoa; phylum Chordata; class Actinopteri; order Notacanthiformes; family Halosauridae; genus Aldrovandia; species Aldrovandia affinis. The sequence goes on along the minus strand of JAINUG010000040.1, from coordinate 4,098,625 downwards.
CTGCCTGTCAGGGACACGGTTCGAAACCTGTCTCTACCAGACTGGCCCTGGTCGTCAGCCCCGATTGGGGGCGGCATTTGGCTGTCCGCCCCAGGGGGAGGGGGGAGGGTGAGCCGGCTCGAGTTCATCGTGAAGCACGTAAGGGAGTCTCCAGAAAGTTGGTGGGTGAATTCCATCTCGAAGGAAGCAGAGTTTGCTGCCCTTGGAGAATTAACTTGCCTCGTAGAGACGGCGAACTCATGTGGGGAGGGTAAATGGAAATAGAGGGTGTAATTGGCCACTACATTTTTGGGCACATTTATACGAAGATAACAGCGGGGGTTTGCAGTGAGCGCAGCTTTTGAATACGATTGGGCCTTACAAATTGGGGGGTAAAAGCATGGGTTGTACCCATACGCCCCAAGAAATGCCATTTGCACTGGTCTCAGCTGTTATGCAGTATTGAGACACTCATTACACTTATTACATTGAGATGGTACTCATTGATACGTTTGATAATTGTATTATTATCATGCTTTATGATAAAATAGAAAAATAGAAAAGTTGTTTGTTTTGGGGAACTTTGGTATTTTCGGTAGATGTTTGCCCTGTTAAGGACATTAGGCTACATTTTGCTAACATCAGCACCTGGGGGCTTTCTCAAATAAGCATTTACCTTTTCCTGGACACAAAATCCGTTTCAAGCTCCAATTAGATGTGTGTTTACAATGATAACTGTTTTTTTCAGTGAATAGCTAAGATTTGATGCCTTTTAAAGTAAGTCCATGGTGTATTGCTTGCCCCCCACTACTCAAAACAAACCAAATGTCTCACTCACCCTCCCCAATTTGTCTTTCTTAATTGCTGCTTTGCGTACATTTCTTTGTTAATTGCTTGTTCATCTAAGGGGAAAAAAAGTACTGTTCTAGAAAGAATTAAATTAAATGTTATCAGGGTTTTTTGTTCAAATTAACACATTTTAAGAAAAGAACAGCCAGTTCCCCCCAGGAAGTCCAGAACACTTGTATTGTCATTCTTTTCTGTTAATTTAGATGGGCGCACAATGGCTGAAGCCGAAAGATTACTGAATTGTAGAGATAAAACAAATATATATATATAATTTAATTGATCAAAATGTGTGAGCATGCTCATTGTACTGTTGGCATTTTTCTCTCTTATCAGCCCCAGGTACCTTCTCAAGCTGTCATCTGTGGGGTTTTTTTTGTCTTGTTAAGACTGGCATAAAGAAAGAAAAACAACTATTTAAAAGATTTCCATCCTCTGGAAGATATCTGAATTAAAGTGTGTCCTGTTTTTTTCTTTTCTTCATTTTTGGGGACATTTTGTCAGAATTGATTGAAACTAGGCAAGGCTATTTCAGTGACTCTTGGCCATAAGAAGTCATTTCATAAGGTCTCTATTGTTAATCTGTCGTATGTTTCCAGTGAGGGTGCCTGTATGGGCTCCATTCTGATGATGTAGAGCTACATTATGAATGAGCAGCATTATCCGAGCAGCAAGTGAGAAAATCATATTCTCTTAATGAGGTTTCGGACTCTCTGCCCTCAAATTTATGGGATGTTTGGTCTCCTGGTTCACTTCTCCTTGAATGGGTGAAAAACATATTGTAATCTTTGGAGACACTGCACATTTCCTGTGGTTCATGGAACTTGAAACGATGGTCATTATTCCATTTTATTTCAGTTTTAATATATACAAGGACACAGAAGTGAGGGTGCGTGCTTTTTTGGGGGGATTTTATGAGAGAGACCAAAAGAGAATAAGAATATGAAAAACGAATGTATCAATATCGTTGTTGTTGCTGTTATACAGTACTAGTCAAAGAGTTTGAGTACACCTTCCATCTGGATTATGGCTAATTGGACTCCTTCATTCTTCAGCAAGATAACGACCTGAAACACACCTTGAAGTTGTGCAAGAACTATCTGGTGAAGGAGGAACGTGAAGCACAACTCAAACTAATGTCCTGGCCAGCCCAGTGTCCTGACCTCAATTCCATAGAACTTGTATGGGACAAACTGGATAGAAGAGGCAAAACAAAGTAACCCACAAATGTCTCTGGGAATTGCTGCAGGGGAGCTGGGAAGACATGTCGGGTGATTTCCTGTTGAAACTTATAAGCCGAATGGCCCATGTTTGTGAGGCTGTTATCAAGGGGAAGGGTGACTATTTTGAGGAATCCAAAATTCCATTTAAATTTTAATTTCAATTAAATTTTCTTGAACATTGCTTTGATGTTCCTTTTGTTTATTGTTACATGTGCTTTTTTTTGTTGCCATTTTCAAGTATTTACAGAAACCTTTATATGGTGTGAGACATTGTCAATTATGAGCTAAACCTAGTTTACAGAAGGTGTACTCAAACTTTTGACCGGTACTGTACGTACATTGCTTTTGTTACACATAATGGGGTTTCAGTAATGAGTCAGCAAACAAAAGTGAAGTATTAATCCCCTAACATTTTGGATAAGGTCTGGATTTTTGGTTTTGTGGTTTGGCTTTGTGCCCGGTGGGGGAGACACAGCTACCCCTGGGCTCTATTGCCCCGTTTCCCAGTGCAGTGTACCGTGCCATAAAAATCGCGTGCCTCTGCCTCAGTATAAAACCGTGTGATACCCGTTACATATTATATTGCGCTCATCTCCTTTCATAAGAACAAATCATGGACTCTTTACCCAATTAGAGGGTAAAAGCCTTCAAAAGCCAAAGGGCTTCTGTGTCAAACGGCGACGTCCAAATCGCGAGAAATCTTAATGTCGCGTTTTAGTTTTACAGCGCTGTCCGGCAGCAGAAGGTCTATTGTGTTCAATAAACATTCATGTGCATCGGAGATATATGGCGGGCTGTGGACTGCCAACAGTACTAGCCGAATCGTATTGTTGTTGAGGCAACAGCCATTCGCCGGCATCAATCTCCGTTCCCTTATGAAAGGATTGTTGCTATGATGTAGCGTCAGCATCCGTTCGGTTATCGTATCGGCACACTGCTTATTCCCTGCCCATAAGTGAAGGCCCCACAGCAATAGCTCACCCTGGACAGGTTGGGGATAGGTTTCGGTTTCAGGTAATATCTCTTTGCTCTCACCGTTCCTGTAGGCCCTCTGTTCCCCACACGCATCTGAATTACAGATCAGTATTGTTCCGGCTTGTTGTTGTAGAGTCGGCACGTACGCACTAGTTAAACCGTTGATGCATACATTTACGATAATCTGGCTTTATGGCTTTTAAATTCACCTGTCTTGCAGACTTTAGTGCAATATAACATAACAACATTGTTTCTAGTTGTCTTGTAACGTGACCCTGGCAATGAACCTTGGCAGCTATAAGCCCACATAATATTATATTATAATATATCACTTTGAAACACAAGTTTTATGTATACTGTATTCTGCAACGGTGTTGTCCGCAGTGCCGTAAATCACCAGAAGGTGTCGCTGCTTACATTGCCTGTGAGCCGCACAACAAAAGCAATCGCAATATAATCACGGCGGTTATTTTGAGTATACTTGCACCCATAAACTTGATAAGCGCATCTTGGGTGAAACTACATCAGAGAGCGGGGTTTTGATCCTGATTTAGATACTAGGCGAGTGGAGAAGCATTGCTGACACAGCACTGGTGCCTTCCCATGGAAGAAAATAAAAAAAGAAGTTCAAGGGCATCGCTGGAATAATCAAACGAAGCCTTTTGATTGAAAAAAACCCTGAAAGAATGGCTGCAGGTGGCTTGGTGGTAGACCGAGTGAGAGTCCCGTAGTGGGAGACAGTTTAACAAAAAACGTTTAAAAAACATAAATAAATAAATACAAATAAAAATTGTTTGCTGGGAAGATGTTTTCCCGTGATCTCCAGCAGACATTTTTTTCCCGCTTGTGGCAAAGGGATTTGCGAATGAAGCAACCTTTACGTTCTCTGTGTTAGCGACGGTTATGGCTCTTTCCCGTGCTCTCTTTTTTGTCAAGAAAGGTAAATATTGAAAGAGGCCATGATCTGTATGGGCGTGTGCAAATGGCTATGAAATATATCCATCATTAAAATAGTCCCCGATTTTCGAAAATGCCCACGGTTTCTCTTGAACGTGAAGAGCGCACCTGCTCATAGGGATGTTTGAGAATGCAAGGCAGCATCCTTTTTTTGATTGAGGCCATTCGAGAGATCATCATTTTTTTAATATGGTATCGCAGGGGCGCCATGTGGCTGCCTGTACCAACTCTGCCAGCAGTATCTCTAGGGTAGCGCCTACCCTCGGCCTTAATTTTAGGTCCTGTAATCAGGCTTGGAATGAGCAATCGGGAAAAGCCATTGGCAGACCCATCATCCACACCTGCCAGCCAGTTTAAAGGAAGCATGCTGAATCTCCGACTACGTTTACACTGCAGGCCTTCCGATTTTTTTTTATCGCCTGTTTACATCTACTTTTAAAAGTGACCCATATCCGATACCTGTGTGTACACGGTTAACACTTGAAACAACCCGCATGTGTACACAATGGTTTGGTTACCGATACGTAAGTAAACAACAACCACGCCGGCACAGCCATATCACCATCTTTAATGGACGCAACCGAGACAGAAATAATCCTTCAAGCTATTGCATTCCGAAGCATCTTTAGAAGTCCGCAACAAATTCATATTTCACTTCTGGTTGTGCACGTGAAACGTTACACGTCATTCAAATGCGAAAAAGTATAAGAGTGCCACATTTTGAATGACGTGCGAATCGCAATAACAGAGAAATTCCGATCTGTGGCGTTTAGAAGACAGTAGCATTGGCAGATATCAGATTCCAATCGGATTTATTTCCACATATGAATGTGGCCCAAAACGGATCGGATTCCATGTGCTTTGTCCCTGTTTACACGTAATTCATAATTCATATCTGATATGTGCCACATGTGAGCAAAAAATCGGAATTGGGTCACTTGTAGCTATTAGACGGTGTAAACGTAACCTAAACGCCTCTGAGTGCTCATTGTCCCGGGCTGGCTCCAGGTCCGATCATTCATCCACGTTGTCCCTGGCTGTGTTCACCCGTACACCCATTAAGCTCATCATGTTTGGTAAACTCTGTCATTACCCCTCCCGCCTGTTCGAGTCCGAATGAAGGACGAAGCAGCGTCCGTCCTCTCGGAAGCTCAGGATATTCAGGACGAGTTGTAGTAACGGGGATTGCGTTCTCCGCTTCTGTTGTCAGCTCGTCAGGACTGCAGTCGTTTTAGCGCCGCTGTCTGTCACAAGAGGTTTTCCCGCCTTTGAGACCCGCTTATGCTAGGAATGAGTCCATAGGATCCTCGGAAGGAAATCGTTTGGCCCGCGAAGGTCTGCAGACAGCGTCGTGAGTGCGCTGAAAGTTCACGGCCGACTCTGCGCGGTTGCTCCTTTGTTTTACCTCCAGGCGGAACTTAAACTTCAGATTTAGCGGCTGATTTCCTGATCCGGTGACACGGTGCGGCGTTGCGCGGTGAACGAGACGGGCTTCTCACCAGAGTAGAGGAGTCACACCCCAACCGCCGACACAGTGGCTGCGCTCTCAGCCCTAATCATTGTTTTAATAATAATCAGCTTTCGTTCTGACATCAATAAAAAAAACTTTACACCCAGTTCCTGGTGGACTTCTCCGTCTGGCGCGGTAGAACAGTAAAAATCTAATAATAAGAAAGTATAGGGGGTTCTTTCAGGGGAGATAACAACGGCCCCATCGATCTGTTTCGTCGGGGACAGCGGCCTCTTGTCTTCTGCGACCCATGGACCCTGTTTACAGTTCTAAACAGGGAAGGGAATGGTCCTGTTGTGTCAACTAGAAGGATGGACAGTTTTGCAAGGCATTGTGGGTGATTTCCTGATGCTACAGAACCCCAGCTTATCTGCCAGAGAGAGCTGGGGGCACATAGTTTGTGCAGCGGCGATGGACAATCACTCACCACCTCGCTGTTCACCTGCCCCCCCACAGACAGGCCCAGGGGCACCTGGACCAGCAGCTTAGCTAACTCCTACAGCCGTGTTGCTGAGTGTTTCTCCTGTGCTGTATAAGTTGTTTAAGGAGCAGGAATATTAGCGATGATGATATCATCTATTTTTTTAGTTTTTAACATCCAGGTGCAGAAGTGTCAGAGGTAGGCCTGGTAACAGCAAGTGTCCCACAAGCCATTATGTAAGAGAGGATGAGTCACAGAGAGTCACTTCAGAAAGTAACATGACACACACACCACACACACACACACACACACACACACACACACACACACACACACACACACAGCCAGCTGTATTTGGCACCAATCCTTCCATTCAGTGTTCGCAATTGGTGGCTGCGTTCTGATGTAACCCCATATCAGTCTTGATGAGCACCTGGGCTTGTAGTGAAGGGTTTCGGGTTCGATCCCCAGGTGGCGCATTGCCCTCCAGCTATCTTGAAATTCAGTACCTATCCAGCTGTATAAATGGATAACGTGTAAAAAAATGTGACCTAATCAAGTCGTCCCTGGATAAGCAGGCCGGGCTAAGCAGTGGGCTAATCATAACGGATTCAGTCGAAGATTGTGGACCATCGCTTTTCATTCCAAACCTTCGTGCTCGGACTCTGTCTGTCTCACATGCACACTCTTCTTTGCTAGAATATTCAGAACAAAAACAGGCCCCTTGTTCCTGATGTACAGTCCTGACAGACAGACAGACAGGCAGACAGACAGACACATACCCACACCAAATGCAGTACCTTCGGGCGAGGGTAATAAAAGGAGGGGTGAGGGGGTGGGAAGGGGGTATTGTTCTGGGTGAGAACGAGGCAGAACACAGCGTTCCCAGGACAGGAGTGTGGCTCGGGTTCCATTTTTCGGGGCAGGCGTTGTCAGGTCCCTGTCGGTCACTGTCACCACGGCGGCGGTGTCAGAGGAGGGCTGGCCGTGGGACCCACAATGCCCCCTGTGTTTTTCCTCCTCAGACCCCTCTTTGTGGGTGGCTTCCTCTTGGCACAGCCTCAGACCAACACATCTTTTTGGCTCCACTCTATGGTGGACGGGCCCTTGGAATACATTAGGCTTTCTCTGTCGCCCTTGTGTGCTTTCAGTCAGTGCTTTGTGCATGGATTTTCCTCTTACTTTATTTTATATATGTATATATAAATTATTTTAAGGTTTTGTTGAAAGTTTTTTGTTTTCAAACTGAATGTTGTTGAGTACCACTTAACCATACGTGCATTCAGTCTGTATATTGGGCTATTATAAAGAAAAACAAGTTTCATGGCTTGAGTTTCATAGAATAACCAGGGCTGTTACAGAAGTTTGACTAGATACACTGTCCTTTGTTATGCGATGTTTTCAAGAAAACGAAAGCAGGTGCTTATGAATATTCATCAGTAGTAAGTCCATTACTACACTGGTTCTGATTCTAACCGGTGCTGATACGCGTCTCTTTAACAGCCAGTCATTCAGAACCGAAATATGTTCCGGGCCTGCCTGCTCATGAATAATTCACAGTGAGAGAATATCATCGGAACTCTCCCGAGTGGCAACAGGAACTCTGTTTGTGGGACAGGAAAGGAAGCTGAAAGCACACTCCTTCCCCTCGATTAACTGTCTCTGGTGTGGGGGCTGTTTCTTCCTTTTGGCCTGCAGGTTGATCCACGGGGGCCAGCTGCTGAACGGTTTAGCTGGGCCCACCATAATGAGCGCCGGGCCCCTCCTCTCCACAACCTGGTTCGCCCCGGACCAGCGGGCCACTGCCACAGCTGTCGCCTCGCTCATGAGCTACCTGGGGGCCGCAGCCTCCTTCCTGATTGGTCCGCTGGTCGTGCCGGCACCCAATGACACACAAGCACACTACGGCGCCGTTGACTGGGACGCCAACCGCATCAGGGACCGGATCCAGCTCGTTCTGTATGCAGGTACTGTCTCCAGAGCCCTCCGAGGCCTCTCATTGTTCCATATCATAGAGTAGCCCTTGATTTCAGTACTGATAGAGTAGCCCTTCATTTCATCTCTGACCCCCATTTCAGGTCTGAGTGTAATGCCTCGACATGTAAGATTTGTTTTACCAAAATTAAATAATAATAATAATAATAATAATATTTTTTTTTTAAAATCGATTAAAAGCACACATAAAAATATGTGTTTTAGTTGCTTTTTGAAATGTTCAATAAATTGAGCCTCTCTGATCTGCTTGGGTAGGGAATTCCATAAGTTAGTACTTTGCTTGACGTTTAAAAATCATAGTTCGTAAATAGTTTGTGGCCGGACTCCATGGTAGGATACGGCTTCCTCACGCAGCACCTAAATACGGTTTTGTGATTAATGTGGTCGAGTCACGAGTGCTGTCACAAGCAAGAGACACAACCAGTTTGTTGGAACAGGTAGAGATATTGGCTGTTATTATCACTTGGTATGCTAATGAACCGTGTGTGTGTGTGCGTGCGCGTGCGCGTGCGCGTGCGTTTGTGTGTGTGTCTGTGTGAGTGTTTATATGTGAGTGTGTGTGTGTGCGTGCTTGTGTGTGTGTGTCTCTGTAAGTGTCTGTGTGTGTGTGTGTGAATGTCTGTGTGTGCATATCTATGTGTTAGTGTGCGTGCGTGTGTGCGTGCTTGCGTGTGTGAGTGCGTGAGTGCATGATTGTGTGTGTGTTTGTGTGTGTGTGTGTGTGTGTGTGTGTGTGGCTGTAGGGTTGTAGGCTGCCGCACATGTGATATGATCCAGCTAGACTGCTGACTAGCGAACAGCCAAAGGTGCCATTTAATTTCAGGGCTAAACTTCAAATCTAGCTTTTGCACTCTCGTTCATGCAGTGTCAATTCTATCTTGCACTGCTTCCTGTTTCTGTTAATACAATTTCCCTGCATTCGCTTTGCGAGCGTCTAAAAAGTCTGTGTGCTGCGTTACTATTCCCTTCTTATCTACATTGACTGTCACCTTCAGATTCCAAAGATGTAGAAACACTACGTTTCTGTATCAGAGCCAGTGGATCTAAGGTGAGCCGAGAGATGTCCAAAGCAGTGCTGTGCATCACTTGTGCTGTTAGTCACTACATGTCCTGGTTTCGCATATTAATGCTCACATGCATACTAAGCGGTTTTCAATACCGGCTTCTAGCAGGACTGACAACTGTGGTTGTGGCTCATGTCCGTAGCTGTACTGTGCCTGAACTTATCATTTACGTGGTTTGAAACCCGTCTCTACCAGACTGGCACAGGTCGTCAGTCCCGATCGGGGGCGGCATTTGGCTGTCCGCCCCAGGGGGAGGGGTGAGAGTGAGCCGGCTGGAGTTCGCCGCGAAGCACGTAAGGGAGTCTCCAGAACGTGGGTGGTTGAATTCTGTCTCGAAGGAAGCAGAGTTCGCTGCCCTCTGAGAATTAGCTTGCCTCGTAGAAACGAGCAGTTACTTTCCAGGCCATCCGCTCATCTCTCAAACGCTTCAGCGCCATATTTTTACTCAACACAGTTGAACCTCAACAGCAGGCAAGGATGCCATTTTATCCAAAGCGACTTACACATACATTTGTCAGTATATGTGAGCCACCAGAGCCACATATACACCACCTTGAACCCACAACCTTGTGTTGTCAGCCACATATGTGCTCTACCTTGCTCTACCTACTGAGCCACACAGAGCCACATATACACCACCTCTACTCTGTGTACCTAGGAGCCACATCGAAACCAAATAGCTCTAGAGCCACAATTGGCCTCTACCTACTGCTCTGCCTAAATTAGGAGACATTTAAAAAAACACCACCTTAACTGAGCCACACAGAACCACATGAGGCTGATGGGTACAATGTGCTGACAGTTGGAGCAGTGCCAGGTACAATGTGTACGAACCTACAATCTTTGAGTTACGACCCTAGGTCCCTAACCATTAACTACACTACCACCCTTACTGAACTGTTTTGAGAGCAGAAATATTGACTGTTTTAATAGCAGAAAGGGGAACTCACATTTGTATTTCTACGCAGTGTGAATGGGGCTTTGTTACTGCAGTTGTCGAGCCAAAAGAGATGTGTGCGAATGAGGACTTAATAAAGTCCTGTCTGTATGAGTTTTCACTGTATATAAGCATCACCTCTGCAAACACAAACTCAAATAAGTCAATATTTACCACTGTGTTCCTTTTCAAAAAAACGCTGAGCAACATTCATTCGGTTCTGGTTAACTGATTCAGAAAATTAAAGCCTAACAATTTTTTTTACTTTTTATCTTTTTGAATAAGATTGAAGGGCTGACTTTGTTCAATGTAAATACAATTGACATTGATTGCCAAACAAAAGAACAGACATTCAAATCTTTTTTTGAGATTGGGGAGGCTAATAAATGAAATCTCTTTTAAAAAATTAAATCCTTCTAGATGGAACTACATTTCTTGACACCCTTCTTGGGAATTTTCTGGCACCCATAGAAATGAGATGAAGAAAACTGAAATGGAAGTAGAGTTAGGTTGTTGTTTTTTGTTTTGCTCAAAATCAATGAAGGTTGGTTCATAGCACCACCAAAAGTGAAAAGGCATTCAGGGCATGGTTTGATTCTTTTGTTATGACAGAAAAAGAAGGATTTATTGAAGAGGGAGTTTGGTATTTAATTTTTTTTTTTTAAATGGACTGCCCTGAAAACCTTGGATGTTCTTCCAGGGAAACGCGGTTCCCTGTTTCATCGTGCGGCTTGCAGACAGAGCCAAGTGCAAACACTGTGAGATTTAAGAGCTCGTTTAGAAGGCAGGGCTGGTCGTCAGTGTATCCAGGCCCTTAAGCTTCTGTGGCAGCTCAGCGTTGTGTATGCACAGTCCACTGGGAGGCGGGGGCGCTAAGCCAGTACTGCTTAATTGACTGGATTGGGCACTGACCTACAGAGACTGGGATTTAAACATTGTTGCGCCATGGTTTTTTTCTCCCTCTCTTCTTCTGAAAGCGTAGTGTTGATATTTTGCCCAGCTCAAAAGGTGGACTAGAATCTGTGTTTGGGCAGCGGTGTGTTTTTGAGTTGGTTGCAGTACTGTTTTTTTTGGTCAAAACTGGAGTGCTGTGGGTTTAGATTCCATTGTTCTCTTGAGCAAGGGTCTTCACTAAAACCACGCCACGAGGGGAGGTACGATTGTCTGGGTGCTGCTGTGCAACTTGTGTAACACGATGCATTCCCTTCGGGTGGCAGAAAACTTCTCAGGTTGGTTTACGGTTAGAACATAAGGGTGCATAATGACGTGAGCCTGAGCGGTAAATGGTGCTCTCTTCCCTCCTCCTCCTCTTGCAGAGTTTGTGATGATCGCGGTGCTCTTCGCTGCCATACTGCTGTACTTCCTCCCGCCCCCCCGTCCCCCAGCGTGGCTGCCGCCAGCCAGAGGCTCAGCTACAGGAGCAGCATCTGTCGACTGCTCAGGTATGGACGCCCCGTCTGCGCAGTCATGCATCCCCGTCTGCGCAGTCATGCATCCCCGTCTGCGCTGTCAAACATCCCCGTCTGCGCAGTCATCCATCCCCGTCTGCGCTGTCATGCATCCCCGTCTGCGCAGTCATGCACCCCCATCTGCGCAGTCAAACATCCCCGTCTGCGCAGTCAAACATCCCCGTCTGCGCAGTCATGCATCCCCGTCTGCGCAGTCACATAGCTAGAGCACGCTTCTGCCACCCATTTGTGTCTTCCACCTCCCAACACCACACGGCGCTCTCATGCCTCCACAGCGCTGCACCACATTTACATTTACATACATTTACACAAGTTGGCATTCAGCATACGCTCTTATCCAGATCAGTGTAGTAATACAGTAATAGACATGACCATTGGCAGCTGCATACCATACTCGCAACACAGGGAAGGAAAAATTAGTTAGTAATTTGTAAATTAGTAATTTTTTTGGACATTCAACATAGATACATATTACAAAATGCAGTATTTAACATGAAAGCAGTGGTGATGACAATTAGTAAAAATGTAAAGTCAGTGGTAGTGGAATTAGTGGAAGTAGAGGAATTTACAGCGTAGCCACAACCCAGCACCCATTCTGAGGACACCGTGAGCGTTCTCCATGGTTTATTACTAGGCCCTGACAGTGTCACAAACTTGTGAACAACTTCTGACACAGTTAGAGATAAGGTCACCATTTTCTCTAAGAGTTACTTTGTCAGAGACCTTGTGCGTCAAGAAATTTAATTAGTGGAGTTTGTTCCCTTTGCGATTCGCCATCTGCGTAGTTACTATTTAATGCACATCAAAGAAACATCTATTTCCCTCATGATTAATTACAAAGTCTTAAGATGGCAACACCCCCCCCGGTTCAGAATAGATCATCTTCGTTATGAGACGTTATGAGTTGCTCCAGACCTCTGTATACCACAATGCACCTGCTCCTCAGGACGGTGTTTGACTGTCGTCCTCTCTCTCTCTCTGCTCCTGGCTAACTGGCTCTCCCAGCTCCGTTCCAGATGCCAGGCATCCAGCAGCATTCTTGTGGTTTTGAGACCACTGTTCTGGTAGAATGGGCTGGAGGCTGTGGCCCAGGATGAAGGGGATTGCACTGCGGCCCGCCGGGCCCTTTGAATTCCCACACACACACACACACACACACACACACACACACACACACACACACACACACACCTTCCACACACTCACACACACACACACACACACACACACACACACACACACACACACACACACACACACACACACACACACGGATGCATATTTGCATATTACAGGAAACAATCACTCTCTCTTACACACACACACACACACACACACACACACACACACACACACACACAATCACACTCACTTACACACACACACATGTACACACAGGAACAATCACACACACACACACACACACACACACACACACACACATATACATGGATGCATATTACAGGAAACAATCTCTCTCTCTTACACACACACACATGAACACGCATGCACACAGACACACACGCACACACACGCACACACACGCACACACACACACACACACACATTCATACACACACACACCAGCTGGATTGACCGCCCTGTTGAGAATGCAATGCTATCTGGTGTCTCACTGATAGGCAGGTCTCCAGCACAGCATTCCTATTGTGTTCGAGCCGCCCCGTGTCTTCTGAAGAGGGATCACTGTGGATTGAGCCAGGGGCCAGGGAGGCCAGCGCTGCCAGCAGCACGTGGGGCTGAGTCTCCGATTTCACCGCCCGCCCGCGTTCTTCTTTCTACCGCCGAGCTGATGGCGCGGCGACCCTTGTGGCCGAACCCTTTTTTGTAGAATAAGAACATAAGAACACATAATGATGAGAACGGACCGTTCAGCCCATCTAGGCTCGTCATGTCCTAATCTCTGGTGCTTGCTTTTCAAGCGGCTAGAGGTACTGCTCCCCCATACCTCCGGTTACTCATCACTCCCTAAACCCCAGCCAGACCCCTCCGCTCCGCCTCCTCTGGCAAACTGACTGCCCCATCCCTCCGGGCGCCTGGCACATCTTGTAAGTTGCTCCGGATAAGAGCGTCTGCTAAATGCCTAAAATGTAAATGTAATGTAATGAAGAGTATCTAGGACTGCATCTAGCCTGGACTTGAATAGCCCAAGAGAGAGAGACAGATTGCATTTTTGAGGGACTGTCTTCCACACAGTCCTTTCCTCCCCCCCACTCCTGTTGTGGACAGGGTTTTTTGAAATGCAGAACTGCAGTGGCTTTAATACCTTTGATCCCTGAGCTCCTATCACAATTGTTAGGAACAGTTTTACCGTTCAGCAGTACTCAGTGGAGTCCAGTGAAATACTGCACATTCCTGTCTAGGTCTTTCCCTCAGGGCTCCCTTGACAAGTCCTTGAAAATCCTTCAAAATATGTCGATCCCGGACAGCCACGGAGAAGTGATGGAGAGCGCTCAGGTATTCCACTGTCCTTGAAAAGTCAGGGAAAATCATCAAAGTGAAAATAAACCTTCTCAGCGAGTGACACGCGTCTGTCTTTCACTGGCTCGATGTCACTTATTATCATGTCTCGCAAGATACAGTAAGCTGACAATACTAATAAATTGGATAGCCCAGTGGTTTGTACATTAATTTCACGGGCAGAAGTCATCCGTCACTGGAGAGTGTGCACCTTTTAAGGAGCAAGCTTCGAAATGTATGTGTACCTCACAGAAGTATCCTTGTGGCCCTGACCATAGCACAAAAAATAAATCATCGGCAATCATACGTTTGCCCTTAAAAACATCCGTGGAAAAAAAAAAGGAAAACGATTTGAGTTGAAACCACCCGTTGCTTTATTCATGAGCTGGAAGATACCTCATTTTACCGCAGCAATGACGATAGCGCTCATATTATTGTCATAAGTAATAGTAGTATTTTGCTGTCATTGCTGTTGGCTGCCAATAAGAGAAACAGTTGTGGAAAGTGGCGCTTCGTTCAGAGGCTCTGTGTGTGCTCTGACGCATCAGAAGTGGGAACGGCCAAGGACGAATGGCACTTAGCTGATGATGCCGCTGGCTCCGGCATTTTTTTCTTCCCAGCGAAAAAAACCCTGTTTGCTTACATACTGTAATCTAAACAAGACCTCATCCGGGAGAGGTGCACGGTCATTGATTTTCCGCCGCGGCAAGGTTAATGAAAGGAGTGCGGGCCAGGAAGGGTGCTCCATCAGGAGGACTTTAGAAGCAATCGCCGGCCGAGGCACAGGAAGTCCAGCTACTGGGCACGCTCAGCATTCTCCTGCTCTTAGCTAAAGTTGAACTGCTTAAAAAATAAAAAAAAGACTGAAATAAAAAGATTCAGGTTCAGCCTGGTGTCAGAGCAGAGACTCCTGTTTGCACCGCCAAGGATGAATGTTGTTCATCATGTGTTTCTGTGTGTCTCAGTAGGTAGAGCAGTAGGTATAGGTGGTGTATATGTGGCTCAGTAGGTAGAGCAGTAGGTAGAGGTGGTGTATATGTGGTTCTGTGTGGCTCAGTAGGTAGAGGTGGTGTATATGTGGTTCTGTGTGGCTCAGTAGGTAGAGCAGTAGGTAGAGGTGGTGTATATGTGGTTCTGTGTGGCTCAGGGTAGAGCATGGCGCTGACAACACTTAGATGGTGGGTTCAATTCCCATTGGGGCCACATATACTGAAAAATGTATATTCACTACTGTAAGTCGCTTTGGATAAAATGGCATCCTTGCCTGCTGTTGAGCTTTTGACTGTGTTGAGTAAAAATATGGCGCTAAAGCGTTTGAGAGATGAGCAGCTGGCCTGGAAAGTAACTGCTCGTTTCTACGAGGCAAGCTAATACTCAGAGGGCAGCGAACTCTGCTTCCTTCGAGACGGAATTCGCCCACCCACGTTCTGGAGACTCCCTTACCTGCTTCACAGTGGACCCGAGCCGGCTCACTCTCCCCCCTCCCCTTGGGGCGGACAGCCAAACGCCGCCCCCGATCGGGGCTGACGACCAGGGCAGACAGGTTTAAAACCATGTCCCTGACAGGCAGCGCACACTCGTATCGGACCAGCCAAAATACGGTGTGTTAGACCGCTACGCTATCCACCGGCCCGATAGAGGGGTTTGATCCAGATTTTAAAAAGCTCAGCTCATTCATTCAGGCCACAACGGTATCGGGTGCTGCTGCCTCGCTCCCAAGTGCAGATCAGTCACGAGCCACTGTCTGTGGCACCAGCACTGACACCTTCCTGCAGCACTCCCCAACGTAATGCCAGACGTTCCCGCAATGTTCTCACAATGTTGCAACGTTAACAGGACTGTTGAGAGAACGCGTGCATTTCATTGAATGCGCCGCAAATGATCCCCGTACCACAGCTTTGATGGATTATTTTAAAGACTGAATGCACAGCCTTTACTAGGGAGAATAAAATTGATCCAAATAAATAAAATTAAATAATTGCATGTGCAGGTTTAAAAAACAACAGCTCTGCGATAAGAGATGGCACTAAATTACTTATTTTATCTGTGAGTGGATGGCCTTATCCTTTGGGCTTTTTATGATAGACTTTTTAATTGGTGGCTCAGGTGATATATTTTTTTATTATGTTGGGGGAAGGTGGCAAATTAATGTGTTTTTGGGCCAGTTCTGTTTGAGAAAGGATCTATCCACATTCCACATACACAACCTTTGAATAGTGTTTTTCATTTTTGATCAGAATAACGTGGCTCAGTCTTGATCACAAATGACCATTACCAGGCGATCACTCAGGGATGTCCACAGCGGGGAGTGGGTTCTGGTGTGCAAATTAGAAATGGATGTAGGATGAGAGGTCTGTGGTTTGAATAGACATTAGAGTAGAGTATTACAGGGTGTTTGGTAGGGGATTGACTCATCTTAAATGGAAGGGTTTAAAAGGTCAAATAAGTACATTTTAGGATGATCATTCGGGATATTTATATACAAATATGATAGAAGCCTCCCTCCGGTTTCCAGTTTGTGTCGCTAACCACTGAGCCACTCCTGCCTCAAAATAAAACCTTTGATTTACCTCCACTCACCGCTCACCTGTGTACCAGAGCAGGAGTGACTCACTGGCCCACGGGGGAAACAGTGCTCTCTTCCAGCGGAGGTAATCATCTCAGGCGCTGGCAGACGCAATCATCTCCACAACCGCCTAACGGTGACAGGAAGGGACCCTTGTGCGTCCCTAAATTGCGTTTTCGCCGAGCGGAGCGGAAAGCCGGCAGCCTCGAGCCCCCGCGTGGCATCTGCGCTCCCCTTCCCGCGCCGACGTCGGCAGCAGAAGGACTCACCGCCCTTCGCTCCTGCGTTTGTCTCGATCCCTCGCTCTCTTACCGCCGAAGTGAGTCGGCCACGTTTCCGCGATGGGTCCCTGGAGGGGAGGGGAGGGGAGGGGAGGGAAGGGCGCTGATCAATTCAATTTTCTGCAAGGGGCAAAAATGTCTTTAACAATGAATTTAATAAAGCAGGCGCACATGAAAGGGCTTTCGCGCAGAGCTCCAGACGTCAGCGCGCATTACTGCGCTAAAGAGTGATTTCATGTGTCCCACCCTCCCTCCCAGCACACAACCTTGCCTTTAAAGTCAATCTGCCCTTAGATGTACAACAAAGATTAATTGGTATTAGTGTGTCATCAGTCAATCATTCTTAATCGCAGAAGCCGGCGAATACGTATCTGTGCTCTCTCCAGACGAACGGGAACGGGGTAGATCTTTAATTCCACGCAGCGTCTTTTTGATGGTTAATTGCATGAAAGCCTTCTTCGTTCCTTCTCAGGACGCGTTAAAGTCACTGTCACCAGGCGGAGGGCGTGGAGTGATCGAGTGTGGCGGTCAGGGTGCGTTTGTGTGCGCTGGTAACCAGCCAGAGTGGGAAGCACTTGGAGCAAGGTCATAGGCCGACTGCACAAATCTGCTGGACGCCGTGCGCAGGCGTTCTCTGATCGTTACCAAGTCGAGACACCTGTCCTCTAAACTGTCCTCTTTGACAGCTGTTACAAGCCACTTGAATTGAACGTTTCCCCCCATTATTTCATACGATTTATTTTCTAATTATAAATGATAGGTGGAAGTTATAGAGGCAGAGAGAGCTTTTTAACATGGGGGGGTGGGGGTTAACATGCTTAACAAATCTCCTGGACTTCTTTGAGGGAGCTACAGATAGGTTTGATATATATAATATATGCCATTTAGCAGACGCTTTTATCCAAAGTGACTTACAGTAGTTTTCTGTATATGTGGTCCCAATGGGAATTGAACCCACAACCTAAGCGTTGTCAGCCCCATGCTCTACCAACTGAGCAACACAGAACCACATATACACCACCTCTACCTACTGCTCTACCTACTGAGCCACACAGAAACACATTATACAACACCTCTACCTACTGCTCTACCTGCTGACCCACACAGAGCAACACTAGGCATATATTTGACTCAAACTAGGCATATGACATTACAGAAAGGGGTGTGATAAGCAAGCTAGCCTGGTTCCTGGGGTCTTATTTATGAAACTTGGCAAAAATGTAATCCTAAATTTGCTCATGAAAAAAATGGATTTCTCCTAAGTTGCGTATGCTGCACGTACTCTTGGTTTTGTTGATAAACCATACTTGTCCTCTGAACGTGCGCACGGACACAAGCTTCATTTGCACACCCAGTGAACGCCCGTAATATATAGTGGACTATTCATGAGCCGTTCATCGTCATCGGGTGTGTGGAGAAGTCCGCTCGGAACACACGGTCACGCCCAGATGCACTTTTGCCTATATATCCTGTAAGAGTGGCTGGTGGAGCCATTTAAAAAAAATAACAGCAGGGAACTGGGCGTCAAACTCAGAAACGCATCGGTCACCTTTCTTAAAAACACATGGTAAAGCCGCAAACTTAAAAAAAACAAAAACAACAACCAACCCTAATTCAAGTCATTTTATAGTATTTTGCAAAATATTATTTAGCATGTTGCATCTGCTTCATCAGGTTAGTTTTCACTGAATCTATTCCTGCCACAGCCATCACCTTGAGCGCACCACTGTGCAGAACCAGGCATCTTTATGTCAAAGTTGAATAACTATTTAATTGCTTAAACCAACACTGCACATTATGTCAAATAGACTGATGGTCAATGAGTTGATAATGTCATCATGCCATTCATTCCTTTGTCATGCATTAATTTTTTTTTGTTTCAGATCGTTTTCAGTTTTTTTTCTCCCAATTTAGTGGAGAATTATACCCTCTATTTATTTTGATTTTCCCTCCCCACACAAACTCGTCGCCCATCTCTGAGGCAAACGAATTCTCTGAGGGCAGGGAACTCCGCTCCCTTCGAGACGGAATTTGGCCACCCACGTTCTGGAGTCACTGGTACGTGCTTCTCACGGCGGACCCGAGCCGACTCACCCTCCCCCCTCCCCCTGGGGCGGAGAGCCAGACGACCAGGCCCGGTCTGGTAGAGAAGGGTTTCGAACCACATCCCTGGCAGGCGGCGTACACTGTATCGGACCAGCCAAGATACGGGAGTGTTAGACCACTACGCTGTCATTGAGGATTCTAACAGTCAGATTGTGGCAGAAGTTGGGAGGGGGAACAGGATTTGTCTGACAGAGCCTTTCTCTCCCCCCCTCCAGCAACATGCGCTTCCTGATGATCGCGCTGGCATACTCCGTGCCCACGGGCGTGATGGCGGGCTGGTCCGGAGTCCTGGACATGGTCCTGACCCCTGCCAAAGTCAACCAGGTAAGAGCTTCACAACGACGACACCTCCGCACGCTGTCAGGGGTTTAGTGGCTGTTAAAGGACAAGCTCTCAGGGGGAAACTCGTAAAATGTGAAATATTAAACGGCACTTATCGAGGCAGCGATATCGAATTATCTAAAGTAAATGGGCAGCTCATTCCTGTTTTATTACACTCATTGCTTATTTATTGCTATTTTCCGTTACACTGCGTTCAAATGGAGATCTCACAAATTCAAGAAAACAGTTTAGCTTTTTGACATTATGACACATTTTCAGTAGTAATACAATATAACATTATTATTAATACTATATATATTATTATATATAATAAAATATATTATTATATATTATATATAATAAAAGAACAAACACATTGTCATTCAAAATATTGTTTTTAATCTGCAGTAAGTCTCACAACATTTCTCATTCTAGACCACATTGTAATCATGCTAAAGCTCTTCTCATGTGGATCCTTCAATGAGAACAGTGTCTTGCAACGGGATTTCATTTTCATTTCACAGTCCAATGGGATATATACATATTAAATGATCATATTCAAAGTCCAGTTTTAATAATCAATTACCAGAAAAATCGATGAATATATAAACACCAATTATCATTCAGCTTAATTGATTAAGATGAACTCATCTTTTTCAATTAACTGCTTTAAGGCCGACCACAATGAGTCAAACTAATTAAGCTTCATAAAGACAGTTAGCCCAAACTTTAAAGGCCAGATGTTACCAAAATAAATGTAATTAAATATCTCTGTTAGAGAGCAATTTACCCCCCCCCAAAAAAAAAAAAAAAAGGCATACAATCAACAGCACAAGAATCCCTAATTAATTATAAACTGTAGGAACATAATCCAGCATAAACAGCATGCCCCTTGGGAAAGGGTTGTGAAACGACACTTTACACCAATGGCCAATTGTGTCAATTACAGTGCTTCGGCTCTGACTGAAACCTGAATTGTACTTGTCTGTTCAGCTGCGATTGGCAGCACATGTATGCACATTCACAGCATGTAATTTGACTGAAGGAAATTGACTTGTTGTAATTAACCGGTGCGCTAATATTGCTGCACAAAATCTTCAAACCCTCGCATTTTCTAGCCTTGGCCTCACTAATTATAGACCAACGAGCCCCTGTGAATACACTTTGAACTATCGCAAGAAGTCATTAGAAGACTAATTACGCTTTTGAACATTTCAGAAACCGTCCGCACGGGTTCGCGAGTCTTCTTTTCATTCCGCCGCCGCCGTTCCGCATGCCGTCAAACGCCCCGGAGATCGTGCCGTGGTCCCCCCGATTTAGATTTGTGCGACACGTTGGAAATGTTTTAGAGCGAGAGGCAACATCAGCGCTGTGCTTCAAAATCCCCCACAGTTGAATTAGGCGAGAGCAATCAGAGAGCGTCTGTCTCCCCTCATTTGCAACTCGAGTGGGAAATGATGAAGAAGGAAAGAGGGGTACTTGGGAGCCTGAAGACCGCACTTTCACACGATCGCAACTCCTAAGCGGGCGCAGGTGGGGATACGAGAGCGGAATCATCTTCAAGGTCACCATGAGACATTCGGCGAGGTATTAAATGCACAAGAACCAAGGAAACCCAATCCCCCTCTTTTTTCTTTTTTTATTCCTCTCTTTTTTTGCAGTCAGAACTAGAATTTTCACTTTAAATTATTTACAGCATTATTTTGTTTTTTTGCTTTCTTCTCAGACAGTATTTCTTTAGGGAGCTGCTTTATTCCTCTATCTCCCGTTTCCTCTATCAAACGATAACTCTTGTAGATTTTTTTCCCGCCTTCCCTCAACATTTCTCCTGTGTTGTGTAATATGAAGCAGATTACACATGAAACGGAATGGCCCCTATGATGTAATATGAAGCAGATTACACATGAAACGGAATGGCCCCTATGATGTAATATGAAGCAGATTACACATGAAACGGAATGGCCCCTATGATGTAATATGAAGCAGCATAATGCTACGCAGCGGAATAACCTGGCAGACGTATTCCAGATTTCCTTTGATATAGTTTTTTCTCCTTTTTTTCTTTTCTTTTTTTCCACCAGACTGACCTTCTAAAATCCAATCAAAACTGCTTTCAGCTTCCCGATTGCGCGGAGAATTATGTAGCCGGGCCCACAGTTGATCAATACAAAAGGCATCCTCCTAGAATCGGTATCAGGGCCATGTGCATTTAGCTGATAATGAACCAGGGATGATGCCTGTCCCCAGTTGTTATGGAGATGTAGTCGTGTCTGTGCGACCTGCTGTTTGATGGCCCTCTGAAGCCAACGCAGCCCCTGCACAGAGAGCAGACAGGTGCGGAGGAGAACAGCCGGCCTGTGCTCTGCCTACGTGATTCATGCAGGCAGTGTGCGTGTGTGTGTGCGTGTGTTTCTGTGTGAGAGTGCGGTTGCTTACAATCTCCTTATCCTTGTCCCACCAGAGAAAAGTACCAAACACATTACTGCGCAGAGAGCTCTCAAGAGGGGGATCGATACGGAGGAGCGATATTTGTGCAGCGCCTGCCTTCTCGCCTCGGTTTTAATAACATTTAGGTGAAAGAAACTCGCTCTCCGATGAAATGTCAGTTGCCAGTCTTTCTCCAGCCATCTAAGTTGACCTATCACAATTTAAAAATATATATATATTCTCATCGTACGTAGACATGAATATTTCAGAAGTCACGTGCACGTCCCTTGTTTCAATCTAAGGCAGCGAGCGCTCTGCCCGGGGCAGAATCTACAGACCCCACCGCGCTTAGTGCTAGTTTGCTATAAAAATGTGACCTATCGACGGTCGTAAACTACAAAATGAACACGTCTGCCTGGCACTGAGAAGACATATCCCGCTACAGTTTGATTGGACACTAGCTCCAGCTTCCTTTGTGGTTTTTACATCACAGATGTTTTGCGAAGGGCCGCGATCGCAGAGGTTTTCAGCTACAGAGTTGGAAACGCTGTTGTCACGTGTTTATTTTATTTGAGTATTTTAGTTTATTTTTATACATTTATTTCAGATTTTTTGTGGCCAATTACAGGCAGGCAGCGCACAGTCGTATTGGATCAGCCAAAATAGGGTGTGTTAGACCGCCACGCTATCCGCCGCCACACGTGGTTCTTTGTTTCCCCCGTTTTCCCACTGTGTCCCTGGAGTTTCTCATTTTCTCGCGCCTTCTCTGCATCGCCAGTTCTTCTCCCCGCATCCTCTGCTCTCTGTCCCCGGGGGTGTGGAGGTTAAGGTCCATGGCTGCTCATCAGCTTGTGGTAGCCGCAGTCTGGTGGTTTGAAACCCCCCTGAAAAAATGGAGGTTGACGGACAGCGGTAGCGACAGCGGTAGCCACACAGAGGCGATGCTACTCCCCGCCTCAAACCCCGCCCCCTCAGGGAATACATCTACAAGGTGAGGCTTCCGCTCCGGGGGGCAGGACAATTGATCATCTAAATAAAAGTGGTACCAGCTGGACAGCAGGGCCATTTTGGAAGAGAAATGAACAGGCAGGCCGCAATCCGTCACCGGAGAGCATCGCTCAGCGATGAGAGAGCTGGTGTCAGCCCCCGAGAAAACCATCGGCTTCGCCGTCGAACAGAGAGGAACTCGGGTTCACGGAGACAGTGGAGTTAATCACACAGAACAGCTTCACCGTAATTAGCGTTATTTAAATAACGGGCCCTCCTTGCGCTGATCGGACATGTGTAAGCATGCTCACATGAATGGAGAAGGTCCATTATCCTTGCACAGAACCGCACAGCGTGGGTTTAAATGCGGTTTGGGTGGGGGGGTCTCTGGCATCAAGTCCAGCATTGGGCCCCCGTGTAGGTCAGCGGAATCTTTTAATTTTTTTAATTTTATATATATATATTTTTTTATAGATGTGTTTCAAATTTTTTCCCTGTTTTTCTCCCAATTTAGTAGCCAATTACACCCTCTATGTATTTAGATTCGCCCTCCCCACAGGAGTCCGCTGCCCAGTTCTACGTGGCAAGCTAATTCTCAGAGGGCAGCGAACTCCGCTTCCTTCGAGACGGAATTTGTCCACCTTCTGGAGACTCCCTTACGTGCTTTGCGGCGGATCCGAGCCGGCTCACCCTCCCCCTTCCCCCTGGGGTGGACAACCAAATGCCGGCCACGATCGGGGCTGACGACCGGGGCTGGTCTGGTAGAGACGGGTTTCGAACCGCGTCCCTGACAGGCAGGGCACACCTTATCGGACCAGCCAAATTACGGTGCGTTAGACTGCTACGCTATCTGCCGCACCAGCGGAAATGTTTTGAGAGCATTCGACAAGTGTTCACTCAACCTTGTGCCGCATCAACAAAATATAGGAACAGAGAGCAGCGCAGTTTGAAGAATAAACATTTCTGTTGCTCGTGGCGTATACGAATTAGAACTGAGCTGCAGGACGGGGCTAATTTCATGGAGGGATGCCACATTTATTGGCTTTGGGCTTGAAACAAGGAGAATTAAGAAAAAACAGTCACTGTGCCAGCTGCCTGCAGCTTTAATCTAATCTAGCATTCTATATCTCTTTTTTTAAAACTGGTTATTGACACTGTATGAAAGTGCATGATTAAGCTTAACTCGGCACGCAACATGACTTTTCTCATCATGCACTTAGCATATTGCTGTTAATTAATCCCCCCCCACCCACACACATAAATTGCTTTGATTTGCATTGCATCCTGGCTTTAAAATGACTTCAAAATGATTATGTATGGCTCAACAAATTGGTTCGAGCATCATCGAGGAATTAAGTGCCATTGAACCATTTGCCGGGAGCAACGTGTTATAATGAAGGTGGCTGAACGGCAGTCAATATGCGGCAAATTGTTATATATTAGTTTTTTTGTTTGTGGCGGAAAGGGGGGGAGAGGTAACCTTGGAAAGGATGGTCACGGCGAAACTCCTTCAAACACACGACAGGGGCAAAGACAAAGTTGCTTGGCAACACCAGGGGGGTGACATCATTGACTGTAACGGAATGTGACTTTTTTAATCCAGGGGAAAAATCACCATTTGGTGGTGTGAAAGCAAGAGTGACTGACTCCAGCAGACCAGAACTGGCCTCTGTGGGGGGGAAAAATAACTCTTATATATGTTACGTTTTTGGAAATAGTTTTTCTTCTGGAGACTGACGTGATTGGCACCCAGACCAGTCCCTTGGTGTTTTTGCACGCATTCGTGTAAGGTCAGTGGGAAAACCTTTTGCCCCCATCACGTTCGCCCTCATACGCTCCAGTTCCCAAACTGCGATATTCTGGCACATTCCAGCCCCTTTCTTGTCCATCGACAATTGTAAAGGCCTTAACCTTACATTCGAAATGACTGCGGATTTTCAGTGGGTGAAACACTTTTTAAATTAAAAAAAAATTTGTTTCTGATTATTATTTTTTTAAATGTTTTTCTCCCAATTTGGTAGCCAATTATACCCTCTATTTATTTTGATTTGTCCTCCCCACACGAGTCTGCTGCTCATCTCTACAAGGCAATTTAATTATCTGAGGGCAGCGAACTCCGCTTCATTCGAGATGGAATTCGCCCACCCACATTCTGGAGATAACCTTACGTGCTTCACGGCGGACCTGAGCCGGCTCACCCTCTCCCCTCCCTCTGGGGCAGACAGCCAAATACCGCCCCCGATCGTCGTTGACGACCAGGGCCGGTCTGGTAGAGACGGGTTTCGAACCGTATTCCTGACAGGCAGCGCACACCGTATTGGACCAGCCAAAATATGGTGCGCTAGACCGCTACGCTATCCGTTGCACCAGAAACACTTCTTTAAAGAAGTCTTTGTCAGATAGTTCCAGTATGTTCCAGTTATGCTCCGTCTATTTCTTGGGAGTGTGGGGGATGAAGCACTACCCTGTAGGGGTGTAACGGTACACGTATTTGTACCGAACCATTTGGTACAGGACTTTCGGTTTGGTACGCGCTGTGAACTGAACAAATGCAATCTTGCTTTAACCACTAACGCATGTGCAGAACTTTTTTGTGTGCGGTTGCAGCAGTTTTGACGGACATTTTTTATTTATTTAAGAAACTAAGATATGTGCCTTACTTTGTTAAGTAAATTATGGCCAATTATCCACTGTTTACAAAGTTCATAAGAAAGGAAAAGCTATTTTATGTTTCGCATTTCTTTTTCTCCCCCGCTGTATCGAAAACGTACTGAACCGTGACTTCAAAACTGAGGTATGTTTGTGTACCATTACACCCGTACTACCCCGCATTCTGGCCGTGTGCCGTCAGTGGCTACCACCGGCAGAGTGCCGTTGTTCTGCTTCCTGACTTCCGGATGCACAGGTTTGCCGAGGCTCCAGACACACCTTTCACCTGTTGACTGTTTCATGACTTCTGCCTTCTGAGCTGATGCTCCTCCTGCTCTTGTTCCAGGTGGACGCGGGCTGGATCGGCTTCTGGTCAATCGTGGGCGGCTGCGTATTCGGAGTAGCCATGGCCAGGTAAGTGTCAACAAAAAAGGAGGCCCGTCACCCTTCCTCTTTATTGCCGTTGTCACGTGACCGCCCCTTAGGGGTGGGGGGATATAAGTACAGCTCCACACACTTATAAACAATCCCCCGTTGCGTTAAATTACCCTCTTTTGTCGCGCCAGTATCAGCTCTGGCCGGAATTGCCGCTAGGCTGTTCGCCCACAGGGCAGGGGGAGGGAAGCCGATACGAGTTTGCTGCATATAGGAGTGGCCCTGTGCGCATATCGGAGTCACGGTGGTGGCTTGGCGGATTCCAGCTCGGAGGAGGCGGTGCTCCGTCGCATGTCACTGCCGGTTGTCAGGACTACGGCAGCGAGCTCTCAATATGAGGGAGGGGAAAATTGGCTACTAAAATTGGGAGATAAATGAGGAAAAAGTCAAAAAGAGTAAATAGAAAAAAAATAACCCTCTTTTTAGGGGAACTCATTATATGACTCACTAAAGGAAGAGATTGTTAGACAGTCAACCGTGCGTTCTTTAGACTCTCCTGGCTGCATGGGGGCACACATGGCTGTGGATGTTTTAAGCGGTTGATTTACAGGATGGCGTGCCTTAACCCCTCTGCTGCCCCGTGTGCTGCAGCGTGAGGTAAATGAGGTGTCCTACAGAAACCGGCTGCTTAATTAATCCGCAGTAAATCATCTCTGGAAAACCTGGCGAGCCATCAAATGAGTGCATTAGTTTTAACTGTAAATCCATACGCACCTAAGTAGTGTAAAATTTAAGTATGCATGAAATATGCAGTGCAGGACTTTACAACAAGGGCTGTTCATGTATAAAAGGTGTTGAAAAAATGCATAAACAAAACTACTTCTAAGCATGTTTGTAAGAAAAACTTTTCCTCTGCCCAAGCATAAACTCATTATAATTTATTATTATTATTATTATTATTATTAGTAGTAGTAGTAGTAGTAGTAGTAGTAGTAGTAGTAGTAGTAGTAGTAGTAGTAGCAGCAGCAGCTTTGGGCTTGTCAGAGAGAAACGTTTTTCAAACATGCTTGGAAGTAGTTTTGCTTTCGCTAAAGGTTGATTCTGCATTGCTAATAATAACACATTTCAGTAGCTGAGAGCAGATGGTCCAGTTATGATTCTGGAACTTTGGTAACAGATTCGGTAACTGTTTTGATTCTTTATATTCTTCTTCTTCTTCTTATCCTTCTTATCTTATCCATTATTATTCGCTATAACAATAATAGTAAGAAGAATAATCCAAACCGTTTAACTGTGCCATCTCCTCTCAGCTACTGAAACGCTTGTGTGTGTGTGTGTGTGTGTGTGTGTGTGTGTGTGTGTGTGTGTGGCTCTCTCCAAGACTTTAACTAATGTGTGTCTCGCTGGAATTTATATGTATACTAAAGTGGCATATATCTCCAGCAAACCATCCCTGACAAAAGCTTTAGTGGGAGGGAATGCTAATGGAACGGGTGAGCCTTTCCCATAGACGGATAGACACTTATACACTGTGGTGCCTTAAACTTGCGGAGTCCACAAAAACCGGGGATCGGTCACCGGTGATGGATGGAGGTTTATTGTATTGGGTCCGTTCAGCACTTCTGGGCCAGTCGGAATCGATGACGGCCCCGCCACTTTTAATCACCTGAAAGTTGTAATTAGGAAAATGAGACCGATAATTCTTGTTAAAAGCAATGGCTTCCATCAAGGTGGCACGTCATTGGGAGTGAGGCAGAAACGGAGACGGAGACCAAATGTTTGGATAGTTTGAGCGTGGATACGTGGGGTGGGGTGCTGTCGGTTGTCATGACATCTTAAGTTTGGGCAGTGACTCTCTCTCCTTGAGCATTATTTGCTACATGACGTCAGCTTGTTTGCGGCAATATTAATTTGTAATGTGCGGGGGCACCTTGTCAGGAATGAATGTCTTCCTGCCCCCGGCCACCCGGGTCTTTTGTGGTGCGATTAATATTCATTTGTGAGGTAATTCTTCACTGTGGGCCTCCATGAATTACAGCTTGAGGTATTGAACATTACCGGTGGCCAGGATAATAATGTAAATGCACGAACGTTGAGTTATTAGATGCCACTTCCCCCTACCTGCCTCACAGGGCTTGCAGGATTAGAAGAACGGTGGAATTAAGTTTCTCTTTAAGGTGACGGGAACACGTTTTCATTTACTCGATGCGCAGGGAGCGTCTTACGATGGCAGTGCTCCTCGTAAGAGATCCGTCCCCTGGCTGGGTTAGGGAAATGAACGGCGGGGCTAATTGTCAGTGCGTGTCAATTAGCGTGCTATCTCTCAGCGGCTTGGAGTGCTTGTGGGAGGTTTGGTTAACGGCCCGGGCTTTTAATTGCGTCAGCACGGGCTTGTGTAGGAGACAGAGTCGTCACCATTTGGGGATGAGTCATAAAGTGGAATCGGACTCTCGTTATCACATTCAGGAGATTGGACTGCACAACGGGCCTGGCTGCATTGCCCAGCCCGTCACTGATTGGTCTACACCTTGCCGATCCACCTGTTGTGGCTTAGACCTATCCGACGGTCTTCCCACGGCACCTGCAGACATCACGCCATTATAATCCAGAAATACCCTTCATGCTAAAATGTTAAAAAATCTAATGTACCTAAGATTTTGGTAATGGAAACTAAAGCTTATTTCTATGAGGAAGAGGATGAGGATGAGGATGATGATGATGATGATGATGATGATGATGATGATGATGATGATGATGATGATGATGATGATGGTGGTGATGATGATGATGGTGATCATCATCTGATCATCATTCGGACACTTGAATGGGTTCTTGAATTCCCTTATAAACAAAGGAACAATGGCAACAATTTATACATCTCGGAATCGCATACAAAAACGAAGCGCGGCTATTAAAAAAAGTAGGGTAGCTTGCTTCCGCTAACTCCCACAGTTGTGCAGCCAGTGAACAGGATGTGCTGTCTTAGTACGGTGATCTATCAGAAGTGTGGCAGCTTCCCCTGGGTTACGCTCAGCACACTGGTCATCATCTCACTTTATTGGCTAGTTATTAAAATTCATGGGTGGCTTTGATGTGGAATAGACAGTATGGCTGACATCGTCCAGAACGGGCCTGAGCTGGGCGCCGGTGGCAGTAACCGGCAGCATATTAACCTAGAGAATATTGCTGCAGTTGGCAGGGGAAAGGGGGGAGGTGGAGTGGATGTGCCGTGTGAATTTCCTGTGTGGGTGTCAGCCTGTGAGAACCAGAGGCAGATGGGTTGGAATGGGGAGGTCTGGCTGGAGGGAGTGGGATCAGCCGCTGTGTGTGTGTGTGTGTGTGTGTGTGTGTGTGTGTGTGTGTGTGTGTGTGTGTGTGTGTGTGTGTGTGTGTGTGTGTGTGTCTGTGTCTGTGTCTGTGTCTGTGTCTGTGTCTGTGTCTGTGTCTGTGTCTGTGTCTGTGTCCGTGTGTGTGTGTGTGTGTGAGATTTGAACCCTGAGGTGATTTAAGGTGCTTTTGCGATTGTGTGTGTCACCCACTGTCTCTCAGGCTGAGGCATGGTAACCTCTTTCTGTCTCCGCTGTGTGCGCTGCAGGTTTGCAGACTCTATCCGGGGGATGCTGAAGCTCATCCTGGTGCTGATGATGGCGGGCGCCTCCTTGGCCTCCACCTGGTTCACCCTCACCTGCCTGACCCGGCTCACCCACCTCCCCTCCACTGCAGGTAGGAAACCGAAAATGGCGGTGATGTCAAGAACAACGAAATGGTGGTGATGTCACAGAGAAGAACAACGAAATAGTGGTGATGGAATGGCGGTGATGTCACAGAGAAGAACAACAAAATGGTGATGATGTCACAGAAAAGAACAAGGAGTCAGGGCCTCCGATAGCATAGTGGTCTAACGCACCCATTTTGGCTGGTCCTTACGAGTGTGAGCTGCCTGTCACGGTCGCGGTTCGAAACCCGACTGTACCAGACCAGCCCTGGTGAGGAGCCCCGATTGGGGGCGGCGTTTGGCTGTCCGCCCCAGAGGGAGGGCTAGCACGAGCTCGCCGATGAGCGGTAGGGTGACCTCGTAAACAGGGTTGGGCAAGTTCTGTCTCGGAGGAGGCGAAGGTTGCCTCGAGGTATTAACTCGCCCCGTGGAGGCACATGGCGAGTTCGTGTGGGAGGGTAAAAAAAGAAATGGAGGGTGTGATTGGCTACCAAATTGGGAGAAAAACAGGGCTAAATATAAAAGGAAATTTTAAAGAAATGGGCACAGTTGCAGGATTTGAAAGCAGAACATAACAGGGTTTATTATTTTTTCTGAATCTTTTTGCTAGTCCGGTGGGAAGTGGTCTCTTCCTGTTTTCTCAAGGTGCACTAATAAGTATGAGTCATGATTTCGGCATGGTTTTGCGGTTTCCTTGACCTCGTTTCTGCCACCGTTCAAGATGCCGTATTGTGAGGGAGAGCCTGATTGGACCCGATCTCGCTCCAGTTCATGTTCCTGTGAGATTTTGCGTTTTGTAAATAACAGGTCAGAAGGAGGCCCAGCTCATCGCACTGATGTATTCTCTGTGTCGTCTGGGCTCTGTTTTATTTGTATAATTTTTTTTTATTTACTTCTAATGAACTTTTTCTCCTAATTTGGTTGCCAATTATACCCTCTATTTATCTCAATTCACCCTCCCCTACGAGTCCGCCGCCCGTCCTCCGGGTAACGATCCAATTTTTCCAGGCCGGCAGATCAGCCTCCTCCGAGACAGAACCCGACCACGGACGCCCTTCCTGCTCCTCGATGAACTCGTGGCTCACCCTCCCCCACCAAATGGGCTGTTCTGGCAGAGACAGGTTTCGAACCGTGTCCCTGATAGGCAGCTCACACTGGGCTCCGTTTTAAAAGCAGAGCATTCTGGGAGCAGCTGGCTGACCCCTCTAGCATGTCGGCCCCCCCCCCCCCATCAGCTTGCACGGAGCCACTTATTTTTCACCTCCGCAGACTCTGCTGTACATGTTTAATTGAAATATGTGTCCGCTAATGGAGGGAGTTAATTTGAGCAGATCGTGGCTAATAACCAAGAATTAGACCGCTCTTGATGTCTGTGTCTGAGCGGTGTGGGTCTGCGGCTCTATGAACCGTAGCAGTGGTCAGCCGACGCGTTGCACTCCAACTGACATGACATTGTCTGTGTTTGAAATGTACTTTTTCTGCTTAATGGCATTTCTGTTCTATTCTAGGCTTCTCCTGACCATGTTTGTTCTCTGCATTCAACGCAGAACGTTTTGCACAAAGAACAAACTACGTTTATTCTGAATGTTACCTACTTATTAAAGACCGGTTTTCTAAAAATGAAGCCAAGTCAGTTAATGTCCAGAATATGTTAATGTGACATTGTGACTCTCCAGTGACTTCTAATCAATTGCATGCTAATAATGGTAAATCTGATGTATTTCAGAAGATGCAATAAGACTGAAATTCAACAGCCAAGCATCCCTAATCCTGAAAGCTATTCTCACCAGCTTTTTTAGTTTATTGACCACTGAGGTTATCGATTTGTGTCTCTTTAGAGTTACAGTTAAACTCTTAACAGAAGCGGGTTATCTTCTTCCCAGCTATGTGAAGATGAGCAATGATTTTAGAGGAAGGGAAAAAAACACAGAGCCCCCCCCTACTCTAAATGTCCCATGATCCTCCTCACCCATGACCCCTGACCTCTGGGAGCACAGAGCGAGGGGTTCCTAAAACTGTCGGCTCTCTCTCCCTCTGCAGCCACCCTGTACACTTCCTGCATCCTGGTGGGCATCTTCATCAACAGCAGTGTGCCCATCTTCCTCGAGCTGTTCATCGAGACAGTGTACCCTGTGCCTGAGGGCATCACCTGCGGAGTGGTCACCTTCCTCAGCAACCTCTTCACCGGGCTCCTCCTCTTCTTCCTCACCTTCTACTTCATAGGTAAGGAGGCACGTTACTCCAGAATAGAGCTGTTCCTGGAGTGGCAGATAGCGCAGCGGTCTAACGCACCATATTTTGGCTGGTCCGGTACAAATCAAGTACTTTCAAGTACTTCAAGTACTTTCAAGTAGTTTTATTGTCAAATCACAGATTATACAAGTATAACACGGTGAATGAAATTCTTGTGTCAGAATGTACGCTGCCTGTCAGGGACGCGGTTCGAAACTTGTCTCTACCAGACCAGCCCTGGCCATCAGCACTTGACCCGCTTTTGAGTGTGTTTACAAAAAACGGATCCTTACTTTTCTTTGCACGTTCCGATCAAACATTTCACTGGCTTTTTATTTTTGCATGGGATCACTCCGGGTTGCCTTTCGACAGAGAACAGATCCGTGTTCTCCGTCGGTAATTGCATCGAAGATGTTGAACAGACCAAAGGGCCCTCACCGTGAGGCCTGACCCAGGCACTTGACAGGAGAACAGGCCTATGGATGTATCAGTCAGAGCTAAATATAGCCATCTTATCAAAGGACCTGTTAGAGACTGCGATACTGAGGTGCCTCAGAACAGACAGGGCATGCACGGAGCAAATGACATAACGGCACAGAGAACACATCATCCAGGGCTGATAGTTTTAAAAACAATGAGATGTAAGATAAGAAAAGCCTTTCTCGTCCTGTTATAGGGAAAATCGATTTTGTGTTATCAGCACAACACAGACGCATGGTAATCTACACGAATGGACATGTACAGTCGATGTGCTTACTATCTCACTTCTGTTGTCGTTTCCTTTCGTTTACCTTTACGTGCCTGCACACACACACACACACACATACACACACACACACACACACACACACACACACACACACACTCACATTCACACTCGTACACACACACACACACTCTCACACTCACACTCACACACACACACATACACACACACACACTCACATTCACACTTGTACACACACTCTCACACTTACATTCACGCTCACATTCACACTCGTACACACACACACACACACACACACACACACACACACACTCACATTCACACTCGTACACACACACACTCACACTTACATTCACACACTCAAACTTACATTCACACTCGTACACACACACTCACACACACTCACACTTACTTTCACACTCGTACACACACACACACACACACACACACACAGACACACACACACCGCAGGACCGCAGGCAGGCCGTCGTTGCGAAGAAGACCTAATTCCCGTGACGTGTGATTAACCTCTGGAGCAAGGCCTGGGACGGCCGTCACAAACTCAGTCAGCTGATGTCATAATGTTTGCAGGATTCAGCCAATTCAACAGGAGTTCTCCTGAGTAAATAGAAGCCCCCCCCCCAAAAAAGACCAGTTATATTAACAAGGCTCTCTTGCCCGCTATTTGCCTGCCAGGTATCACCTGACCGCTGCATAGCATAGGCAGTGCAACGCTCTCTCGTCTAGGGAAATAACAATTTATGAAGTTACCCTGTAAAAGCGCAGCCCGTCGTCTGATGTGGAGGTGACAATGACACGCTTCTGATTTGTAACATAATGAATTTTTTCCCCCCTGAGAGTCAACACTGCCGCTGCCGTCGCCGTGCGTGCGGGGTGGTTATATTTCTCGTCGCTCCTTGTAACCCCCGTCTGAGTGTGGTT
This sequence comes from Aldrovandia affinis, assembly GCA_029706075.1. NCBI lineage: Eukaryota > Metazoa > Chordata > Actinopteri > Notacanthiformes > Halosauridae > Aldrovandia > Aldrovandia affinis. The sequence continues at coordinate 4,065,443 of JAINUG010000040.1, read as the reverse complement.
TTGCAATGCGCTTATCTGCCGTGTGTGTGTGTGTGTGGGGGGGGGGGGGGCGGCTGTCTGGAAAGGAGGCTCTCTCTCTCACGCTGGCGACTTCTTCTGGGTCTTCCTTTTCGGACCCCGCGGAAGATTAAACCGAGATGAGTGAGCTTAGCGAGGCTTAGCATCTGAAATCTGATTCCGCTCCGGGGCGTGAAAGCTCTTTAATTCTGTGCCCGGCTCTCTCCCTCTCTCTCTATCCCTCTCTCTGTCCCTCTCTCTCTCTATCCCTCTCTCTGTCCCTCTCTCTCTCTTTCTCTCTCTCTCTCTCCTTCTCTATCCCTCTTTGTGTCCCTCTCTCTATCCCTCTCTCTCTCTCTCTCTCTCCCCCTCTCTCTATCCCTCTGTTGTCCCCTCTATTTCTGTCCTGGACCCCCCCCTCTTGCTAGCAGGAGGGTTCTGCCTAAATAAGACTGGCATGTCTTAGAGGCTACAAGAATTAATTATATATCAGCTGCAGGGTTTTTTTGTGTACTGGCTCTCCCGATTCTCCTGAATGACCGGATTCGAAGGGGGGCAGTTGATTTTTCCCTGGACAACCCTGTTGCTCCATGCCGTGTGGGGATTCCGGGTTCGGCGGGTATGAGCATGCCGGCAGGCCCCCCACCGCGCAGGTGCACGGTCCTAGCATGAGCCTATTCTGTCACCAGCCTCACCCCCTGGTTAATCCTCACGGCCCACAACGCTACAGCTAATGCCCTGTGCTCCTCTTGGCTTGCCTGTCTGCCCCCTCGGATTGGCAAACCGTCCTACCCAACATGCACTGTGGCCTGTGGCACCCTGTTAGCCGTGGGTATTTGGGCCACATATACACCACCTCCACCTACTGCTATACCTACTGAGACACACAGAACCTCATATACACCGCCTCTACCTACTGAGCCACACAGAACCACATATACACCACCTCTACCTACTGCTATACCTACTGAGCCACACAGAACCACATATACACCACCTCTACCTACTGCTCTACCTACTGAGCCACACAGAACCACATATACACCACCTCTACCTACTGCTCTACCTACTGAGCCACACCGAACCACATATAATAATATATAATATAATGTATGCCATTTAGCAGACGCTTTTATCTAAAGCGACTTACAGTAATGAATGCATCAATTTTTCAGTATATGTGGTCCCAGTGGGAATTGAACCCATGACCTAAGCGTTGCCAACGCCATGCTCTACCTACTGAGCCACACAGAGCCACATATACAGAGCGCTTATTTTAATACAGCTCGCAAGGTCACTCAAGGTCACTTGCGTCTGGCAGGAGGAGCGAAGACTGGCGATTGATTTTGTTTATTGGTGTGATTTGGCGCTCGACGGATGGAATGTGGAGCTGTGGGCGATACTGTTTATCGTCAGCAGCTTTTGTCTGCCTGCTTCCATGCCCATGAGGAAGAACAGCTCTTTCACGTTGAGCTGTTGTTCTGCTCAGGAAACTCAAGTAAAATAAAGTTGCTGTTGAAGCCTTAAAAAAATAATAATTATAATAATTCAATATCTGGCAACAGTATAATTGAAAAGTGTGGAATGTGTCTGCCTCACTGAAGGAAGCCTCAACTATAACCTCCTGTCAGGGAGCAACCGCTGTTCATTCATGTCTGCTTTCAAAAGGCAGTTTAAAAAGCACAAAAGGGGAAGGTTTAAGCCTCTGGACAATGCTCCGAACCTGACTGAAATTCAGCAGCGTGATCGTACACACATAAATAATATATATTAAATGGGCCTTGGATATTGTAGGGTAGCAGGTACCGCATTGACTGGTTCTTTGCGAGTGTGAGCTACCTAATGCGGTCGTGGTTCAAAACCCGACTGTGCCAGACCACCCCTGGTCATTAGCCCCAGGGGGAGGGTGAACCGGCACGAGCTTGTGGAGAAGCACGAAGGGTGTCCCTGTAAAGTAGGTGGGTGAGTTCTGTCTCAGAGGAGGCGGATCATTGCTGACCTTGGAGAATTAGCTTGCCCTGTAGAGACGGGTGGCGCGAATTGGCTACCAAATTGGGAGGAAAAACTGGAAAAAATCTGAAAACAAAATTTAAGAAATAATATATATTATTACAAACGAAATTTGTCTGAAATTGATTCCAAAAAAACATTAATATGAAAGCATTTACTTCTTGCTGTGACATCAAGCTGTGACAAGTGGTCGTAATGCAAAGCACTTTTTACCCCATCGCTCTCGACAACAATGCTTTCACGAATCTGGCCCCAATCAACTGACACCATAAAAAGACAGCCTCAACTGGGCCCTTAATATACGCACGTGCTGACAATTTTCATGTCCAAAAGTGACAGCTAGAAAATGAAAATGGCTTTTTTCCAGAACCGTTTGAGAGATGCAGTTGGTAATGGTGTTCTCAGGTTCTTTCTTTTAAATACGCTTGTCCAAAGCCGATTTTTTTGAATGGAGAAATAGCCCTATGTTTTTTTGTTATTTTAAGAATTTGTTTCAGATTTTCTCCCATTTTACACCCTCTATTTTTCATGTCAATCCCCCCCTCCTATTGTGAGTTTGCTGCCATAGCCCCGAGACCAGCAGTGACAAAGGCGATGTACCACCTCCTCTGTGCCGGCACTCATCAAGCCGTCAACTGTAACTCCGGTACACAGAGCCACTCTTATACGCGGCAAACTCATGTCGATTTCCCCCCCCTCCCTGGGGCGGACAACCAGTTGCCACCCCCTGGCGGCACGCCCGGCCAGAGCCGAAACTGACGCGACTGGTGGAATCGAACCCCGGTCGCCGTGGGTAGCATCGAATGCTCTTACCGCTGGACTTACCGAGGCCCAATGGCATTTATTATTATTATTACATTATTATATTATGTAAGAATTGTTCCATGCAGCCAAATGGTGCGCTTACACAAAAATACCCAGCATGCAGTTTTTCATCATCCATTCATTGGGGTTTTGTTGAGTGTAACTATCATATTGCATCTTGGATTTCTTTAAATTGGCCAAAGAAATATGTGCCTGAAAGTACCACAGAGATCTGAATGATTGACACTTTTTGTTCTTCCTCTCATATTTTGGAATGGCAGTCATATTTGTAGGCCTTGTCATATCATTGCAACAATCTGGAGAGTGCAGACTAGCATGTGCTTCCTCCAAAGACATGTACGTCCAGTGGCCACTTCTCTTCACTCCGCCCTCTGTCTACTGAGCTGTGCGGTCATTGGTGCAGGCAGACTGCAGGCATGTGATTGGCCAATCAAGTCACTCCTGTGTGATGAGGCAGAGAATCCCTGCTGAATCCTCCCTCCCTGGGAGACACTGTGGCCAATAATGCAAAAAAAATAACCTGCGAGGCCGTCGGCCACAGTTTTCACAGGCACAGTCAGGATGCAATTACTATTGGGAGCAAAGGTGTCACCATCTCCATGTTAACATGTCCTATGATTGAGCCAACACATGCAAATGTTTTTTTGCTGTTGTTTGTTTCTGATTTTTTTTCCCGTATTTCTCCAAATTTGGTAGCCAATTTCAACCTCTATTTCTTTTCATTCTGCCACTTTTCATTCTGCCATTCACCCTCTGCCACGAGCCCGCCGCCCGTCAATACCCGGCAAGCTAATACCGCGAGGGCGGCAATGATCCGCCTCCTCCGAGACAGAACTCGCCCACCTACTCTCTGGAGACACCCTTCTCACTTCTCAGCGAGCTTGTGCCGGCTCTCCCTCCCCCCTCCCCCTGGGGCGGATAGCCAATCGTCACCCCCCGATCGGGGCTCCCGGCCAGGGCCGGACTGGTGCAGTCGGGTTTCAATTCGCGGCTGCAATAGGCAACTTGCATTCAGGGCGAATGCTTAGACCGGTACGCTGCCCGAGGCCCAGGGCAAACATCTGTTTTTCAGGCGTGTGGCATGCACTGTTGTGTGGCGTGACACCCTGCATTACTGTCTTGTGAATGTGGTCTTTTTAAGAACTGGGAGCACTGTCTCAAATACTTTCATTAGAAACACACTAAAGCCAAAAGCAGCGTGCAAATGTACTTTTTTAAATGTTTTTTTAAATTATTATTATTTTTATTTTTTTACACAAACTGAAGGTCAGGATTTCTCTGTTCAGGGGCGGAGGATAGTGTAGCGGTCTAATGCACTGTATTTTGGCTGGTTTGATACGGTGTGCGCTGCCTGTCAGGGACGCGGTTCAAAACCCATCTCTACCAGACTGGCTCTGGTCGTCAGCCCCGATCGGGGGTGGCATCTGGCTGTCCGCCCCAGAGGGAGGGGGGAGGGTGAGTCAATGAATTCTGTCTCGAAGTAAGTGGAGTTCGCTGCCCTCAGATAATTAGCTTGCCTCGTAGAGACAAACGGCGGACTCATGTGGGGAGGGCAAATCAAAATAAATAGAGGGTGTAATTGGCTACCAAATTTTGAGAAAAACGGGAAAAAATCTGGAACAAATAATAAAAAAAATATTTTAAAAATGGATTTCTCTGTTCAGTCTGTATCTCAGTACGTGTATGTAAGTGGTTGTAGGCTGTAACTGGAGAGTATGTTCAGATTAGCAGCACCTTACAGTTGTCTGTCAAGCACATGCGAATCACTGTGCTGTGCTCCTTCCAGTTGGCTGTTGTCGTGTGCTCTCATGAATGTGTGTTTTGCCAGACCAGTAGGGGTGTAACGGTACACAAAAATCATGGTTCGGTACGCATCTCGGTTTTGAAGTCACGGTTCGATTTCGGTACAGCGGGGAAAAAATAAATGCAAAACATAAAATAGCTTTTCATTTATTATGTAAACAGTGGCTAATTGGCCATCATTTACTGAACAAAGTAAGGCACATATCTTTCTTTATTAAATAAAACAAAATGCCAGTCAATACTGCTGCAACCACACAAAAAAAAATGATGCGCGTGTGTTAGTGGTTAAAGCAAGATTGCATTTGTTCGGTTCACAGCGCCGAACTGACAGCCCTGTACCGTCATTTTAGATACATTTCTTGAAAAGCCCATGAATGGCAGCTGAAGACTGTTCTTGTGTTCCCATATGAAACACGTTACTGTGGTCTAATCTACAAGTGAACCAGCATTGGCTAATTGGTAGAAACAAAAAAGTGCATACACACCGGCCCTCCAGGACCGGAATTGCCCACCCTCTATAAATTGGTGGGGTGATGTCTGGGGACGAGTTGCTGGTGACGCTGAGGGAGGATGGTGTGGTGGTGATGATCTGCCTGACAGTGATGTGCTTTGTGTTTCCCTAGATCTCTCCTGGCTGAACTGGTGTCTCACCGGGTCCTGCCTCTTCAGCCTCCTCCTCATCCTCCTCTTCCGGGAGTCCTATGACCGGCTCTACCTGGACGTCTTTGTCTCGGTCTGAGAGGACCTACTGTGTTTTGTTTTTTTACTAAAGACTGAAACCTTTTAACCATGAACTTCTCTGCTCAATGCACAATGCACAACGAAGATACTGAATGAACAGAGACGGTACCAGCTGACCCTTCCACTAAAATGGATGTTTTATTGATAGTTTTGTTTTCTGAAACAAAGAATGGAAAAAATGTTAAAAAATGTTTATGATGATGATTTTTAAAAATATTTAAACATAGCCAACGAGACGTACCTACAGTAGATAGAGATACCAGGCCGACGTATGCTATTCGTACATGCTGGTGTGTCCAGCGGCCTTCTGGGATGCACCGTGACATAGGTTTTTATAAAGTGACATTTTTTGCTGTAATGTTTGACATACTACAGTCATGGCATGAGGGAATTTTCATGTTGTTTACAGATGTTTGTTCATAAGAGGGTCTCCACAGTCTCCTGCTGTGGGGTCTCCACTCTCTTTATTTCTGTAATTAGTGCTGACGATAGTGATTACAGGACTGCTCTATCACTCGCACAATGTTGTGCGCACAAGGGACCGGCTATAGGTGGAACTGAAGGCTTGTGTGAAGCAGGCAGGGGACTCCCATTGTCAAAGTAGGGGAACATGGCTGCCCTGCTCTCATTTCCTCCACACTTATTTAATCACCGTTAAAGTTTATTTTCCTTTTTTTGTTGTTTTTTCTCCCACTCCCTGTGTACATACGAGATAATACTGAGATGGCTAGGTTTGAATGCTGCCATTTGTCAAGGGCTCTGATTGCTTGTGCCGAGGCAGGAGGTTTAACTTGCAATTTTTACGGCTTGGATGGTGTTGCGCTCTCGTCTCCCCCACCATCTCGGACAGGACAACTGTCCGCTTCTCAGGGGGGGGTTGGAGAAAGGCAGCACAGGGGATGTGGGTATTGCCCTTGGCCACAGACAGCACCCTAGTGGCTCTTTACCTGAACTCAAATGAACAGCCCGACAACGTTTGGGAAGCAGTCATCTGTTCTGAGAGTTCCTGTTATTGTTTGGCTTTTTTTTTCTAAGCCGTAATTCTGTTTTTGTACAGACATTTCACAGTTTGCAGTCAAACCTTTTTTGTTCTTGGACTCTTTAACAAACCCGTAAGGCAACATTTCAGGCATATTTTAACTTTTTTTTTCTTTACATATGCACATTAATTTATTCAAGGGGGTCTAAACACTAACAGGCTATTAACAAAGAATTGAACGTGACCGATAATGTGTAAAAGGCTTCTGTACAGTAGGCCGGTTACGGATGAAGACAAGGGACTGATGACCACTCATTGCGACGTATAATCCTCATCAGCAGGCCTCGCAGTGGCCAACGGCCTTTCTGTTCAGCAGGCAGTGAGAAATGGAAACGCAGGACCCCCTCTCCGTTTAACTTGGACGTCAACCATCCAATCAGATTCAGCCTTCAGCGATGTGGACACATCAGTCAAGCCTTGTGTCGGATCACTCCGAAGTTTTTCATTCGTCATCCGTTTTGACTGCGGATTTCAAAGATGGAACTCGCTAAGAAGAATAAATTAGAAGTGTATTTCAGCAAAACCCAGCCGGGCTGCAGATTAAATGGAATCTGGCGAGTGGCCTCAAGGACGGGTGTCCGCAGGGAAAACCCTGGGGGCGGGGTGGGGGTGCTGCCACACTGGCTGGAGTTCCGTTAAAAAGAAGACCGCCGGGCCCCGTCGGTGTCAAACGAGAGTTCGGTTGTGAATTGTGTCCCAGGCTCTCTGCCCCCCACTCCCTGAGATTGAGCTGTTGGGGTGATTAACAGTGGCAAGGCCTAAGGAAGCCATCGCGCCAGCTGGCTGTTTGCTGCCGCCTCCGTCACCCGGCACCATCGAGACCCAGATTCATTCATCCCCTCCCCGCGTCACCCCACCCCTGCTCCCATCTCAGCCCTGCTGCACATAACTGAGAGGTTTTATAACGTTGCTCATCGGCTTTGTAACTTTACGGGCGGTCGGGCGAGCGAGTGAGTGGGGTGGTGCTGGGGCTTGTCCTTTCATTCAGCGGTTGCTTTTCCTTCCTTCGTTTGTGTTCCTTGTACAGAGATCTCTCTCTCGCTCTACTTTGTGAAACGTTGCCTTACATGTGACCCGTGCACCTTGTGTTTTTTTTCTCAGCGCACTGTGATGAGCTGTGAGCTGGCTGTTTTGTGAACAGGGGGGTAGTGCATTTCCTCGCTACACCGTGTCAAAGACGTTTTTTTCTTGCACAGCGTAGCGGTTGGGAATGTGTCCCACGTTCTCGTGATCTCTCACAGTGCTGATTTGACGGAGGGCTTTTGGGTGTAGATGTTACAGTCCTGAGACGTGTGTGCAAGTCTTAACACTACACCTCAATAAAAAGAAAGTTGTAAAACAAGTGCTCTTTTGTCTGTTCTCTTTACACGCATAACTGATTATGCGGTCTAACGGTCCCCTGTCCAGCTGCGGCTGAGGTCACGGGTAAACGAGGACGGTGAGTACAGGCTCTGGCGTGACTCAATAGTCTGCGGGGCAGGCCCGTTCCAGCGCTCTGCTTTGGCCCAATCACACAGCGAGTTTCTGTTCCGTTCAGTCAGGGACCGTTCCCCCAGGCTTGAGATCATCGTGTCTGACCCTATGCGTTGTGGCCCCCTCAAGGGGTCCTGGGACAGAGAGGGAACTGCTGTGGTACCACAGCGATTGCTTTCTTACACACAGCAGTGTGGGCAGCAGTGTAGTATAATGGTTATGGAACTGTGCTTGTAACCAAAAGGTCGTAGGTTCAATTCCCAGGTGGGGCACTACCATTGTACCCTTGAGCAAGGTACATAACCTGAACTGCTTCAATAAATATCCAGCTGTGTAAATGGATTGTATGTAAAGAAATGTAAACTGTGTAAGTCGCTCTGGATAAGGGTGTCTGCTAAATGCCTAAAATGTAATGTAATGTAACACACACAGCTCTTTTAATAGGGATTGTTTGTGTTCACTTGGACCAGACCAGACTCACATAGGCTCCTTTGGTAGATCTGTGACCAAATTAAACCAATGGAACGTGTTTGCTTGGCCTTCTAGTCTGTATGGGCCATCAACTAGGTGTTTATTTGGTTCTTACACTTTACATGGGGCTCATTTCAAACTCCAGATCTTTTGAGAAAACTTCTCAATATTCAAGTTATACTTACATGTTAAACAATTGAAACAAAGCATTTCCTGTGACTATTTGGGGGAAAATCTCTCTCCATAGGTGGAAGCCATAGAATTTCATTTATTTCCTGGATTCCTGCATTCTTTGTGCCGCCATTATGTATTGGGGCAAGTCACACTGTGACATTGATTCATTTGTGCACCCCATGTTTTCCGGCAAACTAAATGAGCCACCAGCCCTTTTAAAAACAGTGACAAAGTTTTAACTTTTTTTCAACGGTGACAGGTCTGTTCAAAAGCAAATCCCCCACCCGGCTTTATTCAGAGCCCAGCACGCCTAAAACAATCGTTTTTTTTCATTCAGTGACAAGCATTTGTGCTGGTTCCATTTAGCGCTGCTCTCCGTAGAGTGATTTTCTGTTCTCCGCGCTGTTTGAGTCGTGTACAGCGATTCCCGTTTCCATTGTAAATCTGATTTGCTGTCAGGCCATTTGACATTTTTACACCTGTAATTTGTTTCCGGTTCCAGCTTTCACTCTAAATTTTCTCCTGTTTTTTACGTGCCAGGCTAGTTGCCCTGCAGGTCAAATATGTATCCGGGTAACCATATTGTTTTAATACATAGAGCCGCAGCATTAAGAAAAGTCCCCCTGATTTTTAAATGCCTCGTTAAACAAAACTTGTCCTTTCTCTCCATCATAGCCAATTATTTTCACATAATAAAAAAGACACCCATTGATTAGACTCGAAGAACAGAGTTGAGAACGGCTCCTGATGGCTGGCTCTCCACTTAAAATCCAGCTAATGTGGCCTCATTCTTAACAGTATTTACAAAAAGGTACTTAAAGAGGGTGGCTCAGGCCTTTTCTCACACATAAAGTCACATAATCTCAATGTCTAGAGAAATACAGTATGTCATACATATATATTTTTTAAATATTTAAAAAATGATGTGAACAAAAACCTGCTTTGATGTGTAGCAAACGTTTGACAGCTTACCTTTATCTGATTAGTTTCCCTCCTGTTCATATTTATTCATCAACCTGTTCGTCCGTGTCTTTAAACCATGGCTATCTAGCATCACATTTGTAATAAAACACACACAGTGGAGTTTAGCGTGCTCTGGCTCAAAAAAAGGTGTTTCATATAGTTAGCAACTGGTTTCACTGGATGTGAAATGACCGTTTTACTCATTTCTTCTTAAATCATGTGCAGCAATAGCGCCATACACAACTCATTAGGAACAGATTTACAAAGTGTTATTTTCTTACAATAAAAAATGTATTACACTACAACCAAAATATTACATATAATTAGCATGTACCTCCTTCGAGGTGAAAATGTTCAGTGTGTGATAATTTAAGCGGCACTTCCTCTTCACGTAAAATTTATAAGGAAAGGGTCATTATTCTTCTGCTATCAGGTGATGAGAAAAGGCAATGCTTGTGGCCGTGACCTAAGAAGCCCCTCACCCCCCTCCGTCGCTCGTGGCCACAGCCAGCTGTCTACACCTTTTCTCTGAAATTGGCCGGAGCTACACCAAAAAGTCTGCCAGCTAGGGTAGGGGAGAACAGATGTTGCGTTAGAAAGCCAGAGCCATAGCAAAATGACAACCGGGGGCAGGGAAATAATCGTCACCCATTCAGCCATGTCTATTTGTATTGCGCTCCAGGCTGGCTCGCAAATATGTGATTCATTCACACCGTTCCGTTTAAAAACCGTGTGCGAGAGTAGGCAAAGGAAGCCAGGCTGGCTGATCTCGGTTCAGTCACGTAACTCTAATGCAGGGAGACGGCCCCTAAGCTAAACCCGCGTGTCCTGAGAGTTAAAAGCAATTATTATAACCGGAGAAGCGGAAACACTCTATCCAGGAGAACGGTGGGGTCTTTGATCAAACAGACTTCCCACTTAAAGTCCCGGCGCACACCTCTGCTCCAGACGTCCTCCACTAGTTAATGAAAGCGGCTTTTTAAATTGCTCCTGGAAGCATGCAAATATTCATGTGGAGTTGGGGGGATTGGAGGATTGTGCCCCCAAACATGTACCACGTACCTCCTACCTCCTACTCCCATTTAATCAAAGCAGAATAACGCGTGCGTGTGCGTGTGCGTGTATAAATATACAAGTAGTGAACAAAAAAATGGAAACACAACATTGAAAGGTTGGGCATTTTCCTAGCATGTTTTAGAAGGCAAGTTCGATATGAATTGTTACTTACTCAACGGCACTAAATGATAATCTTCACCCAATGTAAAATCATTGCTTTCCTGCAAAGGGGCGTGTCTTTCAATATGACAACGCCGCCCCCCATCCACAGAGCACAAATAGCCACCCAATGACTTGAGAAACATGACACTGACATTAGGTCATGGCCTTCACAGCCACAAGATCTGAACCCAATATATGGAAATTCTGGACGGACACTTGAGACAGAATTTTCCACTTCCATCGACTAAGCGTGAGTTGAATGACTTTCTTGTAGAAGAGTGACTCATTTTCCCCTTCCAGAATTCCAGACACTGGTAGACACTAGGCGTTTCATCAACTAGTCGACTACTAGAACCACCAGTCGGCGCTGTGGGCAGCAGTCGACTAGTTGTGCACAACGTGATTTTAGCCAGCATCACCAGACTTACAAAAATGATATTTGTAAAATAATTTTGCCTGCTTATATTTATTGACATGTATATCTTTGTTCAGCTATGTAGTACTATAATATCCTCCTAATTAGTTTTAATTTTAAAATATGATAACTTGAATATTTCCCATTTGGCAACGCTGGTTATCGATCACTACAAAATGGCGGCTACCGCGACAAGAGGTTCCAGAAAGCAGTGTGGCTAAACCCTACAGGCTCAGCATTAGTCAGGAGTCCAAAAATACTTTACAAAAATATTACACAAATTACACTGTTAACTGCAAATTGTGCAAGGCTACCCTGAAGTACAACAAAAAATACGTCTGACTGCTGTGCATAACCACCTCAAAATGAAACTAATGCTGCCAACAGCTAGCACTGCTAGCACCAAAGAGGCAGACTAGCATTAGTGAGTTTTCCCACGTAGTGAGGACCATTCTAGCCAAGCTTTCCAAAAGCTACCTGGCTATCACAGCCACCAGTACCCAAAGCGAAAGGATATTTCCCTTGGCCGGGAACACTGTCACCCGGATCCAGCCCATGTTGATGCCCTCGTCTTTCTGAAACGAAGAACGTAGAATGAGCGTTTTACACGAGGACAATGGCAGCGAGTAATGTTCGTATGTTGAGCAACACACTGGGTTTATTATCTACCCGATTTTACCACCGCAGGCTCTCTCAATTTTGGTGAGTCCAGTTTTCACTTTCTTTATCGCGAGCTATAAGGATGCGGATAAAAAAAATGATGCAATGTTAATTGTTTGATACGCTAAGAAAGTGCCGTCTCAAACTAGTGTTCGTAAACACACAGTTAGCTTGCAAACATTTACGTGTATTGTTTTAAGATTTTAATCGCTCATGTGCGTTGCTAAGTGTTATATGGCCTAAGTTAATGACACTATTATCAAATGTTATGACGGTAGTCTGTAAGTGTAAACGCATGTTGTTGGAATTGTGACATGGCAATGAGTTGTTTTCTTTTTTTGTTTAGAATAACCAAAGATTTATTTTTTAAAGTTTAGAATATATTGTGTTTGAATTAGGCATGTGACAGTATACCATGGTATTAAAATATGAAATAAGACTATCATAAACGTACCGTAATACCGTGATAGTAAATCACATGACGGAATATTTTAACCCTTACCCTACTAAAATATCTAAATAACCCATATTAAATAATATAATAGGCTACTGGACTTGGGGTGTCTGTGAAGGCAATTTCATCCCACCACCTCTTTGGCTGTTCTTGCAGTTTTCTTTACAGCGCGATTGCGCACATGCAACAGCTCTCTTGCATTTCCCAACCTTGGTCGGTAGCTGTTATTAGCTAGCTAGCTACACAGCATAGGCCTATATCTCGTTTGCAGTCCCTTATAAAACTTGAGATGTCTGACGCTGATTCCGATGACGAGGCGGTCTGTAATGACAAATTATATCCCCCCCCCCCAAATGCTTGAGCATCATCCTTCACCTTATGCCACAAAAAAGTGAGTAGCTAAATATAATACTTGAGCTGAAAAAAATGTTACTCATGTGGTACTTGTTATTCAATAATGTCATGAAACACTGATACAAATTTAAAAAAAGGTTTGTTTGAGAAAGCATTGTATGAAATTGAAATATCCATATCCCACCATTGCCTTTAATTTCCTCAAAATGTTGTGACACCTTATTTTTAATTTAAGTTTTAATACATGGTCACTCCTAATACACAGTGTTAGTTGTTTTGGTCTTGTAACAATTAATTCCGGATATTGAAGTAATTAGTATGGTCCTCTGTGTTTTAGTTGCTACTGCAGGTTCTTTAATCTTGAAAAGGACACTTCCTTTGCAAAAGTTTTTGCAGCTGTTTGTAATTATGTCAGCAGAGCTTAGTGAAATAGTTAGAGGTCAATTTTTTAGAGTAACAATTTTGTGTTTGTTTTTCATGAATGATGAAACTCTTGGTAGTGGACTCAGACTTTTGGACCCCACTCTGTGTGTGTGTGTGTGTGTGTGTGTGTGTGTGTGTGTATATATACACATATTATATATTTATGTGTGTGTGCATGTCCTATATGCATGTATATTTTTATTAATATATTTTTAATATCATATATTTGTATTTGGTGTCTAAAGGAAATCTTTAGGCAGTATGACTCAGCATCCAGTGTTTGTATATTTGCTGTTAGCACAGAGAGCACTGTGGTAAGCATGAATGGGGCTGGGGGTCATGAGTTTCATTAACCCGTCCCCGTGGTGACGAGGAAACGAGCCCTGCCGGCTGTCGCCGTGACAGCTGCTGCAAAAGCATCACGCGGCTGATGGAGACGTGAAGGACTTGGCGTCTCCTGGCTGATTCTCCCTGCCGCAGTCCAGAGATCAGGCTCTTTTACGAAGGGAAACGCGGAGAGGGGGGAATGTTAGGCTCTTTTATGAAGGGAGGGGGAAACTTTAGGCTCTTTTCTAAAAAATTGTTTCCGATTTTTTTGGTAATCAATTACACCCTCCATTTATTTAGATTTACCCTCCCCACGCCAGTCCGCCGCGCATCTCTACGAGGCAAGCTAATTCTCCACTTCCTTCGAGACGGAATTCACCTACCCACGTTCTGGAGACTCCCTTACGTGCTTCACGGTGGAGCCGAGCTGGCTCACCCTCCCCCCTCTCCCTGGGTTGGACAGCCAAACGCCGCCCCCGATCGGGGCTGACAACCAGGGCCCCCCAACGTTAGGCTCTTTTACGAAGGAAAGTGCTGAGGGGGAACATTAGGCTGCTTTAATATTACAGGAAGGCAGGAGGAAAGGGCAGCGAGGCACTCACTGCGTCACCTGATCTGGCTTCCTCATTCCTCCATAATTTACAGAATCGGCTCTTTTTTGGTGGTGTTTTGATTATGTTACTGCAGTCGACAGGTACGGAAGACTTCTGCAATTCTGTGCACCGGTATGCACATTTGTTTGCGTGCGCGTGTAATGAATGGAGAAGTAAGTCGACTGTAGTGACGGATATTGGTTGGAGTGCAGCCTCACTGATTATGGTAATAAGACAGGAGTGTGTCATTTGCAGTGTGAAAACCTCCACGCCACCAAAAAGAGCTGAATTGAAGTTCTCCCATCAGCTCTCATAAGCATGCCAGGCAGCCACAGAACCCAACAATCAGCTGGAGAAAGACAGGGGAGAGAGATTGGATCCTTCTTTTCTTTTTAGCGATTTCCTTTTGTGAACATTATATGTGTGTGATGAATCTGTATTTCACTCCAAGGGGTCAGCCTGTTACAATGACCCCCTTTCAGTCCGGGGTTCAAGTAGGTTCTGATTAAACCAGAGATGGCCTGTATGTGGCAGGATGGATAATCATCGTCGTAGCCAGCAGAGGCAGGAATGGAGGGATGGGGAATGGGTTGTCACAGTCAGCTCTTCCGCCTCTCCATTTTCCTGGGGGTTCATTATCACAGATGTCACCAGGGGCTCGGGTCCAGGCCTTGCCCAGTATATAAGGCCAGATAATGTTTAGTTTTTTTTAAACTCTGAGGCATCTTGCCTTCCGTTGTGAGCGCTCTGAAGAAATGCACGGAGAAAATCTTGCCGTCTCTATCATGCATCCATCTACTGTGTGTGTGTGTGTGTGTGTGTGAATTGTCCCAGAAGCACTCCCTCAGGAGGGCTCGTTGTAGGTGTAGTTTGTTCGACCGGCCTGTGAAATATGGACTCGCAGGGTCACGCAGGGACCGTGGAGTGAGTCAGCCGGGCCAGGCTGGCATGTCAGAGGCTCGGTGGTATCGATCGCTGAGGCTGCAGAGCTCAGTAGATCATTACTATGCCTGGTAGTTAAGTGGATTCAAGACACCTGGGATGAGGCTCTATATGGGCTACGAGAATGAGCACCAGAAATTCAATTATTAAAAAAATGAATACACAGGTGTCTCAGTGCCTCAAAGAAGGGTCACCTTCTTTATTGATTGATTTATCTTATTTTTCCAGTTGGACATAACTAACTTGACTTGTTAAACCCCAGTTGTTTTTTTAGTTCAGTGTCCAACCGGCTAGTTCTAATATCATCAGCACATCACTGCCATCGTTGTGCACACAAATCTGAACCCAAACACATTAGAATTGCAATCTATTCAGCCCAATAAATGACTGCAGAACTCTGGCTGCTTGTAAGATTCCTTTGATCTACTTTTTTTAGTCCTGAGTCTGCATAGCACAGCGGCTGAGAAGAAACCTCTGGACAGTTTCCTTCAATTCAAGGAGAACATGCAGCTCATTTGAAAGCCATCAGAACTGTTCATTTTTCTTTTGAATATGAATTTAATTTATAAATGATAATTTGTGGCAAATCCAAGCATTGTGACTGTGGACCATGGCCTACATACAGTGAATGTAATCATTTCTGTAGCTTTGTGGCATTTAAACCGTAGGAATGTGAAAACTGAGTTAATGTTGTGTTGTGCTTGTCCACAAAAGATACCTGCTGCTATCAAAGAAATGGGTGTATAGTAGGGGTTTAAAGGTACATGTATTCGTACCGAACCGTTCGGTACAGGACTTTCGGTTCGGTAAGCGCTGTGAACTGAACGAATGCAATCTTGCTTTAACCACTAACGCACGTGCAGAACTTTTTTTGTGTGCGGTTGTAGCAGTATTGACGTATTTTTTAATTATTTTCTTTTAAGAAAAAAATATGTGCCTTACTTTGTTCAGTAAATTATGGCCAGTTAGCCACTGTTTACAAAGTTCATAATAAATGAAAAGCAATTTTATGTTTTGCATTTCTTTTTTCCCCCCTGCTGTACCAAAAACGTACCGAACTGTGACTTCAAAACCTAGATACCTACCGAACCGTGATTTTTGTGTACTGTTACACATAGGCCGCAGAACCAGTAGGGCCAGTAGGGCCATGGCCATACCTACTTTGGTGTGCATCAAACATTGTGTAAAAATTCTAATCTATCAGCAAATACATTACGTTCTTAACCCCCTGAGGTCCGTGCTTAGCTCAGAGAAGGTTTGTGATTTTGGTGTGGTCTGATATTTCTCTCAATTTTATCAATTTAACACACACTTACTCCAAAGTGTTTGATATTTTTATTTGAAGGACAATCACAGCTATGTTTATATGCCATCAATAGTTTGGTCAGTATCATATGCAGCTTGTAAATAGATCTACAAACACACAAGTTATAAAGAGTACATTTTTCTGCCGTCACAAAAGTTGTGAACGCACACACTAAATTATAGTGATGAATTGTTTTGCCAATATGCGTTTGTTCATCAAGGTCTTGGTTATGTAAGGATGTCAAAATAGTTTAGCACATCTGAGATCTAAATAGCTAAAAACCTGTTTTTATCAGAACTGGTCAAATTTATTTCAGGCTGTGGGAGGGCTATATGCTAATTTCCTGAATATTCATGATCCACACCTGTAAGATCTGTCAGATGGGCCATCTCTCTCTCAACGGCCATCAGACAAAGACAAAAGCCATCAGAGTGAGCAATAGTGAGTGAGCCATGCAGAAGACAGAAAAAATATAAGTTTTTTTCATTTTGGAAGATTTATTGAAAACATCACACAAACCAGCCTATATAGCCTACAAAAAAATCTAAATTAAAACATGGTGAGACAATCTGTTCTTTCACAGTCTTTGGTGCCACTTCTCAAAACTGTTTCTGGTGAACTGTAGACACAAGGGAACATCACAAACCTTGCACTCCCATGGAGTGCACTGTTGTTTCCCCGACATCTTGCAGAGTACGCATTTCTTGCGACCAACAGAAGCCAGTTTGCCAACATCCAGAGTCTGTTTGGCAGTGGGCACAGGCACATGATCAAAAGTAGGCGGTTTTCTGGGTTTAAGATATTTATTTATCTTTAAACGTCTGTAGGAAAACGAAAGCAAAATCCGTGTCTGCGAAGACACGGAAAGACATAAACAAAACAAACCAAAATAACCAACGATCTGGAACAAAGTAAAACGGTAAATCCAAAACGTATCCAAAAACTTGGAATAAACGAAACACTGGGAATCTAAACAACAATAAGCACACACGACCAAACAGGTTCTCGAGAGGCAAGAAACATTAATCACAATAGGTACTATCAAGCTAAGCTAGATAATGTCCAAGCGCCGAAACAGAGAATGCCAGCTAGTTAAATATCCTCCCGTTAATTATTCGCAATTATTCTGATTCTGATTATTTCCGTATAGCGTCACGAGACGCGGAATTCATATATTTTCAAGAGTATTTGAAAACATGGGAAATAAAATAAATATCAGCATACACAGTTGCTGGCAGATCGCAATCGTGAACACAGATAAGATGCGATATAATGTCGGGACATTGTTTACACTGTGATTTCACACATGGCCCCATGC
This sequence comes from Aldrovandia affinis, assembly GCA_029706075.1. Taxonomy (NCBI): domain Eukaryota; kingdom Metazoa; phylum Chordata; class Actinopteri; order Notacanthiformes; family Halosauridae; genus Aldrovandia; species Aldrovandia affinis. The sequence continues at coordinate 4,047,937 of JAINUG010000040.1, read as the reverse complement.
CCCTCCCCGAGACTAGCACCTAGTTACCATGTCAATAGAAGGGGGACGGTACTTCCAGGTAAAAAAGAGAGGAAAAGGCAAGGTTTACTTTTGGTCTAATTAACCTAATTAAAAAAATCTCATATTATTTGCCAGTGCTCAAATCGGAAAGTCACGATTCTAAGGTTTCTCTCAATGTTTTTGCCGCGTGTGTATGATAAACTCTCGCGATGTTAGAAATAGTAATATACTTTTATTGCTGCTGGGATCGTCTGCGATTCCATCGACCTCAGGGGGTTAATGTATTGCACTTTTGCGTGCTTCCCGGGCTAATTTCCACTAGCTGTAAGCCTACGTACAGTACGTAACCTATCACAAGCAACAAACTCTGTTTCCTAATGATTGATTGGTTATTTGTGTCATGTGAGCTTAGCATCACACTAACGTGAATTTCACAGAACAAATACCAGCGCTCTATCTAAGCAGACTGCTAGTGTGTTCGCTAAAGTTTAAGCAATAGTAACGTTAAATTGAACAATGAAGCATCAAAAAATAACTGATTTCTTCGGGTCAAAGTTAACCAAGGCGGCTGAGACAACCACCGTCACTCCAGCCGACAATGGGCCCTCTGAGCCTGAGGAACCAGCAGTAGAATTGCTAATTATCCCCACAACTGTCAGTGTTCCAGCTAGTGTTAGCCCCTCTGCCGTCACAACGGTAGCATCAGTAACATCGGCAATGAATGCTGCTCCGGTAGCGAAAACCCTATTGCCAGATGTACACAGGATTTTAAAATTGTTTTATACAATTCCCGTGTCAACTGCCGGCGCCGAGAGGTAATTCTCAACCCTTCATCATATGAAGACTTCTCTAAGGTCAACAATGACTCAAAGGAGACTCAATGACTTGATTTGCAGCCACACACACAGGGATGCTTTGGCCAATTTGGATGTTCTCGCCATTGCCGGTGACTTCATCCAGCACAACGGGGGACAGATTATCTTATTTGGGAACGTTTAAGAGGGGGTGGTGAGTGTTGACATTTTTTAATCCTATGCAACTGGACTTGACGTGTCAAATTATTTACTAATCATACTGGTTAAGTAATGCATATGATACTATTTGATTGTGACTCAAGTGTAGGCTATAATCAGGAAAAATAAAAACAGCAATAATAAATAATAATAAAGTAATGCATTACGACCGTGTGGCTTGGGAGGGGGAAGGGGGGGGGGCATTCGAAATGCGTTCCGCGGCCCATGCTGTTACACCCCTAGTGTACTGTATAGACATGTACAGGGAACAGGAAGGGAGCGGGGCAGCAGGAGTGCTCTGTAAGTAAGTACGCAGAAAGGAAACCGATTGAAGTCCACCTGCTAAAAGGTGCCCTGCCTGCTCTTCCTGTCTTTGTTATGAACAAACAACAGACACGGATCAGCGTGTTTGGTCTCTGGAACTGCAGTGAAAGAAACATTTCGAATAAACGCCACAAGGAAAAGCTTAAAAGCCTTTCTGGCCCATGAGCAGGGTGCAAGGGCTGGCAGTATTTTCTGTTGTGGGTTCAAAGCTTTTCTTGTTTCTTAGTTTAATGCACCAAACACTTGTTGTTCAAGGATCAGCTCCTTTCATAGTACACTAGGTAGTGTCCGGCAGAATTCTCTTTTTATTTTCTAAATCAGAGGACATATTTTTAAAACCTCAGTTCAGTCAGCATGTGCCACTAATTCCACTTTAGACAGGGAAGGCACAGGGATGCTAATGGAATACCTACCAGGGTTGCCCCCCACCTGCTGTTGTGCACAAAGATACCTGCCAGCTGCCTGCGATTGTGCTGGCTGGGACAGTGTTTCGGGAGCTCCTGCATCTCCGTGCCTCGACCCCTTAAAGGCGGAGCTCGTGCCGTGTCTGTAACAATGCCTGTTATTCACTTTATCAAGGTACGGAAGTCTTTTTTTTTCCTTTTTTTTTAAAATACATTTTTTTCTTTTTTCCCAATTTGGTAGCCTCTATTTATTTCAATTTACCCTCCCCACACGAGCCCGCCTATCGTTTCTACGAGCCAAGCTAATACTCTGAGGGCAGCGAACTCTGCTTCCTTTGAGACAGTATTCGCCCACCCGCGTTCTGGAGACACCCTAATTTGTCGGAATTCATACGAAACACATATCACGCATCGAATTCAAATCACTGGTGCTGGCTTATCAAGCTGCTAAAGGAACTGCTCCCTCCTACCTCCAGACACTCATCACACCCTACACCCCAGCCAGACCCCTCCGCTCCGCCTCCTCTGGGGAACTGACTGTCCCATCCCTCCGGGTGCCCGGCAGCCGCTCCTCGCGGTCTCGCCTCTTCCCTGTCACTGGCCATCTTCCGCAAGAGACTCAAAACCCACATTTTCAGACTCCACTACCACTGGACTCTGTACATCTAGCCAATTGCCATCACCACTGTCTACATGTTTGATACTGCTTTTTGTATTTCTATACCTGTTAAAAAAAACGTAACTTTAACTTCCCGGTGTTACAGGTATGGTATGCAGCTGCCAGCAATGATGTCTATCGCTGTATTACTGCACTGATCTCTTGTGTGAACAATGATTGCTCCTACCATGTAATAATGCACATCTTGTAAGTCGCTTTGGATAATAGCGTCTGCCAAATGCTTAAAATGTTAAATTAAACAGTCACGCAGTCCAGTTGACATCATTTTACATTTTTACATTTTAATCATTTAGCAGACGCAGACATCCAAAGCTTTTCACAAGCTCTCTTGTACTTGGGACAGCAATAATTTGTTGACGGGTTCCCACAAGAATGTTTACACTTTGAATGATTTTGTTAAATGCCTAAGGCCCATCAGGTTGTTCCAACATATCCTCTCGCTGGTACATCTTATTTTGTGTATCTTAGACTTCATTGGGCTCTTATCAAGTTCCCCGGAACGCTCCATCACAGTCCCACGGCCTCTCACCCCTTAGGACCACTCGGTCTCGTTTCATTCCTGTAGAACAAATGTATCTTTGCTACGCATGCTCCCATTGGTGAAACTGTTGTTTGGGACAGGGACTCCCCATTTTCTCCCAATTTGGTAGCCAATTACACCTGCTATTTTCAAGTCAATCCCCTCCCTTGTAATGTTTAATGTAACCACTGGACCATGCGGGAGGCCCAGTGACTCTATTGTTTTTAACGTGAACTTAAATTGCAATGTTACTTGGACATACTTGGACATAGGACCTATTTTGACTCCTATTTCATTCCTTCAAAATGAACATTCCGGTGACAATTCTTTTCTTTCTTTCTATTTTCTCTTTATGCTGTTATTTTTTAGTAGCCAATTATACCCTCTTTTTTCATGTCAATTATCCCCACTCCCTCATATTGAGAGCTCACTGCCATAGTCCTGAAACCAGCAGTGACATGCGGCGGAGCACCGCCTCTTCTAAGCCGGAACCTGCCAAGCCGTCACCGTAGCACTACCGGCCGTAGTCGAAACCGGCGCTGCCTGTGGAATCAAACCCCCCACCTTTGGTTTTCTTTTGTTGTTATATTGTATTTAAAACATATTAATGCACATCTTGTCATGTATTAAAGCACATCTTGTAAGTCGCTCTGGAAAAGAGCGTCTGCTAAATGCTTAAAATGTAATAATACTACTGAGTCATCTTCTATAATGATTTATGAGATTGGTGAACATATTTGTGGGGATATGTATGACAATTCCTCCATACGGAATCTTTCAAGACCCTTTCAGATCCCTCTTCAATTAAAACCACAAATATTTGGGTTCGTCTGGAGCCTGTGAGATGGCCATTGCAAAACAATAATTTTCTGGTCAGTTAATCATTTCTTGGTTGATTTTGAGGTATGATTTGGATCATTGTCTTGCTGAAAGATCAATTTGCGCCCATGTTTCAGCTTCCTGGCAGAGGGAACCAGGTTTTTAGCCAAAATGTCTTGGTACTTGCTCGAGTTCATGATTCCATTGAGCCGGGGACCAGTAGATGCAAAACAGCCCCATAACAACCAAGATCCACCACCATATTTCAATGCAGGTATGACATCCTTTACAACATAAGAATCCTTCTTCTGACGCCAAACCAAATGCTGGCATGCATGGCCAAAAAACTAACCATAAAACCTAGTCCCAATTGGAGCTTTAATGCCATTTGGCAAACTCCACATGCTTATTTTTGTTAATTGTCCTCAACAGAGGCTTTTTTCTGGCAACCCTTCCAAAAAGTCTATTATCTGATGGTAGTTTGGAGACTTTGTGATATTGACCCAAGAGTGGAAAGTGGTATCTTTAGTGGTAATCTTCTGATTGTGACACATCTTTTTATTATTCATATTTAATAAGTGTGTGAAAAATGCTGTAGGGTACTGTATATGTAACAAGGAGGACTTGATGTATTACTGTCACATGAGTCCCATTCCTCAGTTGTTTTTCCTCTCCCTGTTCCATGTGAGGGACACGTAACGCAACAACAACAACAACATCTTGTAAGTCGCTCTGGATAAGAGCGTCTGCTAAATGCTTGTAAATGTAAATGTACATATATTAGAAAACCTCCTGGGTGGTCTAGCGGTTACAACATTCGATGCTGGCCACTGCGAGCAGCATTCGATTCCACCGGCCATACCAGAGTCAGCTCTGGCCAAGATTGCCACTAGGGGGTGGCAATTGGCTGTCCACCCCAGGAAGGGGGAAGGGAAGCCAACATGAAGTTTGCTGCGTATAGGAGTGGCTCTGTATACCGAGTTAGCCGACGGCTTGGCGAGTGCCGTCTCGGAGGAGACGATGATTTGCCTTTGTCACTGCCAGTCTCAGGGCTATGGCTGCGAACTTACAATACGAGGGGGGGATTGACATGAAAACGAGAGGGTGTAATTGGCTACTAAATTGGGAGAAAAATGGGAGAAATCCAAAACAAATTCTGAATTTTTTTAAAGTATGTTAGAAACAGTTAATAAAACAATAGAGGCAACTGAAATCAGCAGCTATTTCAGTAGTTATTTAGTACTAGCTAATTCGCTTGCTTAGATTCACCATGAAAAAGGCAAGTGAGTTAAATTCCCCTGGTTTTTCCCAGTTTGTTAAAAATGGGAAAGATGCCAATAGAATTAAGACTTATCCAACAGTACTCTCTCTACTCCAGCAAGGAAGAAAGTTCAAAGCAGGAATTTAATATTTAATGATGCATGGTTGCTGAAGAGGTGAGGATAAATGGCAGACGGGCTTCTTGGTCTAGCACTTCTGGGGCTGGAAAGGTGTGTTCTCTCTCTCTTTTGCTTTCGCGCTCTGTACCTAGCTGTTAGAGGTCTGTTTTTACAGTGTAACGGGAAAGGTCACCTGTACTTCAGGTGACACAAACACCCTTGGTCACGCCCTCCCCAGTGGAGTGCCTTCACTTGGAAACAAAGTCCTGCTTTGAGATAACATGAGCAAAAGGTGCTGGAGTGGAAAGAGGAGCGAAAAGTAGAGGAAGATGTGTCGGGGGAAACCAGGTGAGGAGAAATGGTATAGCACTCTGGTTTAGAATCAGGGTTTTGAACCCGAGGGTTTCTGGTCTGAATAACAGGAGAGGCGTTGTCATTGTACATCTCGAGCAGGGATGTGTAAACCATTGATGTGTGCCACTGAACACAGAAGCAATTGGCAGCAAGTATTGATTAAAGTGTGCTTTGCTTTGAGTGAATGTATCATGTAATGCAAATCTCATCCTCCAGATGGCAAAATAGAGGCATGTCAGTCAGCATTCTCAAGTTTTTTTAATATACGCCATTTAGCAGACGCTTTTATCCAAAGTGACTTACAGTAGTGAATTCATACATTTTCAGTATATGTGGCCCCAGTGGGGATTGAACCCACAATTATATTTATATTTTAAATATAATTGTCTCCAACAACAAAGAACAAACCAATTCTTAATGTATAGTGGCTTTAAAGGGCACCTGTGTCTATTCCCTGTAAATATCATCAGCAGTTTACCCTGTGGCTTAACGTGTATAGCCCATCTTATTGGGGCTTGAAACGAAATTAAAATGGTTTAGAAGAAGTCGATAAGTGCTTTAACCCCAGGGAAAGTATTTAGTGGGTAGTATATAGCGCAGACCAAATCAATGGCCTTAGGAATGTGCTTTGTAAATGCTCGGCAAATTCAACAACTTTTGTCTCCATAATAGAACCGCCCTAGATGCCCCTTAATTAAAATGATACACACCTGGGGCCTCCTGTGTCATCTAGCGGTAAGAGCGTTCAACGCTAGCCAGTTTCAGCTCTGGCCGGGAGTGCCGCCAATTGGCTGTCCGCCCCTGTGGGGAGGGATAAAAGCCGGAGGAAAAACTTGCTGCGTATATGAGTGGTCCTGTGTGTCAGTGACAGGCTTCAGCTTAGGCGGGTACTGGCTTGGAGGAGGCAGTACAGCGCCCGCTACTGGCTGGACTACGGCAGTGAGTTCTCATACGAGGGAGGGGATAATTGGCACGAAAAAGAGAGGGGGTATAATTGCATACCAACAGTGGGGGGAAAAACAGCAAAAATAATAATACAAAATGTATATTAAAAAAATGATACAAACGTCCTATCGAACTGAACCATTCAGCCAACCGGGTCGGCCAGGGTCTATACTATATCTATACTAATAAACACGATAATCCATTTGGAATTGGGGATTAAAGTGCCAGGCATTGCACGCCTCTTTGGCGTCACCAGACGTCTGTTCATTCACTGCATTCACTACTGTAAATCGCTTTGGATGAAAGCGTCCCCTAAATGGCGCATGTTATGTTGTTACGTGTGATCTAAAGTAAGAAGAGGTTCTAGCTGTCGGATGCTAGATAAATTATTTGGCTGCCGTATAGTTCACATAGCATTCAATAGCTGGGACTCCTTTGACCGGTTGGCGTGGTGCTAGTTGAGTGCTGCTGAGCCAGTGGCTGTTTGGTGAACCTGCTCTTGAATAACAGGTACTGATGCCCAGGGAAATTCCTCCCCAGTAACAACTACTATTTGCCCAATCCTTTCCAACAATAAAATCAATACAATCCTCAGGTACTGTGTTCTCCACTACTTGTAGCAACAGAGCATTTATCGGTTGTACAATTCTTTCACTTTCTCTTCAGACATTTTCCAGCATTTGAATCCTACTCTACAGTATGTGTTGATTTACACCCATACAACACCATACCCACTTCGCCCCCAGTGCCCTGCCTTCTGTCCCGTATTTGTATGATAGAAAGTTGGCAACCCTAATGGTAGGCCGCTACTGTATGTCTGAACTAACAAATTTGCCACCTTAGGAGTCAGCCCACCCAGGGAATGGAATTGGATACCAGCATATTATGCGCGCTGTGGAATGAAGTATGCATTGTTTTTAATTATGGCACTATGAATTTGCATCAACGTGAAAAACAAAACCGCAATATGCATTGCCGTTTTAATTCTGACATAATTTCAAGTTTAGCTTTTTATAAACACACACACACACACACAGCCACTCGTGTTTTCAATTAGAGAGTAAAAATGAATTGATCAGTTTTCACTTGGCTTGTGAGCAAAAAAAAGAAAGAAAAGCGTGCTGAAAACGGACCACCTTGTCCATACTGATTTCATTTCATTAGGCCGTTTTCTTTCTGTTTCATTAAAGAAATGTTTCCCGGCAAGGGGTCTTACATCACTGCACACTCTTTCCCCTCCTGAAAATCTTTCACTGTCGCCCGGTGTTGACCAATAATAGCATTCGCTAAGCATTAGCAAATCCGCAATTACAATTACACTAATGAGCTAGGACAGAAAGGTCACACCGCATTAGCGTCCTGTCAGACACATTGCACTTTAATTTATTGACCTGTGAGATAATGGCTAATTCTTGCAGCGAAATGCTTCGGCGTAAATGCTGCTTTTGTGAAGCTTTAGCAAAAGATGCAAAAATAATAAAGAAAAACCAGAACGCCATCCACGTCTGGCTCAGAGATAAAAAGCCTGACGTGTAAACATTGACCCGTTGAACGTAATAGTGCAAAACAACCAAATGCAGCGCTCTCACAATATTCACCGATGGGAAATGCCAGCCTCAGGGTTATGCACAATTTATAAGAGGGCGTTCTGTGGGCAGGCAAAGCAGATGCTCGTGACGGCTAATGCCACTGCCAGGAGAAAAGTAATTGGGGGGGAGGGTGCGGGGGTGGGAGAGAGATGTTCTTTGGCACAGGAACCATCTGGAAGTCCACAGTGCAGTCCTCTGCTGGAATGTTAAACAAGGGTGAAGGAATGACTACAGGCTCCAGAACATTGCTTCCAAACCAAAATTCTCCTGCAGCAATGGTAGAGTTGACTGTCACATTCATGTAGTACCATGCATGGCCGTATCTACCATTGAGGACATCGAGGTCATGATCTCTATTTTTAGTCTGAGTTGTTTTTGTTTTTTTACATACTGATTCAGTGTAATACTGAACAAAAGTGGTGAACTACTGTACATAAAATGACTTCACTTCAGTATAGCAAAGATTTTGTATAAAGCCAAGATTACCGCTTGGTCCCCTGATCACCGTCATCGTCATTACTTGTGTGTGTGTGTGTGTGTCTGTCTGTGTGTCTGTCTGTCTGTCTGTCTGTCTGTCTGTGTGTGTGTGTATGTGTGTGTGTGTGGTCAAGTGGACCCATCCCTTTGCTCAGCAAAGATGACGCAGTGACGCTTGAGACAACTTTGCTGCACATTGAGAGTTGTAACTCAGACTGCTGATCTGAAGCCAAGCTAAACATGTAGGTGTCGAGATCTCTCGCATTATAAAAAAGTTGACTGCTTGTAGTATAACTAGATTAATGCTATTCATCTCCAGAGATCATCAATCGATAGCTACTTTGTGTGTAGTTTTGTGTAGCCGCTAGCCAAACATAGCTGTCTCTAGCCGACTGTTACACAAACCACTTTTAAGTCAGACTACAGTGGTGATAGGGTAATTTAGGCCTAGTGTTCGCTAACATAGCATACATTGATAATGGTGATGGGCACAAAGCTTGCTATATTTTAGTGTACATTTTCAGTGGCCATTCATAAAATCATGACAGTCTACTACCCTTGTAATGAATTAGGTACTAGGGTAGACTGATTACGTGAAATATTTCTTCGTGACATTTCTCGTGACTGGCTTGACTCCGAGGACGAGCGGCAGGCTCATGGGGAGGGTAAATTGAAAGAAAGGAGGGTGTAAATGATAAATGAGAAAAACTGAAATAATTTTAAACAAATTTTAAAAATTCAGATCTTAGCAGAAAGCAGGATTATGGGCCAGGGCACCACCAGAGGAATATCACCAATCCTCCCGTCCAGCTGTCCCTCTCTCTCCGTACCTCCATCTCCTCACCCGCCCCTCCCCAGGGCTGGAGGTGAGGGTGAGGAAAAGGAGATGGGCCGATGCAGCAGCTAATCGCAGGATGTCGATGTTCCACCGCAGTCGCCCCACGAATCCCACTTTGAACAGCCTCACATGATGGCTGACGAGTTCCAGAGCATTCGGAAAACCTGCGCAGGTACCCTCCCCTCCCCTCCTCTCCTCTCCCTCTGCCTCAGAGGGGGTATCAGCAGAGAATATCTGAACCTTTGCGGACTCCCACACCTTCTCAAATGCGATTAGGGATGCATTATGGGTAAGGGTCATGAAAAGGTGTTGACCGCGGAACTGCTCTGTGGTGAGGAGACGGGTGGCGTGGTGCGATAGGATTTCCAGTAATCCCTGCTGGTGCAGGTGGGAGGTGAGAGTTCAGAATGAAGAATCCATGCTTAATACACGATAGCAGTTATAACAGTAAAGCATTAGAACAGTCATTTTTGCCCCATTTGAATTGTATCCACTGAAAGGCATTTATTATTCAGCTTCAATGAATTTACCTTCCATATTCCCCATGATGTGTGTGTGTGTGTATATATATATATATATATTCATAAGAGTATAAATCAGTTCATTCAAGTTGCTTCCTACCACGCTGAAACTACAAAATATTATTCTTGTAATGTGTATACTGTGCCTATGTATGCAAATAGTGTCTATATGGTTTCAGTATTCACTCCCTTTTACCAAGATTATTATTTTTTCATCTTTGAGCAATGAATGAGAATTAAATTATTTTTTATTTCTGAATTCAATATTGAAAGTTTTTCTCTCTTTCTGCGTATAGGGGAATTGGGGGAATATGGGAGCTGAATGAATTTTGTTGAATAATTAACGCTTCGTGACACTATCATGTACATCTGTGTTTTGGCTGTTGTGTTAACTTATTTTAAAACGTGATAAACTTATGCACGGTCGTGTTGGCACACATTACTAAATCAATGATCCTACATAATTAAATTGAATGCATAAAAGTTTGAAGCCTTGCTTTTTGAAGCTTTAATAGTAATAATAATTACCAAGGCAATATTGCAGTAATGCAATAATTGCTTGTGCAATAATTACCAATTAGCCACTGCATTAGAGTCAGAGAAATAGTGTTTTAATAGAAAGAAAATGAACAGTGCTGCAGCGGAGAGACATGTTAAAGCCATGTTAAAGCCATGTTTTTCTCCCAGTTTGGTTCCCATTATACCCTCTATTTATCTCAACCCCCACGAGTCCACCGCCCATCCTCCGGGTAACGAGACAATTTCCGGGGCCGGTAGATCCACCTCCTCCAAGACGGAACCCGACCACGGACGCCCTTCCTGCTCCTCGACGAACTCGTGCCGGCTGACCCTCCCCTTCCCCTGGGGCGAACAGCCACTGATCGGGGCTGACGACTAGGGCCAGTCTGGCATAGACTGGTTTCGAACCGTGTCCCTGATAGGCAGCCACACTCGTATCGGACCAGCCAAAGTACGGTGCGTTAGACCGTAAAGATGGTAAGATTAACAGCTCCGGCGCTGCCTCGCCTTGAAGCAGCGCTGACAGCGCTTTGCTTGTGTTCAGGCCCGGTCTGCTGCTCCAGAGCGGCGTCGAGGACAACGAACAGTACACACACATCGCTTCAGCAGCCCGCCTTGGCCGTGTTTCAGGGGGGGCGGACCGTGACATGTTTACAGTGGCGATCGATTTCTCTGTCCTCGTCCGTGACGCGACATTTCCACCTGACAGGACTCTCTCCTGTCTCTCTCTCTCTCTTTTTGTTGTCCTGCCAAATGTCTTGGCTTTAAGAAGGGATGAAAGAAATCTCCAGGTTTTCTTGGTGTCATCATTACTTTAAAGAAAAAAGAAAATAATAAAGGCAAATTCCTGCCACACATGAAAATGACCCATCCATTGATAGAGCGAATACAGATGACAGGTTCACAGGTTGGGTGCTTGTTTGATCTCACTGCACTTATTTTTTTTTTTTTCCAGAAAGACACCACTGCTGAAGCGAGGCCAAGGATCCAGTGGAACCGTGGAAGCACACAAGGATGGGAGGGAGGGGGGAAACAACCTCCATACATCACCCGGGAAGGATCCCGCTTCACACGGTACGTTAACAGGGAGGGTCGATGCCTGTCCCGTCAGCGTGTTGTTATGACAACCTGACATCATTCACACAATGAGTTGTTGCACAAACAGATGGGAATGCGGACGGAGTGAGCTTAACGCTGGCTCTGGAAATGCAGTGTCTTGTGTGGTTCTGTGTGTCTCAATAGGTAGAGGTGGTGTATATGTGGTTCTGTGTGGCTCAGTAAGTAGAGCATGGTGCTGACGATGCTTAGGTTGTGGGTTTGATTCCCATTGGGACCACATATACTAAAAAATTCACTACTGGAAGTCACTTTGGATAAAAGCATCTGCTAAATCGCATTTTATTATGTCACGTGTTTTCAGGGTAGTGGAGAGCAAACAGGGATACAACCAAATAGATTCCAGTTTGAATGAAGGGATCGGAAAATGCGGTCCGGAACAAACAAATGAGACAGGAGAGGTGGGGACAGGCATGGCATCGGTTGGCATCAGAGTTCTGGTTTATTATTCTTTACAATGTACAATATACAAAAATATAGAGTACCAAAAAATTCACAGTGTCTAAAAAGGCAGTGATTACAGTCTAGATCACGCGTCTAACAGTACCACCAGGTCAATTGCATAGAAGGGCGCCGAGCCTTTCGGGATGGAGCTCGGCAATGTGATGGCAGCACGTCCAATCTCTGACAATCACAGGGCGGAGGTGTCCAATCAGAAATAATCACAGGGCGGAGGTGTCCAATCAGAAATAATCACAGGGCGGAGGTGTCCAATCAGAAATAATCATCAGCTTGTCACCGGGGATGACACGGAAATCATAACACAAAACCTGCAGAAGTTGCTTGAGCAAGGTCAGGAAAGGAAGGAAGGGGCTCACTGCCATTTAAGCTTGAACTCCACTGCTCGTAGCTAGGGAAACGCTGCTCAAGTAAGTGTGCTGTTCCAACTTACTTTCACTTCAGCTTTGAGCCCCCTTAGGCGTGAACGAGAAATATTCATAGAACAGAAATGGGGTGAATGTTATATTTGCAGGCTGTGTAGTGATTGGTGGCTTGGGAAAAAGGTTATAATAGCATAGCTCATACCTGTACTGCACAAGCTACTGCGCTCTGAGGTCAGTTTGCAAAAATGCTAAAAAATTCCATCAAAGCAATTTAAATATGAATGGTACAATTACACATTCACACCAGAATGCTGGATTCTCAAGGTAGCCAAGCATAGCCACTAGCCTCTCGCCTTCTTGCTGTTGCCCATTGGAACGTGCTGCTATTCCGAGTGAATTATTGAACTCCATCCCTCACAATCTCTATGGTTGGTATTTACATTACTTCTGCACTTTTTTTTCTTTTTTCCTCTTTTTTTTTTTTTACAACTATAAGGCTTTTTAAAAACAGTGTTAGCTATACAATATACATTTACATTACACTAACTTTAGATTTCATTAAATTGCTGTTGAACGGGGTCTCCGATGTACAGATAGATCTCTCAAGCTGAACTGAAAATGTCTCTGGCTTCGCATTCACTGAACAGGCATGATATAAAAAAAAAAAAGCAAGGGTAATAAAATGCCCGTTAGATCCCAAGAATATAAATTATTAGCATTTGTTCATGGCCGTTACCATCCCAATAGCTTATAATTATTTGCGTCTTTTGCACACAATATGGCAGAAACACACAGTGTGTCAACGGTATGCACAAACAGGTGGCTGTGACTTCACTGAAAAGTGAGAGAGATGCATTCCCCTTTTAACATTCCCAAAATATTATTACTATTTTTATTTTTTATTTTTTTTAACAAGCAGTCACGTGTGAGAAAACACTTTCCATATACAAAAAGAACACTCCGCAACCCATCCTCGATCAAGCAGTTACACAGACGTCTCTCCGCTCTGCCTCTGCTTCTTATTAGAAATAACTCATGATGAAAAGCGTGATTTAGCCTTGTTACGCGGGAGAGCCATTGAACTTTACAGTCAACATTGCTCGTAGTAGCATTTACATGGACTGAGTAAATATTGACCTATTCATGCCGTTATATTGGTTGCTTGGGGTTGGTGCTTGCTGTTTGCAAGTTAAACTGTGCAATGAAAATGTTACTGCCGAGGCAACGTTGCGTAGGATTAGTGTGTTTTTATGTAGCGTGAAACGTTGCGTCTTCGATGCCGTTCAGTCAGACGGTTGACCCTGGTATTAGAGAACCAATTACGGCCTTACGGCCTTTCTCCTCTTCACCAACCGTAGTAAACACTTTTCTTTCCCTTTTTGTAAATCGTAAAAAAATAAGTGCCTGAACGGCCAAGCGTTGCTACCGTGCGTCGCAGTCCAGGGTCTGCACAACCGGTCATATTTAATATGACCACAACTGAATATGACCACAACCGCAGTCAACTGAATCCATCCATTTGAGCAATAAGTGTAGCGTTCCATTTCACTAATAAAAAAATCCTTTATTCTTTAGAGAGAAAAAAAGAAAAGAAAAAAAAGATACAGGCAGTCCAGATCACTTCGTCAGTCCTCCATACGGGTCCATGCACCTGCGACGTTCCCAAAACCATTCTCAAATTCAGCGTAAAGCTGAAGCAGGCATTACAGGGTTACCCCTATGCTCACTGTCACACTTTTCACTTGGTGCAGGTTCATGAGCAAACTATGGGTTGTTAACCATCTCTAACCCAGCCCAGTCCTCACTGTGGACTGTTAACCCAACCTAGACCGGGTAACGTAAACGTAACGACAAGTAAAGCCAGCACTGGGACACGTCTTGTGATTGCACTCTATAAGTGGTGGCGAAACAGAGAGACCGGAACACTGAACAAAAATCAACAAGCAAGACACATTTGTCCCAAAACCTCCCTTATAGGGGCTTCAGGAATCAGCGGGACAGAAGACAAGCAGTTCCAACTCCGTACCTGTCGAAACGTAGAAATGACCCCTTTCACCCCATTCAGTGTGGGGCCCAACTTTGGGCTCTGGGTCGTCACCCATGGCAACAGGCTGGGGCGAGTACCAACTGCATAACACTAGGGGAATAACGCTAATTCCTTCAGCTTGTGTTTTGGTCCCCCAAATAATACTGAAGCAGGACAGCCATAACATGCCAGGGTCATTGTTTAGTGATGGCTTTTATTGTTTAGTGAATTTAGTGTAGTTTTTAAAAATGTTGTTCCATTTTGTTTTTTGATTTTAAAGGCTACATTTACCAACATTTCTCAGGGTGGGGCCCTAAAAGATTCTGCACAGTTCATAGAGACCCCAGGGGTCGCTCAGCATCAACAACGCATCATAACGGTCTGTGGTTAGATTATAGTTTTGTTTTTTGTTGCGTACCCTTCTACTTAAGTTAGAAGCTTTTCTCCCATGTGTACAAAAGGCAATCCAGTTCCACAAACAAGGACAGGACAGGAAAGGGGAGGGGTGGGGGGAGCACGTGTGGGTGGGGGGGGGTCTGTTGTATGCTGAATGTCCAGGAGCATTATCCTCATCATCCTTAAAAAGTGCCGTCTTAAAACCAAGACATCCAGGACCGTGCGAAGAAGAAAAAATAACACGAGATTATAATAAAGCGTCGGGTTCGTTTCCTCTGTGGAGGAGGAAGAGGAGGAGAGAGCTGCTCTCATTGAGGTGTCCCAGTTCAGGCCGAGGCCTGCAGTCCGCACCCAAAACAGCTCTCGCTCACACCCCACCGAATTAGGGTACCAGAAGGAGGAGGAGAAGGGGGAGGTGGGGGAGAGAGGAGTGTCGGCCCTGCTGCCGTGACGACGGGGTGTTGGGAGGGAGGGAGGGAGGGGCCTGCCTCAGCTGTGCGTGTAGGTCCTGCAGGGGGAGGGGGACGCGTCGGGTCGATAGTCGTACTTGTTGAGCGTGGCAGGGTAGTAAGTGGTGGTGTACACATTGGTCTGCTGCAGGGGCGAGTGGAAGAAGTTTGTCCTCTCATCCGGGAGCAGGTTGTTCTTGTTCAGCGTCTGTAGGGGGCAGAAGACAAGTCAAGTTTTTTTTTTTTTTTTAATTTTTTTTTTTTTTTAAAGATTTTATTTCAGATTGTTTCCCAATTTAGTAGCCAATTACACCCTCTCTTTTCAGGTCAATCCCCCCCTCGTATTGTGAGTTCTCTGCCGGCACGCGCCAAGCCGTCGACTGTAACTCCGAAAAACACAGAGCCACTCCTATACGCAGTGAGATCATATCAGCTACCCTCCCTGGGGTGGACGGCCAATAGTGGCACTCCCAGCCAGAGCCGATACTGGTCCGGCCGGTGGAATCGAACCCCGGTCGCAGTGGCCAGCGTCAAGTATCTTTATTGCCATACCAACCATGAAGGTGTTAGGAATTTGTTTTGGTGAAGCTTATATAGACAACAATACATGGACAGCAGCATTACAACACCAACAGTAGCAATATCATACATGTACACATATACTCGCCCCTTGTCCATAATGTAACAATACAAATGGCTGGTGCAGTAACCTATGCCATGCCTTAATACAGTGTCAAGTAGGGCTACATCTGTGTAGCATTTAGAGAGCTCACCCTCCCTACACGAGTCCGCCGCTCATCTCTAGGCAAGCTAATTCTCAGATGGCAGCGAACTTCCTTCGAGACAGAATTCGCCCACCCACGTTCTGGAGACTCCCTTACGTGCTTCACGGTGGACTCGACCCGGCTCACCCTCCCCCTTCCCCCTGGAGCAGACAGCCAAATGCCGCCCCCGATCGGGGCTGACGACCAGGGCCGGTCTGGTAGAGACGGGTTTCGAACACTACGCTATCCGCTGCCCCTATTTGGTTCTTGTT
Source organism: Aldrovandia affinis (assembly GCA_029706075.1). Classification (NCBI taxonomy): domain Eukaryota; kingdom Metazoa; phylum Chordata; class Actinopteri; order Notacanthiformes; family Halosauridae; genus Aldrovandia; species Aldrovandia affinis. The sequence continues at coordinate 4,031,709 of JAINUG010000040.1, read as the reverse complement.
AGGGTTTCGAATAGAGGGATGGGGGACAGGACGGGGGGGGTTTGTTATTGTGGACAGTGTCCGGGGTCAGAACCCCAGGTGGGACACTGCTTCCTGTGCCTTTAAGCTGTGCACTTTACCTGTAGTGCTCGCGGTGGATGGCCCACTGTATAAATGAGTTATAAGCCACGCTGTATCTGTAAGGCGTAAATTTGAGATGCGCTGTAAGTCATGCCCATCTGCTCAGCAAATAAATAACATAATGTACGGCACGGTCCCGATAAACACATTAATGCTCCGCTATTAAAGGGCACTAAATCTTTACCAAGGAAGAACGAACACGTGTGCACACACGCCTCTCCCGATGTCAAGAGCATGTGCGCGGGAAGTGGGGGTGCTGTGGCTGCTGATGATGATATACTTAGTAAAAGTATATAATATTTAAAATAAAGATAAAAATGAGTCTGTGTCATAACTGCAGTGAAACTGTGGGAGGTGCTGAATGGAGGTAAAAAAAAGTTCATAAGAAGAAACATTGGATCGACTAATTACCTGATAGGCGCGAGGGAAAAAAAATCTATCAACATAGCTAGCTATGAAGAATTAACCATTGATTGAGCTGTTTGTGTTTTTACATTTTTATTCACAATTATCTCAAAAACAAATGAGTGAAAAAAGCCTGAATTATGGCCTCCCGCGTGGTCCAGTGGTTACAACGTCCGACGCTGGCCACGGAGACCGGGGTTCAATTCCCCGTCTCGCCAAGTGTCGGCTTTGGCCGGGAGTGCCACCAGGGGGCGGCGATTGGCTGTCCGCCCCAGGGAGGGGGGAGGGAAGCCGACGTGACGTTCGCTGCGTATAGTGGCCCTGTAAGTACCGGGGTTCGGTCGACGGCTTGGCGAGTGACGTCTCGGAAGGCGTCACTTCGCTTCGTCACTACCGGTCGCAGGACTACGGCAGCGAACTCACATTACTAGGGGGGGATTGACGTAAAAAATAGCGGGTCTAATTGGCTACCAAATTGGGAGAAAATGGGATAAAATCAGAAACAAAATTTAAAAAAAGAAAAAAAAAAGCCTGAATTATTATTTTTTTTTTTTTAAATACCCACAACCTATGGCGGCGGAGCTTTGTGACTGTCTATGTGATTATAAGGTAAGACCTGAACAAACTTTTTATCTATTTTAGCTAGTAGTGGTAGCTCTTTGCCTTCACAACCTAGCCAGGTTTCAGGCTGACCTGCAGCTCTCAAATGTTGGGGAACTGAATTCTGTAACTTTGTAACATTTCCATTTTACGATTTTTTTTATTTAAAGAAAGAAAAAGAATCGTGCCTTACTTTGTTCAGTAAATTATGGCCAATTAGCCACTTTTTACAAAGTTCATAATAAATGAAAAGCAATTTTATGTTTAGCATTTATTTTTCCCCCCGCTGTACCGAAAACGTACTGAACCGCGACTTCAAAACCGAGGTACACACAGACAGCGGAGAGGCTCATCAGAGATTCCGCGTGGGTTCCCCCGGCTAACCGTGAAGCGCGAAATCATTCTCCGCTTAATTCCAATTAAAACCCCCTCTTTCTCTCCTGATGTTCCTCGTTACACCTGTCACACACTCATCTCCGTCATGTCATGTCATTCAGCCATCTGGTGACCGATGCCCTCCAAGTCTCCTTCCTTGGACACACCCACTGGCACGACCACCCCCCTTCCCCCCGCATGACATATCTCATGATAAGAGAGCCATGTCACCAGCTGTACTGATTTTAAATCCAATATGAAATCATGGCCAAAATCAGCCCAATCATGTACTCGTTAAGCATCCAAACGCAAACTCAGTGTCTTAATGTTGTGAAATCTTGTTGTGGTTGAATATTGAATGTATCATAATGTATTGTCTTGTAATTGTGTTTTTATACTACAGTGTTAATGTTCTTAACAGAGATGATGATTTTCTCTGTTTCCTGCCCAGGGACTACAGATTGTAAATGAGCTTTGTAGCTAACTCTGGTACAGCTAAGAAGCCATGCACTGTCCTTGTCAAATAAATAAATAATAATAATAATAAATAATAAAGAGTACAGATTGGCTATTGGTTGCCTGGGTGGTAAACGCACCACTCCTGCTGGGCTCTGGAAAGGGCTGATCCGTTTGACTCAGATTGATGGTGGCTATGGCGAGGGACAAACAGGTGTCACGGGCAAGGACTGAGAGAAGGAAACCAACCAGGCATGAGCTAATTGAACGGGCTACAAATCAGTCACAAACAGCTGTGGGAGCCCTTGCGACCGGCTGATATTTGAACGGCCTAATGGAGTCCATCAATAAAGGCCGACTCGATGCCAGGGTCTTCGCGGTTGGGGGGTGGGGCTAAAAGCTGTTACACAACAGGCCTAACAAAACGTTCTGCATGCAAAGACTCCTCCCTTTAAGTAAGCCGCCTTAAATTCACTGACTTCATCTCACAAGCTACTTCCTACTCAAACCCTACTAGTGATATAATGATGTTTTGAAAAGAAGTCTGAAAAGGTAAGCTTTTGGGAGCTTCCTGATGTGATTGATTCTGTACATCCTAACACGACAACACCTCCTTGCTATGTTGTCTATGTTGCCTATTCCTCCTAGTTTGGATTTTTAGCTGATTTTGATTTTAATTTAAATATTTAAATCTCTTGTAAAGTACTTGGAACGACTTACCAGTTCTCGTGTGTCTATTCTTCCTAGTTTTTTTTATTGTACTTTTCTCTTTGTAAAGCGCCCAGGGTTGTTTGCAAGAAGAGCGATATGTAAGAGCTTTTTGTATTGTATTGTGTTGTGCCCCCAAAAAATAATAATTCAAACGCGATTGAAAAAGAAAATTGCTCTTACACATTTTGCCTGCTAATCAAAGGCAGAGAAACGGATGCTTTAATTCAGACTTTTTGAACCTCGTAAGGTGTGTGAGGCGACGACCCACCGCACCTTGAACTCCATGGGGGTGTACTTCTCGTTCTTTGGCGTGGTGTTGCCCTTGTAGTTGAGGTGGTTGGGCGTGGTGGGGTGAATGACGGCCGACTCCTGGGACGGCTTGTGGAACCTCTGGCAGTAGGCGTACACCAGGAAGGTGAGCAGCCCAGCGCCGAAGAAGCAGGACACGCCTGTGGCAATCAGGTGGATCAGCGTGAACCCTGAGGAGGAGGAGGATGATGAGGAAGGGCCATGCATTCAACTGACTTTTTTAAATGTTTCCCAATTTGGTAGCCAATTACACCCTCTATTTATTTTGATTTGCCCTCCCCACACGAGTCCACCGCTCGTCTTCTACGTAATTCTCAGAGGGCAGCGAACTCCGCTTCCTTCGAGATGGAATTCGTCCACCCACGTTCTGGAGACTCCCTTACGTGCTTCGCGGTGGACCCGAGCCGGGCTCACCCTCCCCCACCCCCTGGAGCAGACAGCCAAACGCCGCCCCTGACCCGGTCTGGTAGAGACGGGTTTCAAACCAGCCAAAATATGGTGCATTAGACCGCTACGCTATCCGCTGCTCAACTGACTCTTTCTGTCTCCATTTTTATCCTCCGCTACCAAGAAACCCCAAGATGTCCCCCCATTTCAAGGCACAGCACGATGTTCCATTTCAATTTGCACCATGCCGAGCACAAGAGTGCAGTTGACAAAAAAAGAAAAAAATCTTAAGCCAAAAAAAAAATGAAGGAAGGGCTCCAGAAAGATGTCGTTAGAAATGGAGTGAACAAAAGGAGCGGTACTTTATTAAGAAATCGCGGCTCTTGCCTCCCCTGCTTTTAAGCCGGCCCTGTCTGATTCTCAGAACAAGCTATAATGAGTGAGCCTAATGAGAGAGGGGCCACAGGGCCAAGGTGGGCTAAGGCTAATTGGAGACTAAGAGCAGAGGTGGGGGGAGTGCAGACTGTTCTCTGCTCCACTGGAGTCATGGGTAATGAGTTCCTCATCTCTACGAAGCAGAGTATTTTGTGGCTTTTTAAGGAAAGATTTTTATCACATTTTTTTCTCCCAATTTGGTAGCCAATTACACCCCGCTATTTTCATGTCAATCCCCCCATCGCACTATGAGTTCGCTGCCGTAGCCCTGTGACCAGCTGTGTGGAAGGCGAAGCATTGTCTCTTCCGGGACGGCACTCGCCAAGCCGTCGACCGTAACTCCGGCACCCCAGAGCCACTCCTGTGCGCAGCGAACAGCCAATTGCCACCCCCCTCGTCCGACTCTGGCACGGCAGGGAATCGAACCCCGGTCGCCGTGGCCAGCGTCGAACGTTGTAACCACTGGACCACGCGGGAGGCCTTCTTTTGTGGCTTTTGACAGGCAAGTTGCAGCAGCCCGATGATTCGGATCCAGGCGTGGCAGGGTCCGGGATGCTCAGTCCTTTTGATCTACACTAGTTTATAATATTTCAGTTTTTTCTCCCAATTTGGTTGCCAATTTTATCCTCTATTTATCTCAATTCACCCTCCCCTAGGAGTCCGCCATCCGTCCTCCGGGTAACGAGACAATTTTTCTGGGCTGGTAGATCCGCCTCCTCCGAGACTGAACCTGACCACGGACGCCCTTCCTGCTCCTTGACGAACTGGTGCCGGCTCACTTTCCGTCCTCCCCCTCAGGCGGACAGCCAAATTCCGCCCCCAACCGGGGCTAACGGCCAGGGCCTGTCTGGTAGGGACCAGCCAAGATATGGTGCGTTAGACCGCTACGCTCTCCGCCACCCCTACTCATCTCACTTTGATCTGCTGCAGCGTGTCCCTGCCACCACCTGGGGTGCAGATGAAAGGGTGGACAGGGGGGTTTTGAAAACACGGAACGGCGAAGGGGGGGAGGGAGTGGGGGAGTTAATCCACTTACCCCCACAGTGTCTGTCCTTGTCGAAGCCAGACGCAGGAAGAATCACTACAAAAGAGGAAGAGAAGAGTCCGTTACCGCTAAGCACAGCAGCACACCGGGTCCCCCACTGAAGATCCGTGTCCGAAGGCAGAATCTTTTAATCTGCCTGTGAAACAAAAACGTGAATCTTTCCTTCCTTTTGAGAGAAATGCCACAGGGTGTAGGGGTGATGCAGAATTAGTCTGTAGGGGAAGCTGAAAGCCCGTCGGATATAACAACATCAGAACGGGCCACCCTCCCCAATTCGAGGCCCTCTAGATTCGGGTCTGCGGACTCTTCGGGGGGGAGGACCGCTGGGAGGACGGACGGACAGACAGACAACTCTGCAGGTGTCTGCTTCCTCCCTTTGTCCCCCGGAATTGCGGGCGGCAGTGGCAGTGGTTAGCGACACGGGCTGGCAAGCGGAGGGTTGCTGGTTCAAATCCCAGGAAGGCCAAATATTTAAAAAAAACAATGAACTGGAAACTGGAGGGATGCTAGTTCACTTCCTGGGGCACTGCCGAAGTGCCCTTGAGCAAGGCAGTGAACCCCTAAACTATGGCTGACCCTTTGCTCGGACCTCTCTTAGGAGAGATATGCGAAAAGACAAATTCCAATTACCTTGTGTTGTAACATGGCAATAAAGAATATTCTATTTTCTATTCAGTGTTTCAAAGGAGGAGAGGAGCTCAGCACCAAGGCAATTACAACACAGGACCAGCCTTATCTGGCCCCGTCACTGGGGCCTCTCGAGCCACAGTCCGATCCACTGGAACTCTAAAAGTACTTTACCTCCACTGATGGGGGCAGACAGGTTTTAATTAAAATGCTCACATACATCCATTTATTGAAGCCAATTAGCCCCAGAGTGCCTGCCTTCTTTTCAGTGTAAGTTGCGGTCCTCTAAAATTGGTAGAATTGAATCAAATTCAGTCTAACATATGACTATCAGGCACACAGGCTGTAGAATTCGGTTTGATTTGGTATTCGTTTGTGGCCAGTGGCCCCGGACTAGAAATGATAATATTCCTGTGTCCGAGGGTCAATTGATGTTGATGTACTAATGTAGGGCACTCTCTGAAATAAACAGTGACTTAGGGTGGTTTCCAAACATTATGGTGGACCCTTGTAAAAAGCTACGTACGTCGGCTTGAATGACCCCCTTTCACAAACTGGGGGAGGGGGACCAAGAATCAAGAACAATATTTATCTTTGATCTTTTCATGAGATTAGCTGAAATGTATGGACATCGCTCAGTGGAGTTTATTTTATTTTATTGCCATTCCCTTGAAAGTGTACCATGGCAGCTGTTTACTCTGGACATAGGTATATATATATATATATATTTATATATATTTATATAAGGCCTTCTTGTCTAGCCCAAACTGCCAGTGATTATGCTGTCTCTGCTTGCCCAAGCAAGGCTTTAAGGCCTAAATATACTTCACTTTAAATGCGCGTACGTAAAATGGCTGCCACCCGTATCCTGTGGTCGTTGGGTGCGTACCTTGTGCACGTCTTCAAGAAATTAACGTTACGCGTACGCAAGGTGCAATACCGACAGAAATCGTGGGGGCAGGCAAGACAGTGGAGGGTGATGGCAAGCCGCTCTGCTTCACCCACTGGCTCACTGTGCGTGTTTTGATGTGTAATGAGCGGGGCCACCCGACAAAGCAAGTCATCAAATGTCCTGGCGGAAATACTAATTTCATCCTCAATTTCTCTCATCGGTAGAATGAGACAAACATACTCTCTGTCGTTACGCCGGGATACATTTAATGGTCTAATATGCCATCTCCGTTTAGTTTAGTTGAGCTTATTTGACATTTAACTTAAAAGACAATACATGGTTACATCCCAATGTACATGTTAGTGCCGCTGCTGCTGTGTCTGCCGTCTTCTCAAGATATACATCAAAACAACCTTGTTGTGCAGAATTGGAAGTGGTTGTTGAAGTATGCCGGCCAGGGATGACTACGTTTCACCCCACAGTTCTGACCTGCCCCTCGTGGATATAGCTTTTAAACATCCAGACAGACGGAGTACGCAGTGGAGTATGTGAACAATGCTGCTCGCGTTGGGTACGCAAATGCGAACGCGTGCTTAAGTGAAGTATATTTAGGCCTTTAGCCATTTGGGCTAAACCGAACAGGGGCTGAACCTCAGAGCTCTGCTTGGCGCCAGTCCTGAGAGTGGGACCGGGGGGGAGCGGGGGGGGTCACCTGGGATCTCGTCCAGCAGGCAGTCCCTGTGCTCTGTGCCGTTGCCCTGGCAGGGGTTTGGGCCGGGGCTGGGGCCGGGACCGGGACCAGGGCCCCCGTCGGGGTCCTCACAGGTCCGACTGCGCAGCTGCAGCCCGCCGTCATTGCAGGGGCCCCAATCGGACCAGGCCGTCCAGCCGCCTGCGAGAGGGAATACGGATCAGGGTGGAATCAGAGCAGGGTGGGGTCAAATCAGGGTGGACTCCGGGCAGGGTGGGGTCAAATCAGGGTGGAATCAGGCAGGGTGGGGTCAAATCAGGGTGGAATCAGAGCAGGGCAAGGTCAGAGCAGTGTGGTTTTAGATCAGGGCGGGGTCAAATCAGGATCAGGGCGGGGTGAGAGCAGGGTGGGGTGAGCTCAAGGCGAGGTCAGTTCAGGCCATGGTCAGAGCGAGTAAATCTAAATGGTTTTCCCCCCCAATCCCCCCCTTCGTGACAGTTTTAAGGCCATTCTGACACAATACGCTATCAAATCGCTCGTGCGCTTAACGGCATTGGCTCAAACATCATCGTTAGTCGCACCATAAAGCACAACACATTCTGTCTCCTCGATTCACACGACGGAACAGTTTCCTCCATAAAAGGAAAATAAATAAATAAATAATAAATAAATACAGTTTACTCTTTAACTTTGTGCCTGCCCTGCAGCTGTTCTCCTGGCTCTCCATACTTAATCATACGATCTCTAAAGACCTCTGGCACGTAGACCGATTGTGTGAGCGGACCACTGTGGGATTTGAGTGATAGGCTACAAGTCCTTTTAATCAGAGGGTGATCTGTCAGGTGTGTATGACCAATGGCCTGTTGGACGCATTGGAGGGGGACATTGTGCATTAGCATAGCGACCGTTGATCCCACCGTCTCCCTAACAGGTAGGTTCACACGGCGAGTAAACATTAACTTGATGAAATTTGAAGACCATTTGCATTCAAAGCAAATACAGACACGCGCACATACACACACATCCAATCCCAATCCCTCTGGGCCTCGGGTGGTGTAGCGGTAAAGGTATTCATCCAGAATGCAAGTTTCCTACTGCAGCCGTGGTTCGAAACCTGGCTGCGCCAGTTGTCTCTGACCGAGAGCCCCGATCGGGGGTGACGATTGGCTGACCGCCCCAAGGGGAGGGGGAGGGTGAGCCGACATGAGCTCACTGTGAAGCGTGCAAGGTGTCCTTCCGAGGATGAGGGGCAGGCTCGTGGGGGAGGGTGAATTGAAAGAAAGAGGGTACAATTGGCCACCAAATTGGGGAAAAAAATGGGGGGGAAATCTGAAACGGATAAAACATATATTTTTTTTTTATCCAATCTCTTGTGGCCTATTATTATTCAGACCTGGAATTACTTCCCCTGTGAATAATATGCTTTAAGAGCCTAGCCATGTTACACCTACTTTTAAGGGCTTTCATATTACAGCCATTTCTACCACAGAGGAGTAAAAATAGTGTGGTATTTAAGGATACTAAGCACAGATTAGGAGCCAAGTAAGAAACTGGGTGCTGTGCGCAAACGTGCTCATTCAATTCGGGGCTTTGGGAAAACGCTGAAACTTTTACACAAGGTTCAGGATTAGTCGACTAGGTAAACATTTGAGCCTTCCTTGGGGAGCTGATGTACAGAAGCCATGCAAGGGAATACACTCATCACCCTCGGTATACATATTATAACACAACATATTATTATTATATTATTGAGTTACGAGCTGAATTACTCCCTATTCTCAGTCCGGTCTTTAGCAAAAAACTCTGTGCAGCTTCATTACCAAGCGTGCACCGTTCTCCCAAACAAAGAAACACAGTGAGACTAACAAGGCATCGACTGAGTACTGATGTTTTTTGTTTTTTTAATTATTTTTTATTTTTATTTTCCCTGTTTTTCTCCCAATTTAGTAGCCAATTGTACCCTCTATTTTATTTTCAATTCCCCACCCCCACGAGTCCGCCGCCCGTCCTCCGGAAATGAGATACGCATTCCTGGACCTATTTCCCCGCCTTCTTTCGAGACGGAGATCTTCCACGGACTCCATTAACCTTCTCCTCGACGGACTCGTGCCGGCTCTCCCTCCCCCCTCCCCCCGGAGGCGGACAGCCAAATTCCGCCTCCGATCGGGCTGACGACCAGGGCAGGTCTGGTAGAAACGCGGGTTTCGATCCGCGTCTCTGACGGGCAGCGCACACCACTCCAAAGCGTGGTGATCGTTTTTTATGGATGATGACAGACTTGTATCTATCCAGACATAGCAGCGGTACACAGGCTGGTGTAAGAGGGTCATTGAAACACCCAAGTAGAGTGAGTCAGTGACAGACATTTTTAAAAATGAATCAACTGTAGTGGATGTAAACACCCACATTTGTAGGTGACAGGGAAATTGCACATCTGAACAATCTGCGCCCACCTGTATCTCAGTGAAATCTTACCTTTAAACCAATCATGGGTTTCAACCAGTTTTCATTTATTTTTCCTTCATCAAAATATTAATTGAATAATCTGTTGGGGCTGATCCGTTGAATAATCCCCAAACTAGTTGTTGTACATTCTCATTGTATCGTTCTCTTTCTTCGTGAGAATGTAAATTACAATGAAAGTGTATAATTACTAATTACTGAATAAAAATCAACAAGCAAAGAATAGGCTGCCCCCCCTGTTTTTCTCCCAATTTAGTGGCCAATTATACCCTCTTTTATGTTGATTTACCCTCCCCTCTCGGCACGGGGGGAACGGAACGGAGAGTACATTTGTCCACAAGTTCAGATTGATCTGTAGACAAGCAAACACAATTTTGTGAATGAAGAGAATAATATATGCCATTTAATAATAATATATGCCATTTAGCAGACGCTTTTATCCAAAGCGACTTACAGTAGTGAATGCATACATTTTTCAGTATATGTGGTCCCAGTGGGAATTGAACCCACAACCTAAGCGTTGCCAACGCTGTGCTCTACCAACTGAGCCACAGAGAACCACCAAATGCTATGACAAAATACAATTTGGAAGCCATTAGGGGTGTAACAGTACAGGTATTCGTACCGAACCATTCGGTACAGGACTTTCGGGTCGGTACACGCTGTGAACCGAATGAATGCAATCTTGCTTTAACCACTAACGCACCCCACATACATCTACTTTTTCTGTGCGGAGCTTAATTCAAACCTCAAGAGTTCCCAGCGAAGAGGGCAAAGGGCAAATGTTGTTCATTCAGCCCACATACATCTATGGCATAGATATAAAAAAGAACACAGGTTGTCGAGAACACAGGTTTTAAACATATGTTGAAAGTGATTGAGCCCCGCTACGAAGTTCCCTCTCCTCCACATTTCAGCACTTTGTTCAGTAATTATGGCCAATTAGCCACTGTTTACAAAGTTCATAATAAATGAAAAGCAGTTTTATGTTTTGCATTTCTTTTTTACCCCGCTGGACCAAACCGTGACTTCAAAACCGAGGTACGTACCAAACCATGATTTTTGTGTACCGTTACACCCCTAGAAGCCATACCTATTGGCGTTGATTATTCAGCGAATATATATATATATATTTTTTTAAATTATTATTATTTTTTATAACCCTATTTTTTTACTTTTGACTTGACTGACAGATGTCTGTCATTCTCCGGGGGCGTGTCTTACCTTCACAGGGGTGCGTGTTGCACAGGGCCTCCTCAGTGTGCAGGCCGATGCAGATGTCCCCTCCATCGGCTGGGGCGGGGCTGCTGCAGCTGCGTGTGCGCTGGTAGTGACCCCCCCCACAGGTGACTGAGCAATGGGACCAGGACGACCAGCAGGACCAGGCCCCTTTGACTGGACAAAACACACACGCAGAAAAAGTCACACACAGACGCACACACACTGACACACATGTACAAAGGCCTCCCAGGTGGTGTAGCGGTAAGAGCGTCCGACTGGGACGCAAGCTGCCCACTGCAGCTGTGGTTCGAAACCCAACTGCATTAGTCCGGCCCTGGCCAGGAGTGCTGCTAGGGGGCGGCAATTGGCTTTCCCATACTGCAGCAGATATAACAAACCGGTGCCGGTGGAACACGCTTTCAAAGCCATAGACCTACCAAAACGGAATGGCTAGCTAACGTTAGCTGAATTAAGAAACTTTGCTGCTTGGCCTTGTGTTTCAACATTATTTGACAATGGGTGAGTGAAAATGTGTCTCCTTTTTTAATTTTTTTTTATATATATATAACCGGCTTGCCGTAGCCAATTATAGGCTGCCTCTGTTGTTCTATTGCCAGTGTTGGGGAAGCTACTAAATCACTGTGCTCGCGGGACCATGACAGCAAAAATGGCCTCTTTTCTGGTTAATATTCGCTTTTTTCTCCCTGTTAGGCTATTTTAAAATGTTCATGAATAGGCTAGCCTAAACTATAGCGGTCTTATCGGATTAGCGCGGCAGGGTAGACAGCCTATGTTTGAATATGTGGCTGTATTTTTAATGGTTCATGGATTTGTGTCCATTTGTTTATAGCCTATTTAAGCTTATCGGTTAACCGATTAATGAGGGTCGACTATCGGTTAGAAAAAATAGCCCAAATTTGCATCCCTAGTACACAGAAACATAGTCGGTTCCTTGAGATTCCTGAATATTTTACACACATCTCTGTACGTGATCATGTGTGTTGGGCCCATAGACACATCCTCATATCCTCTTTCCAATGAGGCAGGATAAAAACCATGTTACTAATAAAAGCCTCATTACTAATATCTACATGGGGGGGATTAAAAAATCTGATCTCAGACTCATTTTTACACTTTGGACCAAATGCTGCCCTTTGCTAATGCCCCATTTCCATAAAACACTGCACGCTTTTCATCGCCCTTTCTCCTCGGACATAAAAAGGCCATTTTCTTCCTCCTGCCGTTTGCTTTGAGCCGCTCCAGAGTGCAGCACAGGGCATGTCAGTGCACCCCGGACAGCTGCGCGCCCGTTCTCCCGCTGTGAAAAACCCATTCGCTCCCCCAGATTATCACAGGAACAATACAGGAGCCACACAATGGACATGCAGGCACGTGTGTGTGTGTGTGTGTGTGTGTGTGTGTGTGTGTGTGTGTGTGTGTGTGTGTGTGTGTGTGTGTGTGTGTGTGTGTGTGTGTGTGTGTGTGTGTGTGTGTGTGTGTGTGTGTGGAGGGCCTACAGTCACGCTGATATACAGGCACATCACATGCACAGACAGACAGACAGACAGACAGACACGCTCACATGCACACACATGTATACTGAAGCACACTCATACTCAGACACGCACGCACGCACACACACACACACACTCACACTCACACACACACTCACTCACAGACATACCCACACACAAACATACACACTCTCTCTCTTCGTCGTCGCGCTCAAGTATTGACCAACTTCCGGAGACAGAGAGGTAAGTGAATTAGGTTGCGGTAATTATGATTCTGAGGAGGAGCTCAGTGACAAGAGGGAGACCATTGGTATTCAGACACGGAGGCCATCAAAAGTCTCTGAGCACATTTATTTGTGTCTGATAGCCTGAGATGAAATGAAATTAACGTTTTCTCAGGTCTTTCCACACGGGGGGAATGGGTGAATAATTGAGGTGTTATGTAAACAAAACTAATTATTGCCGAATTGCCTAATTATTTCAGAATCACCTGAGAGAGGGGTCTGTTTGGGCCTCAGTAAGAGAGAGAGAGAGTCGACGGGAACAGGTCCGGACGTGAATTCCGAAAAGGGTCTGAGCCAGCGGGGAATTGCTCGTCAAAATGTGCGGAAATTTTATCGGGGCAGCAGAATATTCCAAATTGGAGAGCTTTAGCCAGGCTGGCCAATACAGGCAAAGCTGCCGTTTCAACGTCAGTCTGAAATAACAGCTTTAAAAAGGACAACATCGGTCAAAAACTTAAAACACAATGTTATTTATCAAGCATTCACATGCATGATTAAGCATTGCTTGCTTCTATAAGCCTAGAGCTTTGCCATTTCAGCACCTCCATGAGAAGGATTTGAAGGTCATCACTTATTTTGTTCTAGTCCTTCAACTCCTTTTCAAAAGCAATTATTATACCATACTGTCACCATGGCCATGCCCAACAGCAGGTTTTCCAACACAATTCCTGGTGTCTTTAAACCATGAGAGATCCATCCTTAGAAAAGTAGATTTTTCCAGATGGTTTTTGTATTTCCCTCCTCACTCCAAGGGTACCAGGTCTTGGCGTATAGGCCTGCTGTTCAAACACGAACATTCAATTATAGATGCACACACTGTATACATAACCTAAAGCCCCAAAAAGCCTTTGGGGACTTTCCACCATATTCACGAGTCCCGTCAGATCCCTGAACAGAAGTGGATTTTAATAGCCTTCAAAATAATATTATTCTTGTAAATGATGCATAGCAATCACAGGGACCAAGTCTCCCTTTCATGATCGCTGGGCTATTTTCCCTACACGTTTGTGTTTAAATGAGCCACTCTTTTCTCTGCATTCCCATCATTTTCCAGGAGTTCAACTTGACTGCGTTTTAAGGGGTCAGTGAATAAATTACCTGTTTTTTTCCCCCCCTCATGCTGGCTGAAATGTTTTCTGTTTTTTTAACATTTATTTTTATTACCTCTGGAAAATGTCTACTACGAATCGCTGTGTGAAAACCTCTTCATACATTTGTCAATTGCGCTACATAAAATAAAGATTTATATTATATATATGCAATCATTAAAATATAAGATAACCCCCATGACCTAGTCTTCATTTAACACACATATATATGTATATATGCTATTTAGCAGACGCTTTTATCCAAAGCGACTTGCAGTAGTGAATGCATTTTCCAGTATATGTGGTCCCAATGGGAATTGAACCCACAACTTAAGCGTTATCAGCACCATGCTCTACTTACTGAGCCACACAGAACCACATATACACCACCTCTACCTACTGAGCCACACAGAACCACATATACACCACCTCTACCTTTGCACATTGCTCTCTCCTGTACTGGAGAAGGAGCAGACCTGAGGAGAGCATTTAAACATGGCACTAGGCTGTTGTCCCAGAGGCCCACAGGGCCACTGAGCTCATCATTAGCTAATAGAACCAATAATCCACTTAGTGCAGCCTAATGGAGTCGTGCTCGTGCCATTCTCCCGAGTTTCAAGCAAGTGGTGTTTAAAAAAAAAAAGTAGCAACAAGGTGATTTGGGCTTATCAGGGTGTGTTTTTTAAAATATTTGTTTCTGATTTTTTCCAGTTTTTCTCCCAATTTAGTAGCCAATTACACCATCTATTTATTTAGATTTACCCTCCCCACACGAGTCCGCCGCTCTTCTCTACGAGGCAAGCGAATTCTCCGAAGGCAGCAAACACCGCTTCCTTCGAGACGGAATTCGCCCACCCACGTTCTGGAGACTCCCTTACGTGCTGCACGGCGGACCCACGCCGGCTCCCGGGGCTGACGACCAGGGCTGGTCTGGTAGAGACCAGCCAAGATACGTTAGACCGCTATGCTATCCGCCGTGTGTTTTGAGGCTGTGTGTTTAGGGATGTGGTGTGTGGGCAGTTACTGAACGCACAATGCAGGGGGTGGCAGGTGTGTTACCTGGGCAGGCCTGGGGGTTGCAGTCCTGGTACTCCACCGCTGACCCACTGCAGGCGGAGGGCACGCTCTTGCCCTCCGGGGTGGCACAGGTGCGCTTGCGGGTGCGGAAGCCTTTGGCACATTCCTGAGAGCAGGCGGACCACGTCTCCCACAACGACCAGCCAGTGCCCGCCGCTCGAACCATGGGCCGACCCGTCTTCAGCAAGTCCTCCACGAGAGCTGCAGCGCATGGGTCACACATACAGTACATCACACAGGTAAACCCGAAACTCGGGAAAACCACACATTCAATATAACATAACATGCCATTTAGCAGATGCTTTTATCCAAAGCGAGCTACAGTAGTGAATGCATACATTTCTTAGTATATGTGGTCCCAATGTGAAACAAACCCACAACCTAAGCGTTGTCAACACCATGCTCTGTCTACTGAGCCACACATACACCACATATACACCACCTCTACCTACTGCCCTACCTACTGAGCCACACATACACCACATACAATCAGTGGCCACTTTATTAGGTACACCTGTTTGTTCATGCAATTATCTAATCAGCCAATCATGTGGCAGCAACTCAATGCATAAAAGCATGCAGATGTGGTCAAGAGGTTCCGTTGTTGTTCAGACCAAAAATCACAATGGGGAAGAAATGTGATCTAAGTGACTTTGACCATGGAATGATTGTTGGTAGCAGACGGGGTGATCTCAGAAATTGCTGATCTCATGGGATTTTCAAAATGGTGCAAAAACCCCAAAACATCCAGTGAGCGGCAGTTCTGTGGGCAAAAACGCTTTGTTAATAAGAGAGGTCAGATGAGAATGGCCAGACTGGTTCAAGCTGACAGGAAGGCAATGGTAACTCGGTAACCACGCATTACAACAGTGGTATGCAGAAGAGCATACACACAACACGTTGAACCTTGAAGTGGATGGGCTATAGCAGCAGAAGACCACACCGGGTTCCACTCCCATCAGCTAAGAATAGGAAAGTGAGGCTACAGTGGGCACAGGCTCACCAAAACTGGACAGTTGAAGATTAGAAAAATGTTGCCTGGTCTGACAAATCTTGATTTCTGCTGCGACATGCAGATGGTAGGGTCAGAATTTGGCGTAAACAACATGAATCCATGCATCCATCCTGCCTTGTGTCAACGATTCAAGCTGCTGGTGGTGGTGTAATGGTGTGGGGAATATTTTCTTGGCACACATTAGGCCCCTTAATACCAATTGAGCATCATTTAAATGCCACAGCCTACCTGAATCTTGTTGATGACCATGTGCATCTCTTTATGGCCACAGTCTACCCATTTTCTAATGGCTACTTCCAGCAGGATAATGCGCACAAATGTCACAAAGCACACATCATCTCAAGCTGATTCCACGAGCATGACAATGAGTTCATTGTACTCCAATGGCCTCCACAGTCACCAGATCTCAGTCCAATAGAGCATGTTTGGGATGTGGTGGAACGGGAGATTCGCAACATGAATGTGCAGCCGACAAATCTGCAGCAACTGCGTGATGCTATCATGTCAACATGCACCAGAATGTTTCCAGCACCTTGTTGAATCCATGCCACGAATAATTCAGGCTGTTCTGGGGGCAATAGGAGGTCCTACCCAGTACTAGAAAGGTGTACCTAATAAAGTGGCCACTGAGTGTATATCCACCACCGAACCATGCACACACTACTGTGCCCTTTATTGAAGAGTCTGTCTGGGGGGCTGTTTTAGTTGCAGGAAGCTGTGAAAAATTGGGAACAGGTCATTGAGGAGGATAAGAACTCAGAGAGAGAGGGGGGAAGGTAAATGTTTAAGGTGAGTAAAATTCAATTCCAGTTTCACCGGGGAAAGGAAATGCACAGTTATTGCCCAATTCATAGTGATGGCACAAAAGATTGAATTATATTGAAGCTGGACCGTTAGTGCCTTTTCCTGCAGCAGGAGTATTTATATAAAGACCGGATCATAAGAGGGAAGACAGCCTCCGATGTTTTCCGCAAGCTATCAAGAGCGATGTGGAGAAACGGACGATAAACGTACGTGATGGATGCGTTTGTACTTAAGGCTCAGTTACCGCAGCGAGATTCAATTCCATTGGTTGGGCCATATAAATGAAGTAGGTTCATCTGATTGCACCTTTTCCCCAACAAATGTAATCCAAATGTGTATTGAATGGCCATTTTACCTTATCTTCAGGTAATAAGTTCCTCCCTGTGACCACAGAGGAGAATCTTTTTTTTTTTTTTAGGAAACTATCTTTTTGGTTCGGGGAAGAATTTGCGGCAATGGACCTTCAGTTTTTATTACAGCATCAATTTTCGGACCCGCCTCCCTGATAATTCAAGGTTAGCGGGGGAGCAGGTTTTCATGGAGCGTTCAGCGAGAAACTGCACTGACCCTCCAATCAACTCACTGTAAGACTGTGGTCAGAGGGGAGTTGGGGCTGCGACCCTGTTACCTACAGGCGAAATGTCGCAGAGCAGAATCATCTGTGGCTATCAAAGCACACCAGTGAACAAGGACATCCTGTTAACATGCAGTGTGTGTGTGTGTATATAGGGGTGTAACGGTACACGTATTCGTACCAAACTGCTTGGTACAGGTGGCTGTGAACCGAACAAATGGAATCTTGCTTTAACCACTAACACACGTGCAGAACCTTTTTTGTGTGCGGTTGCAGCTGTATTGACATACATTTATTTTATTTTATTTATTTATGAAAGAAAGAAAGATATGTGCCTTACTCTGTTTACAAAGTTCCTAATAAATTAAAAGCAATTTTATGTTTTGCATTTATTTTTCCTCCCACTGTACCAAAAATGTACCGAACCGTGACTTCTGTGTACTGTTACACCCCTTGTGTATATTTATGTATATATATATATATATATATATATAGAGAGAGAGAGAGAGAGAGAGAGATATAGAGCAAGCCCAAGCCCACAGATTTTCAATTCAGAGATGCCATTTTTTTTAATGACAGTAGAAGGCAGAGAACAGTGCTGCCACACCGACATTAGGCTCTGGGGGCGTCTAGGGATCCGTGTTCTGGGCAAGTAGAAGGATTTAATAAATTCAGGCTGCTCAACACGCATGGAAACTACCGCTCTGTTTGGGGCTGGGAAAACCCCATTAAAAGTGAACTCACAACCCCTCTGGGATTCCACCTGAGACGCCATTCCAAAGGGGGGCAGGCAGCCCTGTTGTCTCCAACCTCAAAAAAAATACATTTTAATAAATGGTTTGAAGTGCCCAGTTGTCACACGATACGCTTGGATGTGTCACGTCACCGGAGTATGACATTACCACAACTTGGGTGGTGGGCTTTAGAATTTTCGAATCGAACCCAGGATGGGTTTTTTTCCCCCATCATGCACAGGGGTCTGCACTGTGCGAGAGGGACCGGAGGACTCACTGTCGGTCTCGCAGGCCGAGGAGCCGTCGTTGGGACAGAAGCGCGTCTCCACCTTGCGCTTGCCGAACTGGAGCTCGTGGGGGTCGGGCAGCTGGGCGCGGCAGGTGTAGCGAACCCTCTGCTCCTGTCGGGCCCCGCCCTGCGTCACATTGACGGGCATCCAGGGGGTCCAGGGCGTGTTGCGACGCACCTCCGGACACGCCTCCAAGTTGCAGGCCTTGTACTCCTGAAAGCCGAGACACAGACGGGGGGTGACCATGAATCAGGAGGCACTGGGCATGCTCCAGCTACGCTGCCTCGCCCACTTGACATGAACCTGCTCACATAATGAATCCATTATCGTCATTATTATCTCCTGGATAAATAACGGTTACATAAATAAAATGAAATAATAATAAATTACGATAGTTGGCTTTTTTTCTGACTGCTATGAAATACAGCAAGTCAGCAGTTTGGTTTCAAGCTGAGCTAATAAAAATCCCTGCCCTTGTACAACGGTGGCATCTCCACTCCGTGGCTGGACTCCCAGCCTCTTAATGCGGTAAGACTCTTAATTAAATTCTTAATTCGTTTAATTAAATCTTTAAAGATTTCGTCTCCTAAAGAGGTGAGGTTCAGGTTGAGTCTATTGTGGAAGCCTGACTGGAACAGGCGGGAGAGAAAGCGAATGGGGATTCAATCATACCAGTTGCAGCCCTTCTTGCACGCAAAAACAACACTTCAGAACTGTAGCATGGGAGCTGATTGCACAAGCATTTACACTGAGGACTCTGTGATGGGATCAGAAAGAGAGCTGAACAGCCTTTACACATTCCCAGACACACCTCTCCCTCTCTCTCGCCTCTCCTCTCTCTCAGGAGCTGTCTGACATTAGAATGACTGCTGACGCACCCGTATTGGCTGGTCTTTTATGAGTGTGAGCTGCCTATCATTGTCGCGGTTCAAAACCCTGACTGTACCAGACTGGCCCTGGTCGTCAGCCCCAATCGGGGGCGGCGTTTGACTGTCCAGCCACAGGGAGAGGGGGGAGGGTGAGCCAGCATGAGTTAGCTGAGAAGTGCGTAAGGGTGTCTCCAGAACATGGGTGGTGGTGGAGTTTGCTGCCCTCTAAGAATTAGCTTGCCTCGTAGAGATGAGCGGCAAACTTGTGTGGGGAGGTCAAATCAAAATAAATAGAGGGCATAACTGGCCACTAAAATTTTTTTTGAAAAAAATAAAAAAAACTCAATTGAATATATAATACTTCCCTGGACCCCTGCCCCCTAAACCTTCCACCACTGTGGCGCTGACAGACGACAGAACCATGCGTCGGAGCAGAGAGGATTGTGGGATAGTGGGAGAGAGCCCTACCAGCGCACAGCCCGGGCAGCCGTTCCCGTTCTCACAGCTCCTGACCCGGGAGTGGACCCCTCCTCCGCACTCCGCGCTGCACTTGGTCCACGATCCCCATGACGACCAGAAGACAGGCAGCGGACAGGACACCTTCTCGTTGCACAGCCTGCAAAAGCAGCCAAAGAGGCCTTAAGCATTCCATCGCCTGGGCAACAGACATCGCAAGGCACAGCATTGTCATAAACGATTTATGAAGACCATGAGGGGCGCACATGCGTTTTCACCTGGACTTCTCTGAGATTCATTACCTTCCTCTAAAACAGCACAGACGGCAAGATCCCTATCATACCCGATACAACATAAGAACATAAGAATAAGAATACATAATGACGAGAATGGACCGTTCAGCCCATATAGGCTCATCATGTCCTAATCTAAAGAGTATCTAGTACTGCATCTAGACTGGATTTGAATAGCCCAAGTGTTTCTGCCTCTACTACCTGACCTGGCAAGCTGTTCCAGGCATTGGCAACTCTGTGTGTAAAGAAAAACTTCCTAATATACGTGAGGAATTTGCCTTTAACGAATTTCCACCTGTGGCCTCTTGTTCTGCTGACCCCACTTATCTTAAAATCTTTGGTAGTTCATTTTGTTAATGCCTTTTAGGAATTTATAAACCTCAATCAAATACCCCCCTAAGTGGTTCCCCCCAACCCTCTCCGGTGATGAGCAACACCGGAGTTCTGAAACCAGCGGCTCACGCACTGGAGCCTACCGTTTCAGCCTCTCCTGTCCCACGTCTCGGCCGTTCCCCTTTCCCAAAAGACACTGAGAACTCTCCTGGTTCGATTGTGCGAATATGAGGATTTAGTGCGACTGAATTATTGATTCGGCCGTAAACAAAAGTCTCGAGTGACGGCTGAGGGTGATAAAGCAAACGGATAGCCCCCCGATGGACAGTCGAAATCATTTAAAATACCATTATGTTAAAGGAGGCCAGACTCATTAAGGGGGACGATTTTCAAAAAGCCGTGTTCATTAGAGTCCGATTTAGTGAACACAGCGGCAATGGTAGTATTGATCCTCCCAAACGGTTTCCAGATAGGCTTACATCTCCATTTCCGGTGGAAAGCGGTGACACTTTGAAGGAGGACTGCCTCTCCTCCATTTACCCAACATCTTAAAGGTGCAACTTATCCAACAGCTCAAAAATCACTTCAGACTGAGATTGAAAATTGATTTGTCTGATAAAGTAGAGCCAATTGGTGATTTTAAAACCTATTCAAGGGGGGTTTAGCCCCACTGTCTTTCATCTCAACATCTCTGAAAATGTTGTCATTCTTTTTTTTCTTTTTAATAATTTGTTTCAGATTTTATCCCATTTTCTCCCAATTTAGTAGCCAGTTACACCCTCTACTTTTCATGTCAATCCCCCCCTCGTAGTATGAGTTCGCTGCCGTAGCCGTGACTGGCAGTGACAAAGGCGAAGTATCATCTCCTCCGAGACGGCACCCGCCAAGCCGTCGACCGTAACTCCGGTACACAGAGCCACTCCTATACTCAGCGAACTCATATCGGCTTCCCTCCCCCCTCGCTGGGGCGGACAGCCAATTACCCTGGTGGTACTCCCGGCCAGAGCCGACTCTGGCGCGGCTGGTGGAATCGATCCCCGGTCGCAGTGGCCAGCGTCGAAAGTGGTAACCACTAAAACACCTGGGAGGCCCTTGTTTAGTCATTCTTTTCCATTTTTACTTAATATCTATTTTTGAAAACACCACAGATTGAGGGAAAAAAAAAGACCAATGACTGATCAGTCCCAGAGGGTATGGTTTAGATTTGTGGCCACCCTGTCCCTCTCACCTCTCCTCCCGGCTCTGTCCCACGCAGACACGCCCCCCATGCCGGGGGGAGGGGTTGTTGCAGGAGCGCTGCCGGACCTCGAACCCAATCCCACAGCTGGTACTGCACTGGGCCCAGGAGGACCATGGGGTCCATCCCCCATTCCTGAAAGCATTTTTACATTTATATTTTAAGCATTTAGCAGACGCTCTTATCCAGAGCGACTTACAAGACGTGCATTAATACATGGTAAGATTAATCATTGTTCGCGCAAGAGATCAGTGCAGTAATACAGCGATAGACATTGCAGGCAATGCAGGTATGGTTAGTAAAATTGTTTTTGTTTTTTTTGTTTGAGAAAGTTTTAAACAAGGATACATATTACAAAAAGCAATATTAAACATGTAAGCAGTGGTGATGACAATTAGTTATATGTACAGAATTCCATGGTAGTGGCGTCTGAAGAGGTGGGTTTTGAGTCTCTTGCGGAAGATGGCCAGTGATTCTACGGTCCCGACCGAGAGCGTTCCACCATTGAGGGGTCAGGACAGAGAAGAGGCGAGACTGCAAGGAGCGGGTGCCGGGCCCCCGAGGGAAGGGGCAGTCAGTTTGCCAGAGGAGGGAGAGTTTAGGGGTCTGGTTGAGGTGTAGGGTGTGATGAGTGCCACAGAGTTTTTGTGTTTGGGTGTCAGAACTGAAAGCCCAGAACACAGCCCTACTTCTAAACTACACTGCAGCTTAACAGCTAGAGTATCCACACTTGAATTGTATGTATCCAAAAATTTCTACTTTTCCAAGTTTTCATTTAACTATGTCTTTATTAAAATTCATGTCAAGCTTCCAGTCAGTAAGACATTCAAACTAAAGATTATTGATACCATCGTACACTAATGAATATGAACATTCAATGGTAGCCTCGTTTGATGAAATGGTATAATAAACCCATATTTTCTCCCATAACTACGGGCTTCACATTTTATATGTTCTAGAATTCAATTCCAAAATTGGTGGCATTAATCAAACGTTCGTACTGTTTTAGAGGGGATCTGATGCTTGCCAAGCCAAACAGATTATTTATGATAATTATTTTGTTTAAATATCCTTGAAACCCTCAAAACAGTTGGTTTCCCTTTAAAGCGGATGCCAGGAGAGCAGAACAGCAAGGTAAGACAGATTTTTTTATATATTTTTTTATTTGGGGGGGTAAGTTAAATTGCCCGTAAAAACATTCCCTCAATTTGCTAAAGTGCTTTGTTCTGGCGTAGCACTTTTCATGATTTAATTGTTGCTTCCTGTAAAACACAATTCAATTTTCGGCACCTCGGTCTTAATCTTGCATAGTTATGCGAAGAGTGAAAAGGGGGGGAGGGCTATCAGTTTCAGGGAAGCGGGCATGTGACGCGCTCTCGATCATTTTAATTGGGTAATGCCTGCAAACACAGACGGCACTGCCACACAAAGGCTTTGGGGAGGCGCACATTAATGTAATCTGTCTCCTTAATTTATATAAATCCCATTTATTTTGTTCCCTTTAAGGGAATACAGGCAAAATCTCTTGCCCCCTTCAGATCTCCCAAGTGTAACTGAAGACATCGCTACCTAACTGTCAGGAGGGTTGAATTTATTTTATCTTTAGCTGGGATGAGTACAGATTGCTAAGATTAAAACACTTTTATTTGGTATTGACATACTGATATTTTGTACGTGGTGGTGACTTAACTGGAACTCGCAGAGGATATGAATTACTGCTGGCAGCTTTGTCAGGGCTTACAGTGCCAATTGAGATGCAGGCTGGGCATGTTTTTTTGGAGGGGGGTGGGGTGCCTCATACCTGGAGCAGTTTGACACCTCGATGGAGGGGCCCTCGCAGTTCCGGCCTCCGCATCGGGGGGCGGGGCTATCGCAGGAGCGCGAGCGGCACGAGCAGGCGCTGGTGCTGTCCCCGTCGTCATGGCTGCACGGTTGCCATGCCGCCCAGGGACCGAAGCCGCCGTCCACAGTCAGATTCCTCACCTGCAGTGGTTTCAACCAGACAGACGGCGTCAGATGGAGGGGGGTGATTCTCAAACACCGCCATTAACGCAAAGGAAAGAAAATGGATCTCCATTGACCCCACACACACAACCTCACACACGAGGGTGGCAGTGTAGTATAATGGTTAGGGAACTGGGCTTGTAACGCAAAGGTTGTAGGTTCGATTCCCAGGTGGGGCACTACCATTGTACCCTTGAGCACAAGGTACTTAACTCAGTAAAATATCCTGCTGTATAAATGGATTGTATGTAAAGAAAAATGTAAACTGCAAGTCGCTCTGAATAAGAGCCTTTGCTAAATTCCTAAAATGTAAATGTACAACTGGTGCCCTCTAAGAGCAGGCACAAAGTTATGAAGAAAAATAGGGTTTATTCAGCCTGACACTCCTCAATCAGAGACATAAAGGGCTCAAGGGCTAATTATTTATTTATTTATTACATACATTTTTTATTTGTTTTTCTCAGCAATTTGGAAGCCACTCTGCAGGGCAAACTATTCTCCAAGGCCAGCGATGATCCGCCTCTTTCGAGGCAGAACTCACCGACCCCCTTTCTGGAGACACCTTCACGTGCTTCACAGCGAGTTTGTGCTGGCCACACTCCCTCCCCCTCCTCAAGAGCAGACAGCCAAATGTAGCCCCCGATCGGGGCTAATGGTCAGGGCTGGTCTGGCAAACACGGGTTTCGAACCGCATCCCTAATAGGCAGCCACACTTGTATAGGACCAGCCTATATAAATCAAAATAAATTATTTCTTTCTTTTTTACACAGAGAGTTGTCAATGCCTGGAACAGCTTGCCAGGTCGGTGGTAGAGGCAGAAACACTTGGGCTATTCAAGTCCAGGCTAGATGTAGCACTGGACACTCTTTAGATTAGGACATGACGAGCCTAGATTGGCTGAACGGCCGGTTCTCCTCATATACGTTCTATAAATTACATGACAGTGGGTAGTATGTGTGGTGGCAGGTAAATGTTCAATTTAGACCCTGTATATGCATGGCGTGTGAAGTGAGTGCATTAACTCCACTGTGTATGAGCATGATGTGATTGTGTACATCTCCAAATGTCCTTTCAATGAATGCTGAGTATGTGCTTGGTACCTAGTGGTGTCTCGTGTCGACCAACGGCTTCAAAATGAATTTCCACAGTACAATGGACAATAAAGGTATTGTGCCGTATATCCAAGCTGCCAACACACTGCCTCCAATGTTATCAGTCATGTGACATCACCACATAGCATAAAGGCTAAACTATGAGGACAGGGTGCAAGGCCAGGGGTAGGGGAGGAGGTGCGCTGGCTCTAGGGTTGCCAACTGTTCCGTATTAGCTGGGACATCCTGTTTTTGGGGCAAATTTGGCTCGTCCCGTAGGGGATGTTCCTTGTCCCGTATTACAAAATACCAATCAGACATCAAAAGAGAATCCCATCATATTGTTATGGTGTAAATAAGTTCAGTAGTAATGAATGTTAGATTAGCCACTAAGTAAGCTTGAGGGCTGCCATTGTTATTGTTATGTGTTCAGTCTCCCACGATTCCTTGTATGTCAGTTCCCCATCTCCCCTTGTGTCATTGAGTGGTTTAGTGTTGTAACTGTGACTGTGTTTGTATGTCTAAGAAGTGACCCCCATGAGTTTCTCGTGTCCTTGGTTCTGCCCTGTGTCTCTAAGCTTTGTTGTAATAAAGCTGGTAGCGCGATCATGGAAAAACTAACTTTCTTGAGTCTTCCTTCAGCAGTCGCCGTTACAATATACAATATGTGTTGATTTACATCCATACACATTTTGCCCCATGTGCCCTGCCTTATGTCCCGTATTTGGATGACAGAAAATCGGCAACCCTAGCTGGCTCTTACCGGGCACGCAGTGATGTTCTGGGTCCACAGGTTCATGTTGGAACTGTCCTCGATGGTGGTGCAGCGCCTCTGTTTCCGGTCCCATCCACAGTAGGGGTCTCGGGACTCCAGGCACAGCCTACAGACAGAGGAACCAGACATGGCCAGCGCTCAGTGGAGAGGTCCCGGAAGCAAAAACAAAACCCACTTCTACCTCCTTCGTAACATGGAGTTGACTACAGGCCCATAGGCGGAGGGTGTGTAAACCTGGTGAAAGCTTATGGGCATGGCGATTTATACATACATGTATACAATTAATACAAATATACTGTATATATAAAATGCAAGTTAGCTCACTCAATCCACTGCCTACTGCAGAGGTAACTATGCTGGCCGGCTGTCGATGATTGCTACATGGTTATTAGGCTATTAACGCTAGTTAGCTAGCTAGTTCAGTGCTCCAGTCTCATCCAACAACGCGTTGTCGTGTCAGTGAAAGCGGCAGTCAACAACCTAGCCATGTTACCCTCAAAGTTGAACTATTCATCACGGACTCACGGAGCCATTCTGGACACACACACACTCCAATAATGCCAATAAAAAGTTATAAATTATCTGTGTGAGAATTAATAGGCAAGCCTTATATTACACCTGGCACCTAATTGAATAAGTAGCCTACACTGGTGTACCGCTAGAGAATATTCATTCTTTTATTTTACTGAAGATTAGCACAGACACAAAACTCAGACAACTTGACTGACTTTACTTACTCAAACTAGTGGGGTCCGGCAGTGGGAGGCAAACGTGACATTATATAGATATTCAACTCACTTTTAGTGAGAATGAATGCAGAGAATGCGCATGCGTCTAGACATCCAGGCTTTACCCTGCGGTTGGTTTACCCTCCGCTCCACCTATGAGCAGTAGGGGTGGGCAATACCACAAAATTTGGTTTCGATCCGATACCAAGTAACACCAGGGCCAGAATCACCGATACTGATACCGATCCTTTTTGTTATTAAAAGCGGCTAATGTACTTTCATGTAGGGGAGAGCAATGTGTCATGATTTATGAGGTGAATGCATCATTAATAGGCCACTTCTGAATACATTTTCATTACCACCAAATGATTTGCCAAACATTAAGCATTTCTTTTTAGGTTCTTTTCAGGTTTGAGGTATATTCTTTTTTTCAATCCCATTAAATTAATTAATTTAGATACATTTCAATGGGCTGAATATATTATTTGGATGTCTGAATATAGTCAGCTACAGTAACAGCTAATGATAACCAACTACAGTTTGAAAATGTAACATTAACCAACGCTGAAGATCCAATTTGACTAAAATATTAATTTCACTACTATATACCTGGATATTTCCTGCCTCTCTGAAAATACTCTGCCAGTGAACTCTGTCTCGCGGGTCCGGCTGCTGGGGCATTCACCTCCTCCTCCCTTATTTTCTGTTGCAGCTCCAAGTTCTCTTGCTCGTGGTTTTTTCTGATGTGCTTAAACAAATTCATGTTGCCACAGTCGCGAACAGCCTTCCTACATACATCGCAGTTTGCAACGTTTTCATTCAGAGCTGTGAAATAACTCCAAATGATGCTCCTCTTTCGTTCAGCCATCAGTGAAACTATGTGTTTAGTTCTCTGAACTAAAGAGGAACAGTCTAGGTGAGCGCTGCGCACATGTTGTTTGATAGTGAGTGCACACAACAGCAGCAGAGAAGCAAAGAGTGCATGCACTAAGAAGTGTGTTCATGTGCCCAGAGCGTGATCTAACATTACACTCTTGTCGGAAGATGACAACAGAACGTTGTTTGCAGAGACAGTTTCTCTACTCTTTGATGAAATAAAAATGGGTAGGCTACAACATAGAAGAGAGAGACGGAACCGTTTTTTTGTATCGATCCTATTGACGCTAGTATCAATACTCAAAACAAGACTTAGTATTGGTAGTATCGGTACTTTTGGTATCGATCCGCCCAGCCCTAATGAGCAGGCCCGAACACAGACCTCTCCCTGGATGCTCACGGTATCCCGAGCGGGGCGAATAGCCAGGGAGGGGTAAACAAAATCGGCATGTAATCCCCGCCGCCGAAACGCGGCGCGCTGAAACATGCCCCTTCGGTGAAATGATGCGTTATCTGTAAACTTCCAGAAAAGGCACGGGCTTAATCGAGGAGTAATTAAAACATGTTAAACCTGTTAATGAAATGAGTCTAATCAGAGCCAATCCCAGCTGCGATGCCTAGGAAATTTAGAGCATGCGGTAACAAGAGCAGGCCTTCCCTTTGCACACCCCTCTCTATTTGGCAAAAATCCACCTCTTCTGACTCCGTACATTTTTGCTAATTGTCATCACTACTGCTAACATGTTTAATACTGCATTTTGTAATATGTATCTATGTTGAGGACTGTCCAAAAAAATATATATATAACTTTTTTCTTCCTTCCCTGTGTTACAGGTACGGTATGCAGTGTCTATTACTGTATTACGACACTGATCTCTTGCACAAACTATGATTGATCTTACCATGTATTAATGCACATCTTGTAAGTCACTCTGGATAAGTCTGCTAGATGCCAAAATGTAAAGGTATTTGGCATGGGCCCGCTTGTTCATTCGAGTTCCGCTTCGCTCCGTTCCCCGGCTGGAGGTTTAGGAAGCATTCGGTGTGTTGACATAGCGATTGGCGCTAAATCAGGATCCTGTCAGAGAAGTTTGACGAGAACTTGCAGAATGTTGTTTCTTTTTTCGTAAGAGGGGAGAGAGTTTTCGTAAGAGGCCTCCATTCAGTCAGGACCCTTAGCGCTGCCACCCCCTGCGGTGTGTCGGAGACGACTAGAAGCAGTGGCGCGCAGGTCCCTCGGGCTGTCAGTCACACGGCGGGCCCCCAATGGCTGGGCAGTCCAAGGTGGGACCCTACACTGGTGGCTCTGTGTAGTCGGGGGCGAGGGGGCGAGCCTACTCAAGGCTGGTTTGTTATATGAAGACCATCAATGTTATTTTGAAGGATTCCAGTCCCGGGCGGGGAAAAAAAACAGCAGCAGGAGGTTCCTGTAAACACAGACCGCCTGGCTCGAAACACACTCGGCCTCCTGTCCTGCTCCAGTCAGGCAGTTTGCTTCTACACGCCCCGAGCGTAAAAGCTCCCCCAGACCACCACCCCTGCATTCATTGCTTCAGTTTTCAGAAGCTGTGAAACCCTGACATGGACATTGTACAGGATTCACAGAGAAGAAATCTGGACTGTAGAGAATTCCTCGCAGGATAAAAATGATTTTCAGTAACACACCGTACCTTGGCTGGTCCTGTACGAGTGTGAGCTGCCTATCAGGGACACGGTTTGAAACCTGTCTCTGCCAGACCGGCCCTAGCCTGGCCCCTGGCCAAACAACGTCTGGCCAGGGGGAGAGTGGTCGCCACAAACTCGCTGTGAAGCACGTAAGGGTGTCTCCAGAAAGGGGGTTGGTGAGTTCCATCTCGAAGGACACGGATCATCGCTGGCCTCGGAGAGTAGCTTGTCCCATAGAGACGGGTGGCGAGTTTTGTGGGGGGAGGGTTAATCAATTAAATAGAGGGTATAATTGGCTTCCAAATTGGCGAGAAAATATAAGATTTTCAGATTTGTACTTGCCAACGAACTGCCTATGGGGGCATGACCTGGCGTTAGGGGCCGGGATGGAGGATGCCACCGTGGGTGCATGCGTGGCGGGCGATGTGGAGGGAGGAGGGGGATTGGGAGGGCAGTGGGCAGAGTTTGGGGGGGGACTGTGTGGGATGACAGGCCTTGTCAGGAGGGCCTGGCCCTGGCCCTGTGTGTGTTGTAGTAATCTCCCGCTCCTGCAGGGCAGTGACCTAATCCTGCTGTAAATTGCACCACGGGGAGGGATATCCGGGAACCACCGCCATCGTTGTGTTGTTAACCTCGCCCGGCTTGGAGCTGAGGGGACCCCAGGGAAAAGGGGTTCGACTGTTACTCTCAACAAGCAGCTCACTGAAATAGGGCACTTTTCAATTTGTCCCAGAGAGTCAGTGGGGTGGTAGTAGCAAGGGAGGGCGGGGGAATTTAGTCACATGACCAGGATCCATTTCTCAGAGGCAGCAATGGACCAAGGGGATAAGGACACAAAACAATTATGTGCCTTGGGTCGGGAAGGGGGGTAGAGGGGATGGAAAGGCAGTCATCTGAATCATCTGCGATGGAGCGGAATTTGTGCAAGTCATCAGGACAGAAGGATGGCGGGAGGGTCGGTGGGTGGGGTGGGGAGTGTGCTGTGTGTCAGGGATCAAGTGGCATGGCGAGCGGCCGGCTGGCTGTTTTTTTCCTGATGGAGCTGGCTCAGCATCACACTGGCAAGAACGTGAGCTGAGAGACGGGATTACGCCCAAACCCCGCTCCTGCTGCCTCGTCCTCGCCTGTGGCCAGACGGGCTCTCATTTCGGCTCCCACGCTGCCTGTCGGGGACGCGGTTCGAAACCCGTCTCTACCAGACCAGCCCTGGTCATTTGGCGGCGTTTGGCTGTCTGCCTCAGGGGGAGGGGGAAGGGTGAGCCGGCTCGGGTCCGACGTGAAGCACGTAAGGGAGTCTCCAGAACGTGGGTGGGCGAATTCCGTCTCACGAGCGGCGGATTCGTGTGGGGCGGGTAAATCGAAAATAAATAGAGGGTGTAATTGGCTGAAACAATTATTATATTTTTTTTTAAGACAAACTGGTGGGGGGTGAGTTTCATTTAGGCAATCGTTTCCAGGGCAACGTTATGATGACATTTTTGATGACTTTGTCAGCACAATTGTGCACAATTTGTAATGAGATGCTGAGATGTGAGATGCTGACTGTGATCTGGGGACTTAATGCATTCTCTGCGTGGGGAGTTTATGGATGTATCCTTTGTGCCATTCAGATGAGAAATCAGAGAAAAAGAATGATGTTTGCAGAGTGCTCTCGTGGTAGAGTTCTAACATCCGAGCACCACCGATTACTGTCGTCGAAAGGAAGGCCCTTGGGGAAGCGGCCACAGAGCAAATCCATTTACCCTGAAAATGTGCCCCTCCCTGCTATCTCATTAATTATAGCAATCTTCTCCCACGGACGTCCAGCAATAAAAGCAGCCACCCGTTACAGCTCTCGACACTGTGGAGATGCGGAGACGCACAGTGAAGCTGAAAGGGCCTGGTGCTGGAAATGAGCTTTAGCTACACACACACACACACACACACACACTCACACACACACACACACACTCATACGCACTACACACACACACACTCACACACACACACACACACACACACACACACACTCATACGCACTCACACACAGACACTCACACACAGACACACACACACACAGACACACACACATACACACAGACACACACACACAGACACACACACATTCATACACACACACACACACACACACACACACACATACACACACACACACACACACACAGACACACACACACACATTCATCACACACACACACACACACTCACATGCACACACACACACACACACACACACACACACACACACACACACACACACACACACAAACACTCACACTCTCAAACACACAAACTCACACACGCACACACACACACACACACACTTGGCGACCGCGTCAATGTCATCTGCACTCGTCCCTTTCAAATAAACGAAAAAAAAACCTTCTTTTTTTTTAGGAACGCTGAGCTGCCAGACGGGCACATGAATGGGACACAACGGGAAGCAGGTCAGGTCCTGCCCCAAACCCCCTCCATTTTATACATCCCTTTAAAAAAACATCCAATCGAAGGCCCCATGGTACGCAATGCACTGATTGTTTTTGGGGGGGGTTACTTTTGTTCCTTTTTCCCCGTAATTGAGAGGCCTGCAGAAGGCCATTACAGGGGCAGATTTACAGCGTGGCCGGAGGGCAAGGTCGGTAGCAGAGCTCTTTAAGATCACGCGAAAGGCTGTCGCTGCACAAGCCCCTATAATATCGCCTAAAGATTCTCTTCCCATTTTGACTGCTCAACAATTTCACAATGGGCCAGCGTGAAAGTAAATTAGTCCTGTGCCGGGTTCGGTCGCAGATGTATCGTTTTAATTCAGGGGCCGCGAGAGCGGTTGCCTGGCCATCTGCTGATAAAGACAGTTACGTGAGCAGTGTGTGTGTGTGTGTGTGTGTGTGTGTGTGTGTGTGTGTGTGTGTGTGTGTGTGTGCATGTTTGTAGATGCAAGTGCATGTTTGCAAGTGTATGTGTGTGTGTGTGTGTGTGTGTGTATGTGTGTAGAAAGGCACGTGCGTGTGTATGCGTGCGTGTGTGCATGTGTAGATGCGCGAGCGTGTGTGTGTGTGTGTGTGTGTGTGTGTGTGCGCGCGCCCACTATAGCAAAACAGTAAGTGGTAAAAGGTGGCTTATAAAAATGGTAAAGAGAATGCGCAGCAAAGTTAAATCAACGAATAAACCAACGTGGTTCGACGACAGGCGGAGCGCGATAAATCTCTGTGGTTTGTCCGAGCCATAATGGATGTTTAAAAGGATATTGAGAGCTGTAAAAGCCACTGTCCTTTCCTTTACAGGCCTCTAAAGGGAAACAAGTTATTGCCTCCTGTTTTTACTGCACATCATCAACACTGTAAACACAGCCAGAGAAGGGGCAGGGCGCATTCCCAGGGAACGTTACCGAGGCAGGGGGTCAGGGCAGGGATTTGTGGGGTAAGTTCTGGGGCTAATGCGGAGTGCACCCCGGCAGGCCACACTCCCACACTCCCACACTCCCACACTCCCACACTCCCACACTCCCACACTCCCACACTCCCACACTCCCACACTCCCACACAGTGCACCTTTGTCACTAAAGTGGTATGTTTCAAAGACAAGCTGCTAACCCTAACCCTACACCCTACCTCTAACAATAACCTTAAGTGTAAGACAGCTGGAATGAGGGTTGGACTCTTTCCGCCGTTACTATGGGGACTCAGTCAAACCTCGCGAGAGTTGGACAAAGTAGGGAAAAACAGGGCTACTATCCATTACCCCCACACAGGGGTGGAGAGGGGCCAGGCCTCTTTCGCACCCCCCGCACACCAGGGCCAGATAGAAATGTTGTCGTTAGCCGAGGTAGCCACCGTAGAGGGGTGTAAATGCTTTTACAGCAACCTGCCATCTGCTCATCCTCTTCAGTTATATAGGGGGTTCTCCACAGGTTTACTGTGGCACCATTAGCTGGCCTGATCCATCCCTGTGGAAGGAATTGCTTTGATGTGGAAGTGTGACGGAGCGACAAGTCCTGGCAGGCCTCGCCCACTGCTCTGAGGCACTTGTAACGATTGCATGGGGGTGAGGATGTGGGTTGGGGGGGGGCACATCACTGCCTGCCCCTGCCTGACAACAAGTGTCCTGGGATGACTTCAAAAAAGATGCTTGTTACCGGCCGCGCCAGTATCGGCTATGGCCGGGAGTGCCACTAGGGGGCGGCAATTGGCTGTCCGCCCCAGGGAGGGGGGAGGGAAGCCAATATGAGTTCGCTGCATTTAGGAGTGGCTCTGTGTGTACTGGAGTTGCAGTCGACGGCTTGATGAGTGCCGGCTCGGAGGAGACGATACTTCGCCTTTGTCACTGCCGGTCTCAGAACTACGGCAGCAAACTCACAATACGAGGGGGGGCTTGACATGAAAAATAGAGGGTGTAATTGGCTACCAAATTGAAGTGAGATCAGGAAGGATCTTAGGATCTCATCTCACCCCCTCCCCCGTAAGCTCAAGATGGGGGAGTGGGGCAGGCCAGAGGGCATTGGAATATTAATAATGACAATCCTAATCGGCCAGTTATATGGCCCCCCGTCACAATGAAACAAATTTTGAGAAAGTTTTCTCCCAACATCTGAAAACAAGTGGGAGAGAGGGAGAGAGGGGGGTAGATATATTGCCCTTCTGGAGGATAAATCAAGGCTGGGGTAGAAATTGCACTAATTTTGGCACCCCGCCAGACGAGAGAGTGAGAGTGTTAAAAGCAAAACATTCCGCAACTGGCAATAAATACTTTCAGTTTGTGATTACTTTCCCTCCCCTCCCCTCCTCACACTCTCTGCAGCGGGCACATCTTAGCCCCACAATGAGCAGGCCTTAACCGCTGTGTGTTTTAGCACTCCGATGACAAGCTGGCAGCAATAACAAGCTGTAAATTGTGTCTGTTTGCCTGAGGGGGGGTAAGGGGTTGGGGGTGCAAAAATGAGAACTGCTCACAGACAGGCAGTAAAAGCTGCAACAGCCCTGGAGTCCAGGAGCTTTGCTCTCTCGACAGACCAAAGGCTTGCTAAAGGTGATCACACGAAGAACTTTGTGGTAAGAAATGCATTGGGGCTTGCAAGGGGTGATTAGGTTAGCCTCCGATGTAGAGAACCAGTTTTGTGGGGATCCGACCCAAGCATTGTGGTTGACAGGACACCGTGGTTGACTCAGTGGTAGCTTTCAAACTTAACTTAACAGCCAACCCATGCAGGGGCAATCCAAAAACATGGTCGATGACTACATCCTGCTCCTTAAAAGAGTTTCCAGTTTTTCCTCCAAATTTACTCGAAGTATTTCGATTTACCCTCCCTACACGAGGCAAGCTGATTCTCAAAGGGCAGCGAACTCCGCTTCCTTCAAGACAGAATTCGCCCACCCACGTTCTGGAGACTCCCTCACATGCTTCACAGCGAACACGACGGCTCACCCTCCCCCCTATCCCTGGAGTGGACAGCCAAATGCCACCCCCGATCGGGGCTGACGACCGGAGCCAGTCTGGTAGACAGGTTTTGAACCTACCTCAGCTTCCACTGAACCATTTACCTTACCTATTGAGCTGACGGTGGGGCGACACAAAGAACATTTTCCCCTGACTTATGACACATGCCATTTAGCAGCTACTTTTATCCAAAGCGACTTACAGTAGTGAATGCATAAATTTTTCAGTATACACCTATCAGCCACAACATTAAAACCACTGACAGGTGAAGTGAATAACATTGATTATTGAAAAATGGGCAAGCGTAATGATCTGAACAACTTTGACAAGGGCCAAATTGTGATGGCTAGACGACTGGGTCAGAGCATCTCCAAAACAGCAGGTCTTGTGGGGTGTTCCCGGTATGCAGTGGTTAGTACCTACCAAAAGTGGTCCAAGGAAGGACAACCAGTAAACCGGCGATGGGCGCCCAAGGCTCATTGATACGCGTGGGGAGCGAAGGCTAGCCCGTCTGGTCCGATCCCACAGAAGAGCTACTGTAGCACAAATTGCTGAAAAAGTTAATGATGGCTGTGTCAGAACACACAGTGCATCGCAGCTTGCTCCGTATGGGGCTGCGTAGCCGCAGACCGGTCAGAGTGCCCATGCTGACCCCTGTCCACCGCTGAAAGCGCCTACAATGGGCACGTGAGCATCAGAACTGGACCATGGAGCAATGGAAGAAGGTGGGCTGGTCTGATGAATCAAGTTTTCTTTTACATGATGTGGATGGCCAGGTGCGTGTGCGTCGTTTACCTGGGGAAGAGATGGCACCAGGATGCACTATGGGAAGAAGGCAAACCGGTGGAGGCAGTGTGATGCTCTGGGCAATGTTCTGCTGGGAAACCTTGGGTCCTGGCATTCATGTGGATGTTACTTTGACACGTACCACCTACCAAAACATTGTTGCAGACCAAGTACACCCCTTCATGGCAACGGTATTCCCTGATGGCAGTGGCCTCTTTCAGCAGGATAATGCGCCCTGCCACACTGCAAAAATTGTTCAGTAATGGTTTGTGGAACATGACAAAGAGTTCAAGGTGTTGACGTGGCCTCCAAATTCCCCAGATCTCAATCCGATCGAGCATCTGTGGGATGTGCTGGACCAACAAGTCCGATCCATGGAGGCATCACCTCTTACAGAACTTAAAGGATCTACTGCTAACGTCTTGGTGCCAGATACCACAGGACACCTTCAGAGGTCTTGTGGAGTCCATGCCTTGACGGGTCAGAGCTGTTTTGGTGGCCAGAGGGGGACCTACACAATATTAGGCAGGTGGTTTTAATGTTGTGGCTGATCGGTATATGTAGTCCCAGTAGGAATTGAACTCACAACCTAAGTGTTGTCAGCGCCGTGCTCTACTTACTGAGCCACACAGAGCCACATATACACCACCTCTACCTACTGCTCTACCTACTGAGCCACACAGAACCACATATAAACCACCTCTACCTACTGCTCTACATACTGAGCCACACAGAACCACATATACACCACCTCTACCTACTGCTCTACATACTGAGCCACACAGAATCACATATACACCACCTCTACCTACTGCTCTACCTACTGAGCCACACAGAATCACATATACACCACCTCTACCTACTGCTCTACATACTGAGCCACACAGAACCACATATACACCACCTCTACCTACTGCTGTACCTACTGAGCCACACAGAATCACATATACACCACCTCTACCTACTGCTCTACCTACTGAGCCACACAGAACCACTAGGCTGTGATCACACTAGATCCCCTCAGACTGCATTAGTTGCTAAAGTAATGACAGGTGAAGT
Organism: Aldrovandia affinis; assembly: GCA_029706075.1. NCBI lineage: Eukaryota > Metazoa > Chordata > Actinopteri > Notacanthiformes > Halosauridae > Aldrovandia > Aldrovandia affinis. Next base: position 3,995,990 of record JAINUG010000040.1, on the reverse strand, counting down.
TGATAGATCTTGCAGGAGAACTTGGTTGGCATTATGCTCCAGCCAAACGAATTGCAGCCTTAGAAAAGTAAATTAGTTTCTCCGCTGTGAAGCGCAGGGGCCGTGCTCGATTGGAGTCAGAGGAAGTGGAGATTGGGGAGGTCAAATGTAATTATAACAAAAGCACAGCCAGACTCACCAGCGACACACAGAGGAGCACTTTGCACAGAATACATTCATAAATGGCTCTTGTTAGCCAGTTCAGCATGAAGATAAGCGGGGGTCTAATCTGTCCTGTGTGGCAAAAAAAACCCACACACACACACAAACTGGAGACAAACAAAATACTTTTAAAAACTTGTTGAAAAACATTGCTTTTTTTGAGCCAATGGAAATTAATTAATAATGCTTCTCAAATTCAGTTCTCTCTCCATTCTGTCCCAGCATCCCCTTTGAGTCTGTTTCTTAGGGAACGGGAGGGACATGGATGAGTCTCTCGTTTGTCCGAAGTGCACAACTACTGTCATTCAGTCCTGGTCACAGTCCTGACCTTGCCCGTTCCAGAGTGAAGCCAATTCTGGGATAGGGAGGATATTTTTAAAGACCAAGCGGGAACAAAACACTGTAGACCATGACCCATGAATACACCACCTCAAAATGGAACCAAGATATTTAACCCTGAACTCAAGCAGCTCTTCGCCTTGAAATACTAAGAATTACGAACATCTATTGCTGTGAATGTGGGGTGCACGCACACACACACACAAACTCGCTTAAACATTCTGCGAGATGCAGTCCCTTTAAACAACATCACAAAGAGTGCTTCTGTGATAGTTTCGGGGGGTTACGTCCCAAAGGAAAGGAAATATGCACAGGAGAGCGCTCAGTTCCCTCCTGATTACACTAGAAGCTGAGCGTAAGTGAAAATCTGTGGGGACGTATGAAACCGTACTCCCACAGCTATAAGATCTCCATCCTCAAACTTTAATAATATCCTGCTATAGTGATACCCTGGAACTCAGACTCTGATTGGCTTCATAGCAAAAGTACGGAAAAGGGTGTGTGTGTGTTTGTGTGTGTGCCTGTTTGTATGAGTGTGTGTGTGTATGTATGTGTGTGTCTGTGTGTGCGTGTTTGTGTGTGTATCGGGGGCGCAGGGGTGTTGATTGGGTTTTGCTGAGCCCAGAGGTGGGCAGACCAGCGAGGTGATTATTCCACAGAACGGCCATCTGGTCCAGCGCTGGGCTGTGCTTAATGGAGGGGGTAACTCTAACGGCCTCTGTGCAGGAACAGGGGGGCTGGGCGTTATCCAGAATCACTCACAGCTGGATACCGCTGTCCCTGCGGGCTCCAGAGGTCCTCTCTCCCCCGAATGGAAAGGCAAAGTGCGGACGTGGAGCAAGCGGGGAGGTGACAGCTCTGGAGTGGCCCGTCTCTCTCTCTCTCCGAGCCCGGGGGTGACTCACAGTCTAACGCCGTCTCACAGAGGAGAAGTGCTTTAGCGTGCGGCGGGCGCACTGCACTTGAAAAATGAGTGACGGACGGATGTTGCAGGGAGAACAGAAGAGCGGGAGCGTGGAGAGATCTCTATCGCGGCTGCGTGAAGTCACGCGTGTGCTGGACCTGTCAGAGCTGGAGGCGATTCAATCCTGGAGAAAGCCTTGGTCTCTCTGCGGACCTAATGAACGGATTTCCACTCATCACCCACTCAATCTAACCAATTTAGCTCCGCTCCAAAGCCCTGCGTTAGTGATGTCAGGGGCCTAATGGGACCTGAGGGAGCTGAGGGAGCTGCTGGATTTGGGCACTCCAGGACCGAAGCGTGGAGTAGCTCTGCATTTGAACTTCCGACCTACAACAAGAATACATCTCTCTCTCCCCCTCCTGTCAGGTTTAATCCCCATGCAGCACTGCTGCGCGTTTGGTCAGGTTGATTCCCCCCCTCAGCCACTCTGCTGGGCCAACTCCCCCTCCCTCAATGCTCTGAACGGTGTGCCAAATGACCTCTGACCTTTCTCCCTGGAAGGGGTCCCCATAGTGACAGTCATTTGGACATTTGGTCACCAAACGATTTACATTTAAGGCCAGACGCACCCGAGGTATAGGGGAAAAAATCCTGATGTCACATCTTAAATTTGGTCAGTGTATTAAACATGTAAAGATACACATTTCTTGTATTAGCACTTTTCTAAAAATTTATATTTAAATATGCAAATTAGGCACACAGTCGTTAAATATGCTAATTTATGCAAGATAGAGTGAGTGGCTAACTTTTTTTAATCTCGTTTTGTTAAGACACTTAATATTTAAAAAATACAGAGGGGATTTTGAATATTTGCTTCATACAGTTCAGGAACATACAAGATGTAACTGTATGCAAATAAAAACAAATTTTTGCCTGTTCTTAAATCTTAAATAAACAAGATATCAAAAATCCCTGCTGTTTTTATCTTAAGTTGAGATAACAGAAAAAGTATGAGCTAAAAACCAAGTTTTGAGAAAGATTGGCATTGTTGATTAATCGGCATTGACCGGCATGTCATAAAATGTTTAAAATATTTTTTTTTTTTAATTTAATTATGCAGTGTGATAAAATAGATCACAGATAAATGAAATAAAATGGGGGGACCAAAAATGTCCATTTTACTGGGTGTGTCTCAACTTAAGACTTGACAGCAAACAAGCTGAGCACAGGAACACCATTAGACAGGTCTCTAATTAGAGAACTGATGTATGCATCAACTCTGGAAAAATTACACACACTCATATTGCACATGTTATTACACACCTGGTGCCCTATATGCAACCAGACACACACACACACACACACACACACACACACACACACACACAGGACACCTATAGGAGACTAAAGGGATAGCTGACAAGGCATTCTTTGTTACTTTGAGGAAATTGAGCTCGACTTTCAGGGACAATTACTGGCACTTCACCCGGAGAGAGAGTGGGTATCAAAATAGTAACAAATAGCAGGGGGGAATGTCCCGGCTGCCATTAAACACCCTTGAGAAAATAGTCTTAGGAGACACGCAGGCAGCATAGCAGATTTGAGCTCAGAGCTGTAGCTACGCATGTCCATAGGACGCAAGCAAGCTAATCGCTGGTTTGAGAACGCTTGAGGACGTCATGACTGGGGTACAGGCAGGGGTGATTCTAGGATTGTACCTGTAGGGGGGCTCAGCCCCCAATGAGAATGTGAGATGTACACATGCAAAGCACAAGCCTAAATTCATTTTATTCATTTACTGTTACATTCCCCAAACAAAAACACCACAATGGTGGTCACTCTCAAAATTGAAATACCAGTCTCGATCTGTGGTATTTAAAAAATAGATATTAAGTAAAAAAGTTTTTTTTGGAAAAGAATGACTAAACATTTTCAGGGGGGCTGGGATGAAGGACAGGGGGGCTAAAGCCCTCCTAAATAGGGTCTAAAATCACCACTGGGGTGCAGGTACTCACAATTCGGTTCTGTAGTTTGAACATCTCTCCAGGGGGATCTTCAAAACTCTGTTGTTGAGGCCGACGAACAGCGACCTATCGCTGTGGAGGATCTGCAGGCTCAGGATTGGCTCCCGCACACCCGCAGGGAGGAGCTGCATCTCCTCCAGATAACACCCCCGCAGGCTCTTATTGGCAGTGGAGAGGGCCTTCAGAATGGTGCCGTATTCTGATTGGAGGAAGTGGAGGTTAGAAGCTAGTATATATATTTTTTGGCCCCCCGGGTGGTCTAGTGGTTACAACATTTGACACTGGCCACTGTGACTGGGGTTCGATTCCACCGGCCACACCAGTATCAACTCTGGTCGGGAGTGCCACTAGGGGACGGCGGTTGGCTGTCTGCCCCAGGGAGGGGGGAGGGAAGACGATATGAGTTTGCTGTGTATAGGAGTGGCTCTAGTGTACCAGAGTTACAGTCGACGGCTTGGCAAGTGCCGGCTCGGAGGAGGTGGTACATCGCCTTTGTCACTGCCGGTCTCAGGCCTACGGCAGCAAACTCACAATACGAGGGGGGGATTGGCATGAAAAGATAGGGTGTAATTGGGGACTAAATTGGGAGAATATGGGATAAAATCTGAAAAAAATATTTAAAAAATAAATTAAAAAAAGTAAAAAAAAGAAGTTTTGTCAGGTCTCAAGGCAAAACAAAATGGCTGGTGGTATCCTCCCTCACCTGTCCCGATGTACATAACATGGTAGAGGGTGTCGCGGCCCTGCACGATGTCCACCACCAGCTTGGAGAAGCGGACGTTGTCCTGCATGACCAGCGGGTCGATGGAGACGGGCTGCACCACGTCGTTCATCAGGAAGAGGCGCTGGGCGTCCTGCAGGCTTCGCTCCGTCAGGTTCTCGTTGGGGCTGTTGTCGTTGATGGTTCCGCACTGAGCGTGGGGCAGGGAGAGCCACAGTGAGCCAGAACAGAGAGCATATATATGTGCCATTTAGCACACGCTTTTATCCAAAGCCAAAATCGCGCTAAAGTACGGTGCGTTAGACCGCTACGCTATCCGCCGCCCCCTCACTTCTCTTTTTCATAAAAACTAGGAGGAAAAGAGGAGACTGGTGATTTTCATATTTTGAATGTTCACCTCGTCATGGGTTTTTCCACAGCTTCCATTATTGACAGGATGTTTTCCGGCGTTGAGGAATGGCACCAAAGACATGGCGATTTACCTGGAAGTTGGGGATGGGGTTGGGCGTGGGCAGCCAGGTGGAGCGTGGGTTTTCCTGGTACCGGAAGGGCCCGTTGAAGGCCTGGGTGATGGCGCTGAGGTTGAACGCACAAACTGCTGAGGCGGCGATGCTGTTCCTGTGACAGACAGAGAAAGAGAGAAAGAAAGAGATAGATCGAGAAAGAGAGGGAGGGAGAGACAGAGAGAGGGAGAGAAAGAGATAGATAGAGAGAGGGAGAGAGGGAGGGAGAAAGACAGAGAGAGAGAGAAAGGGAGAGACAGAGAGAGAAAGAGATAGATAGAGAGGGAGGGAGAGAGAGAGAGAGAAATGAATAACCTGACAGGGAAGCAGGCAGATGAATATGGTGTCAGGGAGGTTATCTCTGTTACAGAGAAATGGATTCCCCTTGTGCAGCACTCCCCCATTTCAGGAGACTATCTCTGTAACACACATTTCCACAGTCTGGTTCTGTAGCAGGCTTAACTGAGCTGTTGGTGTTGGCTCCCCATTTGCAAATGTGTTTGTGTGTGTGTGTGTGTGTGTGTGTGTGTGTGTGTGTGTGTGTGTGTGTGTGTGTGAGCGAATGTGTGTGAGTGTGAGTTAGTGAAGGTGTGTGTGAGTGTGTGGGTATCTCTGTGTAAGAGAGAGACTGAGTGTGTGAGAGCATCTGTGTGTGAGTGTGTATGTAAATAAGTGTGTACGAGAGTCTGTGTGTATGTCAGTGAGTGTGTGTGTGTCTGTGTGTGTGTGTGTGTGTGTGTGTGTGTGTGTATGTGTGTGTTCGTGCGTGCAAGTGTGTGTATGTAAGTGAATGTGTACGAGAGTGTGTGTGTGTCAGTGAATGTGTGTGTGTGTGTGTGTGTGTCAGTGAATATGAGTGTGTGTGTGTGCATGCGTGTGTGTGTGTGTGTGTGTCAGTGATTGTGTACGAGTGTGTGTGAGTATATATGGGAGAGGGGGGGGGGGCAGTGGCAGAGATGGGGGTTTAAATGTGGAGAATTCAGCTGGCATCAGCCGTACCCATTGACACATTTCAGTGTGGATTAGAGCCCACAGCCTGGGCAGACGCTGCTCTGTGGTTAACATCGTTATCCCCGCCATCCACCGTTCCCCCGGGTTCATCACGTGGCCGGGATAATGGCTGTTTTATTTCAGCGCTGGCGTGTGCGATACGGCTCCGCTTGCTCCCCGGGACACGGCTACAGCCCGCGCCACAGACGCCTGGCAATAAAGGCACGCCTCTCGTCCCGGCTCCGGCTGCGCTAATCGCTCGACTCGTTTTCAGTGGCGCAAATGGAAAATAACATTTTCCTCACAAGGCGCAGGATGCTACATCTCAAACGGAACAGATGCCTGAGCTCTCCTTTGTCTTCGGCGGCGCTGAGAAGTGACCTCGAGTGTGTTTGAGGCGTGCGTGACGCGTCGAGTCGAGTCGCGCTGTGAGCGAAGCGAGTTAAGAGTGTGTGCATGAGTGTGTGTGTATGTGCATAAGAGAGTGTGTGTGTGTATGAGATAGAAGTGTGTGCATTAGTGTGAGTGTGTGTGTGTGTGTGTGTGTGTGTGTGTGTGTGTGTGTGAGTGTACGTGTGTGTGTAACTGGAACAGTGCGGTGGAGTGCGTGTGGAGGAGGTCTGACCTCAGTGGCCACCGGCCCCCTCGCCCACCATCTTGAGGAGGCAGGCTGAACACTTACAGCCGAACCTCCTGTCCTCCGAAAAAACAGAGGGGTGTGGCACAGGCGGGGAGGGAGGGCACTGCCAATTGATTGCTCTCCAAATTCCCACCCATCGCATTGTGGCCTGCGGCTGTGCGAGTTGTTTTCCTTTTGGTGAACGTCTTGTCGTGTACATGTTCCCCCGTAAGTGGACGTAGAACTGCACAGTCGAGTGGTGGAAGCCACAGACAAATGAGCTGCAACAACTGTGCCTCCACAAGTGGCCACAGAGTAATGGCTCCCAGACCTGTCCTGTGTGTGTGTGTGTGTGTGAGAGTGTGTGTGTGTGAGAGAGTGTGCATGAGAGAGTGTGTGTGCGCATAAGAGAGTGTGTGCATCATGAGAGTGTGTGTGCGTGTGTGCATAAGAGAGTGTGTGTGTGTGTTTGCGTGTGTGAGTGTGTGTGTGTGTGTGAGTGTGTGTGTGTGTGAGAGAGTGTGTGTGTGTTTCACTGGGCTGCCGGGCTGCCAGGCAATACAATATCAGCTGTGTGTGTGTGAGAGAGAGAGTGTGCGCACGAGTGTGAGTGAGTGTACATGTACGTGTGTGAGTGTGTGTGTGTGTGTGTGCATGAGTGTGAGTGTGTGCGCATAAGAGAGTGTGTGTGTATGAGAGAGTGTGTGCACGAGTGTGTGTGTGCGCATAAGAGAGTGTGTGTATGAGTTAGAGTGTGTGTGCGTGTGTATGTGCGTGTGTGTGTGTGTGTGTGTGTGTGTGCGGTGGGGCCGGGAGGTGCCCAAGAGGTGATTGGTAGAATGGTACATGCGTCTAGCACACCCGGCTCTAGGTGTGATCTCCAGTACTGCCAAAGTTACACATCCTACTGCTCCCGTATGGATGCGTGTCTTCTTTGTGAATGCCTGCATGTAAGGGGGCGAGTGTGTGGAACAGCAACACAACAAACATTTTTTCTTTTAAAAAAGGCTCATCAAAGAGCTGGTTGCTTCTTTCATGTTTCTTTGTCGATCTCTCTGTCCCGTTTATGAACCGCGCTGGTTTTCAACATTAAAGGAAGGTTACGATCTCCGGGTTCAACTCCTTTTCATTTCAAATGGCCCCCTGTCCCATCCCACAGAGACCCAAGACAACGCTCTGTGAAAGGTTCACTCTGAGAATGTTTTCCTGGCTCTCTCTCTCTCCGTCGGTCTCTATGAAATGATGGCTGTGTGATCCAGTCTCAGGGGTTCTGAACACAATGTTTTCAAAAGGGGCAAAAAAAACAAAAAAACATAAATGGAATAAACCCGAAGGAAAGCGTTTGGTTGGAAGCTTTTTATAAATCAGTGCAGGCCCATTGGCTTGGTATGGGCCTAGTCCGTCCAAGCGTGTTCCGGGTCGATTTCCCGAACACATCCCCCCCATTTCAATTCAAGTTTTAACCTCAAGAGGTCAAGCTCCATTTGCTTACAAATGCGAAATGATAACTAATGAAATCAACTGCTGATCGTTTTGTCAGGGGCCATGATCTCTCCGACACTGGGTCACGGGCTTCTTGACCACCCTCTAGAAATTTTTCTAGCGCGCTTGCGTTGTCGTGAGGTGAGCCCCAGAGCCAATCCCCACCCAGGGAGGCATCCGAAAGGTCAGATGAGGGCACCGCCTGTGCTTCGGTCAGCTTGTTTATACTGGAACGAGGTCATAAAAAGACCCTGCCGAATACGACATCAGCTGTGTGTGTGAGAGAGAGAGTGTGTGCGCACGAGTGTGTGTGAGTGTATGTCTGTGTGTGTGTGTGTGTGTCTGTATGTGTCTGTATGTGTGGCAATGCACTAGAGTGTATGAGTTTGAGTGTATGTGTGAGTGTGTGTGCATGAGTGTGAGTGAGTGTAAATGCGTGTGTGCATGTGTGTGTGAGAGCATGTGTGTGTGTGTGTGTGCACACGTGTGTGTGAGCGCATGTGTGTGTGTGTGTGTGTGTATGACTGTGTTTGAGAGAGAGAGAGAAAGAGAGATTCATTCTCGACAGCATGCAGAAGCGCGAAGCCTGATGACAAGGCAATTTTCTGTGCTCCATAAATAGCAGGGAAATCTTTGGGGCACAGAATTGCTGCACAACCTGGGGTTGTGTCCCACAGGAAAATGGAGGCGGCTGGGATTGAACACACAGGCCCTGGGCATAAAGGGGCGGGGGCAGAGAGGGGAGAGGGAGAGGTTAATCTGGATATAATGCCTTCGGCCCTGCCTGTTGTGGGATTTTCCAATCCTGCACACGCTCAGTGAGGTTCCATGCGCTGAAAGCAGTGGAATCTCAGGAGCTGAGAGTCTGGGGTGGGCAGGCGGGCGGGGTCTTGCTACAACTCATGTTTGTGGATTCTGTCCCACTTTGCATTAAGTGGCCCTGATACCTGTGCAGTTACAGTGTAAGAGTGTACCTACTGTGTACTTACAACTTTGTTACATAGGTGCTTACAACTTTAAAACCAGTTTGTGGTTTAAAATAGTTACACATGCATAACCACTTGTATGGTTAATGTAAGTACACACATGTAACAAGAAATACATAACAAAAAATAGAATTGTGTAACAGTGAATCAATGCTTGTTAGTTACCAGGTGAGTTGTCACCAGCGCTCCATTGACCATTGACCCATGTTTTGGACGATACCTTGAGTGGGAAGTTCCTTGCGTTGATTCATTTGTTTTATTTATTTGTTTCAGATTTTTTCCCGTTATTCTCACAATTGAGTAGCCAATTACACCCTCTATTTGTTTCGATTTACCCTCCCCACACGAGTCTACTGCTCGTCTCTACAGGCAAGCTAATTCTCAGAGGGCAGCGAACACCGCCTCCTTCGAGACGGAATTCGTTCTGGAGACACCCTTACGCGCTTCACGGTGAACTTGGGCCGGCTCGCCTTCCCCCTTCCCCCTGGGGCGGACAGACAAATGCCACCCCCAATCGGGGCTGACGACCAGGACCGGTCTGGTAGAAACGGGTTTTGAACCGCATTTCTGACAGGCAGCCACACTGTATCGGACCAGCCAAAATACAGTGCGCGTTAGACTGCTACGCTATCTGTAGGAATATCAAATCAATGTGTTTTTCTGAAGGACCAATTTTGTGAGTCACAATCCCCCAATGACCCGCAGCAGTCTTCTGCCTATACCTTATATATATATAGAGTACCTTGCATCTGAGAAAATCATATTAACTTCAATGTTTCAACCTCACTGGGTACTTCCTTCCCAGCAGAATCAAAAAGCACCTCTCAGCAACCATATACAGCAGAGGGCAGAAATTTAAACAGGCCACAGATTACATATGAATATTTTTACTGCATAGCAACCACATGCACTGGCGCTACACGCTGAAACAATGACATTCTGAATTTCAAGGACAAGGTTATTTACGCTATGCCCGTTTTTGAGCCTTCGTCATTCCATGCACTTTTTGACAAAAGGACGCACTTATCCATTCAAAAGACAGATGGACAGCAGGGCACACAATGTCGTCATGTGATGCACAAAAAAGCAGACAGAATCCATACAAGACTGTTGAGTAAAAGCCGTTTCCCTGATGGCAAAGCAAAAATCTGTCAACGGGTGCGGATAAGATATTGAATTATTGCAAGGGGCCACGAAACTCATTTCAAAGTTCTATGTGCCTGAAAATGGTGGTGAGGAAAAAGTGTTGATTTGTCTTCGGAGGGAACGCACGGTACTGGAGTTAAGCCGGCCACAGTCATTACCCAGAGACCCCTGTCACAAAACAAAATAATAAAAAATAACAAAACATTTTATTATTGTATATATATTATTGTATGAAATGCACTTTTCATTAAAAGTAAATCTCAGGGGGCGGTATCTTGGCTGGTCCGATACGAGTGCGGCTGCCTATCAGGGACGTGGTTTGAAACCCGTCTCTACCAGACCGGCCCTGGCCGTTAGCCCCCCGATTGGGGGCGGCGTTTGGCTGTCAGGGGGGAGGGGGGAGGGAGAGCCAGCACGAGTTCATCGAGGAGCAGGAAGGGCATCCGTGGTCGGGTTCCGTCTCAAAGGAGGCAGATCTATCGGCCTGGGAAAAATTGTCTCCTTACCCGGAGAATAAGCGGTGGACTTGTGAGGGAGGGTGAATTGAGATAAATAGAGGGCATAATTGGAAACTAATTTTTTTATTTTTTTATTAGAAACTATAAATACTTTTTTTTTATTTTTTTATCTCAAGGCATAAGACAAAGAAACAAACACAAAGATGCATAAAAACAGACACCAAGTTAAGAAAAGGCCTTGTTTAAAAAAAGGACGTTTTTTGGGCCTGATTTAAACGTGCCCAGATTCTGTGGTTCCCTCAGGTGGTTGGGGAGAGAATTCCACAGGCGAGGTGTGGCCGAGCAGAAGGCCCGATCCCCCCATGGTGCGGGGCTTGTTTCTGGGGCTATGGAGGAGCAGGCTATTGCTAGATCGTAGGTTGCAAATGGAGTTTTGGGGGGTGACCAGTTCCTTGAGGTAGGGGGGAGCATTTCCATGGATGCACTGGTAGGTCAGGAGAAAAGACCGACACCCCCTCCTCTAGGACACACCTCGAATACCACGGTGTCAAGCGTCACCACTGAAGTCAGCCTCTGTGGGACCTTAGCCCACCCTGAGCTGATTGAAAGAGATACCAACAAGAACTAACTAAAAAGGGGCCTGCATGTTTACAGACTTAAGGAACCCTAGCTTTTATTTAAAAATAAAATTTTTTTTAAAAAAACACTGAAGGTTGCCAGCTCTTTCAAACGACAATATCAAACAAACAAGTTCCACAGTCCCCTGTCAACTCCGGGGAGCACCGCTTGAAGGTGTCCAATCTATTTCAGAGAGATGGGTACACTATTATTAGGACTGCATTAACATATTCTATGACCAGGGGTGCACATAAGTGGTACGCCAGTACGCAGTTTGCATTCTCAAACATGAATCGCGTCCTCAAATGTTAATTGCGTACCAAGCAAGACGACAAACTTTTGAAACATACGCGACTTTAAAGTTTGATCAGTCCTCCAGGACTGGCGTGTATGCAGGTTTTGTTTTGTTTCTACCAATTACCCTGGCTCAATTAACTAATTGGTTGGATACACCAATGCTGGTTCAGTTGTAGATAAGACCACAGTAAAATGTTTCATATGGAAACACAAGAACAGTGTTCAGCTGTCACTCATGGTCTTATGAAGAAATTTAGCTAAAATGTCAGATCACGTAAATGATTTGGCGAATTAAATACTTACGCACAGAAGATATGGCCCTCTTTGTGTCCCCCTGGTTTAGGCCTATGTCACAGACTGGCATTGGACTTTTTTGGGGGGTCCACACACAGGGTGAGTAAGGGCCAAGGGGGGCAAAACTGGACTCCATTTTGGTGCATAGGATACTCTGTAAGTCCTGAAAATGTGCTTCTGGAAAATGGCGGAAGGGAAGGCCTTCACACTTCTTCTCTGAGTAGCATGTCTGCTCGGATTACACGATGCCCCAGAGTCATTTCCTCCTCTAGTGAAGTGGATGATACAGAAATCCTTAAAGAAAGGCTCTGTATCCGTCAGCCATGACTGGTGGTGTACTTAAACACACATGGATATCCCCCCTCACCCCTCCCTGCAATGGAGGTTGATTGGAACCACAGGGGCCGAGGGGCAACATTCGGCCACGCTGACTGAATTGAACTCATCTTTGCGGTTGCTTGGCTGCATCGTGGTTGTTTTTTAAAGGTCTGAGGAAAAACCCTGAGGACTGACTACAGACAGGGAAATGTGAAGTACAACAAAACAAAAGTGGGGGGAAAAACAAATGCTTTCGGGGGTCAATTTTGCATAGTCTTTTTCGAACGTTTATTTAGACAGCTTAAAATTGAACTTGAATTGAGATTGAGGGGATTGTTTTCTTCCATTACACTGACAAAATTACGTGTGCACATTTTGGTGCATTTCGGACAACAACAAAAAAAAAAAAGCTTAAGGCTCCAAAGGGCAAGTTTGATAGTTTTCTAAACAAAAAGGAAAAAAAATGGCAGACAAAAAAAAAAAGGCCCACATCTGAATAACATCACAAGTTGTAAGATACGACGGATGGTAAGAGGTTTCTTACGGTCCGGTGATCACGGTACCCATATCTGCATAGATGACTTCTGTTCTTCATTTATAGGGTTTCAATAGTGCTTAGAAGAGCTCAGGAGAGGACAGAGCAAGCACACATGCGAAAGCTTACATCTCAGGTCCAGATGAGAGGCGTTTAGCGCTCCCTCTTTCGGCACAAAGTCAGGTGGATGGCCTCCCGCCACCCTTTGTACTGCCTGTCTGTTGGTGACCTACTTACATTTGCCAGTGAGAGAGAGAGCCCAATCATCACTAACCAAGGATCCTAATCGGCTTGACGCTGTGCTGCGCATCGATTTTTATCACAATCTGTTTCAGGGGTGCCGGAGGAGGACAAGGTGACGTATTAAGCAAATAAAGGAGAAAGACAGAGAGAGAAAAAATAATATCCTTTTTTTTTTTTTTTTTTTTTAAATACTAACTTTTCTTTCCCTGTGTTACAGGTACGATATGCAACTGTCAACAGTGATACACTGATCTCTTGCACTAAACCATGATTAATCTTACCATGTATAAATGCACTTTTTTGTAAGTCGCTCTGGATAAGAGCTTCTGCTAAATACCTAAAATGTACATATGCCATTTAACAGATGCTTTTATCCAAAGTGACTTACAGTGGTGAATGCATACATTTTTCAGAATATGTTGTCCCAGTGGGAATTGAACCCACAACCTAAGTGTTGTCAATGCCATGCTCTACCTACTGAGCCACAGAGAACCACATATACACCACCTCTACCTACTGAGCCACACAAAACCACATGTAAAATGTAGAAGGAGGAGGGAAAGGAAAAAGGAGCCAGGGCCACTCACACGTTGGTGGTGAAGATGCCGTATATGAGGTCCTGCTCGGGCAGGTAAAAGGTGCTCTGCAGCTCGTTGTAGTAGAAGGGGATCTCGCCGGAGCGCGAGCAGTTGAGCCGCGCCTTCATGAAGGTGGTCCAGGTGTCCTCCAGCAGGAAGCGGCCGCCGATGTCGTTCTTGCAGACACGGGCCACGCGCGAGTACACCGTCTTGCCGCAGTCGTGCTCCACCGCGTTCTCCCGCAGGAAGAAGTAGGTGAAGAGGCCCACGTCATAGGCCGAGATGAAATGTGGCTCTGGGGGGGAAAAGGTGAGGGAGACATTTCCTAATCCAGTCATGTGCTGTCAAACTGCCTCGAGTTACACCAAAAGGCATTCCAGTTAACACATAATGACTTCAAAAGACGGTAATATTACCATTATTATTATTTTTTAACATTTTCTGTTTATGCTTTTATACCCAATTTTTTTCTCTATTTTTAGTTGACAATTATACCCTCTCTTTTTCATGTCAATTATCCCCTCCCTCGTATGAGAGGTCGCTGCCATAGTCCTGAGACCGTTAGTGGGCGATGTACTGCCTCCTCCGAGCCAGCATCCACCACGGTCACCGCAAAACACAGGACCACTCATATATGCAGTGATCTCCTATCGGCTTCCCTCCCCCTCCCTAGGGCAGACAGCCAATTGCCCTAGTGGCACTCTGCTAAAGCTGAACTGGCGCGACCTAGGTGGAATTGAACCCCCCGGTCGCAGTGGACAGCGTAGAACGTTCTTACCGCTACACCACCCGGAAGGCCCTGTAATATTATAATTATTAAGAGAATATAATAATACTCTGAGGCTTAGTTGGCTGTATCAGCACCTTGTGAAAGATTCACCTATCACAGACCTGCATGTGTTTTTTTGGACTTTCATTTCATAAATCTTATTTCTAGGTGAACAAACAAAACAATTCCGCTTATGAATAGTCTCATTTAGGTTAGATATTAAGTTTTAGTGAAGCATAATGCAACATGATGTAAATATCTGGAGTAGTATCTTCCTGCCGTTTACAACAATAGCATACGTCATGTGAAAAGATAGGACTTGAAAACAAACACCACAGGAAACAGACTGGCCTTGAAGATACCCAATTTAAGAATATAATTTATATGGGAATATCAGGGGAATGGCATAAATAACATCTGTACCAATAACAATGATATGGCGTATATTAAAATATTGTTTTACTAATAAAAGCCTCAGTAAATATGACTCACAGATTTCATAGCTACAAAAAGTAATTATGACTGCATGACAAAGGCAATATCCTGTTGTCTGTGGAGTCCTATTATATCCTATTATATTATTATACCCTCAACTTAGCCAAATGTTCAAATTCTAATAAGCTATTTGTGTTTCGTATTGTGTGTTTTTTATACCCTGATTCATATACACTGGACTGGAGGATAACAAGGCACTTCTTATAAGAGCCATGTGTCTTCTTTAGTCCTTATCTTTTAAAAAAGCAGTGATTCTTTTTAAGGGTACAATTCAACCTCGCTACATTTAGTGGATAATTAAAAAAGATGTATGTACGCAGAGAGACAGAGAGTTAGATAGAGAGAGAGAGAGAGAGAGGGGGAGGGAGAGGGAAAGAGAAAAGTTAAATCTTGAATGAATGATTGTCCCTTCTTGCCTGTGCCCAGCAGAGACCGGGGGAGAAAGATGGGGGAAGGAAGAGCGATAGAAACTGACAGTTTAAGCTATGCCTCTCCAAGAAACCTTACTGTAGGCGCCCGACCAAACCTGCCTCCTCTGCTTCCTGAAGTGCTACCATAACCAACATGTTCGCTTATGTTCCATCCTGAATCTTGTGTGCCCAATCACATCCACCTACGTTTTTTCCTACAGTGGCCAACGTGTGCTGAATATCTGGTACCTTATCAGATATAGTGTTGCATAATAACGAACGGACAGCATCCCTTTTTTCACCCAATACAGCTTGCTCTGCTCATTTTTGTACGGTTTACACCCCTGAGCCATTTCCTGAGCAACCACCCCTCAAGCTCAGGTGCCCTACAAAATCCTCCACCTCCATTAACTCCAGTGTTACTATATTCAGTGTTAAATTGGCAGCCATGTCACAGCGCAATACGCCGTGACAACAAATCGTTTTTCCCCCCCCCTAACTCTGCTCAAATCTATTTAGTTGAGGAATTGCAGTATTCAGTACAAGATCATGAAAAAATACTTCTCCAAAATAACAGTTTATTGTGCTATTCACCACCCCCACCCCCTCAACATTTACTGGCTGGCAAATGAATATATAGCAAAACGGCAGTGGGACAAAGTTGCTAAGATGTCACTGCCATGCGAATATGAATTTGTGTCAGTTCGCGTGTGTGTGGACGGGAAACATGACAAACAAATTGCCCACCGCCCTGCTGAAATGAAACCGATTGTTCAATCCTCAAACAGTCCCAGCTCCTGGGAATCCGTGATTCGCACCGGGATCTTTAGCACGCCCAGTGGGAGAAGAGTGAAAGAGTGAAATTGACACAACGTTGTTGTGGTTGTCGTATCGAGGAGGGTGAGAAACCTGGCTTACCATTTACAATTTACAGTTTACAAATGGCGTGCATTTTGAAGTGCCCCCCCCATTCAATCTTCTCCCATGATATTGCGGGGGAGGGACTGTGCTGCTGCGACCCGATATTAAAAAGCTGCTGATGTCGGGGCGGCGGATAGCATCGCGGTCTAACGCACCGTATTTTGGCTGGTCCAATATGAGTGTGCGCTGCCTGTCAGGGATGCCGTTCAAAACTCGTCTGTACCAGACCGGCCCTGGTCGTCAGCCCCAATTGGGGGCGGCATTTGGCTGTCCACCCCAGGGGGAGGGGGGAGGGCGAGCCGGCTCAGGTCCGCCGTGAAGCACGTACGGGAGTCTCCAGAACGTGGGTGGGCGAATTCCATCTCAAAGGAAGCGGAGTTCGCTGCCCTCGGAGAATTAGCTTGCCTTGTAGAGGGTGTAATTGGCCACTGAATTGGGAAAAAACGGGAAAAAATTTGAAACAAATAAAAACCTTTTTTTTTTTTTTTTTTTAGCTGCCAGTGTATCGCCCACCATACAGGGATCACAGCCCACAGACGACTGGTGTTCTGTTGTTCAGGATACCCGCCAAGTTCTGCCTCCTACCTAGAACGGATCACGCCTCGTAATTACTTTTTGTTTTTCACATCCCCAGCATGTCCCTTTGTTTTTCGTCAAGATTCAATTTCTCCAAAGTCTCCAAACGCGAGATTGAGCCAAAGCTTTGTTTTTGTTGTCAGTTTGTCATTTCAGATGTGGAGAGCACTCGCAGCTACAGCACATCCCTATTTTTTCGAGACAGAATTGTCCCCCCACCCACGCTCTGGAGACTCCTTTACGTGCTTCACGGTGGACCCGAGCCGGCTCATCCTCCCACCTCCCCCTGGAGCGGACAGCCAATTGCCGCCCCCAATAGGGGCTGACAACCAAACCCAGTCTGGTAGAGATGCGGATTTTGAACCGCATCCCTGACAGGCAGTGCACACCATATCGGACCAGCCAAGATATGGTGCGTTAGAATGCTATGCTATCCGCAACCCCCAGTACATCCCCTTTAATGTATCACAGTTCCTGTTCAGAAATGGGGAAGAAAATTTTAACAAAATTCAGCCCTTTTGAAAGAAGGCCCCCTCCCCCGAAGATTTGCCAGAGCTACTTAGGAGATTGTATAACAGCGCAAACCATTATCCAATCTGATTAATTTTTTTCCTTAATTATATCCCAGGAAATATGAAAACCCTAAGGGAGGGAGGATGTGTTGAACCCCTGCCATGGCTACCAGTGTAGCGTCATGACTGGGCCGCAAAGGAGAGGCGGGCGACAGTGAGTGACTGTATATTTGCTATAATTCTTCAGGCTAGAATGGGCAAGGAGGTGTCCTAACTTCCCTCCCAAAATAATAACGCAACTCAGAGCGTTTACATTTTTAGGCATTTAGCAGACACTCTTATCCGGAACAACTTAGAGTTTAAATTTTTTTACACACAATCCATTTATACAGCTGGATATTTTACTGAAGCAATTCAGGTTACCTTGCTCAAGGATACAACGGCAGTGCCCCCACCTGGGAATCGAACCAGCAACCTCTGAGTTACAAGCCCAGTTCCCTAACCATTACATTACCTAGACATTACAATACACTACATTACACTACACTGCCACAGAACACACAACTCAGTACACACACCAGAAAACTTCCACACACAAACTCTTGACATGACTCTAGCTATTCAGTTAGACACAACTCTGCCCTGGGACTTTTAAAAACTTTTAAGGTTTTAAGTGTGATCCAGAGAAGAAAGAACATCAGCATCCAGGAGATTACTAACACCTCTGATGCTCTGGACTGATTGAGGTTTATCTCCATTCTTCTATCCCGCTGCCTTTTGTAAATATCTCTATGCATAGGTGAATATCTATCTCTATGCATAGGTGAATATATAGTATATCTCTATCCATAGGTGAATATCTATGCGGCGAAGGTGAATATCTTTTGGAACAGGTGCATGGCCTGCCCAGGGTGCACGTTCATACATTCACGGTGAAAGGCGCGTCCCTACCGTTGAGCCACTTTGAGTTGTACTGTGCAGTGCGCAGTGGTGGCATGTTGCCCAGGCTACGGTAGATGACGGGGTCCCGGCCGGAGAAGTCGATGACGGTGGCGGCGTAGAGCTCCCCTTTCTCCGTCACCACGGCCGTGGAGTTGTGGCGCGGGTCGTAGGGGCATCGCGCCACGCCATTGACCCGATCCAGCACCCTGCTCATGTTCCCAATCTGAGGAGCACGGGGTTAGAGGTCGGAGGTTGGACAATACAAAGCAACATCAACCATAACACAGTCCAGATTTTCATGTATATATAAATCCATAAAGCCATGGTGTATCATTTTTTTCAAAGTTAAATGACATTAAATGCAATCGTTTGTTTATAATACAGGTCAAAATATATGCCATACATCTAAAATATTATATATATACCATACTCCAAACATTTTGAAAACATTTGTTATAATCAAAACAATTTTAAAACATGCAGTTTAAACAACTGTGATGGGGAGAAAAAAACTAGGCTGCAAATCTGGCAAAATAACCTGGTGTCTGGAGAGCAGCTAGATATTTGTTGAAACGTCTCCAGACTGGAGAAAGAGCAAGGTGGAGATAGGCCTAGAGCAGTTCACATCACCGCTGTGTACACCCTTTGAAAAGGATGCAGGGCAAATGTTTGATGGAGAGCATGAAGTGGTGGGGAAAAGATATCAGAGCGGAAGCCAGCTTGATGGGAAAAAAGAACAGTACAATGGCAAAAAAGAAGGGCTCAATGCCAACACGCCCAATGGGTTTTCTTTCTGGGATCGATGTGCCTCAATGGTCACTAAGGAAAGCCTCAAATCGCTTGTGAGGTAAAAGTGATGTTTTTTTTTTGTGGTAGGTTATTTTGTTGAAGCGGAACTGGATGCAGAGGGGGAGAGAAGAGAGGAGGGATCTTCAGCCAGAAAACGAAATGGTCGCTTAACAGCTGTATCATAAGATTTTTATCTGCGATGATTACATTACACGAGAAGGCAGCAAGCGAAGGATTTATTTTCCATTGATTTAGAAGAGCTCCAAAATAGCTTTTTTTTGGGGGGGGGGCTGTTTGAGATAAGTGAGAGAAACGATAACTGCAATAACCACCTTTGGGAGATCTGTTACCTGACATACACCTGTTCCTGATCCCTCTCAAAGCACGCCGATCGCATTCCGATTCCTCACGAGTTTCTGGCCTTCTTCCAAAACAACATTCCTCTGCTGTATGAGATTGGATGGATCAGGGGAGGACCAGGGTCTACTCCCATTCTTTTTTTGTTTTTTAAATCACTTAAATGGGCCACGCGGTGAACTGAAGCTGGGGCTCACGGCAACCCCCACCCGATAGAGGCTTTGCAGGCCGAGCTTATTTACAAACTTGTTGTCGAGGAAACAGAAGTTGCAGGAATTCCCACATAGTGACTTCTGAGGCGTGCCTCTTCGCTGTCGGAAGCCGGGGGCTTCAACCCCCCCCTGACGCCCATCCATCAACCCACCACCCTCCCAACCCCCCCATCCCATCCCATCCACCACTGCCTCCCGCCCCCCCCCGGCCCCCTTGCTTACCTGTCGGGTAGTGCAGACGGGCAAGAAGGCATTGGTGCCACAGGTGAATACCCGCTTGCCGTTGACCAGTAGCACCCGGATGTAGTTCTGGCACTCCACCTGTGGGGGGGGCAGGAAGCATACCCGGTTACGGGGGGCTGTGGGGGGTGCTGTGGAGGCCTCTGCAGACCCCTCTCTGTTCATTAATGCCGGGTGAGGGCGGACAGACAATATTTCTTGCTGAGGGATTTACGATGGGAAGGGAGGTGGGGGGTTTCTATTCTGATGTTGATTCTGTGGTCTAAACACATACGCCATAAATCCCCATCAGCGGGGAACAGGCCCCGTGTTTCTGTTCTGTGTTTTAGATGTGAGCACGACTGTCACTATGGTTTATGGTCAGCTCATTTCTGTGGGACAGGACACCAGACACACTCAGGAGGCAGGAGGGGGGAAATGTTTGCCTCTGTGGGATCAAGGGAATCGCATCAAATGCAAAAGTACTGGACTCCTTTTCTCTCTCTTGCCGACACAATTAGTTAGTTGACCGTCGGTTAGTTGCCATGTTTGTACTTAAAAGGTATTTGAAGCCAGATGCATTGTCTATGTTTCAAAGGCAAATTCTGTTGTTGTTTTGGGGTTTTTTCTGGGGGGGCGCTTTTTAAAAGATAAAATGGCATCGAAATCAATTGCAACACATAAAGTGAGATAAAATGACCACAGCATAAATCATCATTTGAGAAGGACTAGCTTAGTCTGACATGTTGCTACAAATAATATTTTCTCATCTGATGGGCAAATGGACATAATTTGAAAATAATCAAGAGATGAAGCTTCACTCTCCCCCCACCCTTGTATCGTTAAACTGACATTTCCATTCACCTGTCAAATTTAAGAGCAAAGTTTTGAAAGAGTGCCTCAAAGTTACCTCCGTCTTGCCTTTACTCTGACAGGACCTCCTGGTGTCGTCGTCTGGGCCCCATTCTGTTGCCTGGGGAACGAAAATAAACCATGAGACCTGCGTTCCCCAAATTCGGCTTCATCCCCCTCCCCCCCGTGATAAACACATGACAACAGAGCGCACGGTTTTGAGCCCTGCGCACAAGCGTTCGGCGATGTTGCTCTTTCCCGAGGGCACATAACCTCACCAGTGGCTGTTTACCATGCTAACATGGAGATAAGTGGGACACTGGCTTCGAGGGGTGAGGTAATGCGACCGCTGGGAGCACCGAATGCAATTTGCATGTAAATGCAATCTCTTTTTCCCTCATTCAAGTGGAGCAATGCAGCCACCACAACCCCAAACCCCCAATTATACTCGCTTTGAGCGGCATCTCCCGTGTTTAATTATGGATGCGACACCGAGAGACGAGAACCTTCGTCCCCACGCCGAGGCACAGTTTGGCTTCGAAAGCACTTTCTTTATGTGGGGTGAGAAGGCCCAGGAGAAACCCTTTTTGTCTGCCTGGCGGCCTCTCTCTCTCTCTCTTCCCCACTCTCTTTCCCTCCCTCTCTCTGTCCCCCTTTCCCTCCCTCTCTCCTTCTCCCTCTCTCCTGGTCTCTCACTTTTTCTCCTTCTCACTCTCCCTGTTTCTCTTTCTTTCTTTCTTTCCTTCTCCCCCTCTCCCTCCCTCTCTCTCTCTCTCCCTCCCTCTTACCCTCCTCTCTCCCTCCCTCTTACCCTCCTCTCTCCCTCCCTCTTACCCTCCTCTCTCCCTCCCTCTTACCCTCCTCTCTCCCTCTCTCTCTCTCCCTCCCTCTTACCCTCCTCTCTCCCTGTCTTTCCTTCTCCCTCTCTCCCAGTCTATATCTCTTTCTCCCTGTTTCTCTCTCTCTCTCTCTTTCTTTCTCCCCTCTCCCTCCATCTCTCTCTCTCCCCCTTTTTTTCCCCATTCTCTCGTCTCTCTCACTCTCCCTCACTCTTTTTCTCCCTTCACTTCCTCTCTTCCCTTCCCTCGGTCTATCTACCCCTCTCTCCCCCCCTCGGGCCTCACTTATAGGTCTGGTATCCCCTTAAAATAATATGCTTCTGAGCCTGACCCACTATTTCTGGAGAAGAGATGTGCCGCTTGGCAAGGGGACAAGGAGCAGCTTTCTCACTGAGCCTCCCAACCGCCACGGGCTGCCCTGACTGTGGCTCAGTGCTCACAGGAGAGAGGCCGCCATTCCGGCTCACCCAAATGGAAGCTTGCCTCAACTTGCTCTATAGGCCTGTGCAGGAGTGTTATGGAAACAGACAAACCTGAAGTGGATTTCACTGCAGGATGACCAGGGGAGGAGGAGAGAAGAGTAAAAAAAAAGGGCAAAATTGATTGCTTCAATCTAGGGATCTTCCGCCTCTGCTTCTCGAAGTTAGCCATCGGGCCAACCCACATAGAAAGCTCCACACTGCCTTTGGGCACTCTGGCTGAGAAACTTTATTCAATTAACCTTATCCCATTGAAAGGCAAACACAGGAGGGAAAACAAGCACGGGGCAATTAGTGTCCACGCAGGCCATATTTATACAGGGTTTAATTGGCACACACATGGTGAGGGTGACACTGGATCCAAAAGAAAGGGCCTCTCAATGAAATAGCTGGAAAAATGCCCTGCTTCCTACCCCCGCCCCTTCCTCGAAGCCAAAAGAGAAGCAAGGAGAGCCTTCAATCTCTTAAAATGGCCCACGCAGCTGCACTGGTGCCCAAACGCACCCACCCACCCCCCACCCTGCCTCGCCTGCCTCCGGCTCTGTGTCAGAGGAACTTCCTAAAACTGCCTAAATCTGTTGTGCATTTTGGCATTCAAGCTGAGCAGAGAGTGGATTAACACTTCTCTCTCCCGTTCCGACTTCCATTTTGTTTTTTCTTGATGCCAACCACAGGTGACAAAGGAAGGAGGGTGGGAGGGGGGTGGGGAGTTGGCAGATGCCTTTGTGGTGACTCATCGCTCAGGCCATTAGTATCCCGTCCATGAGGACGAGGGGGCTGTCCCGGACCAGTCTCAAACAAATCCAGCCGGCTTAACCCCCGCCGGCCTCCACCACGGCCGCCTCTCTTTACATCGACCCCGAACAATGGCGGCTGTGAAAGAGCGGGGAAGGGGGCTGCTGGGACGGCCCTGAAAGAGCACTGTAAACAGAAAATTTAGCTGCGGGGATTCAACCGGGAGGACAAAAAGGCGCTTGACGGCAAAAAAACACAAACGACGGCCACACAATGTATATTCCGGGCATTAATTGCCATTTTATGAATACGGTTTTTACGGCTGGTGGTGGTCACAGCTTTCCCCCGTTCGGAGGCTCAGGCCTCAGAGGCAATAAATCCCTCATGACAAGCATGATAAAGGGAGTGGGGGGAGGGGTGACGTATTTGTGGGGTTGGTGTGTGTTTGTGTGGGTGAAACTTCATGACGCTAAAATCCTTAAAAAGGCAACTTTTAGGTATTCATAATATTTCTTCTGTGCTTCTTCTGCTTACTGACTAAATCTCTGGGATGAAACCAAAAAAAACCTCAAACACTCCAGTTATGAGAAACACCGATAGCATAAATGCAAACTGTGTCCTAGGTGTTTTTGTTGTTGCCGTTGTTGTTGACTGATAAAACTCTACAATTTTATTCTGCGGTATAAAAAAAAGCCAGGATCAGCATTTTCACCGGAGAATCGAGGCGATTACAATACTTTCAGCTCCTGGAAAATGTTTGAAATGGCACTGTATTTCTGAGACTCGGGGTTGCACTTTGAAACCAGTCTCTGAAATTTCACCCAATTAAGCTGATTGTGATTAAGGTTTTCTCGCCATTTGCCCTCAAACCCATGCGTTGCAATTCATTCCTTAATCTTTGTTTGTTCAGAAGCAGCGAGCACTACCATCTCTTATAGAATCATGGATTTTTCAGGATCAAACAAAATGATCCAATAAATAGAATTTGTATGTGCAATTATTATTTGGTACCAGAGAGAAATCATGTATTTGTGCAAATATATATTAAATAAATATATATTTAAATAAAATATGAAAGTGTAATTGAAGTTATACAATACTCAAGAATTACAGATTTTAAATTACAGCTCTACCTACTGAGACACACAGAACCACATATACACCACCTCTACCTACTGCTCTACCTACTGAGCCACATAGAACCACATATACACCACCTCTACCTACTGAGCCACACAGAGCCACATATACACCACCTCTACCTACTGCTCTACCTACTGAATCACACAGGACCACATAATAACAACAATCAGGTGTGACAACGAATCACAGTTTATGAGTAACACCAGTGAGAAACGTGTAGTAGGACATGAAGAGGATTACCCTAGAGTGTGATCAAGCACCTGACGCTCGTCACAATCCACAAACACTTCCCTTCTGACAACCACAGTGCAATCACCTAAATACATAGGGCCCCTTCTGTAGGGTTTGCATGTTAACTCTCTCTTCTGTATTTCTAGTTCCCTCAACAAGGGCTGACCCCCAACACACTCACATACACACACACTCACTCACACTCTCACACAGTATCACTCACACACTCATACACACATACACACACTCTCTCACACACACACACACACACGCACACACACATACAAACTATCACACTCACTCTCACACACTCACACATACTCACTCTCACACACACACACACACACACACACACACACACACACACACACACACACACACACACACACACACACAACACACACACACACACACACACACACACACCCACCCACATACATACACTCACACTTGCTTACGCTCACACATACACACTCACACACTCCAACCTTCCATGTTTTAATAAACACTTTTAACATACTATCACTGTCCTCCAAACCACAGACCCTGATTAAGGTGCAATAAGGTCTGCTCCCGGGGGGGACCAGGCAAGTGGTCCATCCCTGTGGCCCCTCGTTTCAATGCGCCCCTCTCTCTCCCTCTCTCTCTCTCTCTCTCTCTCTTCAATAGGCCGATTGGCTCCGCCCTGCTTCGTCCTTTAACCAAGTCCCCTATTCACGCCTCCGCCCCCCCCCTTCCATTCAGAGCCGCGCTGATAGATGTGACAAGACTCTCAATGCCTCCGCCCCATTGTCCCACAACACCGATCCTTGCATAAGAGGGGACAGATACTTTCTCCGAACAGCACCACCCCCCTTTTCCTCCTTCACTACACCCCTACCCTCCCCCTCCCCTTTTTTTGACAATGGACTAGCCAGTTTTAAAATAGAATCAATTTAGCATGGGTTTACTCCCCTTCTCTCTTTTGCTGCAGGACTGAATGACCGGGTTTGGCCCCAGAGTGGTATTGTGCTGGGGTCAGGGGGGCGGAAGCAGGGGGGCGGCCAACGGCTCTTTGAAGTCCCACAGCTGTACCGGAGCACGTTCTCATTACGGGGGGGTACAGGGGGGGCTGTGGCCCGAACAACACGCAACATTACCTCAAAATCTCTGAAATATTACAGCAAGCGCTAATAATGGAACAGTGACATGGAGCAGAGGGGAGGGAGTGCGTTCATTGCAGATACGGCTGGCTAAGTTACTACAGGTCGCTCTTGTACAGGGATTGTTCTTAAAGATGGTCATCACCGAGATAAGACCCCTGCTCTGTGTCGGAGAATGATAAACGACACTCTCCAACCGTACAATTCAAGGGTATCCACCCCAAAGCGATAAAGATCCCATTAATAATTAAGCCTCGGCAAATTGAAGAAAATGAATCACGCAATGAATGAATGAATTCAAGCATGACTCATCCAACTATGAGGTCACACATTTACTACTCCAGGCTATCAGTCTCTCTCTGTGTGTGTGAGTGTGTGTCTATGTGTGTGTCTGTGAGTGTGTGTGAGGTGTGTGTCTGTGTGTGTGGTTGTGTGTCTGTGTGTGTGGTGTGTGTGTGCACGGGTGTGTGTATGTGTGTGTGTGTATGTATGTGTGTATGTGTCTGTGTGTGAGTGTGTGTTTGGTTGTGTGTGTGAGCACGTGTGTTTGTGGGTGTGTATGTGTGTGTGTGTCTGTGAATATTAAAGCAAATAACTTCCTGGCTTCCTTTCCAGGACAGCCCCAGTACTTGTGTACGAGAGGCATTTTTTCAAGAATCAACATGCAAGTGATGTTATCTACATTCAGACAAAATATATCCCGCTTTGAGTATGTAGAGGGGGGTGGAAGGAGGATTCAAATGCCCTCAGACCCCAGGGAACAAACACTCCAGCAATCCCCCCCCTCCCCTTAAGAGCGCAGAACACACAATCTCACATCCCCTGTTCCAGCCTGACTGCTTTTGCGCTCGCTGCCTTATTTTAAGGTCAAATGGAACCTGGTCATGGGGACACCATTTTTCTTTTCTGCCCAGTAAACAGTTGTGACAAACCCTTTCAACCCTCCAAGCCCTGAAACAGAGGCTTCCTTGAGTGATGGAGCGCTTGGGGAGGAGTTCAGGACCCCGTGACCCCCCTCGAGACGGCGAGTCACCAGTGAGGTCGGCATTCTTGGCATGGCGCATCGCCACACCTCCTCTGCTCCCTGCTCTCTTCTCCGCGACCCCACGGGCTTCCTGTCCAGCTGACTTCAGTCCGCAACCGCTCTGAGCAATGCATGCTGGGACCTGCCAGCGTTGGACACATTCGCTGCTTTGAAGGAGAGCAAAAATTCAGTGCCCTCCAGTGCTCTCTAGTAGGGGAGGGGCGTTTTGTCTGTTAAATTGCCTAGCTGACACTCTGAAAATCTATTTATTACTCTACTCCAGCCCAGGTATTGTTGACACACTATTTCAAAAATACTTTTCACAGTCAAAGCCCTGCTGTATGAATATCAAAGACAGGCCGCTTCTGTTTTTCGAATATCACCACAAACATCAAGCAAATAATAAACTATGATGCATCGCATCATCAAAATGTAAGAGTAAAAGTAAGAGCAAAAATGAAAAAGTGAAGTAAAAGGAAGAGAACGAGACTGGAATGTAAAAACAGCACAGCAAAAACCGAAGCCGTGATAACAGCATGGGCAATGTCACCTTGTTGGTGGAAATAGAGATGTACATGCATGCTTACTTCCACAGCGACATGTATATTTGGTTTGTGGCTTTTCAGCACAAACCAAAAGGTGTCCCTTTCACGAAACCGAGTAAGACAGGGACCCAACAAGCCAGGAAGCCGTCACTTGAGAAAAGAAACAGCAATAACATCTGAATGATGACTCAGAGTTGGGTACATTTCGAAGAGAATGGTCCACCTACATATAAAAATAATCCGATGGCTGGTGCCTAACTCTGGCATGTACAGGAAACAGAAGAGTGGCCTGCCATTCTCAGCCAATGTTTTAAATACAGCTCCAAACTGTGAGGCACAGGGGGTCACACTTAAATATAAAAACATTTTGTGGGACAAGGAGAGAGAAATAAATGTTAGATTAGTTATGTTTTCTTTTTAGTTTTTTTGTGCAAGCCGGAAACTCAGTGGGCTGCCTCTCCACCCCCAGAGTCTAAATAATGAGTCAGAGCTTGTCTGTTCCCTGTACAGAGCGTGCCCACTCCAAAATACATATATACATTTTTTAAATCAAGCAGATAAATGAGGTGAAACATACCCTTTCCACCGTGCAATGTCATAAACGGTGTTCATTAATATCCCCTTCAGCACGCACGCAGAAGGCACACAAGTGTTTTAAAGTGTCACCAAAAAAAGAGAACATTTTTAATCTGTTGTTCTTTAATTTTACAATAGTAAGTATCCATATTGGAAAGATCTTAATTTTATTTGGTAACTAAGAACAGCATTTCGGGGCCTCCAATAGCATAGTGGTCTAATGCACCCGTATTTTGGCCGGTCCTTTACGAGTGTGAGCTACCTATCACGGTCGCGGTTCGAAACCCGACTGTACCAGACCAGCCCAATCGGTGGCGGCGTTTGGCTGTCCACCTTAGGGGGAAGGGTGAGCCGGCATGAACTCACTGAGAAACACGTATGGGTGTCTCCAGAACGTGGGTGGGCGAATTCCGTCTTGAAGGAAGCGGAGTTCGCTGCCCTCTGAGAATTAGCTTGCCCTATACAGACGGGCAGCAAATTCGTGTGAGGAGGGTAAATTGAAATAAATAGAGGGTATAACTGGCCACTAAATTTGGAGAAAAACGATAAAATGTCAAACAAATGTAAAAATAAAAAAGAACAGCACTTCATTTTAAATAATAATGTGACTGTGCTAATAATAATAATAATAATAATAAATAATGTGTTTCCTAACCCGTGTCTGGCTGCAACCTGCATACAATCCTAGAATTCACTGCTCTGCCTCCTAAAGGCCTGAATATACTTCACTTTGCTCGCGTACGCGTTCACATATGCGTACCCAACACGAGCGGCATTGTTCACATACTGCACTGCGTACTTTACGTCTGTCTGGAGGTTTAAAAGCCATATCCACTAAGTTGCAGAGAAATCGCGTAGATAACATACTGCTGGTTTGCCAGTTTATTTAGCCTACCATGTGGATTGGATGAGCGACACATACGCTTTGTTAGCGTACGTTACAAATGTGGTCAAAGTTACCTGCTAACTTTATCAGAATGACCACACATGCTAATAGTTTGCTTGTTATAAATGTCAGTGTTTTAGCTGCGTAGATAGCTCGGTCTTATTTCACGTCAGAATAACGTCATGGTTAGTGTATTGTAACGGTCGGCAGCTAGCCTAGCCACAAGAATGATAGCTGGCTTAAGTGTAGCACGTTAGGTGGCTAAACTAGGTAGCCACAGGCTACAGAGCTACCATATGTCCCAGGGGCCCTTGCAGCCGGTTAAACCTTGAATGTTTAGTTAGTTATATTCGTATATGTTCAAATGTAGAAACTGAGATGTTGTTTGAGTGAAAGCCCCTTTTCCGTCATATGAGGGATGTTTGTATGATTCAGACGGTTTTCTCTTCCTGGTGCCTCACGCTTTGTTATAATAAAGAAGGAGCACTATAATGAAAAAGCAAAGTCTCTTGATTCCGTGGCTTTCATCGCTGCAGTATGTAATGTTAAGTTTTAGCTACATATAGCTTAGTCCTTAACTTTGTTTAACATTAGCAAGTGTACCTACCATTACATTTTTACCGATACATCATCGCCAGTTCTATGATCACTGTGTAGCCGGAAAATCTAATATTTTCATTGATTATTTACATTAAATTCACAACCGAAAAAAGGTAAGTCAGCTAATGCCACTATAACGTACTCCCAAACTACTAACGCTAACTTTAATAAACGTTGTTTTTGGAATGCGGACCTAGAGGAAAAGCTTTAATTGCCTTAAGACAAATGCTGCATTTCTTTATAAGTGTCAGCCTCATAAATCTAACGTTAGTTGACAACAAAATGACCGCAATTGTGTGTTAAATATTGAAGTAATGTTTCTCCAGCATTCTCCGCTGTGCTCGGACATAACAAACTCGGATTTGCTTCTATCTATTTTTGCATGTTTCTATGTCCAGGCTCAAAATGTTGGAAATCTCTTGCCAGCTATTCTGGCATGCATATTTGTCTCTATGCAGTGGCAATGACACATCGTAGAGATGCGTGTAAAGGCTACATGCTACATGCTTCTGCTTAACTTGTGCGACATCTTCGCGGTTCGCAAGCACTCGGCAGTTTATACTTCTGCGCAACCTATGTGACATGGTGTCCTTACACTTCTGTACACTAGTAGGCGTCAATGTATTGAACAAGGTCAGTAAAATTTTCATGAAAGCAGGGAAACTCCTGTACCTTCAAACTTCTTCAGCCAATCTTTCCTGAAGCTGGTTCATTTTATACCGTGTCGAACAAATGATGCAAGCTATCTATATTGTTAGCTACTGTTAGCGAGCTTTATTTGGTCGTGATACCAGGAGGCTAGCAAGATAGATATCGATAGTTTTGCTTAGCTAACATTAACATAGATATATACAGGTATGGTATGCAGCTGCCAATAACGATGTCTATCGCTGTATTACTGCACTGATCTCTTGTGCAAACTATGATTGTTCTTACCATGTATTAATGCACATCTGGTAAGTCGCTCTGGATAAGAGCGTCTGCTAAATGCTTACAATGTAAAAAATGATGTACTAGCTCGATGAACTATGATAGCTCCGCCTCCATTCGCTAACCAACCAATCAATGCTGTGGAACATCTACGCGACATGTTGCGCTGCTGTCACCAGTTTGATTTCTGTGCTAGGTATGCAACATCCTCTGCAACATCAACGCAACCTCTGCGACGTTGTAGTCGCATTGCAGTCGCTCTAGCATGTAGAGGCCTTAAAGAACAGCGTATTCAACTTGATGTCCAATGGAGGTAATGTTTCTTTCTGTACTGTTTTATTTTTTTTTTCAGTTTTTTCCCATTTTCTCCGAATTTAGTATCCAATTACACCCTCTCTTACAGCATTTCTTTCTTGCCCTGCTGGGCGCGTGCAGCCGAAAACCCCTGCACTGCGGAACGGGGGCATGCGTGTGCATGCATAAACGCCTTCCCATAACTGGCCTCTCAGGCGCAAGTGCAAGCCCTCCACAGTTTTAATAATAAAAACACTCTTCATGTCAATCCCCCCCTCATATTGTGTGTTTGCTGCTGTAGCCATGAGACCGGCAGTGACAAAGGTGATGTACCGCCTCCTCTGAGACGGAACTCGCCAAGCCGTCGACCGTAACTCCGGTACATAGAGCCACTCCTATATGCAGCGAGCTCATATAGGCGTCCCTCCCCCCTCCCTGGGGTGGACAGCCAATTGCCACCCCCTAGTGGCACTCTGTTCTGTGTTTTAAATAAACGCAATCTTATGTAAGACTGCTTCCTGTTACCGTTAGCTGGGACATGTTGGCCGATTCCCGGCTGCCGTCACACTCCGCAGAAGTTGGAATCATAACACCCTTTCCTATAATCCTGTGGGGCTTTGTGGTATCCATGTCGAAGTCACACACAAACGCCAACCCCTGACATGGCCGTTGCTAATCTCATTGGAGTGAGGTCACAAAAATAGAACAATTTCTCACAGGTATCTTGTTATTTAAGGGGAAGGATCATCACACACCAGTGTCATAGGATTGAGGGGGTGCCAGTGGGGGGATATTAATGGCTGTTTAATACAGTCACGTTGACACCACTCATTTTCAAATTTGAATTAGCGTATGCGTGAGTGAGAGATCGTGAGAAAGTGAGTGAGAGAGAAAGTAGAGAGAGAGAGAGAGAGAGAGAGGAAGGAAGAGAGAGAGAGAGTGAGAGAGAGGTATGGTACGCAGCTGCCTGCAGTGATGTCTATCGCTGTACTACTGCACTGATCTCTTGCGCCAACTATGATTGTTCCTACCATGTATTAATGCACATCTTGTAAGTCGCTCTGGATAAGAGCGTCTGCTAAATGCTTAAAATGTAAAAATGTAAAATGTACAGGGGGGGTTCTGATTGTTAAATATTTTCCCCCTCCTGTGCGATGTTACTCCTGACAAATGCCAATCTCTTTCTGCAAACCTGCGCTTGTTTACATTCCAAGCCCGGGGTGCCGGGGCCTTATCTTGCACGTAGGCACTCAACCGGTGCTCCCCCTCCCCTCCCAGCCTCCCTGCACGAACCCTATACTCTGAATACTCCGGACTTGTGGGGGCACGCCTGCCTCAGCTCTGGCTCCAGACAGGCCCAAGGCAGGTTGATATCCTCTCACCTCTTGTCTCTCTCTTCACCTCTCTGTCTCACACAAACAGCTCATCACAAACACTGACCAGACATGAACAACCCCCCTTCGCCCCCCTCCCAGGGGCTGCCTTACAGAACTGTCCTGCAGAACAAGTAAACATGCCGTAGAACGCTACGGTCAACTGGTTTTTTCAAAACCCCAGGGAACACGTTTGGTTGGACGACATCTTCTTGTTAAAGGCCATCTACTTGGTGCCGTTTTTTAAAAGTCCATCCAAACACTTTTTGTGGGTGTAACCTGCGTGCCAATACTTCAACTCTTCCAGGGCACTTCAAAAATCTCCTGCCTATATATAAACACACATATACAGTATATATAAGTGCAAGAACTATCTGGTGAAGGAGGAACGTGAAGGACAACTCAAACTAATGACCTGGCCTGCCCAGGGTCCAGACCTCAATCCCATAGAACTTGTATGGGACAAACTGGACAGAAGAGGCAAAGCAAAGCAACCCACAAGTGTCTCTGGGAATTGCTGCAGGAGAGCTGGGAAGACATGTCGGGTGATTTCCTGCTGAAACTTATTAACTGAATGGCCTGTGTTTGTGAGGCTGTTATCACAGCAAAGGGTGGCTATTTTGATTTAGAGACAATTGTCAACATTTCTTTGATGTTCCTTATGTTTATTGTTACATGTGTTTTTTGTCATTTTCAAGTATTTACAGAAACTTATACGGTGTAAAACATTGTCAATTATGAGATAAACCTAGTTTCCAGCAGGTGTACTCAAACTATTGACTGGTACTGTACCCTATATACATTATATATAGAAACAACTATGTATAACATTATAATCATAGAGTGAACTGGTGACATATTTTCATAGTGAAACCAGTAGAACACTGTAATCCTACCATCAGCTGGCCCCATGCAGAGGGCTGCTGCTAAATGTCACTCCAAGCTGTGACTCGTCCTGACTCACAGGGTCACGGAGGTGCGTGACCCACACTGTGTCCACACTCTTCACCAACAAGCTGAACAACCAGATCAAGCTGACGCTCAAAGCACATGTCAGATTCTGCAGTTCCTTTGGTCTATCCCAGTGTTTCTCAAATAGTGGGGCGCGGTGCGATGCCAGTCTACCAGAGGCGTAGCGTGGGGGTGCAAGTGGTGCAAGGCGTCGAATGCAAGATTTTGAGGGGCGCAAAATTTAAGAAAACGTTAAAAACAACCTGTTTTGCAACTTCCGAATTTTTTTCGCGTAGCACCCCGGTCCGCAAATAAACAACTGGTCTCAGCTTTTTTCGCAAAATGTTTTCTTCTTCCTAGGGGGGGCGTAACAGAAAATAATTGAGAAGCACTGGTCTATCCACATATTGAGCGTGAATTTACTGTTACAAACTACACAACTGAATAAAACCTGCACGCAGTCACATACACACACACACACACACACACGTGTACGCACACACATACACAAACAAACACACCACACATAGCAGACGCTTTTTTTCCAAAGTGACTTACAGTAGTGAATGCATACATTTTTCCGTATATGTGGTCCCAGTGGGAATTGAACCCACAACCTAAGCGTTGTCAGTGCCATGCACCACCTACTGAGCCACACAGAGCCACACATAAACACACACACACACAAACTAACTAACAAACAAACATGCATACATACATACATACACACACACACACACACACACACACACATACACCAAACAATAACACATTAGCCCGTCTCTGAGGTGGACAAGCACATTGCTCTCATTATCTTGACAGGGGAAGAACAGCCTAACAGGCTAATCCTCATATCCGCACCTCATATCAAAGGGCTACAGCCTAACGAGGTGCAGAGGAAGCAGGGCTGCTTAATTACTGTGGCAACACGGCCTCATCCAATACAGACAGAGAAAAACCATGTGTAGGTGAGAGCTTAGTGAGGCAGGAGAGATGGTGTGTGTCTGTCTGTGTGTGTGTGTGTGTGTGTGTGGGTGGACTCATTCTCTCCTGTTGAGAGCAAGCGAGAGGGTGATAGGAGTCAGATGAAGGAGTCATCCTTTTCCCCGGGTGGCCCCAGGAATCCCATCGCATCAGACCCCCCTTCCTCCCGCCCCACACCACCAAGGTGCTGCACAGCCGAGATCAGATCCTGATAATTAAAGCGCCCACTCTTTATCAGCCCACGGGCTCTGAGTGAAAACAGAGAGAGCTGCACTGACAATCTCGACAAAACAAAAACACAACTTCAATCACCAAAGCCCCAGGAAAAGGTCATCTGTCTTCCCTCAAAGACTAAAAGGTGAAGAATGACCCCCCCCCAAAAAAAACTGAAAAGCAAACTGACTACTAATCCAGAAAGCTCCTGTAAAGTGCTTTCTCACATGTGCTCAAGTAATTCAAATGGCTTTAAGAGCCCTGTTAGAGTCATTAAACCTGCTGTAGAAGTGCTGACGCTGGCTGGAGCGGACGCAATGCTCCCAACGCCACGTGGTTCGGCGTGCATTAGCACAACCCCCCCCAGAGCATCTGCTGTTGAGTCCCATGTGACGTGACGTGCTGTTGGCCAAGGCGTTGATAACGGTAGGGGGGTTGGTATCAGCACTTTTGCCCCAAACCCACTCCCGAAGTATAACTTAAAAGCCCCAACACCCGTCTGTTTCCTGCCAAACCCGCATGTTTCGCTTTTTTTTTTGGAGTGTTTGAGATATATTGCCCTTCACTCAGGCCCATTATTCTCCTGCCAGTTGTGCGCAGGGTGCTTTTAACGGCAGAGACGGAGGAGGGCAGACGGGGTAGGAGCTCGTGGCCAGTCGAGCCAGGAACGACGTGCCGGGATGGGCTTCGCCCTTGAAATGCAGAACAGAAAGTTAATTAAAGTTCATTTAAATTCTTGTGACAAGAACTGGGAGGGAGTGCCGTACGTTTGCCGATGTGAAGGGGGAGGTCCTGACCAACAGGATGGAAACGGAGACAGCAGTGCAATATGTAATTTATTGTGTATATTATATACTGTATAATATATGCAATATATAGGGTCCCCTTTTAAAAACATACTTTTATAGACTTGCTACTTTTACAACCTTTTAACCTTTGTTTTTGTATTTTAATGAGTTTTTATTATTTCTATATTCTCGGTTGTTTTATGCTCTGTGTATTTTTTTTGTGTCTTTTATTCTAATCACTTTTATATTTTTTGTATACACTATCGGTCAAAAGTTTTAGAACACCCCCATTTTCCAGTTTTTACTGAAATTTAAGTCCAGTGAATAACCTGAAATGGTACAAAGGTAAGCGGTAAACTGCCAGAGGTTAAAAACCTTTAGGTTACCAAAAACTGAAAAATAATGTAAATCTTTTGGCAGTGAGTAGTTTCCTACACTATCAAAAGGCACTTTTGGAGGAAACTGTCAGAAAGAGGTCTGGCAGACCCAAAGCCACAACAAAATCAGAAGACAAGTTTCTGAGAGTCAACAGCTTGCGTGATAGGCTGCTCACAGGACAACAGCGTCAAGCACAGCTTAACACTGGTCAAAGTAAGGAAGTCTCAGTTTCAACTGTGAAGAGAAGACTTCAAGCTGCAGGTTTGGCAGGTTGAGTGGCAGTAAGAAAGCCATTGCTAAGATGGCAAAATAAGAAAAAGAGCCTTGCCTGGGCCATGAAGCACTGCCAGTGGACTACTGAAGACTGGAAGAAGGTCTTATGTGACCGATGAATCAAAAATTGAAATCTTGAAATTTTGAAAGGTTTTTGTAGGCCGTCGATTAGGCGGAAGGATAGTTCCTCAGTGTGTGACACCAACTGTCAAACATGGAGGAGGAAGCGTGATGGTCTGGGGCTCTTTTGCTGGATCCAGAGTCGGCGACTTACACAGTGACTGTTAACCCATGTTAACCCATTACTTGTTCCCTGAAAATTGCCTTTTTTATAACTGAAATTTACATGATTTTTCAGTTTTTGGTAACCTAAACTTTTTTTTTTTTTTTTTTAACCTCTGGCAGTTAACCTAACCTAGCATTTCAGGTTATTCTCTGGACCTGAACTGCTTAAATTTCAGTAAAATCTGGAAAATCGGGGTGTTCTAAACTTTTGCCCGGTAGTGTGTATATATATATATATATATATTTTTTGTTGTTGTGAAGTACTTTGTGCTGTATTGCTGGAAAGGTGCTAATACTGAGCTGCACTGTGCCATTTCTGCTGTGACCGAACTCCACTCCTGTCTGTATTCATACGCAGCTAACTACCGACTTACCACCAGCCGACGTTTCTCTGCACAAACGTGTCACGGGGACCCAGAAATAGAGACATCTCCATTGACAAGACAATATTCACAATCCACGGGGAAGCAGAATACCCAATTTTTTAAGCTGTGTGGCAGCTGGAGCCGCATCGACACGGTGTGACACATTCCCCCTCTCTCTATCTGTTTAGGCCCTACTGTCAGGCACAGGCACCGGCTCCTCATCGGTTGGCATGCTTTAACGGTCATTCATTTGGTCCCTGGTACAGTGCCTGCAGTGCCTGATGCCTCCAGTTAGCCCAGATGAAAGGACAGCAGTCTCACGCTCGCTCCCGGTCCAGGATCGTGCCGACAGAGTTAATCTGACACAGAGATGATTGACTTGTCTCTCCCGGGACAGGTCAAAGCTGCCGCTGCCAGACATTTCAAAAGAGCTTGTAAATGCTGGTATGTTGAGGAGGGGGAGGGGGGGAGTCGAGACAGGAGAACTGCAAAGCTCCCCCCTCAAAGTGGGCAGGGTGGAAAAGTTGCAGGACAAGGGGACGTGGAGGTCAGAGTTTAAAAACACAGGGCACATTTCCACGACATGGAAAACCATGGCAGGCAAACACATGGAGCCCCAGAATTAATGTTGGGGGGAGGAACGGAGGTTGTTTACACAGCCAACAGAACTGTGGCATTGATGGATACTCCAAAAAAACTATTCATTAAAACAGGTCAGTTCCAGTAACCGGGTGCTCCCGGAATATGGGGTGGGGTCACTATAGGGAGCCAACACTGACACACACGTGACACGCTTTTAGTTTAGACACTGCCACATCCCTCTGATTCTAAAGTGGTTCTGTGTGGCTCAGTAGGTAGAGCAGTAGGTAGAGGTGGTGTATGTGTGGTTCTGTGTGGCTCAGTAGGTAGAGGTGGTGTATATGTGGTTCTGTGTGGCTCAGTAGATAGAGGTGGTATATATGTGGCTCTGTGTGGCTCAGTAGGTAGAGCAGTAGGTAGAGGTGGTGTATATGTGGTTCTGTGGGTCTCAGTAGGTAGAACAGTAGGTCGAGGTGGTGTGTACACTACCGGTCAAAAGATTTACAACACACCCATTTTTCCAGTTTTTACTGAAATTTAAGCAGTTCAAGTCCAGTGAATAACCTGAAATGGTACAAAGGTAAGCAGTAAACTGCCCTTTTCAGGGAACAAGTAATGGGTACTGTAAGTCGCTTTGGATAAAAGAATCTGCTAAATGGCATATATATTTTGTTATTAATAAAGGATGAAACTGCTCGAGTTTGCCATGCGTATATAAAAACAAAACACAGCTACCAGATTTGTCATGGACACTGAAGTCATGTTTTTATTAACACCTATATGTCCTTTGTCCTTTGGTGACGAGGCTTCAACAGATCTCGTCAACCCCCCTCCCCTCAAAGAGTCAGTTAAGTTCAGAACTCCCATTGCCATGGAGACCCGAGCGACCCCCGGCTGAGTCCGCGGGCGGTAAAACTCCAGAGCTGGCGGCGCTGGAGACAAGAGGCACAAAAGCGGACTAACCGGGCCCCGTCTCTGTACCGGGCCCCCACCACCGCCTTGTCTGAAGTGCGTCCAGCTGACGGCGGGCCAGGTCCACTCCAGCCTCCTGACCCAGAATCAGAAATCACACGCCACTGGCCCAACCCGCCTGCCAAAGACCGCTAAGAGAAGGTAGCGGCACTGCAACGAAGCGCGGGCTCAGAGAGAAAACGTAGCGGGGGAAACACAAATGACATAACAGCAGTGTGGAGTTAGAACAACAACTCGTAACTGAGCCTTGTGGTACTCCACATGTCTGCTTTCTCTGAGGCATAGTCTCATAAGGAAACAAAAAATTGTCTACCTAATTCCGAAACCATTGTAGTACCATACCAGAAAGGCCAACGCAATTCTCAAGACGATGTAAAATCATTTTATGGTCCACAGTATCAAATGCTGCACTTCATAAGACAAGGACAGAGACATTATTACAGTCTGTACTCAGTCTCAGGTCATTTACCACCTTAACTGAAGCAGTCTCTGCTGTGGTTTGCCCGGAAACCTGATTTGAAATTTTTCAAGAATAACATTAGTGCAAAGAAGGTCATTTAGTTGTTTAAAAGACACTTTTTACTCAAGCATTTTACTTAGGAAAGGAAGGTTTGAAATAGGTCTAAAGTTACTGAGAACTGAGGAATCCAAGTTATTTTTCCTTAAGAGGTTTCACTAGGACAGTCCTTAACGCAGTTGGGAAGTTTCCAGTTTGTAAAGAGCAGTTTACAATGGCTGGCACTTCATCAACTCGCCAGCAATGGGGAGCAAGTTGATTTGGATGTGGGGGGCATCTATTCCACTTACCTGTATGAGGGAGATGTTGCTTAGGCTCAGTCTGAAGAGGTAGTTTCTGCAGAGACACGAGACGGGACAAAGAGATTAATATGTGCGGACGGAGTTAAGCAGCAAAGAGCGGGGGGATTGTCGAAGGGCACGGAAGTGTGAACTGTGGTTTGTGGTTAGGGGGCGAGTGTGTGTGTGCGTGTGAGAGAATCGATCGAGGCGGCCATTACCTCGCTCCCACTATCAGCTGATTCCTGGTGAGGTCGAGGGTCAGCTGGGAGTAGTCTCTCACTCCGGGGTGGGAGAAGTTGGAGATCCAAGGTCGCAGGGCTGTTGAGAGAGGGGGAGGAAGGGGAAAGAGAGATGGATCATGACTTAGGCTTTCCAATAGGAGGGGGAAACAAAATGTGCCAACATCGCAACATCTCCACGTGCACAAAAAGACTCAAGGACAGCTTCTTCCCCCAAACCATACGGCTACTGAACACTTAACCCCTGACACCAAGGACACCAAGGACTCGCATACACGCAAGTGTGCCTTTATCTATTTATTATTTATTATTTATTAAATCTGCCCAGCACTGCCCATCTGTCCATCTGCAGTGTTTGTTGTTCTTATCTTGTGTGTTGTATTTGTTTTTTTGATTTGTATTTTACTGAGGAGTTTTTAACGCGAGTAAGCATTTCATTGTTGCAATGCATTCCCCTGTATTGTATACATATGACAAATAAACTTGACGCGACTTGTCTTCACGCTGCCCCCCTGATCCGGTGTGTACAGATGTGTGAAAACCACACCTTAAGGGCAGGGGCCGGTGCGTTATTAAACAGGCCTGTGTGAACGAGCCTCGGAGCCCAGGCCTCTGCACGGGTTGCCACGGAGACGAGCAGACTCCGCAGGGCTTGCTCGGACGTCCCGGGGCTCGCACAGCCAGGGAAATAGCGACAGGAAGGGACCTATAGCCCAAACAGAGTAGGCAAAGCAGGCGTAATGCGCCCTGATCCTAATGCAACACGACACCCAGTCAAAACAGGGCCTTCAGAAAAGCCTGCTTTGAATCAAAGCACAGTTTGACACTCTTGAGTTTGCAAATTAAAAGAGCTCAGCCGGGCAGACCTGCAGAGAGCCATCGATGCTTTAAAGTGGGGGGAGGGAGGGGGGAACAAAACCAAACAAAAAGCATCACCTTGTTATTTCCTTACCGACACTTGGTAAATCAAAATGGATTTATCCACGTGAAAAACTATCTTAATCCCAGCTGCAGTCCAAAATGCAGCAAGGTCATAGTGACGAGGGTGATGTGTTCCAAAATGCAACGGTGAAGATATGAGATACCTCTTGTCTAGAGTTGCCAACCATGTATCATCCAAATATGGGACAGAAGGCAGGGCACTTGGGGTGAAGTGGGTATGGATGTAAATCAACACATACTGTATATTGTAACAGCGACTGCTGAAGGAAGACTCAGGAAAATCTGCTTTTCCATTATCGCGGTACCACCTTTAATACAACAAAGCTTATAGATGCAGGGCAGAATCAAGAACACGAGAAACTCATGGGGGTCACTTCTTAGACATACAAACACAGTCATGGTTACAACACTAATCCACTCAATGACACAAGGGGTGATGGGGAACTGGCGCACAAGGAATCTTGGGAGACTGAACACATAACAATAACAATGACAAGCTACATTTGGCCCAAAAACGGGACGTCCCAGCTAATACGGGACAGTTGGCAACCCTACCCTTGTCGTTATAGCCTGGGATTCTAACAATATACACCTTCTCCCCTAAATAGTTTTTCTTCATAAACTCAGAGGAGTTTCTCATCTCACCTTTAGATATTTTTGTTTTAGATTTCAATTACCTATTCCTGTGTTCTTGTGTGTATATCTTTTTTTCAGTCAGCAATTCAATTCAATTTTGAAAAGGCAATTTAAAAAAAAGCAGTGTTCTGTACAAATGCAAGGATTGACAAATATCTCTATTTCACTGTCTGGCATCTTTAGGGGAGTGTGTCTCCGCGGCCCTTTCCTGTGGATGAACGGTGCAAGCAGAACTACGAATCCCATGGTGTGATCATGCCAAGGGGCCCATATTTGGCTGGTCCTGGCTGCCTATCAGGACGCGGGTTTCTGTGCCAGACTGGCCCTGGCCCTTAGCCCCGATCGGGGGGTGCCATTTGGCTGTCCGCTCCTGTTGGAGGGGGGTCGGCATGAACCCGCTGTGAAGCACGTATAAGGGTGTCTCCAGAAAGGGGGTCGGTGAGTTTCATCAAAGGAGGCAGATCATTGCCGGCCTCAGAGAGTAGCTTGCCCCCGTAGAGATGGGCAGTGAGTTTGTGGGGGGCAGGGTTAATCAAATAAACTTAGGGTGTAATTGGCTTCCAAATTGGGGAAAAATCTGAAACAAAAATGTAAAAATAATAATAATGACCGCATATGGCGGACTAGCGCTATCTGCGTGCGGTAACGGAGTCAGCCCAGATGTTCAGGCTGAACACGACTCGCTTGCTAATCATGAAAGGCCTAAAGTGACAGGAATCTCACGTGGACATCTGGGGAAGCAAAGGGATCCACAGCCTCTAACCGCCTCCCTAAATCCTGAGGCGTGTGGTCTTGAAGTGATAGGGAGCATATGGCACTGTTAACACAACGGTCCTTCATTGAGACGTAAGTTGAGGGTGAGTGAAATAATGGCGGCTCGGGTTGCCAAAACAGAGCTTGTGGCATCACCCGTCTGCCAGCGGTCGTCTCCTTCAGCATTCTGAATCACGCTCCAAATGCGACGGGCATCAATGTCTTATACATTTAAGAAGGGATTATGGATTTATTTACTGCTGGGAAACCACGATAAAAGTGTACGTGGGTAAAAATGAAATGCTACATCTGCATGTCAATACACGAAGGAGGAAGCGATATCACAAATGATGAAAAAGATGGATCAACTCATCAAAGCTCCAGAGTCTATAATAACAGGAACAATGGCATATATGCATTACATATTACAAGAACAATGGCATATATGCACATATATGACACCCATGCACAAACACACGTGCATGTGCACACACACACACACACACACACACTCCCTGCCCGAGGGACATCGTAAAAACATTCCAGAGAGAGAAGTGAGGACACGGTATCCCCTTAATGGAAGCCTAAGGATCCGCTAACAAACACAGCACTACCACAGTGTCTCTGCCTCGCAATGTGAACAACTTCAGTTCAGTCTGTGGCATGGTCCTTCACCTGAAACTACCTCCCGTTTGCTGGGGGAGAAAAAACTAAAAAAGCTGACCCAATTTGTAAAGGCTTCTCGCAGCATTCCAAAGTAAGACCCAGCCGAGATTGCTTGTACATCTGTACAAGTTTTTTGCTTGTTTACTTCTTAATAAAAGGGTTTTGCTAACAGTCACTTATCCCCTTAGCTTACAAGTGACTCAGCCAGCTCGCTAACCTCATAAAATCTGACTGTTGGCCAGAAACTCAATAAAACTGAATAAATATGAGAGCTAGCCCATAGGGGCTCTAGGCTTGATATTTAACTTGATGGATGGTGATGCATGAATCATCTATATCGGAGCAAGGGGTGTATTAGTGCATTAGCCCCCAAATCTGCTGAGAGACTAAAGGTATTCTGGACCCTCGCAGGGGCTGAAGGATCATAAATCATAACCTTTATCGCCCGCCCTGACAATTAAAACAGATTTTTTTGTTCACTTCAACAAGAAAAAAGTTAATGGCTCCCTCGAGGGGTGAAGGGATATTTTAAGATAGACAATCTCTTAAAAATGTTAATTGCGTAAGTATCCTCTCTTGCTATCCCGTAAACGAATGGACCCTGTGGCGGCGCGCCCAAAAAACACACCAAATTTGCAACACAAATGTGTACTTTGTGATCGACACTGCTGCGGTGGAAAACCTGACACTGACGGCAATTTCCTTTGTGGTGACCTTGTGGGGGCCGACACCCTTTGGAATACGGGAGTCAATTACAAGCTGGCAGTGTGGCTAGGAATACAGTTCACGAAAGCACTGGGCAAAAGGGATCTGGCCATGAGAAACGTGAGCACGCAGTGGTCCACGTCTGACCTAGGGCCCGCTTGTGATATCTGTGCGGGTTTCAGATCGCTAATCTCGGGGGGGCTCAGCCTTAAGTAGACGCTGAGCAGGGGTCGTTC
Organism: Aldrovandia affinis; assembly: GCA_029706075.1. Classification (NCBI taxonomy): domain Eukaryota; kingdom Metazoa; phylum Chordata; class Actinopteri; order Notacanthiformes; family Halosauridae; genus Aldrovandia; species Aldrovandia affinis. Next base: position 3,954,120 of record JAINUG010000040.1, on the reverse strand, counting down.
AGCATTTTCTCACGATTGTATCTGCCAAGCTTCATCAATTAGGCATCTTGTTTACAAAAAAGCCCATTATCGCTAACTGCTGGCAGTGTGGAAGTAGGCTATGTTTATTTGATACAAATGGGCCAGTTTGTTAACGTTGCACTGTATTCATCTTGCGGGCTCAAAGTAGTATTTACTTTAATGGTATTTCATGGGATGAAAAACAAATATTAACAGCATTAACAATCTTTTCCCCATTAGCATAACGATTGCGGGGCCTCGTTTGTTCAGTCACGCTCAGCAGCCTCAGTCGCTAATGACAAAATTAATACACGTTTGTCCGACGCATCGATGCATTTCTGCTGTCCTTCTGACAGGAGCCTTCCTATGTGAGGCTCACAGCATGTGTTGTTTCAACATTCTCATTAAGGGACAAAGACCAGGGCAAACAAACAGGGAGGCGTAGAACTGTCGTATAAGCCAGCGATAACGCAGGAGCTGAAAAATGGCCACAGGGGTTCACATCTGGCCCCAGATAAGAAGCAACGCCCTGCTTGTGTTGGGAATGTAGGAATGGTCAAACAAACTTCCTGTGTGGAGCAGAACAGCGAAAGAGGGAGTGAAAGCCAAATAAGGACGGAGGGGTTTAGGCCTGGTAGCATCCCCTCCACACCTAGCCACTCGCTGCTAACGTCAGGGCCGACAACCCAACAATGGTGTTGACTGGAAGTTTGTGGGCTTGCAGTCAGGATATTGCCTTGTACTCACACACCACTGTTTCAGTCAAGATTCAGTCTGTTTCATTTCCCTGTGCGAGTTTTCTCTGAGCTCGCCGGTCCTTTACGATTTGAAACCTGACTGTACCAGACCGGCCCTGGTAGGCAGCCCCGATCAAGGGTGACTTTGGCTGTCCGGCCCAGGGGAAGGGGGGAGGGGGAGGGTGAGCTGGCATGAACTCGCTGAGAAGCGCGTAAGGGTGTCTCCAGAACGTGGGTGGGCAAATTCCATCTCCACGGAAGTGGAGTTCGCTGCACTCAGAGAATTAGCTTGCCTCGTAGAGACGAGCGGCGAACTAAATTGGGAAAAACGGGAAAAAATCTGACAAAAACTTTGGAAAACAGTCTCCCCTGTGAGCCGTATGAGCAGCAAGTGGATCTCAAACATTTTTAACGATTCCTGTCCAGTGTCAATTTCCTCAAGTGGTGAGACACTGCCAACAGTCAATAAAAAAAATTACCATCCAATAACCATTCAATAACATAATGTGGTTCTGTGTGGCTCAGTGGGTAGAGCACAGCGTGGGTTCAATTCCCATTGGGACCATATATACTGAAAAATATATACTGAAAAATGTATGCATTCACTACTGTAAGTCGCTTTGGATAAAATGCTAAATGGCATATATATATATATATATATGTGCTAACAAACAAAAACAAGCAGCCATACAAGCCGTTAGTGGCCAGAACGACAGCAAAAAGCAACAACTGAGATGAGATAAGAAGGAAAGACGCAAGGCAAAGGACAGAGACACTGTGTCGCAAATACCCTTGGACACAAGATGGATGAGGAATTTCATTGAGCTGTGGCTAGGACACGAGGGTTTACTGAATTCATCTGTAAACAGCTACCGCTACAAACAGCAGGAGAACAATAAGTGGCAGGGAAGGGTCAGGCAGCTTCAAAGAAACGGTTGGTGACTTTTTGTATTCTGGCATTAATGTAATATTAATATAAATGCTTTATGACCATAGAGGGCAGCTTCAGTGGGCAGCAGCATGGCTAATTATCATTGTCTGCCCTCCCAATTTGGTATCCAATTATACCCTCTATTTCTTTTTTGATTTACCCTCCCCCACGAACTCGCCGCCCGCCTCCACGGGACAAGTTAATACCTCGAGGCAACGTTCGCCTCGAGGTAGATGGAACTCACCCAACCCTGTTTATGAGGTCGCCCTACCACTCCTCGGCAAGCTTGTGCCAGCGCTCTCTCCCCATTCCCCTTTGGGGCGGACAGCCAAACACCGCCCCCGATCTGGGCTCCCCACCAGGGCTGGTCTGGTACAGTCAGGTTTTGAACCGTGACCGTGATAGGCAGCGCACACTCTTAAAGGATCAGCCAATATGTGTGCGTTAGACTGCTACGCTATCGGAGGCCCCCACATGTCAGTTTCAATCTCAGTACGCTTCAAGAATGGTAATATCTGCACCATGATGACACAGTCAGTCAGGCAACACACACACACACACACACACCCACACACATAAAGGGTGCTCCTGCGAAACGAACCTGTTTGTCTCATTTCAATCTGTGACACAAAGGGTCAGGCCACCATTCACCGGAACAGTGATTCTCCTATCGTCACTGCCGGATTTTATTTATTTATTTATTTATTTTAAAATGCTTCAAAAATCTGGTTTGTTTGAGTGTGTGCCATTGTGTGCCATTTTTTTGCTGTGGTTGCGGAGGCCATCCATTGCCTCACTGAGGGGCTACGGTCAAGGACTGGGCAGCACGCTCAATGCTGCCGCAAATCCAATTTCTCTTCCAGAGCGTTCCTCAACAACAGGCAGAGGGGATAAAGGACTGGCTGTAAAGTATTTGTGAGGGTGCTTCCTGTACAGGGAACAGGGAACGTGGGGGGGGTTCTGTGTATCGAGATGGAAGTTGTTAGGATGACTCCCTTAAAAATAACCCAAATAGGAATCAGGAAAATATGAAAACATCCATCCGCTACTATTGTTTTACTCAGATGAATCTTGTCTATATTTCTAACTGAGGGGGGTCATGTTGTTTGTTGTTCATTCAGTTTCTATTTATAGGTTATGAATGAAGGAGAGTTCATGAACAGGCTGCTGTTTTTCCCCTTTCTCACCTCCAAGGCCTGAGGTCTGTGCCCTCTGATGGCCACCAGTGGAAGACAAAAAACTAAAACAAACCACTATGTTCACAAGTGGAAATATACAGGGTCGGCCATTACGGTCTTAAAGAGTGTCATGACCGGGGTATCAGCAGCATAATGACAGTTTAACGTGATAGAGGACTGGAGGACCTGAGGCTAGCAAGACATCTGACCAGCAGCAACGGCATCATCTGCCAATTAGACACCCCCGAATCAAACAGGGTTTTACTAGATCAGTCGTTACAGCCTTGAAACATTGCTCCCTCCCCACCCTCCCCTTTTTTCCCCTCCAACACCGACAGCGTTTAACGCCTGCACCGCCATCCCGGTAAACACGGAGGGCTAGACCATCACGCCAGCCGAACAACCCGCCAGGCCATTACCGCGGGGTGGCGAAAAGAGCGACAGAGCCTCGAAAGTGCCCGGTCTTTGGAGATAGATTACGATCATTTCTGCAGAGCAGGGAAGCAGGGCGCAAAGAGAGCGACCACTTTCCTCCCACCTGCCAAGTGGGGTTTTACTGCACAATGAGAAATCTAGATGGTCTCAAATTGGTCTCAAACCAGAGACTGTGAGTGAGTTCCCCCTGCTCGACTCCTGAAACTTTCCCCATTTGACTGAGATGTAGACTGCCCCACAATTTCATTTCTGATTGTATATATATATATGCCATTCAGCAGATGCTTTTATCCAAAGCGACTTACACAACCTAAGCGTTACCAACGCCATGCTCTACCTACTGAGCTACACAGAACCACATTTTTCATGGTTTAGAATTTTTTGTAATTAGGCCGGTTGGTGATTACGGATAGCTTAAATGTTACACTGTTTACACTGAATGACACTTTGAAATTGGTTCTGCACGATGAACTTCATCATATCTACCCACTTGTGTAAGTCACCTTGGAAAGGGCATCTACGAGAAAAGTAAAGGATTATTATTATCTCAGAACAGACAATAATGGGCAAGTGGGCCTTTCTGTACCATCTCCTGACTGCAGCTAGCATGCACTCTCCATTTGTGACAGTAAACCAATTAAAATGCTTTGGTCCCCACCAGGGGCGTGGCTAGGGCCTGGCTATTGGCCTATAGCCCCAGATCTTTTTTCATTAGCCCCAGATCATTTTTGGCGAATTCATTCATTTTTTTGACTATATTATTGACTGTGTTTGACATTGAGCATTACTGATACAATCATGAACACTATGCTGCAAGTGTTAAATACAGCCCACCCCCCTACTTTTCACTTTATTTCAACTTTGTTGCAAGTGCTTAATGTCATTATAAATATAAGAACTAGAATGATACTTTAGTTGCATTGTTTACATTAAATGTACATTTACTATATAGTAAGTCAATGATCGATTATTATCTAGACTAGGTTGTGAGCTCACCCCACGGATATTTGGAATGTCTAGTCACGCGCCTGGTCCCCACGCCGAAGCACTGATTGGTCCATGGGACCTTGTCTGCCGATATAACAGACAGTACTCAGCAGGTCAGTTGAGGTGCAGCTCTGACAGTGCACACGGAACAACCCTCTTCTTGTGGTTTGTTATAATCTACGATCACCCAGGGACAAGTGTTCAGAGTGTAATATTCCGTGTCGCTGTGGTTACTGACAACTGACAACTGTGGTTACTGAGATTACTGACAACTGTAAACAAACATCTATTTTCCCACAAAATTCAGAGCAAAATTCTTCTTTCATATATAAATTGTACATTTTGGTTAGCAACATATTTTCAGAGAAAGATCTCAAGGATCTGCAGAAGCATGTATTTTAGAAATGTACTGGCATATAAATGTAATTTTTAAATATATATATATAAATTAAAAAATAGGTGCACGTTCGCTCTGGGGGGGTGAGGTTTAGTGTTTACCAATATGAGGGGGAGATTGATAGGCATTTATTACTCCCACCCTGGTGGGAAGCCTTGGGCAGTGATTTCCACCCAGTGATTTACTGAACAGGAACAGTGATGGAGGAGCGACAGGCACCCGGGTGGGGGGGGGGAGGTGCTGGTGGGGGCGTCATGCCCAGTGGTGCGTCTCCACAGGCAGGGATCCGGGCCTAGGTACGGCCTCAACGCTCCGGCGGTCCGGGCAATGCTGCCTCTCGGCCCGGTTTCAAAGGCTCGCCTTATCCCTGTTCACACCCAGCTGAACCTGAGACCTGTGAATTCACACAGAGGCAGCTTGAATGGATGGGCTGTGTGAGAGCCGCCAATCACAGGGGCAAAGGAGCTAATCTCAGCCTTAGCCGGCACCCTCTTTGTGCCAGATATTCTATAGTGCGAATTTAAGGGGGAAAAAATTGAATAAAACAGGGTTTTAAAAGGTGTGTGAGCGTAGCGGTCTAACGCACCCTATCTTGGCTGGTCTGATACGGTGTGCACTGCTTGTCAGGGACACAGTTCAAAACCTGTCTCTGCTGGACCGGCCCTGGTCGCCAGCCCCGATCGGGGGCAGCACTTGGCTGTCTGCCCCAGAGGGAGGGGGGAGGGTAAGCCGGCACAAGTTTATCGAGGAGCAGGAAGAGCGTCCGTGGTCGGCGTCTGTGTTCGGGTTCTGTCTCGGAGGAGGCGGATCTACCGGCCCGGAAAAATTGGCTCATTACCCGGAGAACGGGCGGCGGACTCGTGGGGGAGGGTGAATTGAGATAAATAGAGGGTATAAAAATGGGAAAAAATTAAAAAATATAAATTACAAAAATAATAAATAAAAGGTGTGCGGTCTGCTATACTGTCCATAAGCTTCATCGGCACTCATTGTGAGATTCATTCCAAAGTCTCTCTGCACTACAAAACAGCACAAAAGAAGGCCTAACGAATCTGGGCAATATTCACTGAACCATTGTTGTTATTAAGCACAAAAAAACACAATTTCTGGAAATGATGGTAACCTTCACCTTCGCAATAAATCCAGACTTGCCTCGCGGAAATGTCCGTATGAACTATGGACTGTATACCGTGCATGCGGATTTCCAATAACAAAAACCCTGAGGTGGTTCTTTCCTCTGCTGAGCATTTTTCTGCAATCTTCATCATTCCCCCTGGAAAGGCGAGGAGTTGCGTTCCCCAGAAAAAAACTGAGGCTGCCTACAACACAACTGGCTCATGAGAACATATGTTACACCAATTAAACTCAATAAATATAAGAGCTCTATCCCTGATATGTGTACCAAATGTAGAAAGCTAACCCTTCCATTGCATATGGCAATGTGAAAAAATTTCATCATTTTGGGAAGAGGTGAAATAGGCTGTAGAGGAGATCTATACAACTACCTTTAGACCCAGAGCTTTTCATTTTAGGATTATACCCAACCATTCATAACATATGATGGAAAAAGCAGCTTTTCCTAGATTTGTGTTTATTGCTAGCCAAACGAGTTATTCAACTATCTAGGAAACTATCTGGGTAAACCAAAAAGTTGTAAATGGCTCACTGAATAATCTACCCTTAGAAAAAATGACCTATGCTATTAAGGGCAAACAATCACTTTTTAACAACATATGGGGTCCCTTCATACTTTACATGGAGCATACAGACTTGACTCATTTGCATTTACATTTACATTTTAGGCATTTTGCAGACTTACAGTTTACATTTCTTTACATACAATCCATTTATACAGCTGGATATTTTATTGAAGCAATTCAGGTTAAGTACCTTGCTCAAGGGTACAATGGCAGTGTCCCACCTGGGAATTGAACCTGCACCCTCTGAGTTACAAGCCCAGTTCCCTAACCATTACACTACCCTGCCACCCACTCATATGATAGATGTGCCTGGGGTGGAATGAGTAATCCTCTGCAGTGAAATGGTCAGTTGTATTTTTAACATCCAAATTTAACTGCTGTTATCACAGGATTTCCATTTCTGAGATAGAGAAATGTATGCAGTGAAATGGTCTGTTGTATTTTTAACATCCAAATATACCTTGTTAACTTTTGTTATAACAGGATTTCCATTTCTGAGATAGAGAAATGTATTTTATTATTATTTTTGTGTGTGTGTGTGTGAGGGCGGGTGTGCGGGTGTGTGTGTGTGTGTGTGTGAGTGCATTATGTGTTTTCTATCTTTATTGTTATCCTCAACTGATGTAATACTGGATGATTGTTGTTACTGCTAAAAACAATAAATATATTGTTGAAAAAACTCAAAACTAAAAAAACTGAGGCTCCAATCTCGAGCAGCTCATCTTTCACCCCCCGTGCATCTATACATTTAGTCAAAACACGTCTCGGAGTCTCAACAGTGTGCAAAAAATGCCCCATTTCTGCCGCAGATGCAAAGATCTCCTTTTGCGAGAACGTTTGCGTATCGATGCACGCAATGTTTTCCACTTCGTGCTTGCATGCCGACACACAGAAGAATTGTCAAGGCACCTGGTTTAAAAACACAAAAGAGGCATCGTCTCGCTTGCAGTGTGTGAACATGCGGAGTCCATCAGATGTCTGGAAGCATTTTGTTTGGCATGTGGGTTTGATGCCCTGGAAACAAATCTCTCGCCTACACAAAACAACACACCTGTACCGGGGAGATGAGAAGGAGCAGTGCCTTCATGAAATAATAATCCCTTTTGTCTGCTGTCTCTTAATGGATCAATACAAACAGGCTCTCTTGGCAAGCATCAGATTCACAGTAACAGCTAAACAAATATTTGTCAGGTAATATTTTTTTCCACAGACAAACTGTGACAGGGCTCCAGTTGAAAGAAACTGCAGAAGATATCTACTGTGTGTGTGTGTGTGTGTGTGTGTGCACGCAATCAGAATTTTGGCAGGGTGTAGCGGATTATAGCTGGTTTTATTTAAACAGTGCCATGCTTCACAGAACATGGCACAAGCCCACAAACAGATACTCCTCACAAGGTTCACACGTTCAGGCTGGAATATATCATTCCAATATGGAAACGCACACTCAAAGCATTCTGTCAAATAAAATGTGATACAGTACTTATCACATACAGGCAACTGCCAAAATAAAGAAAACACCTATGTTTTCTTGTTTTGCTCCTACGGTGAATAAGTTCTATCCTGATTGGAGTAGTCTATTCCAAGATTACAATGCCCACATTCACAGGGCACAGAAGTGGTCACTGAATGGTTTGATGAGCATGAAAATGATGTAAACCACATGCCATGGCCATCTCAGTCACAAGACCTCAACCCAACTGAACACTTATGGGAGATTCTGGAGCGGCACCTGAGACAGCATTTTCCACCACCATCAACAAAACACCAAATGATGGAATGTCTCATGGAAGAATGGTGTTGCATCCCAATATAGCATCCTAATATAGTTCTAGGCACTTGTAGAATCTGTGCCAATAATAATGATAATATTACATTTGATTTGTTTTGCGGGTTTCAAGAAACCCAAGGTCGCAGTACAGTGGGAGGAGTTAATAAAAGTAACATAAAACACACATTTACACAGGTAAAAGCGACAGGAGACCCATACACCAATGTGACAGCAAATAATAATAATATAAAAACACAACCGTATAAAACACAACTAAAGTATAATAAATAAAATAAAGAAATAAAATGTGTGTGCATGTGTGTGTGTGGGGACGCGTGTATGCATGTGTGCCAAGCTGTTTTGGCACCTCGTGGCGGCCTATCGCCCTATTAAGACACTTTATGTTGTTGTTTCCTTGTCTTGGCAGTTAATTGCATGGCTGCAATGTTGACATAACTGTAATGGTATGGCTATACTGAATGGACGGCTTACCTTGGAAAGAGACCACGGGGTGCTCTCGGCGGGTGCATTCCGGAATGGGCTGTGTGGCCGGCGCAGGGGTGGGGGTGGGTACGGGGGTGGAGGGGAGCAGGGTCTGCTGGGACATCGTTGGGGGGAGGAGGAGGAAGAGCAGCAGCAGGCCGGGCGCAGCTGGGGAGACGATGTCCTGCGGTGTTGTGGTCATGGTGACAGCAGGGGGGGCGCCGACCGCTCCTCTGACAAGGTGGGCCTCAGGGAAACACCTGGAGGGAGGCAGGGGGGGTCAGAACATGGTCACCAATGACAACCTCGCATCCAGCAGCACCACCACCATATATAGCACTGCTCATCTCTCAGCCAGGTGACGCCAGCCAAGGCAAATTGGTCAATTTGTGACGCAAAGGTGATACAAGGATAAAACCTTCCAAGACTGAAGTCTTAACTTAGCACTTTTAGTCTTATAAGTGGCACCAAATGCAGGACTAACATTGTCAGTAGTTTTTATTTCTTTCAGTCATATATATATATTTTTAAATTTTTTTCCTTCTGATTTTATCCAACTTTTCTCCCAATTTAATAGCCAATTACACCCTCTCTTTTCATGTCAATCCCCCCTCCTCATATTGTGAGCTCGTTGCCGTAGCCCTGAGACCAGCGGTTATAAAGGTGATGTATCACCTCCGCCAAGCCGTCGACCGTAACCCCGGTACACAGAGCCACTCCTATACGCAGCAAATGCATATCGGCTTCCCTCCCCCCTCCCTGGGGCACCATCCCATAGTGCCACTCCCGCACTCCCGGCGATACTGGTGCGGCCGGTGGAATCAAACCCCGGTCGCAGTGGCCAGTGTCGAACATTGTAACTGATGGACCCCCTGGGAGGCCTACTTAAGTGATACTTTTAACCTATATTTCTGACAGGACTTGGACATAAGAGAACACAAGTTGAATGGTCCTGAGGTTTATACAAGCTTAGTACCATATGATCAACTGAACACTTCCCCCGACATTTAATAGTCTTAAAGAACTGTCAAGAACCGACTATTTTCCTATTATGAATTATAAGGGCATGAAAGTTTCTTCCGAAAGTCTCATTAAAGTTCAAAGGCATGGCTTATCTCCCCTTTCTGGACTAATTAGATGTAAATGCTTCATGTCAAAGAGAGTAGAGGGAGGGTTTGATTCATTGACCCCAAAACTGGTGGCTTGCCTTCAGCCCTCTTCAATTAGTCCTGCCATTATACACTAATCTAGACAATATCACTCTTCTGCCCGAGTATCTCAAAGGAGAGGCCATTCCAACGTCAGGCCAAAGCGCATTAGACGCTGGGAATATGTCCTTCACTATTCAGCTTTACTCAACAAACTTATATTCATTTATTTTTTCAAAATTTGTTAGATTTTTTTCCCCATTTTTATCCCAATTTGGTAGCCAATTACACCCTCCATTTATTTTGATTTACCCTCCCCACACGAGCCCACCGCTCGTCTCTACGAGGCAAGCTAATTCTCAGAGGGCAACAAACTCTGCTTCCTTCGAGACGGAACTCACCCACCCATGTTCTGTTAAGTGCTTCGCGCCGCACCCGAGCCGGCTAACCTTCTCCCCCCCCCACCTGGGGCGGACAGCCAAATGCCACCCCGGATCGGGGCTGATGACCATGGCCGGTCTGGTAGAGACGGGTTTCGAACCGCGTCCCTGGTAGGCAGCGCACACCGCATCGGACTAGCGAAAATACGGTGTGTTTGATCTCTATGCTATCCGCCGCCCCCTAACAAATTGGTTTTGACAAAAGTCATGCTGCATTAAGTCAGAACCAGGGTGCCAGCCTTATCCTATACATGGTGCATGACGGGTCTGCTATGGTGAATGGCTCTACAAACAGGCCACATTGCAGCAGGAAACAATAAAACACAATACCTTCTTTGTGCTCAAAATTCTACAGTAAAAAAAAATCAAATAAAACAGTGTTTTAAAGGTGTGCAGTCAGCTATACTGTCCATAAGATTCATCGGCACTTATTGTGAGATTCCTCCCAAAGTCTCTCTGCATTACAAAACAGCACAAAATAAGGCCTAACGAATCTGGGTGGGCGATATTCACAGAACCATTGTTGTTGTTATAACATCAACATGGCAACAGTGCTGGGTGTTTAATTGGCTATATGAAATCACCACGGATGCTGCAAGCAAGTCACAATAATCAGAATTTTTTTCTCAGGACAGATCGCTGGGCCTGCCCAGGCCAGTGCTGACAGAAAGCAGACAGAGAGGTTAACAGGACAGGCCAAACTGTGAGAGGGGCAAGGGTCAGACAGGCCTGGGGGCACCCTGGGAACAGCCCCCACCCCCAACCCCCCCTGGAGAAGGAGGAATCTTCGAACAAATCTATTACACTAGGATCATAACACCAAGTTTACCATCGCCAGCCAAGCAGTCCTAAAAACATAAATACTGTGCCATAAACACTATACCTGTCATGAGTGGATTAAGATGCACACACAAACTATAATATTGAAATGTTTTCATCTGAGGATCCCAATTAAGCATTTTCCATTTTATTAGCTGATCAATGGATTATTAGTCCGGTGAGGTAAGGATTTGCGCATGCTGGTAGCTAATCAATTACGACTCCATCTACAGCCAGAGAGTAATTAGGCAAAGGCACATCTGATGAGGGATTTTATTCATGTCCACAGCTTGTTCCCACTGCATCAGCACATGCTAATCAGCCTATACGCAAAGAGCGTGCTCACCGCCACAGCACACCCCACCAAGACTCAATGGGGTAAGGCAACACTATGCTAGCAAACACTCAGCTCCCAGACAATTGCTATGAGTCAGTGGCGATTTTAGACCCTATTTAGGGGGGCTTTAGTCCCCCTGTCTTTCAACTCAGCCCCCCTGAAAATGTTTAGCCATTCTTTTCTAAAAAAACATTTTTACTTAATATCTATTTTTAAAAATACCACAGATAGAGAGTGGTATTTCAATTTTTAGAGCAACCACCATTGTGGTGTTTTTGTTTTGGGGAATGTAACAGTAAATTAATTATTAGGCTTGTGCTTTGCATCTCAACATTCTCATTGGGGGCTGAGCCCCCCTAAAGGTCAAATCCTAGAATCGCCCCTGCTATGAGTAGAATAATTGCTATTAGTGTAGAGATGGGAAGAGAGTGTGAGAGCACACTTCTGAGTGCTGTCCCTTGGAGAAACTGGGAGCAGTCAGTCTCCGCTGCGCTAACTTCAGGCTCTGAAGGTTATCTACTTTATCGAGGGTGGACATCACTGTGCCCCGGGATCAGATCCAAATCTGTTGGCACAAAATGGCTCGGGTCAGGAACAGGGGTGAGTACGATGAACATGCATCAGTGAATCGGGGAGGAAGCGTTGAGCTAGCCTCTCCCCTCAGAGAGAGGAGAGAGAGAGAGAGAGAGATATGGTTCTCATAGCTACTTCAACAATGCTGACAAACGGGTGGGTAAATAAACTATGTGTGGGGTTGTGAGGTGTGACTACTCTTCTTCAGCACCATGGGCTGAGAGATGCGGAGCCACTCGTCTCTCTTTAGCCTCCAGAGGCTGGCAGCATCATACAGAGGATGCACGCACGCACACGCACACACACACACACGCACACACGCACACACGACGCAGACACACACAGACACGCGCGTCCTGCCCTGCTACATTACGGGCCAGAAAAGCTGGCCGTGCCCCTGCCTGGTTCTTGGAGAGCGGGCAGAACTGGCACCCACCCTCTCCCTCTCTGCCACGGTATGCCCTCTGCTCAAGACCCCCAGAGCACGGAGCACTGGAGTGGCTCAGCCGTCAGGACTCAGAACTTATCAGCTGTCCGCTGTGCTCACGTCGCACTAATACGCTGATCGTAATGGACTACAGCTCTCGCTGATAAGATTGCGCTGATCTTTCACACTGCGGTGGCGGTGATGGTCGGGGAAGCTCACAATGACATGGATGATTCGGAGGTGTTCCCGCCACGAGGGGCAGTAATAACTCAGCACGGAAATGGACAGCATCGGGAGAGAGTGTATTAAAACGGGGCCTCCCGGGTGGTCTAGCGGTTTCAACGTTCGATTCCACTGGCCGCGCCAGTCGGCTCTGGCCGTGAGTGCCACTAGCCCCAGGGAGGGGGGAGGGAAGCCGATATGAGTTCACTGCATATAGGAGTGGCTCTGTGTACTGGAGTTACGGTGGACGGCTTGGCGAGTGCCGGCTCGGAGGAGACGATACTTCACCTTTGTCACTGCCAGTCTCAGGGCTACGGCAGCAAACTCACAATACGAGAGGGGGATTGACATGAAAAGAAAGAGTGTTTTTATTATTAAAATGGTGGAGGGCTTGCGCCTGAGAGGCCAGTTATGGGAAGGCGTTTATGCATGCACACACATGCCCCCGTTCCGCAGTGCAGGGGTTTTCGGCTGCACGCGCCCAGCAGGGCAAGAAAGAAATGCTCTCCGGCTAGAGCTGCGCCTCGCTGCGGACGCTTATCTGCCGCCATGGCAACGGCGATCGGGGCAACGCGCGGATCAGCGGGTCTTTAATGGGGCTGAAATGAACTGACACGGTGCTGTGTTTGCTCAGCACTCAGCGTTCAAAGTTCCAAATGAAAATCCAGTCACTTGTAACTAGGCTCCAATTGTTGGTAAGGGCGGGCCGAGGGGAACCAAACCAGCAGGGATCTGTGCAGAGACGAGGTAGAGATGGTCACGAGTCAACGCCGAGCTCAGGTCACCCACAGGAGACACGCTCAGGCCTGCCTAGACATTATGCCCACGCACAAAACAGATCGAGAGAGTCGGAGACTGATCTGTGAGGTGAGAGAAAGTCAGGTGAAAAAAATCTTGAGCAAACCTTCCTGATTTCAAGTCAGATGATTGTGAGATGATTGGAGCAGAAGATGTTGCAGAAATGAGATAAGAACATAAGAATACAAGAATACATAATGACGAGAACAGGCCGTTCAGCCCATCTAGGCTTGTCATGTCCTAAATCTAAAGTAGGTAGTACTGCATCTAGCCTGAACTTGAATAGCCCGTGTTTCTAACTCTACTACCTGACCTGGTAAGCTGTTCCAGGCATTGACAACTCTCTGTGTAAAGAAAAACGTCCTAATATCCACGCGGAATTTGCCTTTAACTCATTTACAATATTTCTTTGAACATTTTAGATGTTTCGTTACGGAAGGACCTGCCGGACTGAGAATGGAAAGCACTATGGCCAAAAGCCTAGGACTTTAATGGGGGGTCACCAGTACCCTCACCCCGCCCCCCCAAGAAAAATGTATTGTGGAGGGCTATCACCTTATCACAGAGACGGGGGACTGCACAGTCTGGAGTCCATCCCCACAGACCAGACACACACCCTTCATGTTGAGGGATTAAAAACATTTGTTGACCACGTGCCCCCGCCCCCCCCTGGAGATTAATGGAGAACTTGTTGTGTCTAGCCCATAACAGCCAGTTCAACCCCCTGGGTCTAAATTATGCATGGGGCACTTGTCAGAGGCTCCACAATGGCCTTGCATAGGGATGCAGATCTGGCATCACCACGGCCGACGCTGTGGAGTGAATCCGAGGCCTTCGGTTGAGACGGTAGCAGAGTTTGCCGGGGGGGCAGCAAATATTTAATCAATCGCAGAGAGGAGAGCCGCTGTTTTCTGCCCACCACAACATTTGTGGCTTACTCGGAGGGAGAAGGGGACCAAAACTTTTGGGGGGAGTTTTTCCCTGTTTTTCTCCCAATTTGGTAGCCAAATACACCCTCTATTTATTTCGATTTACCCTCCCCACACGAGTCCGCCGCTCGTCTCTACGAGGCAAGCTAATTCTCCGAGGGCAGCGAACTCCGCTTCCTTCAAGACGGAATTCGCCAACCCATGTTCTGGAGACTCCCATACGTGCTTCACGGCGGATCCGAGCCGACTCACCCTCCCCCCTCCCTCTGGGGCGGACAGCCAAATGCTGCCCCCGATCGGAGCTGATGACCAGGGCCGGTCTGGCAGAGACGAGTTTCAAACCGTATCCCTGACAGGCAGCGAACACCGTATCAGACCAGCCAAAATGCGGTGCGTTAGACTGCTACGCTATCTGCCACGGGAACCGACTCGTTGATGTCGCACCGTTTCAAACCTCTCTCTCTGGTTTCCGCCGCACGCCCGCATTGGAAGTGCCGCCCCTCGCAGAGCGATAGCAGGAGCTCGATGGACAAGAGCGCGCAGGGGTCATAAACTCAATCTAAACTCATTTAACAGAGAAGCACATCACTTCCTGCGGCCCATTAAACTCACAGGTACGTCGATTCCTTTCACTGAGAGTGATAAAACTTTGAGTGCCTCGCCCCCACTACCCCTTCCCCCCCTCCATCCCCCCTCCCAGGGCAGGTATCTCCTCTTCATACACCATCTACTCCACCTTACTCAGACGTATGGCTCTTTACCAGGCTCAGGGGAGCCGCTTTAATTACAACTCAAAGCAGAGACTTCCTCATCCCGATCTCATCTGAATCAATTAAACGCTGATTAAATTGCTCTGGGTCCATGGGGGGGGGCTGTTGCCCACAAACAAGGCATTTCATATCATAAAGGAGATTTCACTGCTAATTTATACATCCCTTGGCATTGATTTCTTGTCCTCCAAAATACAAATTAAACTTGTGCTTTGAGCTAGCGAGCTAGGGTCCCTTGAGCGAACGATTGATCAGCGAGCAACGTTAATGATCACTTGTTTTTTTGCACATAAGACATACGACTTTGAGACTACAAACTCATAATTAAGACCAATCATCATTTAATTAATGAGAAAGCTGTTGCTCAGGCTACACTGTACGCTGTAGCCTCCACCCTTGTCATCGGTATCACTTCCATACAAATGGTAAGAGCACCTCACCGTCACCATCTCTGCTAATAGCAAGTGGTGAGAAATGTAATTAGCAGCGACAGGACGTGTCATCAGACATCACTCAATTAAGCACATATCACCACGTAATGCTAATTATTCCAAAGTGGCAAAATTGCAAGATACAACAATCAAAATCACAGTCCCGAAAAGCAATCTGAGCTGTTTAACAAGGTACGGATTCAATTTCACGCATTTCAATGTTTTTGTTTCCGTTTTCTTTTAACATAATTTTTTGTATTCAACTACTGGAAAATGCTTATCACAACAACAAGACAAAACTTTGGGCACACACCAGTTCTTTCCTAAAACTGCACACAAAAAAAGGTTTAAAGGTTATCCCACCAAGGTAGAAGCATTTGTAAGCAGATGTAAGCAGTTCTACAGCTCAGAAATACATTATGATTTGCGAGTCCCACATTCACTGACCAAAAAAAACCCCAATAATGCAAAGAACAGAAACCGCAATTCATTCAGAGCCCGATGGAAGGTCCAGCCCAGGCCAATACCTGCCCCAGCTTATTTCCCGGGAAGTTTTAGAAAGCCCTCTTGCCTTCAGGACATCTGCGTTACCAGTAGAATCGCACTGCGTCTGTGGTCTGCGTGTGTGTGAGCTGAGGAGGGCAGTCCGGGGGGTCGGTCTCTGTGAACCACTGTGCTTTAGTCCAGCAGAAGCGGAGGACCCCTTTAGTTTGACTCCAGACTGAGAGAGCTCAAGAACAGGAGCCTGCCCCCCTCCCCCAAGAAGGAGGGCCAAACAGAGTCAGTGACCCATTCCTCCCAACCAGAGACAGGAGAGGAGAGGGGGCGTGTGTCCGCAAGCCACTTTCTCTCTCCTGCACGTACATGCACACATACGCATGCACACTCACACAAACAAACACACACACACACACACACACACACACGCACACACACACACACACACGCACGCTCTCACACAGACACTCTCACACACACACAAACACAAGCATGCATGCACAAAACAGAGATGCACTACCACACACACACATACATACACTCTCACACATGCTCTCACACACACAAACACACTCACACAACTCCCATTCTGACCTTTCACTCCCCTCCAGTCTGCTATAGACTCCTGCTGCTGCCCCATTGACTCTTTCCTCCACACACCCTGCTCCACCCCACTAACCCCACACAATCCCTAACCACAAATAAAGCCCCTCCACCTCCACCTCCACCCACCCCCTAACCCCACAAAACACCCCCCCTCTAACCTCACAACAACCCCCTCCCCATCCCCCTCCCTCCCATTGAGAACAGTCCAGTCAGGGTTATATTGACCATGTCTAATTCCCCTCAATGGCTGAGCCCCACCAAATCTCCCTAATGCCTGGTGAAGGAATGAGGTTTATAATGGAGGGCCCCTTTACAATGGGGCTGGATAAAGGGGGGGGTGCAGGTCTGGGGGTATATAATGGGAGAGAACTAAACAGTGGGGGGACACACGGGGAGGGCATGGACAAGGGGTTGTCACACGGGAACCACACCTTGTTGAGTCGCTGGGCTGCTGGCTAGCGTTCGGGAGAGCCGCAGGCCTATGAATAGATGAAAGGCTTTACTGTATGGTAAGGGATGTAATTGTACACGTATTCGCACCGAACCGTTCAGTACAGGACTTTTGGTTCAGTACGTGCTGTGAACTGAGCGGATACAATCTTGCTTTGACCACTAACGCACGTGAGGAACTTTTTTTGTGTGCGGTTGCGGCAGTATTGACGGACTGACATTTTTTTTTTTTTATGAAAGAAAGATATCTGCCTTACTTTGTTCAGTAAATTATGACTAATTAGCTGTTTACAAAAGTTCATAATAAATGAAAAGCAATTTTATGTTTTG
This sequence comes from Aldrovandia affinis, assembly GCA_029706075.1. Lineage (NCBI taxonomy): Eukaryota > Metazoa > Chordata > Actinopteri > Notacanthiformes > Halosauridae > Aldrovandia > Aldrovandia affinis. The sequence continues at coordinate 3,936,726 of JAINUG010000040.1, read as the reverse complement.
ATTTCTTTCTTTTTTTTACCCCCTGCTGTACCGAAAACGTACCGAACCGTGGCTTCAAAACCGAGGTACTTACCGAACCCTGATTTTTGTGTACCATCACACCCCTACTGTATGGAGAATGTCTTGTTGTCATTGTTGTTGATCTGAACTTTGATGGAAAAGAGCAGCGGACCGTGGAGAGAGGCGGACTCTACTGAGCGTGCCCAGGAACATGACCGATAGCGTGTCATGACAGCCTTCAGAGGACGATGGCGGCGTGTCAGGTATTTTCATACCTGAGGGGCATGTCGGTGCCTGGCAAGGGGGTGAACCAACTGCAGGGTAAGGGTATGAAGTCTAGATGCATGCGCATTCTCTGCATTCATTCTCACTAAAAGTTTGTTGAATATCTACATAACGTCACGTTTGCCTCGTACTGCTGAACCCCACTGGTTGAAGAAAGTTAAGTCAGTCAAGTTGTCAGAGTTTTGTGCCTCTGCTAATCCTCAGTAAAATAAAATAATGAATTTTCTCTAACGGTACACCAGTGTAGGCTACTTATTCAATTTGATGCCAGGTGTAATATAAGGCTTGCTTATTAATTCTCACACACATAATTCATAACACTGAGTCTGTGATGAATAGTTCAGTTTTCAGGGTAACATGGCTAGGTTGTTGACTGCCGCTTCACTGACAGGACAGCGCGTTGTTGGATGGAGCACTGAACTAGCTAGCTAACTAAAGTTAACAGCCTAATAACCATGCAGCAATCGGCAGCAGCTGGCCAGCTTCGTTACCTCCACAGTAGGCAGTGGATTGAGTGAGCTAACTCCACCTCGAATCCTATATCACTAGCACTTGTATTTAATTGTTTATATATACACAATTGTATTTATTTGTATACTGTGGCAGCCCAAGGGGCTGCCCAAGGAATCGGCTGCCTGGCCCTTCAACACATGGGAGCCACTGGAGCCAGAAAAACATTTCCCAGCAGCCCGCAGTCCCGCACCTAAAAGAAGTCAAGCGATTGGGACTACGGACAGCTGAAGGCCATTTGGAGGCCTATTTAAAGAACCAATTCGTGTCACACTGGGAAGGAGTAGGGTGGTGATTGCGGAGAGTGTTGTGGAGAGAGAGTGTGAGAGAGAGTTTTGGAGATTTTGGATTGTTTATCGTGTTTGACTTGGATTGTTTGAGGACCCCCCTTTGTGTACCGACTACTGGACGGGATTGAGGAACTGAACTGGACTTGGATATTGGATTACGGATAACGATGACGAGTAGATTTTTGGACTTGGATACCCTGAATTTGTTTTGTGTTTTGTCAAGGTTCGTGTAATAAAGTGTTGTTTTTGTTTGTGATACTGCCTCCTCCAGGTTATTTAACCCGCCTACGCCGTCTGCAAGGTCCGTGAGTGTCACCCAACCCCTAGGGACACCACAATACATATATATAAATCACCATGCCAGTGGCCAGGGGAAAGGCTAAGCTTTCCCCAGCCTTACACACCCTCTGCTTATGACCACTCCTCTCACAACTATGAGGCATTTCAGGGGTTCAGGGGAAAGTCTGTGAAAACTGAGGATGACTCAAGCTCTCAAATCCAACTACCGCAAAAGTAAACACGTACCGGTGGCTACACAAAGCACGACAAATCATGCTCCAGACTATACACACTCTTCAACTCTGCCGAATCGTTCGTGTTTCTTCACAGTTCTGCGGAATTCCTGCCACTCAATACCACAAAGTCCTGAAACTTTAATCAGTTTGATTAGTTACGGCTAGATCGACGTTATGAAGACATCACTATGCAACTACGCTCAATTGTACTTGAAGTAGGAGAGAGTAAAACCTACTTAAGAGACTTCAGAGAGGAGAAAGGAAGCTGATTACCAAAAAGTGGCCTTTAGTTCCCTCTTATACACCCAATCAGAATATCCATAAAAATAATTCAAAAAAATATATATTAAGAAGCACAAATTGCGGGAATGTCGAGTGAACTGTTCTCATCCCATTTATTCATTCATTCATTATCTAACCTGCTTATTCCTGGTCAGGGTCGCGGGGGAGCTGGAGCACACTCCAGTGTCCCAGCATGCATTGCGCGAGAGGCAGGAATACACCCTGGACAGGTCGCCAATCCATCGCAGGTCACATACACCATTCACTCACACACTCATCCCTACAGGCAATTTAGACTCTCCAATTTTAGACACTCTGCATGTCTTTAGACTGTGGGAGGAAACCCACGCGGACACGGGGAGAACATGCAAACTCCACACAGAAAAGCCAGGATTCGAACCCGGGACCTTCTTGCTGTACGGCAACACTGCTATCCACTGCACCACCGTGCTGCCCCTGTTCTCATCCCAGTTTTATTTATTTATTTTGTTCAGCTCCATCCACTTGTGCGCTGACTCACGTCAGACACAAACGCCCCCTCTGTTTCTCAGCAGAGCTGTCTGAAAATGGCCTTCCGCAGGCCGAGAGATCTAATCCTGCGTCACGGTGACTGGGCACCGCGAATGAGGCCGTGGTGAAGCACGGTGAGTCGGGAGAGATGGCGGGGCAGGGTGGCGAGCCGCTCCTGGTATCGCCGAGGGCACATCCGATCGGAGGCGCGCTGGCCTTCACGCAACAATATCCTGTGTGTTTGCACCCCACACATGTGGAAAGAAGAAAGAGAGGACAAAGAGAGAGAGAGGGAGAGAGAGAAGAGAGGAGAGCAGAGAGAAGAGAAGAGAGAGGAGAGGCAGGCAGTGTGGTATAATGATTAGGGAGCTGTGCTTGTAACGTTAAGGTTGCAGGTTCAATCCCCGAATGGGACACTGCCATTGTATCCTTGAGCAAGGTACTTAATCTGAATTGCTTCAGTTAATATCCAGCTGTATAAATGGATTGTAAAGAAAGGTAAACTGTAAGGCTCTGGATAAGAGTGTCTGCTAAATGCCTGTAATGTAATGTAAGAGAGAGAGGAGAGAAGAGGAGAGGAGAGAGAAGAGAGAGAGAGATCATATTGTTGTCCTCAGGTTTTATAGGGCCCCGTTTCCTGTAAATCAATGGCGTGGGCCGTGATGAAGCCTGCATCGATTTCCAGTCCCGGCTCCATTTCCACGGCTCCTTTCAGCTCAATACGTTTCTTTCAGCTCAAGCCCGTCTCTGCTCTGTCTTCTCCTCTCCTCTCCGCCTGCAGCGTAATGAAACTGTGACATGGACATTGCCACTGCGGGGGGACTCACCGGTGAAGTTAGAAGATCGGGCCCTTTGTTTGCGGGAGCAAGGTTGCAGTAGAACATGGTTGGATTCTGTACTGCAGTAGCTAGATGCAGCAGGTTTCTCTTAGAGCCCAATCTAAGCCTGAGTGGGGGGTGAACTGCTTTACTACCCTAAAACTTGAGAGGTACAGGTACAGACCAACCATGTGGTCTAGCAGTTACAGTGTTCGATGCTGGCCACTGTGATCGGGCTTCGATTCCACCAGCCGTGCCAGTTAGGCTCTGGCCGGGAGTGCCACTAGGGGCTGTTCTCCCCATGCTGCGTATAGGAGTGGCTCTGTGTACCGGAGTTACAGTCGACGACTTGGCAATTGCTGGCTCAGAGGAGAGGTTACATCACCTTTGTCACTGCCGGTCACAGGGCTATGGCAGCGAACTCACAATAGGAGGGGGGATTGACATGAAAAAGAGAGGTGTAATTGGTTACTAAATTGGGAGAATATCTGAAAAAATAAATACATTTTTTTAAAATTAATTTTAAACTTCAGAGGTACAACCATGTGAAAACACTGCCCCCTTTACTGGACGCACGTTACTGTGGACATTAAAGTTAAGTTGGATATGTGCACACACACTTTGGGAAATCAGACCAGAACTGTGTTCTTACCTCCTACAACAAGACGCATGTATAGAGCTCCACACTTAGTGACAAAGGAGGAACACATCCGCAAACAGTCCACATTCCAAAACATTGCATCAAAATTCTTTAGTACACTCCGATTGTGTAGCAGTCTAACGCACCCGTATTGGCTGGTCCTTCACAAGTGTGAGCTGCCTATCACGGTCGCGGTTCGAAATCCAACTATACCAGACTGGGCCCGGTCATCAGCCCCGAACGGGGGCAGTGTTTGACTGTCCGCCCCAGGGGGAGGGGGAGGGGAGCTGGCTCGGGTCTGCCGTGAAGCATGTAAGGGTGTCTCCAGAACGTGGGGAGGGTAAATCAAAATAAATAGAGGGTAAAATTGGTAAGAAAAATGGGAAAAAATCTGAAACAATTTTTTTTTATAACATTTTTTATTTAGTGCTGTTAATGAAGTGCCATAGTGAGCGACTAGTGACTTTAGTCATAAGAGCTCAATTAAAAAGTGCCAAAAAAATGGACAAGAAAGAAGAAATTTTCAGTCAACAGACCTTCCTCAGTGCATCGTACTCTCTCTGGCATAGGAGCGCGGGAGAATGAGACATTCTGAACAGTTTATTAACTATTTATTAACTGGCTTATTAACGTCAGAGAAAGGCGAAGCGGTAGTGGAGGCATCGACATGGGATAAAGCGAGTGGGATAAGAGTGACTCTCCGCCCTCGTCTCTACCAGACCGGCCCTGGCCGTCAGCCTCGATCGGGGGGTGGCGGCATTTGGCTGTCTGCTCCTGAGGGAGGGGGGGAGGGTGAGCCGGCACAAACTCGCTGTGAAGCACGTAAGGGTGTCTCCAGAAAGGGGGTTGGTGAATTCTGTCGGAGGAGGCGGTCATCGCTGAGTGAAGATGCGAGCCCACAATGCCCCTGGCTACTCAGCGCAGGAGGCCGAAGCGGCCTGGAAGGGCGTGAGGTGGCCGGGGTGAGGGGTTAGTCGCTGGCGTTGCCTTGGCGATAAAGGGCCGCAATCGTGGAGGGTCAACGGAGGGCCCAGAGGGGGGGGGGACCAGGCCTCTCCTGGTGGCATTCCGCAGCAGGGAGATGTGTGGAGCGGCGTTTAGGCTAATGAGGCCGCGCCCATGTCTGTGTGTGTCTCAGGAACCCGTGTTCTGAGAATGTCAGTGACAGCTGGGTGACAGGTCACAGGGGGAGGGGGGGCTCAACAACAGCTCGCCTAAAAGGTCATGGCGATCCCTGGATCACTCCACTCACCTCAGACTGAAGGAGGGAACAAAACAGTGTCTTCTCCAATTAAGAGGATACAATGTTCAAAACAAGCCGCTTCCCGGATAACTTCCACTTCACGTTTTGATAAGCTGGCATTGCTTTGACAGCAAAATGTTGAAGGCATATGGCAGAGATGGTTCACTTGTTGAAATGGTGTCACTGGAGCGCAGTCCAACTCAAAGACATCTCACAGAATGCCATTCTAATTAGCTCAATCAGGCTGAATTAATCAAATAAAAAGCAGAAAGTTTGCAAGAGAAATCAGTATATATATGCACGTTACTTGACCTATCCATGGTGACATAAGTCAACCAATCAAAGTGCAGTTGTGGACTCGAGTCACATGACTTGGACTCGAGTGAGACCTGAGTCACAATTTTGATGACTTCAGACTTGACTTAGTCAAAATAAAAGTACTTGAAACTTGACTTAGACTTGCATGTCTATGACTTGGGACTAGACTTGGACTTGAACTGGATGACTCGAGAGACTTGTTTTGAATTTAAAAATTGTGTTAAATGTTGGTATAAAACATGCTACTGTTGAGACTTGAGGACTTGACACCTGAAATTTGGGGACTTGTGACTTGACTTGACCTGAACACGGTGATTTGGGACTTTACTTGAGACTTACCCTTCATGACTTGGGACTTACTTGAAACTTGGAAGGTTAAGACTCGAGACTTGCTTATGACTTGCATAAAAGTGACTTGGTCACAACTCTGCAGTTTTCCGGCTAGGATTGCCAGCTTCCAACTAATACCCACTCACTCAGCCCCCCTCCCCCTCCCCCTCCCACCCACCAAATGCGCTAGGTAGACAAAAAAAACTAACTTAATTTTGGTCCTTTCCTCCTCATTTCATCTATGGTTCATATGATGAATGCTCTACAATACAGTTCTTGGAAAAAAATTACAGAAAATAATTGTTAGATGAAGACTTTCCAGCATAGCAACAGTAACCATGGGTGAGTCGCCTCATGCATAGGTCAAGTAAAATAGATAGATATAAAAATAATACATGAATATTAAAAATATGAAAATCAACATTGCATTTGTAGAAACACGTTTTTGGACAGATACAGGCATACACAATTACATAATTGTGGCCCTTGCACGCACATGCGCACACACACACACGTGCGCAGACAACACACGGAACAACAGGAAAGCTAGGTGCACAATTTCAACACTGTTGCCTCGTCGAGGGCCAGAGCATTCAGAATCCCTGGCAGAACACAAGTTGGACTCTTGAGCACAATAAAGAGCACCTAGCACCATTATCCAAGAAACGATCAATAATTTACCAGGCAATTATCTTTTCACAGCCATTTCTTGTTTCTTGTTTCCTTCTTTTCTCGTTGTTAGTTCTATTTTATTGTATTATTTTTCTTTCACAGGACTAGACGTCTTTCATCACGGATGGCAGGCAGTTAAGTAATCAGCTGCGTAGCTGGAATGCATGTAGAATGCAGGGTGTCAGCTAAGCAAATCAGCGGTGATAAAATAACACTCTCCGACAGCCTGTTCCCCTGGCCTTGTGTGGGGAGGTTAGTCACTTGGAGGGTGGCATGGTGAGCTGGATTTGCCACGCCAGTCATGCCCACCTCCAGTGACATGTCGAAGACCCCCCCAACACCCCATGCCCGAGCACTGGAGGCAATGAGTGTCACAGCACTGACACTGTACATTTGTCTGAGGCTCAATCTGCCTTCTCAACAGCGGGCGGCCACCATTACCCGAAAGACAAGCCTGAAACCCACCCCTTCTGCACTGAGAGATGCCTGCCTAATACCCAACATGCACCTTTAAAAAATAAAATAATTATGTATTGTTTCTGATATTTTTTCCCCATTTTTCTCTCTTTTCCATGTCAATCCCCCCCTCGTATTGTGAGTTTGCTGCTGTAGCCCCAAGACCGGTAGTGACAAAGGCGATGAACCGCCTCCTCCAAGTCAGCATTTGCAGAGCTGTCAACTGTTTTTCCAGTACACACAGAGCCACTCCTATACGCAGCGAAGTCATCTCAGCTTCCCTCCCCCCTCCCTGGGGCAGACAGCCAATCACTGGCCCACAGTAGCACTCCCAGTCAGAGCCGACCCTGGCACGGCCGGTGGAATTGAACCCTGGTCGCAGTGGCCAGCGTCGAACGTTGTAACCGCTAGACCACCCGGGAGGCCCCCCAACATGCACCTTTGAATTTGTAAGCAGACAGGTCATTATCACTATGTACAATACCCTTACTCATCTAGATTACTGTGGAACAGTCTGGCTCCCAACGCTGCTTCAGTGTAACAAAACAGGGCTAGACCAGCTGCAATGTGTGGTCAGACTGAAGAACCAAACTTCTGCAAATGGCTGAACAGAATCAAAGTAACTTTATTGATAATGGTCTTTAAATCTGTGTGTCATATTGCCCCCACCATCTGCCCTTTACGTGGGCCACACATCTGCCCTTAACGGTCAGACAAGGGTCAGCAACTAAGGCTTATGAGAAGTGGGATCTACACCTCCTGAAAATCCCTATGGCCAGAATTGCTGCATTTAAAGGCAGCCTACAGTACTATGGAGCCACTATTTGGAATCAGCTAGACATGTCTACCAGGGAACAAACAAATCTGCAGGCTTTCAAAGATAAACTCAAAGCTGGACTTTAGCACACAGGATTGGATGCGTAGAATGTCATGCTATTGATATGTTTTTAATTGTTTTGATTTTTGTCTCATGTTGTTCTAGTAAATGTACCTGGAGTGGACTATCCTGGTGAAATAAACCTGGCCTCTGCAGCCCGCACTGCACTCCACCTGAGGTAAACTTTGTTACGAGCGATGCACAATGCATTCAAACCAGGACCACTCGTCTCCAAAATCAGTCCGTCAATCAATATCCCGTATTCAACCGCGCTCCCTGTAAAGGTCACCTGCACAATGAAAAACAATTATTGAAATCAGATATTTAGCATAAAGTCAAGAGGTCAACTTGCGTCAACGAAGTGCAGTTGTCATAATTGGGTGGGGCAGGAAAAGTGATGCAGTCTCCTCTCTGATTCAATATGAGATAAAAAAAGGATTCATTTTCTTTTATTCCCACGAGACAGAACCCCCATTTTAAAAAGCCAAAGAGAAGCCCTGACCTCTCCTGTCAGCTGTGAATGCGACTAATGGGGCTCATTTGCATTCAGTGAAAAACAAATATTGATTCTTTTTTTTTTTTCTTTCTTTTACGAGACTGAAAGCAAGTGCAAGGGGATTCTGCCAACCTCACCCCCTATTGATTCCCAACCCTAATATGAACTATGATCAAAAACAAAAATGATACGTTTTGAGCCAAAGCGGCTGGTTCGGGCTCGCATATGCAGTGACACTGCTGGGGTTGCATAATTAGCCTGACTGAACAAATAGCTGCACCGATACAAAGGCGGCATTCAGGGCCCATCTCGGCGGCTGTCATACCCCCGTCTCGTTCATTAGCCATGGTGCAGCGGGGCTGGGTCCCCCTGGCAGCGTGATCGAGCTCCGCGGTAAAATGATGGGGAACAAACGTCTTTAAATCTCACTGACAGGAGTTCCTGGACAGGAAATCACTGCCCCTGCACCAAAAAAATGGAGTAAAGCAATGTGTCTTTTAATAGTGTAATATAATGTGTCTTTTAATGGTGTAATGCAATGTCTTTTTACATAAAAAAAAAAAAAAAAAAAAATAGATTTTACCCTGTTTTTCTCCCAAATTGGTAGCCAATTACTCCCGCTGTGCTTAGTTCAATCCCCTCCCTCATTTTTCGCTGCCATAGCCCTGTGACCGGCAGTGACAATGGCGAAGTGCTGCCTCCTCCAAGACGGCACTCGTCGTGCTGTTGACTGTAATTCCGGCACCCCAGAACCACTCATGTGCGCAGCGAACTGTGTCGGCTTCCCTCCCCGGGGCGGCAATTGGCTTTCCTAGCCAGAGCCGACTCTGGCGCGACAGGGAATCGAACCCTGGTCGCTGTGGCCAGCGTCGGACGTTGAAACCACTAGACCACGCAGGAGGCCGCAACATGTCTTTTAATGGTGTAATGTAATGTCTTTTAATGGTGTGATGTAATGTGTCTTTTAATAGTGTAATATAATGTGTCTTTTAGTATTGTAATGTTGCACAGTCTGACATAGTTATTTATTGTGATGCCTGTTTTACAATTTTTATGTATTTGAGCTATATGGAGCCAAAGACAAATTTTAAATTTTAACTGAAATGAAAATTTGCTTTTTGAATTTTTAGATGAGAAAGGAATATCACAGGGTGGGCGGGAGACGAGATGAGGAACAGTATCGTTCGCACCTTGTCTAGCTCATCAGAAGCGTCCCCTGAGCAGGGGAGACTTGAGGCAGAGAGGGTGAGAGCTCCTCTCGGGGAAAATGAGAGAAAATGAGAAATTGAGAAAAATGAATATTTGTATTGATTTGTGAGTCAAAGTTAAGGACTAGTGATGACTGGGGGCGGCCGGATAGTGTAGCCATCTAATGTAGTTTAACGCACCATATTTTGGCTATTTTACAAGTGTGAGCTGCCTATCAGGGACGTGGTTCGAAACCCATCTCTGCCAGACTGGCCCTGGTTGTCAGCCTGATCAAGGGTGGCATGTGGCTGTCCGCCCCAGGGTGAGCTGGCACAAGTTTGTCGAGGAGCAGGAAAGGCGTCCGTGGTCAGGTTCCGTCTCAGAGGAGGTGGATCTACTGGCCTGGGAAAAACTGTCTCGTTGCCTGTAATGACGGGCAGCGGATTCGCAGGGGAGGGTGAATTGAGATAACAGGGAGGGTACAATTGGCAACCAAATAGGGAGAAAAACAGGGAAGAATTACAAAACTATAAATGTAAAAGAAAAGATGAGTGAATCCAGGCCGTAGGAGAGTTGGGACAACTAGTTTACAGGGAGCTACATCAGCTGGCCTACGCAAGCGCATGGGGAATACCTTCACTGGATGGCTTCCCCAAATATGTTTTTAGCTTTATAATAAAAATGTCATTTTTTCCCCCTCTCATGTTTTCTCCAAAATGTAGGATTCCAAATGGCGGCTGTAGGCCCGCCCTATCGCTACAACGTCCTCTGTTGATTCAGGGGCACAGACTAGCCAGCAGTTCCTCCGAGATGCAGTGCAATCCGCATTCACAGATGCTGACCTGATGCAGGTCCCAGTTCTAGAGAAAAAAAACCTCTTATGGGAAAAAAAAAAAAAAAAACACCTCTTAATATTAATCCGCAAAGGGCTTTTCAATAAATAACCATTTTATTTAACATCTCTTTTAAATATTAGAAAAATGGCATATTCCACCTGGTCGCAGGACTGGATAATGTTAAAGGTTCCTTTTACAACATCTGATTTAGGAAAAAAGGCTTTTAGCTTCTTTGCACCATACCTGTGGAATGAAATGCAAGGTTTCCTTAGACAAAGTCTAAGTTGTGTCCTTGCAAATATTCAAACAATTGTTGGAGGACTATGACTGAGCTTTTACTCCCCCTTTTATTTTAATTTTATTTATTGTAATTCTATATTGTTTATTTTTATTTTTACATATGCTTGTTAATAGGGCTCTCTTGTAAAAGATACCAAGTCTAAGTGAGACCTTCACTGTCAAAATAAAGGTTAAATAAATAAATAAATAAATGTTTGGTAGAAAGTAACCCAATGAATGACTTTTCACAAAAAAATTATACTAATTATTGAACCAACCGAACATGAGAATTCTTCCCATGAAGGAGTTCTATGGATTCAATTAAAAGCATCATTCAAGTTATCTCCATTAATTATATTATCTATACGTCTCATGTCTCCCCTCCCAGTCAAACATTTTAGATCCTCGCTACCAGTCTTTCAATATTCAATAATGGTTTATGCTGCAGCTCAATAAAGTTCTTATTGTATGAAGAGTTTTTAATTAATTGAAGAAAGGTCACCATGCAGGTTTAAAGGAAGATATTGAACTTCCACATTCACGTTTATTTTAAATGAAAAATAATCACTAATTGGGGATAACGTAGGCCCGCATTTGAAACGTGGAGATGAAGTCCGGACGATGAGCAAACGTTGCTGTGGTAACGTCTAATTAAGAATGTCAGACAGTCCCCAGCCGAACACAGACTTCTTGGCTATTTTTCTTTCTTTCTATTTTCTCTTAATCCTCCCACTCATAAATTGAGATCTCAGCTGGGGAACGACTTCCCATCAGCGCTGATGGAACAGACTCCAAACAGAGGTCTGTATTTAACGCAACCTGACCACAGGGGAGGCGGCATTTCAACAACGCGCTGCAATTTCGTCTCCCCGTTCATCATGAAAGCATTGACCAAGAAAGGAACAACAGACAGGCAATTTCGATCCTCGTGGCTGTCAGGGGGGTGAGGCAACGGTGCCAGGGCCCCCAAGTTCCTTCTTATTGAATTTGAAGTTGAAAGCATTCATCACTCACTGGCCATTGTATGGAATGGAGACCGAAGAGAAAAATAAAAAAAACGTTTAATATCTCTTCCGCGTGGAAACCGTAAAGGCATTCGGGGGAGCTTTTGTGGTTTAAAAGGACATTTCTTTTTTGTTTTTGTTTTTTTTAAAGGCATCAATCTGTTGTTGACAGGCACAGCGACATCCATCATGTACCAGCTGTCTGAAATTCCAAATAAACACAGATGGAAAAGAAAAACCATGAAGTAACATCTGCAGAGATTCACCCACAAGTGACCACTAGGGTCCCCTCCACTGCACCGAGTGTTCAAATCGACCCGAAAGCCAATTACTGGCTGAATTATATTAGGACATAAGTGAGCCAATTGTGCCCTTTAAAGTTGACCGGCTATTCAGACTAATAGATTTCTTTGCATTCCATTCTGACAGCAGCGGAGGTCAGAGCGGTTGTTTTTTTCCTCTGTGTTCCTTGCACATTTGCTGCACCGTCATTGGTCTGTGAGAGTTCGTTTTGCTGCCCCCCCACCCCACAGCTGCTGTGATTGGTCTGTCAGGTTTAAATGCCACTCTGAACTATGCACTTGATTGGTCAGCGGAAGTGATCACCTGTGACAAGAAGTCTATAAGAAGACGTCTTAGCCAGGATTTCAACAGGAATAGCCCGCAGCGTGGGAATACAGAAATAACCCCCGTATCCGCCCCAAGCAACGCTCAGATCTCCAAGGTTCCTCACATCTCCTTGTAATTGCGCCTGCCTCCACAACCCTTGGCAGTACATTTTTTTCCTTCGAGCATCAAACCACCTGCTCGGAGCTGTGCTTTGAAGTCTGCTGTGGACTTGGAGCGGTTTTTGGGCACGTTCAGTTATTTCACACGTTTTTTTAGGGAGCTGCAACGGGCCTGGGTCTCCCCCTTCAGCCCTGGGGGCAGTGAGGATGCACTCACACATAACAGCTCTTAGACAAGCCAGGATCACCCGGATCGACCCTGAGGAAAACTACCAGACAGACGTGGAGCAGACTGTGGACTGTGGTGTGGCTAGCACCTGGCTATTGGGGTATGACCCCAGATCCCAGATCCCCCAGATGCCAGTATGACCCCAGATCTTTTTCCATTAGCCCTGGACCATTTTTGGCAAATTCATAAATTTTTTTGAGTATATTATTGACTGTGTTTGACGTTGAGCATTACTGATACAACCATGAACACTGCACTGCAAGTGTTAAATGCAGCCCACCCCCCCTTCGTTTCCTTTATTTAAACTTTGTTGCAAGCGCTTAATGTCCTTATAAAGAACTAGAATGATAAGTTAGTTGCATTGTTTACATTCAACATACGTTTACTATACAGTAAGTAAAATTATCTATTATTTATTTGCCAGCATGAATTCGCTGAGAAGCGTGTAAGGGTGTCTCCAGAACGTGGGTGGGCGAATTCCATCTCGAAGAAAGTGAAGTTCGCTGCCCTCAGAGAATTAGCTTGCCTCGTAGAGATGAGCGGTGAATTCGTGTGGAGAGGAAAAAGCGAAATAAATAGAGGGTGCAATTGGCTATTAAATTGGGAGAAAAATGGGGCGAAACAAATCAGAAAACAAATCAATTGTAAAAAAAAAAAAAAAAAAGATAATTGACACTTTTGACATCACGCTTCCCGCTATTTCACAAAAGTAACTTTTGTAAAACATGATTCACAGAATTTGTGTTTACAATGCTATCAGTTTTTATTAAGCTGGGTGGCATGCAGGGATGCGATTTATGGCTTATAATTAAGAATGGGAATTCTAAATTGAAAGTAAAAAGTGCCATGTTCGATGAAAAAAAAACAGGTCTCAACAGTTACAATTGCTCAGTGTAGCAACTGAAGTGTCTTACAATCAATAATGAAAACTTTGATCAGTCTGGGCACAACACTCCCCTTGCTATTTTCACACCCCGTTGGGTTAATTATGGGGCCTGAGCCAAAGCAAATGTAATACACCTTAAAGCTGGAATTTACAGGTAACTGACAAAATGAAGGATGTAAATAAAGTTCTCTGGTGGCTCTGTTTTGGTGCGGGGTGCATTTTCCCGGGTTAGGTCCAGCACCTTAGATGTAAACGCCAATAAATACAAAGTCATTCTCGGTTGTATCCCTCAAATAGAGTTCCAGACACTTGTAGAATCTATGCCAAGGCTCATTGAAGCTGTTCTTGGCAGCTCGTGGTGTCCAACATAAAGGACACTTTATGTTGGTGTTTCCTTTATTTTGGCAGTACTGTACATCAACAGTGTCAAATTTGCTGAAGAAGTTTTTGTGCCAACCCATTCAGCTGGCTAAACTAGTCTGATGAGTATCTCAAAATACACAGGAGAAAAGAATTACTGAGACAGGGAATAAGTGTGCATCTTCAGCCTCAATTTATCACAAGCAAAAATATAAAAACCGAAAGGGGGTCAAATATTGAGCTAATTCAGGCGTGAAGAGCCACGGTTGGCCTGCAAAGCAGCGCACACATTGAAATTGAGTTTGACATCACTGATATAAGGAAAACTATGATTTAGCAGCTGAAATGTGAGTGGATCTTGCTGTCGGAAATTACGGGAGAGGATTTATTGATATCAATAAGGTCGGTAAATAATGATTGCACATCAGTGTAAATAACCCTATTAATGGCACAAGGGGGAAAACCTTCAAGTTCAGGAAACGTCAGAGAATTGAATTCTCACAGTGCAGGCTTTGAGCCATGTTGGGAATTTGATGTCAGCGTACTCCACTAAAAAAAGGCCATGCAATAGTCAAGAGTGTCCTTTGGGAATACGTCGGTCCAGTCTGGACGATTTCAATTTCCCGCTGAACCGTCACGCTATTCCCTTTGCGGGCTGCTCCCGTTTGTTGAACTATTCTGGAGACTATGCACTCCACTGAATCACCATTTACCGACTCCTTCCACACCACAACCACCTCTGCCATGGTATAATGGATAAGCCATGAATATGTATTTCAATCTGCCACGATCCCAGCATGAGTCTCTGGATTCTGGGCCTTCCATCGATGCCGCTGGAGCACAGCATGGGTCCAAAGCGTAAGAGTCGAGGTCACCAGGGTCAGTGTCATCTTAGTCATTCAGGGAAATATCTCTGCTTAACGGGCACTTAGATGGTAAAGGCTAGATGCTCCCCCTCTAGCGGATGGTATGCGATTCGAGATATGATTGTTGGTTTTTTTCAATTTTACAGTGCGCGTTATGATGCTGCGACGGGGTTGTGCAATATGTTGCTCCAGCTTTGACTGATGGCACTACATATGTATGTATGCATGTTTGTATTTATGTATGATGTGATACGTGTTCATGGTTTTTATAAAGCAGCGACACTGAGTCTAAGACAAGTTTCGCTATGGGGACAATAAAAGTATATCTTAACTCTAACGCTAACCGTAACCGTAACCCTAACCCCCTAACTCTAACACTAACCCTATACCGTCAGTTACGATGGTGAGTTTCGCGCATTTGACGTCACACGTACTTCACATCTCTGTCCTCTGGAGGGGGAGCATCTCGCTTCTACCCACACAGAATAAACTAGCACAAGAACCATGATTAAAAACAGTCTCCACTCCAAGCAAGTAGGAGCAAAACCAATAAAGCAAAAATAAATAAAAATTGGAAATATATTTGAGGCAAAACAAACAAACTCTTTTGTGTCCTAAAGGAGGTTATTTTAAAGATACCTGGATCCAATTAGGAAATATTGGCATTCTGTAAAGAGGACTGGGGGCCTTTTCAATTATGAACGCAATCTGTAAAATACTATGGCAAATGGTGTTAAAGTCAAACCGAGCCAAAAACTGGTGTCGACTGTGTCCGGAGCCTGCTAAGGTCTTTTAAAGAGGTACAGGTTTAATTACAAGCCACTGCCACTTAGACACAATTATGGCTCTTGCCATTTCACTCTGTACTGTCAAATTCCAGCTGCTTCAAGGCTGAGTTTGTTTGGGGAGGAGGGGAGGGGGGGGGGTTGTACAAGTCAGATCTGTATTCTAAAGTGTCAGGGAAGTGCATTTTGGTATCGAGACAACCCCCTTGGCAGGGGCTTTGTGTAAATGTGTTTTTATTACCTTATGAACGCCTTCAATGTCTCAACTCGCTGTCTGAAGATTTACAGTGGCGTGTGGAGCATGGAGACAGACTGCCACCATGTTGATAAAAAGAGAGAATGGATCCAGAGGAGTATATGTGCTGTTATGAAAGGCATAATGAATCTATGGATGGAATAGCAAGGCAGTAAAACAATAAGACAGATATTCAGTAGTACCCATAATGCTAAGCTTCATTTTGCTCAATGGATCTTAACGATGACAGGTGTCTTATGGATGAGAGCACGGTTTGGTATGTGAACACGTCGGCACGTGGGACTGGTAGAAAGGAACCCCCCCCCAAACAAACAAAAAAACAGATGATGTAAGGCAGGAGGGAGACACGCATTGTAATTTCACATTAGAGATGCATTTCAATTCAGCGTTTCTGTTTTGCCCGCGAATTGTATACAAGACAATAAGCGAATTCATTTCACAGTGCTCGGAATAGCATCTGCTCCTCATTTTAATTGCCGTGTGGCTTCGCAACGAGATTTCTTGTTACCGATTCTTCAGAGCACGACCCGGGCTTTGTGCCAGAAAATTTGGAAGTTAAATGAGAACAACAACTGTAATAATTGCTTACACGGCCTGCTAAGACAACAGCAGAGCTCACTGGCTTTTGGAATTCAGAGATCGCTTGTTTTTGTTTTGTTTTGTATTCAAAGCGTGCTATGTAACACGGCCTTGTGATTTTCCACAGTCATAACAGTTAGTGGCTTAAAGACGTTTCATTCAATCAACAACACAACCAAAATATGCCACGATGCGTAATTGATGCTGGAGTAAATTACCGGCAACAGTTATCATCTACAAGAATGCCATGCCATGTCAAGGGAATAAAACCAACTTGGATGACATTTTCCAAGATGTCAAGGGGCATCTTAAAGCAACATTGGTCCAGCAATTTTAAGAAAAATAAAATAATTTATGGCTGCATTTTTGAATATCAGAGGGTTGTTTGTTGAAAATGTTGAAAAGTTCTCTTCCCTTTTAATAGAAAGCATTGATCGTCGTGTACGAGCACTCTCGTAGTACACAAAATAAATCTGTGATTGTTGTGACACTTCTTTTGTACATATTGCTCATTCTAAATTATTCTTGTTATTTTTGTGAGGGGAATGCAAGAGAAGCATGACATTAATGTCTCTGTATTTGCTGTCCTCAATGTCATATCAACATTGTGAATCATGGTTCGATTCCACCGGCCGCATCAGGGAGGGGGGAGGGAAGATGACATGAGTTTGCTGCATATAGAAGTGGCCGGAGTTACAGTCAAGAGCTTGGCGAGTGGCGGCTCGGAGGAGGTGGTGCATCGCCTTTGTCACTGCCGGTCTCAGGGCTATGGCAGCAAACTCACAATACGAGGGGGAGATTGACATGAAAAATAGAGGGTGTAACTGGCATAATTGGAGAAAATGTGATAAAAAACAAATTCTTTAAAAAAACATTGTGAATCAGGTCAATGTCACTCCGGATTGGACCAACACCCCACAAACCAGATGGAGATGACCACACTTCATCATTTAGGCCTACTTTCATTTAATTTTGTGTAAGAGCGTGAGCAAACCACCCACCGTTATCTACTTGAGTTTGTGTTCCATTTATTGGTAATGACATCAGCGTATAAACGTGGGGCTGTGTAAGGTCAAAGTGTTGCAGGTTCAACTCCCAGGTGGGGGCACTGCCATTGTGCCTTTGAGCAAGGTACTTTCAATCGCTTCATTAAAATATCCAACTGCATAAATGTATTGCATGTAAACTGTGCAAATAAATCTGGATAAGAGCATCTGCCAAATGCCTGTAATAATAATAATAATAATAATAATCATATAATAATTTAAAACCAATCTATCAGTAAAATAAAATATCATGAGATCAGCAAGCACAGCATGGTGCTGCTTTGAAGAACAGAAAAATACAGGTCCCGTGATTTGAGAAGAAAAGTCTTCCCTGCGGTTCCTCTTAAGGTTTCATCCTCATTAATGGAGCTCTTCAGAGTTATTGTGCATTAATAAAATTGTTGGGCTGAGGTTGCCGACCTCGTTCGGTTTTTTTAATCCATACATGAGCAAAGGCTAATAAGTTATTTGTGGAATAATGGGTTTCGTTGAAGTAAACTTGAGATGGAGATGAGGTATCGTGCTGGTTTAGAAAAAAATAAAGAATATATATCTTCGCTCCAAGCCTCTGTTTAATTAAATATACACAGACATGAACTTTTTTTCTTCTTTTTTCCAGATTTTTCCAGTTTTTCTCCCAATTTGGTAGTCAATCATATACCCTCTATTTCTTTTTCGATTTACCCTCCCCCACAAACTCACCACCCACCTCCACGGCCTTGAGGCAATGTTCACCTCCTCCAAGACGAAACTCTCTCCCCCCTCCCCCTGTGGCAGACAGCCAAATGCCACCCCTGATCGGGGCTCCCCACCAGGCTGGTCTAGTAGAGTCGGGTTTCAAACCATGATCATGATAGGCAGCTCACACTCGTAAATGACTAGCCAATACAAGTGCATTAGACCGCTATGCTATCGGAGGCCCCAACAGACGTTAACTTTAAGGTCAAGGTACAATAGCAGAGAGGGGAGCCAATCAAAAGGTTAGAACTATTATTCTGGCATCCACTTAAAAGAGTCATGCTGAACAAGTACAAATGTATTGTTTGAAATACAGTTGCCAGTGCCTCTTTGTACAAGGAGGACTCGTGTACACTATACTCCACTAATAAGGACATTTAATCAGCTGCTGAGACTTAAGCAGTCAAAGGCACACATGGACAGACAATCAATGTCCTTTTTAGCTTAAGGATCCTTCTAATCAGTAGAAACGTTATGTATTTTTGTTTGTTTATTTGCTTAACAGATGTATGGCGAATTTAACATTTTACATTTTACATTTATACGTACACCTGAATATTTTATTGGTGCAATTCAGACTAATCACCTTTCTCAAACACAGACACACAGCCCGCAGTGTTCCTCTGGGGCTTGGAACCCACGACATTCAGGCTACAACCTAGGCTCCCTAACCACCATACCACACTCTGGCCTTGTATCTCTCAGACAAATACTCTTTTCGTTTATTCTCCGACTTCATGCTTACGTAAATAACACAACAGTGCTAAAGCGGCTTGTAAAATCAAGTCACTTCCTCGTGTAAAACAGGCATTAAATGTATATTTGTGTTAGAAATCATATCAATCTGTGTGCCGACGTGCCGTAATGGTATCTAAGCGGGAGTCCATTCACGATAAGCAACGCTAATTTTAATTATCTTTTATCGTCTTCAATATAAATGAATGCTTTCATGTTAGATGCCAGTTATACAAAAGGTGATTCAACAATGTACATGTAAATGCAATCCAAAACCAGCACTTGAGATGGAAATATAATTAAATGTGTGTCCAAGCTGCATTTATCAAACCCTGTGTGTGTGTGTGTGTGTGTGTGTGTGTGTGTGTCTGAGTATGGGTATATGTGTGTGTGGTGAAGTAGGAAGGGGAGGGGGAGGAGATGGCATTGTACAAAAAAAAGGCCCAACAGAGACAATCTCCTTTCATTTTTAATTTGGTTCGTTAGCTCTTTAATATGCTGTGATTTATTTCGATGGCATCTTCATTACATTATTAAAAATTCAGAATGATAAGTCTTTGTTCCCTGCTGTTTCCTTCCCCCCCCCTCTCTCTCTCCCTTGACAGGAAAAGAAAAAGCAGAAAGAAGAATAGACCTCTGGCTCCTCTCCAGAGCTAGATGTATTCGGTACAGGAGAGACCGAATCTGTAATTAGGAGGAAAAAAAAGATTGACGGGCCTTTCTAATCCCCCCCCTAAATGATTAAGAGGCGACTACATGGGATTATGAGAGTAATTGACAGCTTTTTGAAGTCAGGTCCATGTTTCCCACACTTCCTGTGGAGGCAGGCACTCTGTGCTAATGAACTCTGTTCAACTTGTTTTCAGTCAAGATTGGCTCCTCTGGCACGCAGTCGGGGGGCGGTGGGGCCACTCTCTCACTCACCTTCAGTGCTTGCCATTTGGCCACAGGTTCGAGCATTGGGGGTCCTGTCCCATCAATGTTGAAATATTAGGGTTCTAAGTATGTGTGTGTGTGTGTGTGTATGTGTTTGTGGAGTAGGAGGGGTGGAGATGGCATTGCACAGAAAAAAACTTAAAAAACACCCAAACAACACATCTTGGTCTACAATAGCAGTCCTTTCCCCCTCAATAATTTTCTGTCCATTCTTAAAAGGTTATCCACTTCTGTCTGCACCATAAAGGGCTAAGGCCCACAGCATGCTGGGATAAATGGCAAAAATAATAAAGAGCTTTGCCACACATTTTTGCCAACTAGCTGGCTAGCTTTTTAGCTAACCGAATTAAAGCCACATGCATCCAGGCAGATGTCGCCCACCAACGTGCAAATTAAATGCATGCCCCTTGGGTTACAGCCCATACACCTGTGTGTGGGACAACAGAATGGAAGTTTTAGAAGAATCAGTGGATAAATGTATGAACTTTGTCTGGTCCTATTCTCTGTAGACCATTGTCCCACATATTGAGCACTTGCGATCGAAGACCCACTAAACTACTACAGTTCAGGCAGTCTAAACAAAACTGTATTTTAAAAAAGTATTCCCTGCAGTGACACTTTATCTCAGGAATTTTCTTTAAAAATGCACAGGATTCATTTGAAAAATGTCCTTACAAGGATAAACTTACTAACGTAGCTCCTGTTTTTCTATTTTTTTAAATCTATTTGGAAGAAATATCTTCACAAGAGGAATATCTTCAAAACGGATAATTTTTTTTGTAAAAATCAATCCGTTCAGAAAACTCTACAGAGCTACACTTACGAGAAGCACGCAAGAATATCTTCAAATACAAATACCAGCAATAACAAAATGAGAAATATTCTCCAGCAATAATTGCTTTTTTTGCTCTAGAATATGATAGCTGAATTAAATTATTTTAAAATAAATTATTAAAAATGACCTTCTTACATTTGAAAATGACATACTTATGTGATGGTGAAGTTTTAGACATATTTTAATTGCTGAGGTGAAAAAGCTCCTGATGGAGCTGTGCTTGACCTCTCGGCCTTTACGACAAACGTGTAACCATACCGATACTGTACCATACTATACCACGAGAAGTTTTCCCATTACGCAATACGCCATTCCACTCCATTCATTCTGGAAGCACTCACTCTAACACATGAATAACACATGCCATTTAGCAGACGCTTTTATCCAAAGCGACTTACAGTAGTGAATGCATACATTTTTCAGTATATATGGTCCAAATTGGAATTGAACCCACAACCTAAGCGTTGTCAGCACCATGCTCTACCTACTGAGCCACACAGAACCACGTTGTCCATAGGGGATGATTAAACCATTCTATACCGCCAACCAATTACACCAAACCACTTAAGCACACTATCTGTGCAACATCAAGCCACTCAAGGTAGAATCAGGATGAATCACAGAATGCAGATTCAAATGATTCCATTCGGAACATGCAGCTGTCTGAAACCATGAGCCATCAAACTCCACCGTGGTGTGGGGGGGAACGGGACGGTGTAGGGTGGGGGAGCCAATCAGACTGGTTTTATATCAAATGTAAAGGGGGGAGGGTGAGCCGGCTCGGGTCTGCCGTGAAGCACGTAAGGGCATTTCCAGAATGTGGGTGGGCAAATTCCGTCTCGAAGGAAGCAGATTTCGCTGCTGAGAATTAGAGACGAGCGGCGGACTCATGAGGGGAGGGCAAATCAAAATATATAGAGGGTGTATTTGGCTACCAAATTGGGAGAAAAACTGGGAAAAAATCAAAAACAAATAATATATATATATATATTTTTTTTTTAAGTAGCCAATTGCGATTGCTTCAGCGTGTCTTCACTCCACGTGCTAAAGAGACCTGGTGACTCACGGATCCCAGCAGTTAGCCCGTATGCAGATTGAACAATCTGTTTCATTTCGGCAGGGCGTCCCACGCGCTTCCCTTTTGATTAGATTCACACATTTATACGCCGCTGCCATTTCCACTTCCCGACGGTCAAGTCATTCTGCGACGGCAGTTTTTTTTATTAGAGCAGCATTCAGCGATCACCCCGAGTCGCAAGGCGCACCAGAATTAAACCTACGGAGCACTTGAGATTTCCGCCATCAATGTCAAGTCTACTGAAGACAGCTAATCTTTTCTTAAGGGGAATAAAAATGACAAAGACAGGGCACATTTTTATGACCCTCAATCACTGGCTGATGAGGGGGAAAAAGAAATCTGTGTGGCCCGAAACGTTGCAGCTTAATGGGAGAACAGTGCGCAATTTCTGGGCACTGGACTCCGGCTGAGACAAAACCTCCCTGTTTCTAATTTACTGTGGGGGAGAGACTTCATGAAGAGAACAATTAGAAACCGATAAAGGCCCCTCTTGTGTTTTCAGGAACCTGAAACCTGGTGTTAGTAAGTCAGGCCTAAATACCCAGCTAGGATTGGCTTCTCTGCCACCAAAACCCCCAGCACAAATTCACAGTGGATCACAGAGGATCTGTAAAACACACACACACACACACACACGCACACAGGCCACAGGCCACCTCTCTCCGCTCCTGCCGAACCTCACTTCCTTACACACCAGCCTTTCTTCTCAAAAACATTTTGCATTACATTTTAAGCATTTAGCAGACGCTCTTACCCAGAGCGACTTACAAGATGTGCATTAATACATGGTAGGAACAATCATAGTTTGCGCAAAAACTTCTCTTAGAACATCAACAGCCCCTCCCAGCCAGGGCTAGTTTTTTTTATCTTACAACAATAAGAGGTCTGGCTAGGGCCAGGGTTGCTAGGCACGAATTGGACTGTCATTAACATCATCTTTAAAAAAATATATTAATACATTTTGTTTCAGATTTTTTCCCGTTTTTCTCCCCTCTATTTATCTAGATTAAGCCTCCCCCCACAAACTCGCTGCCTATCTCTACAGGGCAAGCGATGATCCACCCCCATAGAGACGGAACACACCGACCCCCTTTCTGGAGACACCCTTACGTGCTTCACAGCGAGTTTGTGCCAACCACCCTCCCCCCTCCCCCAGGAGTGGACAGCCAAATGCCGCCCCCAGTCGGGGCTAACAGCCAGGGCCGGTCTGGCATAGATGGGTTTCGAATCACATCCCTGATAGGCAGCTCACACTCATACAGGACCAGCCAAATATGGGTGCATTAGCCTGCTACGCTATCCACCAGCGCCCTATATCATCTTTATGATGACACTCCGGCATTTCATGGTCTGGGAACAATGATCATACGCTCCGACAAAGGTCTGGTGACCAAAAATTGTTTTAGTTTTTTTTGTTATTGTTCTAATAAAGTTCAGTGAATTTTTCAAGAGACACAGTGTGCGCAGGAGTATTCTTAAATATCAGGGAACAAGACTCTCTGACATTGGGCCTGGATGTGACACTGCTGTTGTCCTCTTAATCGAGGGGCAGTAACTTAACCCGAATGTATTCGGCAACGTATACAAACGGATAAGCTGTCAGATCCGAAGCAGATATGAATGAGTAATATTTCAGATGTACGGAAAGTTTTTTTGCAGGTCACCCTGGACAAATGAATAATGTATAAATAATGAAAAGTATTCTTAGGCGGACATGATGTGGCAATTCACTGGCACTCGACAATGGCACTCACAACACGCTGCATGTGAGGCAGATTTGAGGGGGGATGATTCTCGTGCTGTCAGGTTTTCAGGTGGTGTGCATCACACTCGATATGAAATCTCAGGTACTCAAAAAGTCAATGACAGGGGCGCGGATAGCGTAGCGGTCTAACGCACCCTACTTTGGCTGGTCCGATATGGTGTGTGCTGCCTGTCAGGGACGCGGTTCGAAACCAGTCTCTACCAGACCAACCCTGGTCGTCAGCCCCGATCGGGGGCAGCATTCAGCTCCCCCCGAACCAGCATCAGTCTGGCCCTCTTTGATGACCGATGCACACAGAAAGGCCCAGTTAAGCAGCACTCTTCTGCCATTTAATTGGATTCAACCCCCGGCTTCTGGTCACGTTACAAAAGTCAACAGGGTCCAAATTTTAAAACTCAAGGCGGAGTAAAAGTCCTGTGTACCGGAATTATAGTCGACGGCTTGGCGAGTTCCGGAAGAGGCGGTGCATCGCCTTTGTCACTGCCGGAGTAGAGTTGAGTTGGCGAGGGTCAGGAGTGGGGGACCCTGGGTGTAGTGCGCGGGTGAATGGGGTTCTGTTGGCTGACTCGCGCGGTGGTTTGTGTCTCCATACCATTAAAGGGAGAGGGGAAAGACAACATCGCACCCGCCGAGCAAATAGCCACTCCCCTGTGGCCAAGAGCACAGCAAGCTGGGACCCTTACAAACAACGTTAAGTGGAACAGTCACCCCTCCTCCACCCCCACCCCCT
This sequence comes from Aldrovandia affinis, assembly GCA_029706075.1. NCBI lineage: Eukaryota > Metazoa > Chordata > Actinopteri > Notacanthiformes > Halosauridae > Aldrovandia > Aldrovandia affinis. The sequence continues at coordinate 3,912,625 of JAINUG010000040.1, read as the reverse complement.
CCCCAACCCTCCCCCAGCAACTTGGTAACCCCCGGATTCCTTGGGGGACAAAGAGAGGAGTAAAATGGCATCTCCTCCTCCCACTGGAACGAGCTGAAAATGAACTACAGTGCACTGTAAACAACACGCTTTTCCGTCCGAAAAACCTGACCGCTCGATACGGCCCTCCGCTCGGCCCTCCGCTACGGCCCTCCGCTACGTCATGGAAACCAATCATTGCTGGGAACCTGTAAAGAGCTTCGCAATTCCTGGCTAAAGTGTGTGAATCCCCCACACTAAAATTTTGGTGAAGGTATTTCACAATTTTCCTTGTTCTCGTGTTTTTTTTTGTTTTGTTTTTCGGACCCTTTCTACTTGTGTGAATGCTCCCTCTGTGTGACTGGCCAAGTATCTGCCAATGGCCCCCCTCTCCTTCACAAATGAATAGGCACAGTTTAGCCACACTTAAAGGCCACACTAATGTACCATGGCTAGCCCACACAATCCCGGCATGGTAATGTGCCAGAGCTAATGATGCTACTTCAGTCTGGCTGCAGGGGGAAAACAGAATCTTAAATAGGCACACAGCTGCAGCGGCACTTTTTAATGCCTGACTCTTTTCATATTTGAAAAAGGTTTGTTTTGTTTTTGTTGCGTTTTATTTCCTCTGCCGCATTGTCTCTGAAAACCCAAAACATCAGCAAACATCAGTGGGAGGGTGAAATGGCAATGGTGCTTTTTGTATACACACACACAAAAAAACATTTTAAGAGCTACTTTACTTTTGGAGAGAACGTGAGCGGAAACCAGTGTTTCTGGGACAGCGACACGGTCCAGGGGAAGGAATTAGGTCAAATCCGATTCCAGTCAAGAAGGGTAAGGCGTAACATTTGGAAGAGCAACATGTAATCAAATGGGGGCTCCCTGCTTACTGGGGATCTAAGCCTGGAAACTCAAGAAGGAGAGGGGTTTAGAGAGAGCTGGAGCGCTGGCTTTGATAGTGGAGAGAGCGGGCTCGGAGAAGCGCCAGACTTCAGGTGCTCTGCAATTCGTTATTTTACGCCCTGCGACTGTTGCCTGTAGAAGTGGAGAATAGTCTCCGTTATCTCAGCCTCCTCACTCCACACTACTGCCACAAAAGCACAGGACAGGATCAGCTCCATTTCTACAACTGCCCATTCTGTGATCAATCTTTACTGTACATGCACCACCTTACATAGACAACACAAATATCTGATATATATATATGTGGCATGTAGGACCGTAGGTAGTCTTAACGTGGCTGTTAAAATTCCTAGTGCTGCACGTTGCTGGTTGCCCTACAGTTCAGCCAACATAAGTTTGAATGAAGTGGAGTAAAACAAAACTAAGTATAACGACGCATGTTTTACAACAACGCATGTTTTACAACAACGCATGTTTTGATTTAGACTTTATCATTCATGTAGTGCAACGTAGGAGCGGTTTGGTGGCGTGAAGCTAGCCTGATATGTGCTACACTACCAAGTAGAAGGTAAAAGGCAAACATTTTTAATCATGTGCAGTAATGTTGGGGTGAGCGCTGTATAATTGACAATGGGTTTTAATTTTAGTTTCTCTACTGCGGCCGCCTAGCAGGAGGGATTCGTTTGTGCCAGCATCAGTGGGAGGTTAATTTTGGAGGTAATTATGTAGTTGAAGTAAATGTGTATAAAATGTAATTGTCATTTTTTAAAGGAAATGTTTACAAATTGTATTGGTCATTTTTAAAGGAAAGATGTATAAAATGTATTTATCATTATGCTTAGCAGCAAACCTGCTCACACTGGCCTTCACGGCAGTCTACGGGGCAGTCCTGATTTTTATACCAGGTAGGCAAATAAATATGTATTGTGGTTTCTTCCAAAATTCTAATGATACAAGAGGCATGAAGCTGATAATTTCCCTGTGTTTTGGTTCAGGAGTGTGTTGTGTAACCACTGTTTTCCTACGGTCAATATAACCACTGTAAAGAGTTGCCTAGAGCCTATGTTTGTGTCAAACCACCTTCATAAACTATAGGATATACTGTATATATATATATATTTGTTTACCTAGAGGCAGGGCTTATTCTGTCAGTTGTGGGCGGGGCCCTAGTGTGTCATATTTACTCACCTTTCAGTGTGTAGCGAATCACTCATTGTGACCCACATTTTGATGTGCAGTGAAATATTGAGTGAACTCCACCTTATAGTGATTGGGATATTCCCTTTATAGTGTGTGCTGAATTGCCCCTTGTGATCCATAGCTGGATATGTAGTGAAATACTAAGTGAGCCCCACTTTATAGTGTTTGAGCACCATCATATATGGTTTGTACATCATTCTGCTGTGTGAAGCGCATTACTTGGGTCCCTTTCAGACAGCCCAGTCCACACTGACTCCTCTCCCCTTTTGCCCCTACCTTAGCGCCCCCCTCTGGGAGGCTCCTTATTTATTTTGGGTTATTATTTTCTGTCCTGCCCTAGGTTAACTTCTATCCAGTTTTTGGTAACCAAAATTTTTATTTTTAACCTCTGGCAGTTTACCGCTTACCTTTGTACCATTTCAGGTTATTCACTGGGGGGAATGGGGGTGTTCTAAAACTTTTGACTGTTCACACACACACACACACACACACACACACACACACACACACACACACACACACACACACACACACACACACACACACACACACACAGTTTTGATCCTACTGCAATTAAATAAATATTTTCTTTTGGCCAGAAAGGCCTGACATTTTCTATAACCAGTTTGAATTAAGATTTCACAAGCAGCCCCCATGCCAGACCTCTTACCAGCCACACACCCCCAACCCCCACACAACCCTCAACCCCACCTCCCAGTCCCTCCCTCTCCCTAACCCCCCTCCCCGTCTCGACACTGCGATTACACACCTTTTTAATCCGTTCATTCTGAATCCGGTTGGGAATAAAGGAGATTTTACATTAAGCAATCCCTGACTTTACAGGGGGGGGGATAAAAAAATTTAAAAAAACGTGAGAAAGAAAAAGGGAAATGGCTTAAGACAGGACAGGACAGCAGACATAAGCTTTCGATCCCCCTCCCCTCCAAGGAGACTCAACTGCCCTCAATACTGCAGCAGACAGGGGGAACAAAGGATAGGATGATCACAATGAGCCAGACCCAGAGATGACATTTGTGATGGTAATCAAAATAGTTACGCTCAGACCGAAGTGTGTGAGCTGGGGTTTGGGGTGGGAGGGGTGGGGGTTAGGACACATCCAGAGAAAGAGGAGAGAGAGAGAGAGACAGAGACGGAGAGATGGTGATGGGCCCCCACGTCAGGAATGTTTACATCACACCGAAGGGCTGTTGAATCCTTGGTCCACGGTCGCTACAGCACAAACGCATCGTGGTGTTTTGTTCCCTTTGGGTCCTTGATTTGATTGAGGATTTGATTTGATTGAGTTTTTAAATTCTAAAAGGGATTACAAAAGTGAACTACAAAGGATTTCTTAAGATAAGTGGGGTCAGCAGAACAAGAGGCCACAGGTGGAAATAAGTTAAAGGCAAATTCCACACGGATATTAGGGAGTTTTTCTTCACACAGAGTTGTCAATGGCTGGAACAGCTTGCCAGGTCAGGTAGTAGAGGCAGAAACACTTGGGCTATTCAAGTCCAGGCTTGATGCAGTACAAGATACTCTTTAGATTATGACATGACGAGCCTAGATGGGCTGAACGGCCCGTTCTCCTCATTATGTATTCTTACATCTTACTTCTAAACAATTAAGCATATTAGAAGTGAAAGTCTGTCCTTGTTGCTCGGGCAACCTCATTGAGGGGGTGCCCCAGGCAGTCACATCCCTCCCAGAGCATTAATGGGTCTGATGTTTTTATTCTTTTGTCCTTCATTTGTACTAGACATGTAAGAGAATGCTCCTAACCACCTGTGATGCATTGGTTCACATTGTAATGCCCTCCCCCCTCCACAGACACACACATACACACACACACACACGCCTCACCAAGAACAGAATAATCTCCCCATTCTGAGGCGCATTTTGAGTCGCATGGTAAAAAAAAAAAAAAAAAATTGAACTGCGTTGTCGCCAACAGTGATGCCTTGACAGAGAGAGCGCCGTCATGATTAAGAGAACATGGTTGGAATGACTGTTTGGTTCATTTGGTTAAATGACCCAAATGTGATGGGAGTGTGGTGACCACAGAAGTGGGAGCAGAGAATGAGAGAGAGAGAGAGAGAGAGAGAGTGTCTGGGTGGGGTAGTGCACTGGAAAACAAGGCTGTAGAGACTTACAGGACCAGTACATCATTTCATCAGCGAAATAAAATACTGTTTGGCGTTTTCCACATGACTATCTGCCTGTCTGCACTCCGCAGCCCTGTGTGTGTGTGCGTGCGTGCGTGTGTGTGTGTGTGTGTGCATGTGTGTGTATGTGTGCGTGCATGTTTATGTGTGTGTGCAATCAGCATTAGTGTCTGTGGAGGCGGTCTCGACAACATGGAAGTGGCAGGGTTGCCTTTGTTTTAACATGGACCAGTTTCTGGGGGCAGGTTTGGCACTCTCAGGGTGTTCAAGGTTGCTCAAAGGCCATAAAAATTTAATTGATGTTAATTAGTAAGTGATTATTCACTTACCTGTTTGTATGTGAGAATGTGAGTGGGTGTGGTCTGTCAATTGTTTGGTGTTTTGTGATTAGGTGTGTGAACGTTAGACCGGTGATTGCCTCACGAGTCCCACCTGAGCCAGGCAGAAAGTAAGCCTATTTAAGAGCAGGTAGGGCGAGTGGGGAATCAGATAGTCTTTGTCTGGTCATTCGTGTGTGAGTGTGCGTGCACATATATTGTGTATTATTGTGGAATGTTTGATGTGACTGTCGGGCATGGTGGCGCATGTCTGTAATCCAAGCTTCTGGGAGGTGGAGTCTGTGTGGAGTTTATGTTGAGCTCTGTGTGCGTTTGTCGAAAGTGACTGAGTAGAGTGCTTCCTGCGTGTGTGGGAAAGAGGGAGAGAGGGCGCACTAAGAGTGTCCGCCTCTCCCTCGGTGTGATCGTGAAAGAGAGCAAGAGGGCGCCCTGAAAGAGGGTCCGCCTCTCGCCCTCGGTGTGATTGGGAGAGCGAGAGGGCGCCCTGGTATAGGATCCGCCTCTCGCCCTCGGTATGATTGGAAGAGAACTCGCACTCGGGCAGTGGAGAGTGTTTCTGGACAACGGCCCGAGAACTCTCACTAAAAGAGTGGAGACTGAACTCTCACTGTGAGGAGTGGCGAGGGTCTCTGTGTGTTTGGGTCAAAAGAGAGCTCGGACTGAAAAGTTTGAGTGTCTCTGTGTGCATGGGTTTGGGGAAGCACTTGAAAAGTCACTGGATATGTGTGTGCCTGGGGAAGTTCTAGGGGAACTCTGGGGTCTGAGGGTCTGAGGAGGCACGGTGTCTTGTTGAGATGTGTGTTGAGTGTGTGTCGGGACAGAGTTCTACCCTGTCCCGGTAAGTGTTGATGTGTGGTAAATGTGGATGTATGAAGGCGGTGTGGAAAGCCGCTGATTGTCGGTGTTTGTTGTGTGTTCCCCAAAAGGCGGGCTTTCGTTAAGTTTTGATTTTAGTTTGTTATTTTAGTTATTTGTTTTTGCCCGAAAGCTTCGCGGCAAGTAGGGTGAAGACTTTTTGCTTGTGTTTGTTTTATTTTAACCTGCTCTCCCACTGTCTCTCTCCCGTGTCTGGAGAGAGATCCGGTCCGTAGACCGGCAAAACCCCTCTCCTCTGCCAGTTCTTACCATAGGCTGCTCTGCTCCAGTCCGGGGATTGTCACGTGGCGTGTGACAGTGTCATTTTCAGGGATTCTGGGACATTTTCCTTTGAGACACAGCTGTCGATGTGCCTTGTGCGTCAAGGTGTTGTGCGAGATGACTCATATGGAGCGCGGCAGAGAAGATTAAGGGTCGAAGCAACAATTTCTCCACAGCACACTGTGCACTGCCGATTCCAGCAGACCCCCACCAGCCAGTAGGCTTCTGTTCCACGTATCCAAGCAAGTATCTACTTCACTGGTTACCTGTGCATACATGAGCACTGTGTTCATATGGCCACGCCCTTCCTTTGTCTGTTTAAGGGGGGATACTGAGGATTACTGCGACTGCCCTCCTACTCAGACAGCCTGCCAGTCCGTCACATGACACGGGATTGGCTCTCAGCGTTGAGTGCCCCCGCCATGCCTTGCTCAATCGCTCCGCAAACTCGCCAGCACCAGGGTGCATCCAATTAAGATTAGGTCAGGATGAGAGCGCTTTGGTCTGCATCTACTCTGGGGTTGAGGGAAGGGGGCATGCTTACAGCTCAGAGCTCTCGTGAGCCTGTCTGGATATTATTGAGGCCAGGGGCCGTATGTACAAAGATTCTAAGAGTAGGAGTGCTGATCTAGGATCAGTTTAGCCTTTTCGCTCATAATGGATATGGTTAGGATATGGACAGGGGAAACCTGATCCTAGATCAGCACTCCTACTCTTAGAATCTTTGTACATATGGCCCCAGGTTTCCCCTGTCCATATCCTAACCATATCCATTATGAGTAGATGCAGACCAAAGTGCTCTCATCCTGACCTAATCTTAATTGGACGCACCCTGGTGTTGAGAACTCGTAGTACATGCTGGCGAGTTTGCGGTGCGATTGAGCAAGGCATGGCAGGGGCACTCAGCGCTGGGAGCCAATCCCGTGTCATGTGACGGACTGGCAGGCTGTCGGAGCAGGAGGGCAGTCGCAGTCGCAGTCGCAGTCGCCCTGGCCTCTGTTTCACGGCAGAGCTCTGGAGCAAGGCGGCAGGAGTACTTCACTGGTAAATATTGAGAGGCTTCCCAGGGGGGTCCCGCTCACATGACCTGATGGGGCGTGGAAATAAAGATCTAACAAGGTCTGGCTGGGAGACCCGCACTGTGACCGAGGCAGGTATCGAAAATAGAAAATTGAATTGAAAACTGAAAACTGTGCTGAAGCGCGAAACGCCACGTGTACATCGTCTCCCGGCTTCGTTAGCCCTGCGCTGCGCCCATCCTCATACCTCCATTGTTTACTTCTCTCCCTGCCGAGAGATTTCCCAGGGCAAATAAGACAAAAACAAAAAAACAGCATCTCTCAGAGTCCTTAGCCGTCGGCAGCGAAACATATTTTTAAGGCCGGGGATGACCTTGGCGTGCCCTCTGTCAGAGCGCTCATTCCTGTTGAAGGTCCTTAATCAAACCCTCTTGACACCTACGGTCTATACGTTCTGTCGTCCCACTCAACAGTCCTCCTCTTTTCACAGTGGAGGGGGTGGGCCACAACGTAAGGGGCCCTGCCTCCCACCCCAGAGACCCCGGCCCCTCATTCATGGTGGGACAATACAGCGCGTCTCCATCTCCCTTTGTGTCACAGCTGTAACACCGGGAGAATGGGGCATAGTTACTTGTGAAGACAACAGAATAGAAATGTCCTCAAACCTGAGAGCATATCAAACCAACTCCCCTGCTCTCCACACTCCTGCACTATAATATATATGCCATTTAGCAGACGCTTTTATCCAAAGGGACTTACAGTAGTGAATGCATACATATTTTCAGTATATGTGGCCCCAATGGGAGCATTGCCTAAGCATTGCCAACACTATGCTCTACCTACTGCTCTACCTACTGAGCCACACAGAACCACTCCCACACTCCCACACTCCCACACTCCCACACTCCCACACTCCCACACTCCCACACTCCCACACTCCCACACTCCCACACTCCCACTCTCACACTCTCACTCTCACACTCTCACACTCTCACACTCCCTGTTCAAGTGTTCCTCAGTGGCATGGTGGCACACCACAGTAATTAACACGCAGGGCCATTAGAGAGCCCTGAGGCACATCACCAAGGAGAAGCCTTCCACCACCGAAACGGCCCAAACTCAACCACTTAATTAAGCGCTCTCGCGCCGCCCCGAACAGATAAAGCACTCAGCAGCGCTTGTGTTTCGTCTCGCCCCACCCCCAAAAAAAATGTACAGAAATTTCGATAGCAGCCTAGTTGTTGCAGGACTGCAACCAGGAGATCTTGTGCATCTTGGATTGTCAATACTTTCCAGTCTCGTCAAGAAAAAAGCTTATCGTCTTGAGCGAGCTCTGAAATAAGCAGCAGGCTTTTCCGTGCATGCCTTCCGGGAGGGCCGTAATGTCATTTATATTCACAAACATATTCTCATTAATAGGAGACAAGTAAATATGTTGAAATGCTAATTCCTGGGATTTAGTGAGCTGGCACGAAGTCTTTCCTTACCACCCCAGTTTGGTGGAAAGAAGAAAAAGTATTAGGTGTGTATGATTACAGAGTACCTTTCGGTGTGAGGTGCCCGCAGATTTGCACCTGATGCCATTACAGCAGCTCAGCCAAACACGCTACAGAAACAGGGACTCAAATTCAGCTACAGGCGGATTCTGCAGTGACTGAAGCACATCCAACGACTGCATCGCCACATAATTAAAATCCTGCAGCAGAGGGTAGAGCCGATCTCTCCTGTTCATCATCGTGTTAATTATCCATCCTTCAGAACCAGAAGGCGCATTAAAGAGTGGCACTAACCTGCTCAGTCAAACAGAAAAAAGACTTAAAGATGTTTTTTCATGGGGGCTGTGACTACTTGGCTGTGCTTTCTCCACCACCTAGTGGTCACTCAATGAACTGCTTTTACTGTCAGCAGCTGTATTAGTTAGTGAGTAAGTGAGTAAGTGAGTGAGTGAGCAAGTAAGTGAGTGAGTGAGCAAGTAAGTGAGTGAGTGAGCAAGTAAGTGAGTGAGTGAATGTGTGAGAGAACAATCAAGGGATACTATTGTTATGGGGTGAGCAATTCTGGTCCTGGAGGGCTGGTGTGTATGCAGGTTTTTGTTTGTACCAATTACCCTGACTCAATTAGATAATTAGTTGGATATTCCAATGCTGATTCACTTGTAGATTAGACCACAGTAACATTTCATACGGGAACACAAGAACAGTCTTCAGCTGTCATTCATGAGCTTGTCAAGAAATGTAGCAAAAATTTCAGATCACGTAAATGATTGGGCTAATTAAATTATTAAGAGCAGAAGTCGGCATGAAATCCAGAAATGGATACGGCCCTCCTTGCCCATCCCTGCTATAGTTCCTGAGGCTAAAAAAGATGTTGAGCTCACTCCACACTAGGACACCTTGCCTGCCTCTCTCACACAAAGCCTGGGACCGGACAGCTGATACGATGGTAATTACCATCCCCACTGAAGGTGCCTGGGACTCTGCTAGCTGTCGATGTGCCAGGTGACCTAACGCATGAGGAAGGGTGGCCGAGAGTGCCAAAGAGCACGTAACTGAGGGAGCTACTCAGGGCGAGCGCGCGTTAGTGGTGGTGTTCGTGGGGGTGGGGGTGGAGCAGTTGCATCCACAGGTTGATTTATGACTGTAAAATTACAAGGATGAAATGGAGAAAAGAAAATACGATTGATGTCATTCGGTATGCAATGTGCTGTGAGATACACAGCTAGCTAGATATCCGTCCGTCTAACCAGACAACCAAGCAGTGGCCATGCCAGCACGCAGTTACCCACAATGCCTTATCGCCCCCTCCCTCTCTCTACTGAAAATAGCATGTTTCTAAAAATGCAAAAGTGTCACGGAGACGGTCGTTTCTTACGAAGCTAGCTATTTAGCAGACAATGTGTGTTTTCCCCACGAGTTCCGATAAAGGAAAGGTGGAAATCGTTGAATGAACGGGCAGCCTGCCCGGTGTGAGGTGCTGGCGTGGCCCGCCGCTCCTGATGCCCCCCGTCTCCCTGGCAATCGGTACTGTGTGTGGCTCCCTTCCAAGCTGGGGGGAGGGGGAGTAACTAACTCCACATGTTCCAATTCGCTGTCCTGCTGCCATCACTGAAGAAGCACAACAGCGGGCACGGACAAAAGAGCAACTCGCCAACACCTTATCCCGACCCCAGCAATTATATGATAAATGCCAAAACCGATCCAGGCTCGTTGTTTGAAAGGGCAAAGCTTCTACACCCTCGCTAGGAGCCGGACCGGTTCAGAACAGCCAAACGCCGCCCCCAATCGGGGCTAACGCCCAGGGCCGTTGTTGTCAAGAGAACCGCGTCCCTGACAGGCGGCACACACTGTATCGGACCAGCCAAGATACGGTGTGTTAGACCACTATGCTATCCACCACCCGAGGACTCATTATGTTTTCAATCTGATAGTGAAGGGGGGGTGAATAGAGGACCTTAATATAAAGAATGCCCCAGGTGATTTCTCTCCCCGTGTCTGGAGTTCGGGTGTAGTTCTTCTCAGAAGCGAAGGGTTTAATGAAAGGTTTTGGAGGGAAAGTTCCCCTGGGACGGAGAGAAGAGGCCCCTGTTTGCGTGGCACTAACAGAATGTGCAACTAAGAGAGCGAGAGAGGGCAAGAGAGAGAGAAACAGAGAGAGAGAGAGTGAGAGTGAGAGTGAGAGTGAGAGTGAGAGTGAGAGTGAGAGTGAGTGAGAGAGAGAGAGACTGGCCATAAGCATCTCTGAGGAAGACTGTAAACAAACATCAGAGATGGAGCAAACCGGTTAATCTTTTCCCAAGCTGGACTCTCTCACCGTCCATCGCTGGTTTGAGGACTCGGAGGAAAGGAAAAGGCTTAGTTTCGGGCCATGTTTCACCTCCTCATGGACAAAGACAACAGACAGAGAAGAGGGAGGATAAACCAAAAATTTAATTATTCATGTCTTTATTGCCGAATGTTCTTCTGTGAGCATCGTTCACTTAAGAGCACTTGAAATTAAAGCACTTAGCAATTAACGCTAAATTACAGAACCAGGCGACAGGTTCAAATTACATACAGCGCTCAAAAGTAGGCTATTAAATTGGGATCAGAAGGAGCAGGGCCCCGTGGGAGAAATACATCGGCGTTGCCGTGTGTGGGAGAGGACACGACTCCTCGACAGCTTCAGGGGAAGAAAACTTAAAACATTAGTGGCGGATAGCGTAGTGGTCTAAGGCACCGCATCTTGGCTGGTCTGATACAGTATGCGCTGCTTGTCAGGGATGCGGTTCAAAATCCATCTACTTTTGTCCTTTTGAGGGGCCTTTTTTTTTTATTTATAGTTTTCTCATTTTTCCCCGTTGTTCTCCCAATTTGGTTGCCAATTATACCCTCTATTTATCTGAATTCACCCTCCCTCACGAGTCCGCCGCCCGTCCTCTGGGTAATGAGCCAATTTTTCCAGGCTGGTAGATCCGCCTCCTCCGAGACGGAACGCGTCCATGGACGCCATTTCCTGCTCCTCGACGAACTCGTGGCGGCTCACCCTCCCCCCTCCCCATGGGGCGGACAGCCAAATGCCGCCCCCGATTGGGGCTAACGACCAGGGCCAGTCTGGCAGAGATGGGTTTTGAACCACGTCCCTGATAGGCAGTGCACACCGTATTGGACCAGCCAAGATACCACTATACTATCCGTTGCCCCTTGCCAGGCCTTTTAACTGAAAATCTAAGCATTTTGAGTTTAATATACACCTGTGTGCTATTTTTAACTGTCAATTCTGTTGGTTCAAGACCAGACACTCCTGGCAGGCAATGGGCGAGAGATCAAAGTTCAAAGCTTCAAAAGCATATCAAAATCTTCACACACAGCGTTATTCTCTCAGATGCCTACCATGAGATGTAATGCAGCGACTGCCTCCATTTCCCTCAAAGAAAACGACACTCACTTCCTGACAGCCCCCTGAGGGGAAGGAAAAATAAGATCCCTTCTGTGTTTTAATGTGCTGAGTGATATCAGGATTTGGAAACAAATTGAAATCAAAGCAGCCAAATAAAATATCAATCCAATAAGTAATCACAGTGAAAATGCACAAAAAGGGCTGGGTCACACGTCCTCGCCTTGATTGCGGTTAATGGCAAGAATAAATCATTTCTGGAGAAAAAAATCGCTCGGCCTATCTGCCCAACAGACCGTTGGAAACAAATGACCCTCGTTGGGAGCCATTTTTAAACCTTTTAAAGACCACAGGAAACTGATAATTCATCTTCTTTAGCCGTGCTTGGCAGACCGCAGCCAGACAAAGTCCCCCTGTGCTCGTCAAACCCACGTTAGGCTGATTTCCTAGCGAACCTGCCTGTGCAAAAGCGCCCGCTAACGGAAGGAACAATAAAAGTGTCAAAACAAACCAAACTCCCATGTGGTCTAGTGGTTTCAACGTCCGACGCTGGCCACGGCGACCGGGGTTCAATTCCCCGTCACGCCAGAGTCGGCTCTGGCCGGGAGTGCCATCGGGGCGGTTCTGGGGTACCAGAATTACAGTCAACAGCTCGGCGAGTGCTGTCTCGGAGGAGGCAGCGCTTCGCCTTTGTCACTGCCGTTCACCGGACTACGGCAGCGAACTACGAGGGAGGGGATTGAACTAAGCACAGCGGGAGTAATTGGCTACCAAATTGGGAGAAAAATGGGGTAAAATCGAAAAAATAAATGTTTAAAAACCCCCAAAAAACCTCTTCAATGAGAATCTTCTCAAAGTGCGCCCACGGGACTAGAGGAAAGAGGGGCCTGTTGTTCCCTCGCCAGGCTGCCCCTCGATTTAGCCTAAAGCAGCCTGGACGCTAAATCTGTCTGGTGTCAGCTGATTTGGTGTCGACACCCTCAACAAGAGTTCCATGAGGGTAATGCAGGGGTTGTATACAATATCAATGTAGCTCTACCCCCCAATACCCTTGTGGGCCAGCCCCCCTGAATGTGAAGATTGTCCAGCCGCAAGATGAGGAGGATGAGGATTCTAAAGGTGATCGATGAACATTTGTACCGAGGTCGACACTCAGATCAAGCCAAGCGAAAGAGCAGTAAATTACGTGAATCATACCAAGTAAATATGGACGTGGAGTCCAATGCTCCCTGCTTAGAATTATTATTCTATCCGAGGTCCCGTGTCAAAATAATTTAAGTCAACCTTCAGAGCATACATTTTTGTAGGTTAACGTAGGTTAAGAGACAGAGACAGTGAGAGAGACAGAGAGACAGAGAGACAGAGAGACAGAGAGACAGAGAGACAGAGAGACAGAGAGAGAGAGAGAGAGAGAGAGAGAGAGAGAGATGAGTGAAAGTGAATAAGAAGTGTGGAGGGTGGGGAGGGGATCACCTGAGGGGAAGAGAGATCGAGTGACAGTGGTACACACAGGCACTGGGGAGGAGCTTGAATGGCACAGCCTTGAGGGTGGGGTTTGGGACACACATTGAAGCCAGGTCGGTGTGAGGCGTAGAGGGACGGCGGTGAATATCAGTACGAGTGGGAGCCGGACAGTGTGTTGGGATCTCCTGGCAGGCCACCCCTGTCCTCCCACACAGGGAGTGCGCTACCTCTGCCAGCTCACTGCTAGCGCCAGTCCCCTCCTGCAGAGCCAGGGGCATTCTTCCCATCGAGGCCCGAGTCACAGCCAGAGTGTGTCAGAACCAGGGCTGTCTAATTTCAGTCTAGACTGCAATGCGGACCCTTCTGAGTCCCACCATATGGTGTGCGTGTGACGTGTGCATCATGCATGCATGCATGTGCAGGTTTTGTGTGTGTATGTGCATAGATGAATTTGTGTACGTTTGTGTGGATGTGAGAGGGTGTTAAAGTGGTGTGGGGGGGAGCATTTAGCTGTCACTGTCTTAATTAAGACTTCAGAGGGCATAGCGGGGAGGATTTAGATAATTGACAGAAGATCAAACACGCATTTGCACCCGGAGATAAATCTTTACGAGCCCTGGCCTTCATTAGATAGCGGGATCCGGAGATGACAGGTGACTGAGACGTCTCTCCAATAAGCCGAGGCCCGAACGAAAACCCACAGGAAGAAGGAGGAAAGTGTGTGTGTGTGTGTCACTGTGTGTGTGAGAGAGTGGATGCATGTACGTGAATGTGTGCGTGTGTGTCACTGTGTGTGTGTGTGTGTGTGTCACTGTGATGCATGTACGTATATGTGTGTGCCACTGTGAGTGGATGCATGTGTGTCACTGTGTGTGTGTTTGTGTGTGTGAGAGCGAGTGGGTGTGTGTGTGTGTGTGTGTATATGTGTGCCGCTGTGTGTGTGTTTGTGTGTGTGAGAGAGAGAGAGAGAGTGGGTATGTATTGACTCACAGCTGTCTTTTAAGAAACATGTGAAGCAGGTGCGTAACACAATTCAAATTCAGTCTAAGGAATTTTGGATTTATCCAAAGCCAACCATCCTTAGATGCTGCCAAGCTGTACGTGCACTCAATGATTTTTTCACGCATCTCATACTGTATTACAAGCTGGAAAAACAAACAAACACTCAAGGCACTGGATAAAAAGCGGTCAAGTTACCATCATTGTAACATCATTCCGAAGTGTAATCTCCTGACCTTTGACAACTTTGGGCCCTATTTTCGTGCCAGCGCTAGGCGGCGTTATGCCCTAGCGCAGGTGAATTGCCAGTTTCGTCTGTCGCAAACTGAATATTTCCCGTCTTCGCCGAGTTTGGCAATTTCGTGGTGCGCAGTGAAGGCGTTTGCGCGACTATGGGTTTGGCAGCGCAATAGGGGGTGTGACAATGAAAACAGTCGGGCGCTATGCAAGTTTGGTGTCAAATAATGAGTTTACGTTAACGTCCAAGTAGACCACCTCTTAGCGCAAACACTGGCGCTCTGTGCAATTTGGTGACTTTATTGATGCGCACATTATCTGAAATCACATGAAAACGTTTTGTGAATATTGTTAATTTTCCCCCACGTTGAGGCAAATCATCCAATCCATGGGTAACTTGCAAGCGTAATCAATTAAGCTAAAAACTGTTTCACCACAGCTTGTGGTTATTCAATGCACGGACATGAAAGACTGAAGCCAGCAGGCCATCCATCGCTACCGTTCAGTAAGATACACCTGTTAAATAAATATATGTTTGTATGCACATTGTTTTTCTTATGTGAAAGGGTTTTATTCTTTCCATTTGCACTACAGAAAATGGAGTACATAATTGGATGCCGAAGGCGATACTGTGAGCAATACCCTGGGTTTGGTAGCCAGTGTTGGCCAGACGGCTATCAGTTCGGCTGTACATGCAGTTTCTTCTGCATGACGAACATAAATGAAACAGGCCTAGTTGCAGTTGTGATTTTGTTATTTATTGCTTTCCATTTAACAATTACATTAAGTTAGAAGAAAAGAAACATTGTTTTTTAAGATGGAAAGCCTACAAATAAGGAAAAAAAGAGATGGTAAAATAAAACACTTTATTTTAACAATGTAGGTCTCAAAATATAAACTCAAATCATGAAAATAACAAATTAATGTGCGCCTTGTTTTCCCCCTTTTTTTCCGCGCGCCAACTTTTCCGCACCTCCCACCTTCTTTTGAGAAGTGCTCCTGGCGGAAATTGCTCATTTTCTATAGCGTTAGCGCACTGGTATTTAAAGGGATAGAAAATAGGTGTTTTGATTGGCCATTATGAAACCAAACCCCCACCACACCCACATGTATTTTTTAAAAGTTAATCCAACCTCTTTTACAACTGCGCCGGAGGTGCGCTATCGTCCTAAATCACGAAATTACTGAAATTGCGTTAGACACGCCCTAAAGTGCCACCATCTTCGCTTTGCGTCTGCGTTCAGACAAAATAGGGCCCTTTGTGTGCCTTGCTGATGCTAGTTTAATGTACAAAGTAATCAATGATCTGGCTCCTCCCCCATTAAACGAGTTCATATCACTGTGCTCAGATAATGGGAGGACAACTAGGACAACCAACAGAGGTGACTGTACAACACAGTACAGATCTACTGAGTTTGGCAGATCAGTGTTCTCTATTAGAGAAACAAATTCTTGGAACTCAAAATCAAGTTATATAAGAGTGCTGCAGCTTTACTGATTTTAAATCCAAGATGAAATCATAGCTAAAATCAACCGAATAATGTACTCATTATGCATCCAACACAAACTCAGTGTCTTAATGTTGAGAAATCTTCTTGTTGTTGTTGAATATTGAATGTATCATAATGTATTGTCTTGTAATTGTGTTTGTATACTAGTGTTCATTTTCTTAACAGAGATGTTTTTCTCTGTTTCCTGCCCAGGGACTACAAATGTCAATTAGCTCTATAGCTAACTCTGGTACAGCTAAGAAGCTGTGCATTGTCCCTGTCAAGTAAATAAATAAATAAATAAATGAGTGTGTGTATGTGTGTGCCACTGTGTGTGTGTGTGCCACTGTGTGTGTGCGTGTGAGAGAGAGAGAGAGAGAGAGAGAGAGAGAGAGAGAGAGAGAGAGAGAGAGAGAGAGAGACAGAGAGAGAGAGAGAGAGAGAGAGAGAGAGAACGTGTGTGTCATTGTGTGTGCCACTGTGTGTGTGTGTGTGTGTGTGTGTGTGTGTGTGTGTGTGTGTGAGAGAGAGAGACAGACTGTGGGTGTATGTGTGTGTGTGCGTGTGCGAGAGAGTGGGTGGATGTACGTGCGTGAGTGTGTGTGTGTGTGTGTGTCTGTGCTATTATTAGAGGCTGTAATTCCAATGTAAATTATTTACATGTTTCATATCATTAATACTGCTCTTCAGTCATTCAATTCCTTTGCACTCTGTGTGCACTGCAAGCCCTGTCATGGGAACAAGGGAGGCTGAGAAACTAAACAAGATCCCCTCTGAACTTTGACCAAAACCTTCCGTCTGCTATGTAAATGTTGTTCCGACAAACGGGTGTGAATGCTTGTTTTTGCTGATTGGCCACATACCAGTGTAAGTGTAAGAGCGGTGTTGTAATCCACAGGTGCTGGAACAGCGCTACTGAATAATACACTCCAGATGAGGGCCCACTTGCTGAGAGGCCCTGCTGCCATAGAGGGCCATTTTCCTACAGTCACTGAGAGGCCCCGCTGCCATGCTATATGCCATTTAACAGCTATATGCCATTTAACACAAGCTTTTATCCAAAGCGACTCTACCTACTGAGACACATAGAACCACATATACACCTCTACCTACTGCTCTACCTACTGAGACACACAGAACCACATATACACCTCTACCTACTGCTCTACCTACTGAGCCACACAGAACCACATATACACCACCTCTACCTACTGAGCCACACAGAACCACATATACACTCAGGCCATGTCCACAGTAATGTGGATACATTTGAAAACATTTTTTTTTTTCTTCTCGCTTTGGCCTTCCATCCACACAAGACGGCTTTTTTGTCCAGTGCCAGATGGTTCCAAAGGGCTGACGTATTATTGTCATGTGATCCAGGCTGTCAAACCTGTTCCGTTGCTGCCTCAGGTTTCCCGCACATGTCCATTAAAGAAATGTAAGCGTTCGTGGCGTTTCAGTGTCAGACAGGCAACTTTTCGAAAACATTGTGAAAACGCTAGTGTGGAAGGAAAACATCTTGACGTGAAAACGACATTTTTAAATGTATCCCCATTAGTGTGGACATGGCCTCAGTCACTGTGAGGCCCCACTCAACCCTTCCTCTGACTTTAAGAGTTTCACGCAGCCTAACAGCCTGATGATCTGGGACGGGCCGTAGATCGGAAAGCCGAGCGCCAAGCGGCAGGTCTGCCTACGTGGTCTGCATTGTTTCTGTCACTCAGACGGCGAGGGGAAGTCTGAATTAGCATGCTGAATGTGGCCTGGAGGCATCCCCCCTCTGCTTTCTGTAACGAGAAGCACAGCGTGTCACACTCAGCTCAACATCTCAACGTCTCAATGTCTCCCTGCTTGACTGCAGTTAGATTGTTTGGGGGGGGCAGTTCATCTAAGGTACATCTACAGTGTGAGTCATGCCTTCCGAAACTGTTACCAGCATCTGCCCTCTGCAAATATTAACACGTCTACTCAAAGTTGAAATCTATTTGCATTGTAAATTCTTGTAATGTTCACCCTATAAGAAAAAGTTAATCTATTGCATATACAGTGGGTATAAAAAGTATTCATTTTCTTACTACATGGAATCAACGGGTATTTAATTGGGATTTCTTGCCACTGATCAACACAAAATACTCTATAATGTCAAATGTCAAAAAACTTCTCTAAAGCATTTGGTTAATTCATATATTCATATATAGTGCAAATTGATTCTAGGAACTGCACTTGTAACCAGAAGGTGATGGGTTCAAATCCTGCACTGCTGTCATGCCCTTGAGCAAGACTTTGTCAAATATACACACCATGCAAGTTCCTGGACAATAAATAATAAAAAAAAAGAATGAAAATAATAAACCTGTCATCTACTTGTTACAAACCTGTTTTGACGTTCTCACTCCATATTCCACCCAAACAGAGAACAGAAACTTCTGCCATCTTGTAAACCAATGGGTGACAGAGTGTGGTTTTTCACAGGCAGGGTTACACATTGTGTGTGGGCCGCTGCCAGCACAGTCTCATACGATTGCAGGCTCAGACTCATATCGGACTCATACGAAAACCAACGTCAGGTCAAGGAAGCACACCAGAGAAAACACAAACAAGGCTACTTTCCCGTGAGCTCACACTAGTTATTAACGGTCACAGAATCCGTGCTGTCAGGGATCCTCTTCTCCAGTAAATCCTGTGTTTACACGCTGTCATCAACAAACACACTGTTTTTTTCCTTAAATTCACCGTGACAATAGCAGCCAGCTCTCCTCTGCAGTGCTCCGCAGGCACGACGAAGTTAAGAGAACACACAGAGCAGACATACACCGCACGCTCTCAAACTACTGCACTGCAAAACTCAAACACACAATTCCAATTCAATGCGGATCACTTTCTTCTTCCCATTTTCTCTTTCTGCTTTTTTCCCCATTTTCTCACAATTTAGTGGCCAATTATACCCTGTTGTTTCATGTGAATTATCCCCTCCCTCGTATTGAGAGCTCGCTGCCATAGTCCTGAAACTGGCAGTAACATGTGGTGGAGCACCGCCTCCTCCAAGCCAGAACCTGCCAAGCCGTCACTGTAACTCTGGTATGCACACAGGGCCACTCCAATACGCAGCAAGCTCATATTGGCTTCCCTCCCCCCTCCCTGGGGCAGACAGCCAATTGCCGCCCTTGAGTGGCACTCCTGGCCAGAGCAAAAACTGGCGCGACCTGGTGGAATCTAACCCCAATTGCAGTGGGCAGCATCGGACGTTCTTACCACTACACCACCCGGAAGGACCTCGTAGTTTCTTCTTTATAGCTGCTGAGTAATGAACATTTAACATATTGTTTGGAGTATTATATGTGGAACAGTCACTATCACTTGAGCCAAAATGGCACCCTCACCTCAGCAATCTTCCCCCTCTGCCAGAGAAATCCACAGTCCTTCAGGCGCTGTGTGGAGGGCATGCCAACATCCGTAAATTTACACTCAGGGCAGGAAGTCGGTCATGCCTTCTGTGTGGCAATGCTAGAGCAGACCGGACATGTACAGTGTGCTACTAAAGGCGCCATTCAAACAGAAAGGGCAGTCGGGCCTAAAACAAAACAGCCACACAGCCTTATGCCTCAGATCTGGAGCACGGGTGCGAGACAATTCACGACACGCAGAGCCTGCGACTCATCACACCCTACACCCCAGCCAGACCCCACCTCCGCTCTGCCTCCTCTGGCAAACTGACCGTCCCATCCCTCCAGGCCCCAGGCACCTGCTCCTCACGGTCTTGCCACTTCTCCGTCCTGACCCCCCTGGTGGTGGAACAATCTTCCGCACCAGGTCAGGACTGCATAATCACTGGCCATCTTCCACAAGAGACTCAAAACCCACCTCTTCAGACTCCACTACCACTGACTCTATACATGAATTAACTGCCATCACCACTTTCTTTTTGTTAAAAAATGTAAAAAAATAAAAATAAACTACCAACTTTTCTTTCCCTGTGTTACAGGTACGGTGTGCAGCTGCCAACAATGATGTCTATGGCAGTGATCTCTTGCACTAACCATGATTAATCTTACCATGTACAAATGCGCTTTTTGTCGCTCTGGATAAGAGCATCTGCTAAATGCCATAAATGTAAAATGTAAATGTATTCAGGCCAGTGGGCGTTTGTCACATTGGCACGTCACTTTCCCAGCACACAGCCCCATGTCCAGAGAGTCGACCCAAACGCTGGCTTTTCAACGCGACTATGTTTCCCGTACGGAGAACTGGGGCCCGTTCGGTACCGTGGGGAGTTGTTGACATGGCCTGACACACCTTTCCCCAAAGGGCGGCCCCCTCAGAACACCAAACACAGGCCTCTCGGGAGGCATCAATGGGGCCCTTGTCCGGCGCATAGCGCTGTCATTGTGAGAAGAAATATTTGCTTTAATTCATCAAACATTTAGCTAACCCGGTCCAGACAGGCATGGCAGTGTTGGGCTGTCCTCCTCCGGGGGGCGTTGAGGGCTTCGCTCCCTCCTTGGGGCAGGAGCTCAACAGACACACACCGCCCCCCTGGTCACGGGGGTTGTTCAGAGCCCCGTGTCCAGCCTGAATAAGCCGGATCTACCAGCCCGGAAAAATTGTCTCGTTACCCGGAGGACGGGCGGTGGACTCGTGAGGGAGGGTGAATTGAGATAAATAGAGGGTATTGGGAGAAAAACTGGGAAAAATGTGAAACTATAAATAAAAAATAAATAAAAAATGCAACAGAGTCCCCCGCCCACCCTTTGTCACAACACGGAGATGAGGAATGACCTGGAAACAAAGGTGGAAAAGGGAAGGGGGCAGGCCATAATGGAGGGCTTGGAGCAGCATTATGGGGAGGAAGGATTTCATTTACAAGACACCGCAAGACAGGTGACACAAAAAAGGAAACCATTAATGCTTGACAGCTTTGGCCGCCCCCCTTAATTAAAGCAGAGAACCTGAGAACGTGCGTCCGTCTGTCTGTCCATGGCGCGGCACGTCGACAAACCCAACTCTAATAGAACCGGGAGTTTCTAATTTCACACTTTTGAATTACAGTTATCAGTTAGCAACATAAGATACCCATACCAGAGTTAAACAAGCAGAGCATTTCCCAGATATTTCCCCCCCAGCCCCACCCCACCCCTTCTCTAAATAAGGAAATCGCATGCCGGAGCAGGAAATGGAGGTCAGCTCCTATCTCTGACGTGCAGATGTTTTGCCACAGGCGTCGTATCTGGAATGCTCGCTCTCTCTCTCATTAATAAGCTGCAGGCTTCTCCTACTCTGCATACTAACTGCCGGGTGAGTGATTTCAGGGTCGACGTAACTGTCGTTGCGTCTTGAAAAAGCCACTTCCGTGCTCTCTGGGAGAGCGGGCATGAGAGGGACAAGTAAAAGCCATTTCCACTGGGAAACCCAAACCTCCAGCCACCACTTCACACTGGGCACCTAGGAATACGGAATGTAGGCGGATACGGAAGGATATAGGAGGCACATATAAGGTAGTGGTAAAAAATGTGGTCGCTTAATAGGTTCTTAATGTGGTTCTGAGTGGCGCAGTAGGTAGAGCAGTAGGTAGAGGTGGTGTATATGTGGCTCTGTGTGGCTCAGTAAGTAGAGGTGGTGTACATGTGGTTCTGTGTGGCTCAGTAGGTAAAGCATTAGGTAGAGGTGGTGTATATGTGGTTCTGTGTGGCTCAGTAGGTAGAGCAGTAGGTAGAGGTGGTGTACATGTGGTTCTGTGTGGCTCAGTAGATATAGGTGGTGTATATGTGACTCTGTGTGGCTCAGTAGGTAGAGTTGGTATATATGTGGCTCTGTGTGGCTCAGTAGGTAGAGGTGGTGTATATGTGGTTCTGCGTCTCAGTAGGTAGAGCACAGTGATAACAACGCTTAGGTTGTGGGTTCAATTCCCATTCAGACCACATGTACTGAAAAATGTATGCATTCCACAACTGTAAGTCACTTTGGATAAAAGCGCCTGATAAATGGTGTATATAGGGGGACTGCTGACTGTGGTGTCCTGCTCTGTAGAGCTCATGATGGACTGTTCTTGATGGACCTGCGTGCTCATGCCCTGGGTTGAATTTTTCAGTCAATTGATTTAGAGTTGCACGCCTATTTGGCCCTGTGCCTCGAACTAATGCACGATCCAGGAGGAAGCGCTTCCTATAACAGTTGCTCTTTGTCGATGATGTCTTTCTCCACAGAGTTCCATGCCCACATCACCTTAGACCACCGGTACTCAAATCATGGTCCTCGTGGGCCGAGCACTGCTGTTTTTCCACACTCCCTTTACCAGGGAGTCAGGTGTGAAGACACTCTGGCCAATCCATTGCACTAATTGTTCAATTACCTACCTGAGAGAAAGGAAAACCCATAACCGAATTTGGATGGGTGGGCCAGATTTAAATAACCCTGCCTTAGATGCTGTTCCTTGTGAAAAATCTGCAAGTTGAGCCGTCTTCCATCACTGAAGCTCCTGCCAAACGTGCCCCCAACAATCATCCCTCTTCCAAAGTCACTAAGGTCTCGTCTTCTAGTCTTGCTAGCCATAATTATAGGCAAGTATTTTTGTATACGACCCTGAGCATGCTGGGATGTTAATTGCTTAATTAACCCAAGAACACCTGTGTGGAAGCTTTCAATATATTTTGTGTCCCTCATTTACCCACGTGTGTCTACCTTTTTGGTCCCATGACCTGTACATTTATATTCTGCCTTGAGTTAGGAGTTTAACAGATACATCACATGGCCAGGGGTTATATAAGAAAAGAGGAATACATAATGACGAGAATGGGCCGTTCGGCCCATCTAGGCTCGTCATGTCCTAATCTAAAGAGTATCTAGTATTGCATCTAGCCTGGACTTGAATAGCCCAAGTGTTTCTGCCTCTACTACCCGACCTGGAAAACTGTTCCAGACATTGACATTTCTCTGTTTGTAAAAATAAAAAATAAAAATGTGCTAATATCCATGCAGAATTTTCCTTTAACTAATTTCCACCTGTGGCCTCTTGCCACAGGTGGAAATTATCTTATCTTAAAAAAACACATATATACACACATACACATGGAGCTAGTAATATAGGAAAACATAAGTATTTTCTGGAATTTAAAAGTAAATAGAGGAGCAGCACAGACATAAAGAGGAATTCATATGTACATAGAGGTGCCTATACATAAGAATTCTAAGGTACACAGAGCCATACAGAGATATTAGTACATAGATATATATATATAGAGAGAGGTGCACACTGAGATTTTGTCCTTTGAGAATGTGGCTCTCATGCCTCTCCCTAGCAAAACATAACGTTTCTAAATGCCTTGACTTTCGCAAATGAAAACATTGAATAAAAAGTAGTCGATAAAAACAACCGGTGAAAATTATGCAACACTCAATGTAGAGGGAAGGGGGGAGGCGGGTGAGGGGGGGTGTAATGTTTTTTGTGTTCACTGGGTCATTTGCCCCTCACCATTTAAAATCCTGTTACAGTTAGCACAGCCTTTCAGGAAGTGTTCAAAGTAAATGTTAGCCCAAATTTCCTGTGTGGTATTTAACTTCTATTGCGGGGCCCTCTTGGTTGGCGTGGCTGCGGCAGGCCCTGGGTTTTTGTGTGTGGTTTCTGACTGGACATTAATCACTGTCACACCGGGCTCTGTGTGTGTGACAAACCTTTGTGCCCCCTGAAGAAAGCTACTTATCTCCATAGAAACAACCGCCAACCTCGTCCAAACAAGCTGACGTGGAAAGGTGATCTGGACACAAAAGTATGTCCGAGTTTTAATTGAATGAAGTTGAGCGGAGGGAGAAATCTTTATACGCCGAAAGTGAATTTGTTCTGTTTCGTAAATTTATGGAGCGCCGTGTTTGTAGTGACCCGCAACTCGATGCGTGCTGTTGGAATCTCGTTGCCCTGTGGCAAAAGTCAGCTGATTATGAATGAATTGGATTTATACAGTGCTTTTTTTTCCAAGGAACTCAAAGCACTTACAACGATAGGGGCAACTCACCTCAACCACCACCAATGTGCCATGCTCTACCAACTAAGCTATGGGACTATGATTGTTAAGCCGAGCCGTCTGTGCTGTCTGCAGATGGGAACTAGAGCGCCAGGGGCCTTCCGGGCCCCTTGGCTTTGCCCTGGCTGGAGTCTCGGGGCCCCAGCCTCTCAGGGCAGTGACATCTAGGGTTTCAGGGTGCGCGATCCTTTCTTAAAATTTGTTTAAGATTTTTTCCAGTTTTTCTCCCAATTTGGTAGCCAATTAAACCCTCTATTTATTTCGATTTTACCCTCCCCACACAAGTCCACCGCTCGTCTCTACGAGGCAAGTTAATTCTCCTAGGGCAGCTAACTCCACTTCCATCAAGACGGAATTCACCCACCCATGTTCTGGAGACTCCCTTACGTGCTTCACAGCGGACCCGAGCCAGCTCACCCTCCCCCCTTCCCCTGGGGCAGACAGCCAAATGCCACCCCCGATCGGGGCTGACAACCAGGGCCCACCGTCCCTAGAGTGCACGATCCTGACACACAAAGGCCATCAAAGTGGATGTGGGCTGCGACCACTTTTTGGTCCGGACATCTCATCCAGGGGGCCACCCCAATTCAAGGACACACGGTCTGGAACGAAGGAAGACGGATTCTTCCAAACCGACCCCCCCCCCCCACCCCCCCCCCCAACTGATCCACCCCCTCCCCAAATGCGTAAGCTCGGCCGGTGACAATGCCAAGGGGACATGATTGACGTGAAAGAGAATGACTCCGGTGTCGCAATTGACTTGATGTGAGTGTGTTTAGACAGTGAACTTACAGTTAAGTGTTCCCAGAATACAGAAGGTCTAATTCAGGAGTCTGCCCCCCCAAATCCACCCCCCTCAGGCTCATTGAACACGGGTGGTAATTAATATCCAATTTCACAGCAACATACCCCGCGCGCAGCCTCCTGCCAGCATGTGAAATATGCTGTACACATGAATATGGAAAGAGCTCAGGGTTATTGAACCTCTCTGCGTTTCTATGGAAATCCTGACCAAGATTTCTTCACAGACCAAGAAATGACGGGAGTTGATCAAATTGATTCTCTCACTGCTTTTGAAGGTTGGCCTGGAAACGAGAATGCAATCTGACAATACTGCAATGTCTGACAACGGCGTTAGGCTGTGAGGCTGGGAAGTGACAAAAATACAGAACGCACCACAACTCTTTTAATTATAGCTGTGAATTTAACTGGAAGCCTCGCGTGGTGGTTTGGCAGACTTCCTTCATCGCGGCCCTCAAACTTGGCCTGGACACTCATTTGGATAAACACCATTCGCAGATATTCCCGTTCGCTGAAGTGGTCCACGGGTCTGTGTTCCAGGTGCGTTTTCCACTGACAGAGAGATGTGTCCATCTCTGCACATCTGGCTTCCTCACAGTTACAATCGAGTGAGAAAATGGCGAGTCTTGGCAACAGCCATCCGCTCCCGTTTGAAGGTCAAGCTGTGGACCAGCCAAATGACGCAGGGCGTGGTACTGGGACGCAACAGAGAACCGCACCTGCTGTAGGCTACGTGGTGCACCCAGACACATCCAAAAAAGATTTTCAGCTCAGTGATTAAAATCCATTAACAGAACGGGAAAAGGGGTTTGGGGGGCAGTGGGACCAAATGGCACCAAATTTAGATTGTTTCATGAAATCAGAAATGCTTGCAGAAACGGTGTTGTAAATTACCGTTAATTGTCTGCATACAAGAGTGGTCCAGGCAACGCTGTTAAGAAGAGGGACAAATGGAACTCCTCACACAGGATTTATCACAAAAGTCCAAATGAAATGATTCTTTTCATCATAATTAAGTTCCCGACATGATTAGACTCATCTTAGGGGGTGATGAGAGCAAGTGGGAAAGTTGCCGCCGCTGTTTTGCGATTCATTTCTCAAGTGGCTTTTAAAAGCCGACTGGTGCTCCCGACCGATGCGAAAACTAAATTATCTGTGTCTTCGTTGCCAGATCGCCTCGCCTGCTGCTTCACCGACCGCCAGACAGCCACCCCCTCGGAATAACGAGCCAATTAAACATTGCGAGAGAGACAGCTAATCACAGGTCGTTAATTGCTAAATCAGTTATATATATATTTTAAAAAACGATAAAAATAAAAAAAAAAGTATTCTTGTTAATTTAATTAAAAGCCGCCCCGACAGGTTTCTGGGTCGCGGGAAACCACGGGGCGGACACGCTGTCACTTCCTGTCTACGGCACTCTGGCTGGCTGGTGTTGACAGTAGCTGCAATCTCCACATCTCGGGGAAGTCTCCGTTTATGGCGGCCTCTGGATCGGCTGGATTAGCTACTTTACCGTGCTCCACAGGAGAAGAAAAACGATCCACACAGGCGCAGAGAGGGCCCGTAATGAAGGCCCGTGTGCTTAGGGTTGACAACTTTCTATCATCCAAATATGGGACAGAAAGCGGGGCACACGGGGCGAAGTGTGTATGGATGTAAATCAACACGTGCTGTATATTGTAACGATGACTGCTGAAGGAAGGCTTGCTTAATACCATTAATACCATGTATTAATGCACATCTTGTAAGTCGCTCTGGATAAGAGCGTCTGCTAAATGCTTAAAATGTAAAAAAAATGTAAAAATGCTTTTCCAGGATGGCGCTACCAACCTTACTACAACAACGTTTTCAGACGCAGGGCAGAATCAAGAACATGGAAAACTCACGGGGGTCACTGCTTCGACGTAAAACACAGTCACGGTTACAACACTAATCCACTCAATGACACAAGGGGTGATGGGGAACTGGCACGCAAATAATCATGGGAGGCCGAACACATAACAAAAACAATGGCAGCCCTCAAGCATACTTAGCATACGATGTGGCTAAGCTAACATTCATTACTACTGAATTTATTTACACTGTTACAATAGGATGGGGCTCTATTTTGATGTCTGGCTGGTATTTTGTTATACGGGACAAGCCAAATTTGTCCCAAAAACAGGACGTCCTGGCTAATACGGGGCAGTTGGCAACCCTAGCTTCCACACCGCGCAGGCATCCTTTCAAGGAGCCCTGGGGGAAGTTTGCTTTCCCTCCGAGCCGATGGTGCCAGGACGACGATGACGAAGATGATGATGATGATGATGATGATGGAGCCATTGCAGGGACCCCACACGTTTTCCCAGGGTCCCTTGCTGCAACCGGCATACATCTTACGGCCCCAGCCGGGCTCCCGTAGCTTTTAAATCACCAGAATGCACCGAGCGTTCCCACAGCGCACCACAATGGTTTTAACATCCATTTCCCAGACCTCATCCACAGGCCGGCCAGGCCCCATTGAAAGGGATCCCCTTTTCCACAGCTCTGTGGCTACGCTTTCCACACCATCAATGGGAACAGTGTTCCTCCCCCACAATGGGGCAGATCGATTGTGGGAGCGTCACCCCCACCCCCACCACCACCCCTTTCCCCTTTTCTTCTCCCCATTGAAGCCTCGCTCTACAGAGTGGTGCACTATATATGCGAGAGTGAATTCCATCACGTCCACGTTAACATGCTACCTTGATACAAATGCAACCCCCTTTCAGCAACGATTGCCATGTTTAACTGCTGGATGGAATGCATTTTCCTCCATTGGAGATAATATGTCATTTTCTTTAAAATAACTGTAATTTAGAAAGTTAGGGGTGTTTTTTTCTTTTTCTTTTTTTTTTAATATATATTTTTTTAAAGTAGACCAATTTCATAAAAATAGTTCTGAACTAACAAAATTGATTTTACAACAGCAACAAAAATTATATATATATATATTGCAGTCTGGCAACTTTGTTGAGAACCATTCACATCTGTATCGAACGATCTCAATCAATCGACTTTTTGATCGTCTGCCAGAGCGGAGGAGGAAAGACAAACAATGAAAGAGTCCAGACGAATTGAACCCCTTCTTAAGTATTAATTGGGCCAACAGACACTGTACGGCTCCAAGTCATATTACCTTCCAGAGACGAGGAGACAGAGCGCAGGGAGTCACTGAGGCTGAGATTACAGACACTGAGAACGGGAGAGATGTGCGGTGAGTACCACTGGCTGCAGATTGCACAGGCCTTCGGCTGCGACAGCCTTCAGAGAATTAGAAATTCAGGCCACGCTCGCTTCACTTCCAGCAGTCAACTCTCGACTATGGAAGCACGATGGCTTTCCCCCTCGGAAATGAAATTGCAGCCGCAAACTTTATAGGCAAAAAAAACCCAGCCACTTTTATTTTTTTATTTCCCTCCGTCGTCGACCGGAACATAACAAAAAAAGCCATTGAAACATTCCTGCAATTTGTGAGTAAATCAGTCAAAGCCACAACCACCCTTTTTTTCTTCTTCTTCCACTGCAAGCTAAATAATGCTGCAATACATCAAAAGCAACAAGTGGCCGTAATCTGAAAACCAAACAGGAGGTTTATTTCCCCTCCCCTGCCCATCCCCCCGTTTCTTTACTTTCTTTTCCCTTTTTTTAATTATTTTTTTTCCAGGAGCACGGCGCAAATCAGCAAATATGTCAACCGTGCGGCATAGGCCCTCCTGCCAAACAGTGAGGGAAATTAATGGGCCACTCAGAGCTCCAGCTGGCACTGAGGGGGTGGGAGGGGAGGGGTGTGTGTGTGTGGGAGGGGGTTCACCGATGTCGCTCGTTTGGCAGCGCATTCTAAAACCCAGGTGACAAACAAACTCGCCCCCGCCTCGCATCAAATCGTGAAGCGACTCCCCCCTGCTCCTGCCCGGCGTTCTGTGAACGGCACGGAGTCGTGCGTCTCTGAGCGTTATTTTTGATGCACTTTGCCGGGAGGCCTTATGCCTGGCGATTTACGGTGTTTACACTTTCCGCGTTGCGCTTATTCTTGGAGACGTTGATAAAGCTGAGATTTAATAGAAATAACAGCAGTGCACCAGAGCCACGGAGAAAAGCTACACACAGTCTGAACTCTCTGTGATATAACAAAAGATGTCATCGCCAGACAAATGGACCCATCACATTACTGTGAACATCATCACAGCCAAGCGCTATCGCTCTGAACATCTGGGAGGAAGAGCGAAATACCCCAGAGTAAATTCACTTTTCTGCCTAAGAATACAAAAACAAAGTATTTTGGGATCTTTAAACATGGCAAGTTGTATCTGAAACATGGCACTCATGAAAATGTTGATGGCTCCTGTCTGTAGGCCTTGGTCACCTTGATTACAAAGCTGCAAGTCCATGATTTCAAAGTGTTTTTCAACAACACTCTTTCATAAAACATATAAAAAAGGTCTGAAAAGCAGCAAAAATAATAAATAAAATTGTAAAAAATGCTGGTCTCAAATATGTTCATCTAAACTCGGCTAAAAAGTAATTTACCAAAACACCAACATAATAGAAATGGAACCAAATAAGAATTGATATTTTAATAGTAGACACCTTGCTGATCTAGATGTAATTTCCATCGATTTAAGTCAATTTTGAGTAGAAGGGACGATGACGGTTGTCTTTCTTGGGGCTCTACACGACCTTTTTTTTTACAGGGAGATCACGTGTTAGTTACAGGTGGATATTTGGCTGCCGATTGTACTGATGATAACAGTAGCTGTCGTAAAGACAACGGCGTTGATTGACATTCACCCTTGACGGCTGTCGCTGTTGTTACTTGACTGGAGTAAAAAGAAGCACGCAACTGACAACCGTTTCTACGAGTCATCTGTCATTAAGATAACATTACACCAATGTCCGTGACGGACAAGGAGGGGCCGAACAAGCCTTTCATTTCGGTGCAGACGATACCCGAAGGTATAGTGATGGAATCCTATCATTTTAATCTTTATAGTCTGTCAAATGAAAATGCAATTCAAACAGTTCAACAACGAGAGTCTTCTCCAGGGCCCTGAAGGTTCTACAGATGCCTCTCGAACAGCAACATTTTCACAACAGGAACGTCTGTACACTTCAATTTCCTATTCAGCAACGGCTTCAACTCATTTAATTGATTTACGAGTTCAAACCTGGGGTGGTATGCATGAACCTCTAAGTGATTGTATGTATGAATTGTGTACGTGACTGGCTTTGTAAGAGTCTGTCATCAACAGCAATAAACGCAGTCCTCGCTGCCATGACATCACCCCTCCTACAGTAGGAGTGCCCCCGCCCCCTTTAAACTCATAGTTGTTTCAATGCAAAGTAAATCAAAATAAAATTGTTTCTACTTGGTCAAATTGTTGGTGTAAGAGTGTAAGAGTTGGCGATGGTTGAGGTGAGTTGCCTCCCCTTCGCTGTAAAGCGCTGTGAGATCATGAGATTAAAAGCGCTGTACAAATTCAATCCATTATTAATAGGCTAATAATAATAATATTAGTCTAATACTAATAATAAAAAAGGTAAATTGTGAGAAGAATCATATTTGTAATGATTTTTATTAACAATTCTTCCTATTTTGATTTTAACACAAATATAGCCTATTGGTGTTTATGTTTATTTTGTATAACATTCAGCGAAAATAAATATCACGAACAGCACTGTTTTCTGTTTCATATCTATTCAAACATGTACCTGCTGGCCTTTGTTGCGTCTCCGACACTCATGCCAGAGCGCCCCCTCTTCAACACTGATTTTACAATTACTCATTACAAAATACGATCGCCTAATAACGTTAAAACAGTGCAAGCCAATGCTGACATCGGTGGGCCATCGGTGTCTTGAGAGCGGCGATTTCCTGCCGTGCGGAGAGTGTTGCGACAGCGCTTCCCCGCCTCCCCTGGGACTGACTACTTAGAGTTCAGACGAAAGCAGATCTGGGGCCGTATGTACAGATTCTAAGAGTAGGACTGCTTATCTAGGATCAGGTTCCCCCTGTTTATAACCTAACCATATCCTCTATGAGCTAAAAGGCTCATAACTGATCCTAGATCAGCACTCCTACTCTCAGAATCTTTGTACATACGGCCCCTGATGCCGTCAGCTACCTCCCGTCACGCTGATCTCTTAGTCTGACGTCATGCCGAACTTGCTCTTCATAAAAAATGTTTCAAGAAATTCTCGCTCCACCGCTATCTCTTTGGGCAGCAGGAATACGGTATTCGGTGTAATTGGTTTTCCTTCTACTAGACATTTGCGCAATCATAACAAAGATTTTGTGAAATGGAAAGTCTGCCTTTTATATGAATGTGCAAATAAGTAGCAAATATGCTGCGTGAGACGCCAATGAAATGATTCCGGGTCCTGATCGCAGTTTAAACAACTCAAATTATTCCGCTTCGAATAATTGAAAACACGAGGAAAAATTGGCCCTTGTCTGTGAATTTATTTTGCGTGAAAGTTCATTGTTTCATGGTGATATTAGACTTACTCTACAATTACAGACTTTGTTGATGTGAGATGGCATGTAAACTGAAACATTATAATATCCATTGTGCAGCTGTAATTTTCACGTTCCTTAAACACCGAATGACATTTCCTTTTG
Source organism: Aldrovandia affinis (assembly GCA_029706075.1). Taxonomy (NCBI): domain Eukaryota; kingdom Metazoa; phylum Chordata; class Actinopteri; order Notacanthiformes; family Halosauridae; genus Aldrovandia; species Aldrovandia affinis. Next base: position 3,881,321 of record JAINUG010000040.1, on the reverse strand, counting down.
TTGTCGTTCTTCTCCAACTTCATTATCGCAAATGCAGAAATTACATTTGCCAACTTGTAAAGGCACCTTGGTAAAAAATGAATGATCATCTCGCCTCCTCTGGCAAACTGACTGTCCCATCCCTCCGAGCGCCCGGCAGCCGCTCCTCGCGGTGGTGAAACAATCTTCCGCACTCGGTCAGGACCGCGGAATCACTTGCGATCTTCCGCAAGAGACTCAAAGCACCACCTCTTCAGACTCCACTGCCACTGAATTCTGTAGATCTAGCCAATTGTCATCACCACTACATGTTTATTACTGCTTTTTGTATATCTATACTTATTTAAAACTTCCTCAACAACGATGTCTATCACTGTATTACTGCACTGACCTCTTGCGCGAACAATGATTGATCTTACCATGTATTCATTTACATCTTGTAAGTCGCTCTGGATAAGAGCGTCTGCTAAATGCTTAAAATGTAAAATGTAATGTAAATGTATGTCTACATGGAGCTTCAAGGTATTTTCTTTATACAAGTAAAGGTTTGGCCTATTAGGTTGCATGTCCAGGTAAAGTCCTTGTTTTCAGTCTTGTGACCTACAGAGCAGAATAGCTCTAATGAGTGTCAGCAGTGCTTGGAGCAGGCAGCCCAGTAGGACAGCCCGTCATTGGCAACAGCGTCACCCAGGGAGGGAGGGTTTCACTCCGGAGGATCCTCCGCGCCTGATTGCGAAAGAGTGACTCAACTGGTCGATCGCGTGTCCAAAGTCTGCGTGCACCACCTGCGTAATTAATATACAGTCCAGCTATCGACTGTGCAGCCCAGCTGCTGAAATGCACTTTGGGCATTCCAAATTGAGATTAGAAAAATAAGGGGATACACAGATGTATATAAGAGCTAAGTCAAGGTTTACATCATTTTATGTGCTGCGTACGCATGACACTCATGTCAGAAATCATGAAAACAGGAAAGCTGGAGCTCTCCAGGGGCCGTCACTACAGAACGCGGCGGTGTTCAGATATCCAGGCATTATCAAATCACTTTAGGCTGAACATGTAGTAAAGCAAGCCAATATACATAACCAGCAAAGAACACTCAACAAGTTGTACATCAATCCTCTGCAAGGTCAGTGAAGAAATGCAGAAATTAAAATGTGTTCTCGGCACAGGACGAATCAGCACAAACATCCATCTGAAATATCGCTTATCTTTACACAGGGAAAAAATCGAGGGTGGTAGACTCCGCATTCAGAATGCCGTCGCCGTAAAGACTTTCCATTCGTCAAGGGTGCTCATTACCATACAAAACACCCAGAGAGCGAGACATTTAAAGCTAGGGTTGGAGTTTCAGTTGTCTAGTCTTACCAATTAACTATTCACTTAACTATTGACCTATCGAGAGGCAGTCGTGTTAATTAAAATAAAGTGCACAGTTCATCATCAGATTGGAGTCATCATTTAAATGTGTTTCCATAATCACCAAACAAATCATAGAGCCATACTGTCCTTCCCACATAGTGGACGAATCCTCTCCTGTCTTCAAGTGAAACTCTAAAACAGCATTCATTTTCTCTGGCAAGAGATGGGTACTTTACCTCAACTGCACCGGGCATAAAAAAAAAAAAGAATCAAATGGTTTTTAAGTGAATTTCTGAAAGAGCGAAATGTTCAAGAGTAAACACTGGAGGTCTGCTAAGCAAATTAAATTGAGATGGGATGTTTCCGCACATTGCAGCTGAGATAGAAAAGATGGACTGTTGAGAGCAGTACGTGATGTGTCTCTGATGTGTGTGTGTGTGTGTGTGTGTGTAACAGAGTTGGGTCTGCCTGCAGCGAGTTTGGAACCGAAGATCTTGACGCAACCAGATTGACGATTAACCTGTCTGGGAACTAAATCTGAGAACTAATCATACTCTTATCAACGTCACCCTTTTGCAGCTTACGCTCACGAGCTCAACTTCATGTAACTCACGCCTTCCAAGCTCTGCTACATGTGTATGTGTGTAAGGTTGTGTGTGTGTGTGTGTGTGTGTGTGTGTGTGTGTCTGTGTGTGTGTGTGTGTGGGGGAGTGAAGCTTTATCTACTGAATTCGCTTTCATTTATTTTTGTCATTTTGTTTTTTTAAATTATATTTCTCTCTTCTGGTCATTACTCCTTCTGTAACATCCCGTCATTTGTTTTCATCTCCAACAATATCCTGTTATCTTTCTCTCATTCCCCCGCCCCTGTCAGCAGTTTGCCGTTGCTCGCTTCGTCATACTGGACTCCGTGTCAATGGAGTGGGAGGGGGGGGCGCATACTTCAGAAAATCTGATTGATTGATTGGTTTATTGGGTCACATGACCTCTCTCTGTGGAGCTCTTGTGGAGCGGCCCAGAGGGGATAAATCAACACGGGCAGACAGGCCCCACGTTGACAGTGGCCCCACGTTGACAGTGACCCCCCCCCGCCCCGCCCCCAGGGTGTGCAATGGGGACAGATGGAGGCCATCACTCCGCATTTGTAGAGGAAGGGTGAAAGTATGAGATTCAAGATTCAAGAGTTTTATTTGCCATCTGCAACAAGTACAAGTACTAGTACATTGGAATTCTTACTCCAGCTCTTTCCCATCATGTAGTGCAAAATACTAAATATAGGTGAAAATACAATAGGTACATATTACAAAATACAATATAAAATATAAGTACATGGGTAAAGTGGCTATGTACAGGGGAAAGTGGCTAGTGCAGTAAGCAGCAATGTCAAGGGGGTGGTAGGCTATGAGTCCATGACTCCAGCAGACCATTTTTATAGGTTGCACATCATAACCCCCTTGCCGGTCAGTTCTCTTGATGCATTTTGAGAGCGGGGGGGCAAGCTCATGCATGGTGTGGCCTGGGGCTTGGAATACGAGAGCAAGCATAAAATAGGAATAGGAATATACTTTATTAGCCATGTTACACAAAGTAATTGGAATTTGTCTTTTCGCATATCTCTCCTAGATATACACACACACACACACACACACACACACACACACACACACACACACACACACACACACACACACACACACACACACACACACACACACACACACACACACACACACACACACACACACACACACACACACACACACACACACACACACACACACACACACACACACACACCCCTAAAATATGATCTTTAACAACTAACTGTACAAACAGAAGGAGCATCAGTCTTTACTGGCAGTCTTTTATAAAGAGAAGGACTGATTCACACGCAACACTTAATCCATCTCTCCACTGTTTGTACAGGGTAAGCGATGTTGTTGTGCCACTAATTGGCCATCAAACTGTGCACCTTTGGATAAATATTATTGTGAGAGGCTACTACTATGAATACAAATGCTGTTACAGACTAACAGTCATCTTTAAAAACAAATTTTTAAAAAGCAATAGATTATCAAAATAGATCATACTGCAGCTTCAACTACAGTTTCCAATTTACACAAAACACGTATTTTAAGAAATTAAACTACTACTTTCTAACCCTAACTACTGCATATTATTAAAGAGGCATTTATGTTCCAGTGGCGACCTTTAGAAGATTGTCCCACAAGACATTCTTTGCCTTTGTATGTGCATACTTTGCCTGTCTCGTGGTCCATGACCTTCACCTCTTTTGGGTAGAGTGCAGATATGTGTTAGACATGCAGATTTTTTTTCCGTTTGGTAGCCTAATATCAGTGGCGTGGACAGGTTAGGTTCCCGCGGCATTAAACATTTATCTCCAGTGTCCCTTCCCAACTGATCCCTTCCAGGCCACTAATAATTCATACGACACGGCGGCTTAAAATGCATCATTGAAAATACGTTGAGGGCGAACGAGTCATCGGCCATTGGACTTATTCATGAATTTAAATCATTTATGACGACGATATCAAATGCGATTTGATTTAACCCCTCCCCCCCTTTTTTGCTGCAGTTACTATGGATACAATAGGATTGTGACAGGTTTCCCCTGACAAGCCTTTGGTTAAGATTGGCTTTCAAAGGAACTTGGCACAGTTCACGGTCTGAGGAGTCACAAGAGCCCTCATAAGTTCATTAAAAGATGAGAACCAAGTAGGTTGCTTAACATGTGAAAGGAGTGTCCCTGGAACCTAGGAAAACACTCGAATGGAGCACGTTCCTGTATTGGTGCATATGAATATTAATTAATACGGCAGAGGCATTTGCTCCGAGTTTTAATACAAAGCCACGGGTAATTTTTTTGGATCCAAGTATAATTTGAACAGTGCGTCAGGGGTAGGATTTCACTGGAGACGAGACTTCCAGCAACATATCAGTGAATCCTATCTTTAAGCAGTTAATAGGATTTGCATTTTCAGATGTGATCAATCACCACTAAAAACCCCATGGTCAGACAGATGAGCCCCGTCACCACGTCAAAAATATACCCAAAAATATATATTTTCAGATTAAAAGAACATGGATTTATTTCTTTTTTTGGCCAAGGTTTAGACGCCTTGATCTCTGCAAATACTCTCAGCTACACAGACACTACTGTGATATTGTATAAGAAAATAACATAACCGGATGGGTGCCAAACATGTCCAAGTGTGGGTAAAAACTTAAAGACATGGGGTCACAGAATTAGCCTAAATATATTTCCAAACATATTAAAGGGGGGAGGGCTGAAAATGTGTTTGCATTTTGGAGGCAAGTCCACATAATTATTGCTAATATTATGCAAAGTGCAAGTTAGTTCATTGAATGAAAGGCAACTGTTTACATTAGAGTCAGTCACAAGCGAGTCTGGACTGGACTCCTCACACTTCAGAAAGCTTTTGAATGAAGGCCGAAGACACACTAGATTTCCACAGAGGGGCCAAGATCAAAAAGTATGATTAACATACCGCATAAGAATGGATTATTTTGTGTCTGTCATTGAAATTGAGCTGCCAACCACCACAATAAAGAAATTAATGAACAGACTGCCGCTGTCTTATAGCCTACAATACATTAAAGGCGGTGCGTAACACAAGCAGTGTTTTCTCCATGCTTCAGTTTAACAACACACACAAACTATAAGGTTGAATAGTTGTGATACGAATAGACGGTAATGGCAAAATGCATCTAGTCAAAAGTGAAAAATGGCTGCACTAAAGCTTTTAGCTCATTCGCAGTGCAAACACAATTGCCAGACTCAACTAGCTTATTGCTAGACTCGAATGATGACAAATTCACAGCAGGAACAAAGTTAAGGTCAGAATGAAAGCTGACACCCCTTTTATCCGCTGGGAGGGGAGCCGCAGAAGAGAAAGTTGTAAACAAGCGGCCGCAGAATTAAATGCTCGAATGTAACTGAATGTGATCCAGCACACGCGTATCAAGTGCACACCGTTTCAATGATAATATCACCAAGCAGCTGCTGTTTATTTTTAAAACAGATGTGCTGGCAAACCTTGCGTGGACGCGGGCTAGGAGCAATCCATCAGCGTCTGGCTAGGTAACAGAGAGCCGATCGGCGTGTTAAAGGGGCTGCGGGCTTTGAATCCAACGAAGTGAACAGTAAGGAAATCATAGACGCAAAGTGTGTCTGTGCGATTATTGTGGGTAGGTTTTGTTTTCAGGATCCAAGTGCCCCCACCCCCGTAAGGAAATACATTTAATTAATAAATAATCAAATGTGCATTAGTCAGAAAGTTCAATTCCAGACCTGAATTGGTTCCCTCAAAATTGCATTAGGACAGATCGGCGGCATCACGTTCACAAAGCTTCTCAACACTGCCCTCTACTGGACTCTCCCAGAAAAAGAAAGTCTAAACCGACTCCAAAGCACTTTCTTGAAAATGTGATTGTTTTATGCAATCCTAAAAAACGAATCATTATACTGAAATGTCCCACCTTCAACAAACAGTTGCGGGCATTCGGTTTTACTCCAAATCTTGGATATAACCTACAACAATCGAATTTGATACTACAATGGGATGTGTAGGCGAACCTTTCTAGGCATTAGACTACAAGGGCAGAAATGGAAATATCATAAATGCAGTGGGAGAGCAGGGTTCCCTTCAGAATAGAGATGCGCAGCAGGTTCCTCAATATAGCGCCATTCCATCAGCGTAAACACATTTGTGCTGTGTATGCATTGTTACTGGCGTAGAAGAGCACTGCGTGCATATTCCACTAACTCATTCATACAAGATAGCATTTTAAAATCTTAGTCTTCCATTCGTTCAGCGCAACTACAGGGAAATGCGCGCGGTGACATTTTCGGTCCTTGGTAACGCGAAACACTGAGAGCTGTCAATCAGAGAGGCAGCAATTTAGCTAGGCAGAACAATAGCATAAGTTATATTCGCTGCAACTGCAAGAAAAGGGGAGACCAGACACCCCCTCCCTTGCGATTAGTCAAAACAGCGCTCTAACGCAATATTTCACAATCTTAGGAGGTAGCCTATACAAATAAATATCACATTGTGTTCGGAATACGACACAGTTATGCTAAAAACCTATACACCAATTGTTTCAATTACATCTTAATCGGCAAATATGTATGAATGATCATAATGCAGCCTAATCGGACATCTCTTGCCGTTCTTTGAAAAAAGCATAACATTTATAAATCATGCCTTCTGTAGGACCTGAAGATAAATTATTTGAAACAGAATTTAAATAATTTTTTCCAAACTTTTCCTTGCTGGCAATAATATAATTTCCTTATATAAATACCGTATCATCCAATTATCATAATCATTAAGCTTTGAAAACGCAAGCAGAACTTTACAAGTGGAAGAGTCTACATCTAAGATAAAACACTTTCAAAAACACAAGTTGTAGTCATAAGATAAAAGACAAATGATACGACATCAACAACTGTTTAAGATACCAGTCGTTTGCGGATTAAAAGTAAGCAAACAAGTTTCCAACACAGTGACACAAATGTAGCGACTTCCGCAGTCTTCGCCTACCTCTGAACGTGAGCAGCAAGTAAAATGCGTTTGTATAATAGAGCTGCTAACTGATGCACTAAACAGATTTATACAGCTGGTGAGCGTTAAATAACGCGATGTACTTCAGCCGACAAAGCAAAATGCACTGCTAAATAACAATTCGATTTAAGATATGATAAGAAATGTAAAATATAGTGTTTTTCCCCCAAACATCCCAAAACAATTGTCGAAACAGGATAACGGATTTCGAGCCTTCTCTCTAACTTCGTCTGAACTGAAAGAGATGGACAGGCTATAACTGACCAGAATACGTGAACGAACAATCATTGTGGTCTATCGGATTCCGCTCTAGATATGCTATACCATTCGAGATGACAGTTTTAACAATGTCGTCTTGACACAATATCAAAAAAGGTATCACATTAGTCTTAAAACATTCCGTTTATTTATTTAAAAAAAGAATACCACCACCATGTTATAACGCAAGTGCATGGAATAAAAAAGTAAGTTTTCCCAAAGTATTTTTCCCCAAGACTTGGGGACTTGGGGAAAAATCAAATTCACTCTTCGCATGAAACAACAACAGCAACAAACAAACAAAATCTACGTTACCTTTCCTTCACGACTCAAGCATTGGGGTTTCCAGACGACTTTGAACGGTACACGAGGCAAACGCGCGATATCACCTACTCCTGCACCTCAATAACAGCGTTATCCAGACAATCCTTCGTACTCAACGACTCGCAGCTGCTATCAGCGCTCTCTCTGCAAGCTCGAGCCACTACAGGGGACATTACAACTAAAGCTGGCATAGGGGTGTCGAACTAGACAAAATTGAAAGTTAGCGCCACGCAGCCAATGTGAAGGACCTGTTTGCTACTAATACAGTATATAATTTAACAAATGACAGTAATCTAACGATTTATGTTGTTATGTATTGGGTATATGTTACATATTTATGTAGTACAGGTATTACACCCCTATTCTGGTGAGGTGGGTCGCCATCGCTGCTCATCTGTGAGGTACCATGGCAATTAGTTAACTGTTTGAGTCTATTTGGAATGCTGGAGAAACTCCGATTATGGTGATTTAGAAATCAACTGCATCTTCACGTTGTCATATTTGGTTCAATATATTTATTTACCCCAGGTTTTGTGTATAATACGAATATATGAGTGCCCCAACGATGCTACAGTTTTTGCGGACCACAGTACAACCCGGAGGCGTGAAAAAAACATTCCAATGTGCAGAGTGCAGGCACAGTTGATTATATAGGCTACAATGTATTATTATTATTATTATTATTATTATTATATTATTATTAATAATAATAATAATAATAATATACACGTAGCCTACGTTAGAATGTATTTGATGCGATTATGCAATAAATTAGTTTACATGTGCCATGATTCTATAAAATGACACCTTGAACAAAAGTAAAACATCGGCTTGAATCACACATTATTTGAACTTAATTATGTGAATTACTTTGTCATCTCCCATATAATCAGAGGCTTGTGATTCACAGGCCGCCCTTTCACTCTCGTAACTAAACGGCTAAACTTCAGCTTTAAATTAAGTTCTAATAATTGTATATATATAGGCTACGGTTGTTTCGAATACAAATTCCCATATCTATATAATTATCCGAGTCGCCCCCTTCATTATTTTATCCTCAATATTGTCGTCCTATTGGTACGATTACATGTTTTTTAAAGACTTCGGGCACTGCTGTAATCTTTGTAATCCCGCACTGGACTGAAGCGCCACCGAAGGCAAATATTTATAACCTTGCCCGTCTATGTGAAACCAGCACATCCTCGTAATCCAGGCGGGGGCACCAAAAGTCTTGCAGTAAAGAGACACCTATGCGGTAGAATTTATACCTGTGTGTTTTATTGTGAACTCTAGCAGTGACCTTGACATCGTGTTTTAAAAAAAAATTCTCGATACATCCAGTGCACGAATGTTGTCCACTTTTCCTCAGACAACTGCGGACGAAATGAAAGTCTAAGAGCCCCTTGGCCACTTTCTTGTGGGTGATATCAAGTTGATTTAATTCACAAATATACTGTATGTAGCTACTGCATTGCACTTATGGATATAGTTTACACATATGACCAGTGTTTCCTGTCAGTGAATTTGTAAAGATGGGAAATGATCTTGCAATTGTTTTCCCCATTGCAATTAGCAATACTTCCACAACCTCCAAACTGCCACTAAGCATTTCATAGTAAGGTAAAATAGGCATTATACTCACACACCAGCCGTTCTCTTAACAAGTGCGGGCTTTATATATTGACAAATGGGATCAATGGAAGTGTAGTGCTTTGATTCGTATCTAAATATGATATTGCAATCGTTTCATCGCCAGTTAAAAACTACAATTCCTAGGAAGCCTTGCGAGAGTAGGTATTCCATGGATTGCGCTTGCGTATCCAGACGTGGCAGCTACATCATGGCTACTTGGATCCGCTGCGGGAGTGAGATGAGGGGACACAAAATGTATCTATTCGTGTTAATGGTGAGTTATGCACAATAAACAAATGCACAATAAATCACCGCGATGTAATAAGTGTATAATGCGCTGTGTTTTAAGATATTTGGCGATTACCGCTCAAGAATGGTGTGATTGCACCAGCCATGAACCAGTGCAAAGTTGATAGCTGGCTAGCTAGCTAACGGACTCGTAGTGCAGTCGTGAATTGGAAGTTGAACTTGAAGAAAACGATTAGAGAATGATTGCTTCTGCTAATATGTGTTGTAGTATTTCCGGTGATATTTAGAATTGTACAAAGTATACATGTGTTGACTGGTTTGTTCCTCTCAAAGCAGGTAGATTGCTAGCTAGCTAGTTAGCCAGTTACAATCTTACACAATAAGTCTGTTAGATATAGCCAATTTGAATGTACGTTGTAACAATGGTTAGCACATTTCCCTAAAGTTATTTCAACAATCGTGTTATATTTTGATACATTCAGTCTTGCTTGTTTTGTGTTGTTATATTTGCATGTGTTTTAACGTTGACCGTGACTTCTAAAGTCGAATCCATTCATACTGATCAAATTGATTTTGGGGGGGAGAAATGCCTGATCTTTACACCTGTTGGCAGGATTAAGATGGGGTTTATCAAAGCGGCACAGTACCGTAGACGCGCATCTGGTTTACGCGTGTCTTTGGGTAGGAGCGGCCAAAACAAGGTGGCACAAAAGCGAAGTGCTTCTTTTCGGTTTTGTATTATTCGTACGGCGGGCTAGGAGAGAAAGCGAATCTAGCAGTGTGACCCTTAAATTGTTTTTGAAACATTTCGCTGATAAATGTCCTCGAGAATGCGTTCTTTTCTATACATTTCACTTTATGGAACAGGCTGGGGATTGAGGAACTAACCCCAACTCCCATAACTATTGGTCATTTGACAGAATCAAATTTAAAAGGGAATACTTTTTTTTTGTGTCGACTGGAGCCACTGTTTTACAGATGTTCTAGAACTACACTGATGATATGACAACTAGTAACCAGCTGAAACCCACCTCATCATATTCTTATTTAACTGTTGCATCCACAGGAATATATATTTTTACTATGTGTCCTTTGCGACAGGACCTTTCTGGTTAACATCCTGTTTGTCGTCAGGCAGAGCAAACAGGCGTGGGTTCATTTATGTCAGCGATAGGCAGCGGAGCAATGCTACAAGGGAAATTAACAAAGGCCGTTCCCTGCAGGCAGTCCGCACCTCTCGTCCTCTGCCCTGTTCACCAAGGCAATCTCGGGAAGTCTCCAGATCTGGCTCTGTGTGGCTCAGTAGGTAGAGCAGTAGGTAGAGGTGGTGTATATGTGGTTCTGTGTGGCTCAGTAGGTAGAGGTGGTGCATATGTGGTTCTGTGTGGCTCAGTAGGTAGAGGTGGTGCATATGTGGTTCTGTGTGGCTCAGTAGGTAGAGGTGGTGTATATGTGGTTCTGTGTGGCTCAGTAGGTAGAGGTGGTGTATATGTGGTTCTGTGTGGCTCAGTAGGTAGAGGTGGTGCATATGTGGTTCTGTGTGGCTCAGTAGGTAGAGGTGGTGTATATGTGGTTTTGTGTGGCTCAGTAGGTAGAGCAGTAGGTAAGTGTGTATATATGGTCCTGTGTGGCTCAGTAGGTAGAGCAGTAGGTAGAGGTGGTGCATATGTGGTTCTGTGTGGCTCAGTAGGTAGAGGTGGTGCATATGTGGTTCTGTGTGGCTCAGTAGGTAGAGGTGGTGCATATGTGGTTCTGTGTGGCTCAGTAGGTAGAGGTGATGTATATGTGGTTCTGTGTGTCTCAGTAGGTAGAGCATGGTGCTAACAATGCTTAGGTTGTGGGTTCGATTCCAATTGGGACCACATATACTGAAAGATTCACGACTGTAAGTCACTATGGATAAAAGCATCTGCTAAATGGCATATTTAATATTACATTATCAAAATCTCTTAATCTGGATTGTGAAACCAATACAGCCAGTATTTTCGAAAAAATTGCCTCTATGCACTGTAAAAGGCCATCCCATCCTATATATAAGTTGGCTCATTACATTGTAAGAGGGCCCCATTGTCAACGATGTAATTTGGCTTATTCAATCTCCAATTGATTACTAATTACCAAACTCCTATAAAGGATTTCTCCTCCTGTCAGCGTTTTGAACAAATGCTCAGCTCATAATCCTGGAATGAAATATCCCTGTCTCAGCTTTTGTTATTGGAGGCACACTCTCCCCCTTTTTCTCTCTCCCTCTTCCCCCTCTCCCTCTCCCCTCCCCTCTGCTCTCCTGGTCTCTCGCTCTCTCTCTCCCCCCTTCTAGTTTGGCTCATTAATCTAAGGAAAATGAAAACGTACATTTGACACACCATGGACTGATTTGTGCTGATTCAGTGCTACCCTCTAAAAAAACAAAAAAAGAAAAGAAACTAGGAAGCCATCTATTAAGCAGATTTGTCACACCAGCAGATGGAGGTTGCAAATGGGATGCTGGCTTCTTACGCTTATTAAGTATGACATTTTTACATTTATATGATGTGACACATTTTGGGGGATGAGGTATGTACCACTTTATTTCACTAATGTGATTATGAAGTCCTGTATATTTGGACTCAATAGATAAGTTGCTTTTCTTCTAAATGCATACACACAAACAGACTATATTATGAAGCCATCTTCAGAGGTAATGTCCCGTGGCTAAAGTGTTGCATGTAGGTCTCAATTAATCAACAATGAAAGGAGGGCAATTCATTTACAATGCTGTATGTTCTGAAAGGTCTCCGTGTACCTTGCGTCCGTCTGTTAACAAACAGACTCATGTTGTATTTAGGATGGGAATGGCAAGTTCCTTGTGTGCGGGTGCGGGTGTGGGTGTGAAAAAGATAATAGAATCTCTGTAGCTCATTTTTCTACTTCTCCTCCTCTGCCACTTTCTCAGTTCTGCGTTTTTCCCCTCCTCCGTTTTCCCCCGGGCTTTGAAAGATCCCCGTTCAGCCGCCGAAATGGAGCCGCGTCACTCGCCTTCAGAACTGGTTCAATCCCGGCTCTGAATGGACGGGCAGGGAATAATCCGGCCTGCTCTCTGCTCTGTCAGGGGGAAAATAATGAGGAGGCTCTCTTGAAAACAGGGCCACCGTGAGGACAATGCTCTGCGCCGAGCCCGGCCTCGCTCATGGCTCAAAGCAGCCCTCTTTTCAAAAGAGTGTAATTTGATGACGGCGGTTGGCGGTGGATGATGGTGTGGTGCTGGTGGGCTCACCGGTTACTTTGCTTTACCCACTCCTGCGCGCAACGGGAATAGACAGGCCCGGGTTCAAATTACCTCGGCCTACTTTGATGGAAACTGCCGGAAACACACGGGCACCTCTCCCTCGCCCCTTCACGCTGTAAGTTTGAGACCGGATGAATGGGCTTCTTCCAAAGTTTTATTTATTTATTTAGATTAAACTTTCCATAAATATAATGTTCAAGGGTGGTACCTAGGAAATCACGTTAGGGGGGATGTTCCCCATTAAATAAATAAATTGCTAGAATGTTGTACACCACAGGAGGACTCTGCGCATGCAGCCTTATTACGCCTGTTTAAAAAAAAAAAAAAAAATGTTCCCCATTTTTCTCCCAATTTAGTAGCCAATTGCACCATCTATTTATTTCAATTTGCCCTGCCCACACGAGTCTGCCACTCGTCTCTACAAAGCAAGCTAATTCTCAGAGGGCAGCGAACTCCACTTCCTTTGAGACAGAATTTCGCCCACCCACATTGTGGAGTCACCCTTACGTGCTTCACGGCGAACTCGAGCCAGCTCACCCTCCCCCCTCCCCTGGGGCGGACAGACAAATTCCACCTGGTCGGTTTTGATCAGGGCTGACGACCAAGTCCGGTCTGGTAGAGACAGGTTTTGAATCGCGTCCCTGACAGGCAGCGCATCGTCTCTTTCGAGACAGCACTCGCCAAGCCAGAGCACCCCAGAGCCACTCCTGTGTGCAGCGAACATCCTGTCGGCTTCCCTCCCCCCTGGGGCGGACAGCCAATCGCCGCTCCCGGCCAGAGCCGACTCTGGCACGACGGGGAATCGAACCCCGGTCACCGTGGCCAGCGTCGAACGTTGTAACCACTGGACCACGCGGGAGGCCCATGTGATGTTTATTGGATGTGAGTGCTACATGACCCAGCCCCCTTGGATAAGCGCGAGGCTGATTGGCTGGCCTCCTGTCAGAAGTGAGGAGATTGAGAGGGCCGCCATCCGTCCTTTAATTACCTCTGACTGTCGTCTCCAAGGCCCCACCCACGCAGAAGGCGGGAATCCCCGCCGTTTAATCAACACGTCTGATGAGCCAGACCCAATTTACATATTCCCCACAGAGCCCGTCTCATTTGGCTGGGAAGAGCTGACAGTTCGCCAGGAAATCGGCATGGCTGCCCTTCTTCCCACGTCGTACTCTGACCGCGGCTGACAGAACCTAATCCACGTCAGCTGGCAAGACGTCGTCCAGCAAATGAGCAAATCCGTCAGACGGTTGCTTGTCTTTCATTCTAAATTGAAGTACAGAGACTTCAGAAGTACAGAAAGGAGTTTTTAACAAGTGGCATGTAGAAAGACGGGACCGTGGGCACTGAATCACACTTCTGCTCCTGGCCGTTTCTTTACTGTTTTACTTTTCCAGAGGCACCAGGTGTAACTTTCAGGGTGGGGGGAATCAAAGTCTGGTGAGGAAGGCCCCCCTTAGTAAAGAATGGTGCCTGATGATATCGTGATGTGTAGGAAACTGACTGACTTCCTGGTTCTCCATCTGCAACTTTTTTATACTGTATAGCGTCCTTGGGTTCCTAGAAAGGCGCTTCAAATTAAACGTATTATTATCATTATTACTGGCTTACATTCTTTCCTCATAAAAAGTTTCCATAACATTCATATGGAGACACACCTACAGTGTCTGAGGTGGGAGTTTTATCGGTCCATATGCAGTGCATACCTTCTGCTACATCTGTGTGCGTTGAGGACCTGGTCATGAAACTAACCTGCCACACACATGCACACACACACATGCATGCACACAGAGACACACACACACACACACACAGACAGATATACACACACACACAGATACACATGCACGAAGACACGCACACAGACACGCACAAGATACACACACAGCTGTCCTTCACACCCCTGCAAGTAATTTGTGCACCTCAGTGTCACTCTTCAATGGCAGCCCTCAGGCAGGCCTGGATGGGTGGCAGTGAGTAGGATTACCCAGAATGCCCCTATCGGTCCACTTTCTGTCAGAGCGTGTGACACTAACAGGCTAACTGCCTGTCCTCTAGCGCACTCGGGGGCCAGGCCTCGTTTAGCGCTTTGTCCCAGGCCAGGAGTCCCCACCCACACTGTCCTCTACCTCTGCTGTGAGATTACTGCGGCCATTCTAATGTGGGATTAATGGGGCCTCGAGGTGTGAATGATAATCATGAAGATGATGATGATGATGACGATGATGATGATGATGATGACCACATCAGGATGATTCTGGTTCTGTGTGGCTCAGTAGGTAGAGCAGTGGGTAGAGGTGGTGTATATGTGGCTCTGTGTGGCTCAGTAGGTAGAGGTGGTGTATATGTGGCTCTGTGTGGCTCAGTAGGTAGAGCATGGCATTGACAACGCTTAGGTTGTGGGTTCGATTCCCATTGGGACCACATATACTGAAAAATGTATGCATTCACTACTGTAAGTCGCTTTGGATAAAAGCATCTGCCAAATGGCATATATTATATAATGATGATGATGAAGATAACCCTACAGGCTAAAGCTCCTCTAACCCCCCACACACAGATGTGGGCTGTATCCGTGCTGCAGGCGGTGAAAGTGTCCCCACTCATCGAGAAAGTCAGCGATCACAAGGACTTCAAAAAGCTCCTGAGGACCAGAACCAATGTCCTCATCCTTTACACCAAGTCAGGTCAGTTCTGCGTCTGTGCTGCAAGACTTTCCATGCTCTCACTAGGGGAAAAAATATGTGTGGAGGATCATACTTATTACGAATTATTCAGCAGGTAGACAGTGTACTGGGGGGAATTGTTGAGGATTAAGCTTGTAAAACTATGCAAATTGCCTTGGATAATGGTGTCTGCTAAACAAATAGATAACGTCCTAATATAGCAAAACCTTGAATATTCATATTGCCTATGAATAAAAATTGAAAGAATAAATGTCATTTCAATTTCATTTTTAATAAAACAATAATAATTGTGCTTTCTCTCCCAATTTTGGAATGCCCAATCTCATTGTAAGCCACGCTTGCTGAAACCACCGCTGTCAATTCGAGAGAGCGTAGACTAGTATTCGCTCTTTTCACACTGAAGTCTATAAGTCAACCTTGTGCAGACATGAATTGGAGGAAGACGCTTCATGCACAGTTTAATACCGCCAGACTGCAGGTGCCCGATCGACCAGCGGGGGACGCTGGTGTGCGAAGAGACACAGACAACCCTACCGACCAATTCCCTCCCTCCCTGGGTGACACTTCCACCAATTATGCCTCGCCCTGCCGGCTGCTGGTCACAGTCAGCACTGGCATGGTCTGGATTCAGTACCAGACCGTGGGGCTCATCCACACACTAGAACAGTGTCTTAACAGGATGTAGACCGTGGGGCTCATCCACACACTAGAACAGTGTCTTAACAGGATGCAGACCATGGGGCTCATCCACACACTAAACAGTGCCTTAACAGGATGAGCCACCCAGCAGCCCATGAATAAATAAATTAATATTAATTTAATTAAGTTTGTTCAAGTGGAATCACAATGAATAAGATGGCATTTTAAAATGTTGTGGGAAAACCTTGGAAAAGTTTGCGCATTTGAACACAAGTGTGGTATAAACGCAAATGCAGTGCCGATACAATACAGATGCAGACAAGGATAACAGCATGTGCATAAATGTATCATATTTTACATGTCGGGAATAGAACACTACAAAATAAGAATAGGTTGCGTGTATATGTAGGGTGTCTAGCATCATTAAGGAGAAGCAGGGACCATGGGACAGCTTTTAGTAGAAAGCACAAGAGAAAAAAATGGACAAAAACACAATAATACAGTGTAACATGATCTCGAACTGATAGGAGAAGGAAATGAAGAGTCTGGAGGAGACGTAGTAGTTGTGCAGAAAACAACGGAGAGACAATTCTCCATTCACCTTTTAGGTGAAAAGCCCATTCACGCTCTGCAGTCACTGTTCAGTATTGCCACCTCTGATCATTTAAAATGTTGAGAAAGTATCTGAGAATTGTCAATTCTGTGTGGGAAATAAAGTCACACTGCTTTTTGGAAACAAAATAATTCTGTGTTATTAGAGACAGTCAAGAGTCTGGTAGATTAAAGCCACTGAAAGAGGCACTAATGACCTGGGGGGAAAAACCCACAATACTAAGAACATAAGAATACATAATGACGATTGAGCATTATCTAGTCTAAATAATATCCAGTACTGCATCAAGCCTGGACGTATACCCCCTGTGTTTCTGCCTCCGCTACATGAACTGCAGAGCTGCTCCAGGCATTGACAATATTCCATGGTTATTGTAGAGTGCCTATTATGTAGAACATAACCTAGTTTTAATCTGCCAGTTCAGGAGCAATCCTTTTCAAATCTATGTATCATTTGCGATTGATTTTCATCTCGCTGTCCCAGACAGGGATGAGCCGGATTGATTACGCACGAGGTCGCGGGTGTTTTGTCTCCTGCGGTCGGCTCCGCTCGATATCCCCGGTGGAACGCGCCACGTTCGGGGCTCTGGCACAACGCAGTCAGACAGGGAGTGAACAACAAAACGGAGAAACCCGTAAACGCCCTCCACACGCCATTCAGGACCTGACTCCTGGCCTCCGGGAGGGGAGGGGAGGGGGGGCGGACTGTAATGTGCAGTCATTGTTGTCGTATGCCACCCTTCCCATATTTGCGTAAACGGGCCTCTCTGATTGGTCAACAGGGAATATAGGGTATATAATATAATATATAATAATAATAATAATAATTATTATATATAATAATAATAATAATAATAATAATATATATATAATAATAATACTGCGATGGATTGGCGATCTGTCCAGGGTGTATTCCTGCCTCTTGCCCAATGCATGCTGGGATAGGCTCCAGCCCCGCCCCCCATGACCCTGACCAGGAATAAGCGGGTTAGATAATGAATGAATGAATGCATGAATGAATGAATAATAATAATAATAATAATAATATAATATTGAATGTAGGTCAATGGGTCAATTGGTCACAGGAAGGAAATCTCAGAGCTCCGCTGCCCACTCGGGATTGATGTTTCATAATATCATTGGGTGTTTCGGTTGTCGTGAGGTCATTGGATAAGACCGGCGCGTTTCCCCCCTCTCGCCGGGCTGTGATTGGTCAATCGGCCATCCGAGAGGAGCAAGCTCTCTGGTGCAAGCTTTTTCCTCCTGTTCATTTAATTTCCTGCCTTTGGGTTCTGCTCTCTGCTCTTTGTCCCCAGAGCCCCCCTTCGCCCCCGGGCTCACTAAAACAGGCTTTTCCTCCGATCTGCCTGTCAGCACCGTTCAGACTGAATTAACCACTGGGGCGGACCAAAGCCCACCTCCTAGAGGAGCTCTCAGGCCTGTGAGCCTGCACATGGTCGCCGTGGAAAAGTGAAATCTGACACCCGACTCGGCTGTACTAGAATCAGAATGGAAGGCGGCGGATAGCATAGCGGTCTAACGATATGGTGTGCGCTGCCTGTCAGGGACGCGGTTCAAAACCTGTCTCTACCAGACCGGCCCTGGTCATCAGCCCCGATCAGGGCCGGCATTTGGCTGTCCGCCCCAGGGGAAGGGGGAGGGTGAGCCGGCTCGAGTTCGCCAAGAAGCACGTAAGGGAGTCTCCAGAATTCTGTCTCGAAGGAAGTGGAGTTCGCTGCCCTCTGAGAATTAGCTTGCCTCTTAGAGACGAGCGGCGGACTCGTGTGGGGAGGGTAAATCGAAAGAAATAGAGGGTGTGATTGGCTGCCAAATTGAAAAAATCTGAATCGAAACAAAATCTGAAACAACATTTTTGAAAGAATGGTGAGGGGGGGTCTGCGTGGTGGTCTCCACCGGGGGGAAAAGAATGGCTGAAATTAGACGTCACGCCCTGTATCATTGTCAGGATTGTTCCAAAATGCACAGAAGATTTTAGCAAGCGTGATGAAAATGTGCTTGTGCATGTGTTTTTAAAATAATTTTTGTTTCAGTTTTTTCCCCCATTTTCTCCCAATTTAGCAGCCAATTACACCCTCTTTATTACCTTATTTATTGTATTTGCCTTCCCCACACGAGTCCGCCACTCGTCTCTACGAGGCAAGCTAATTCTCCAAGGGCAGCGAACTCTTCCTTCGAGACGGAATTCGCCCACCCACGTTCTGGAGACTCCCTTATGTGCTTCACAGTGAACTCGAGCCGGCTCACCCTCCCCCCTCCCCCTGGGATGGACAGCCAAATGCCGCCCCGATTGGGGCTGACGACCAGGGCCGGTCTGGTAGAGACAGGTGTCAAACAGGTAGCTGACAGGCAGCGCACACCATATCGGGCCAGCCAAAATACGGTGCGTTGGACCGCTACACTATCCGCCGCCCCGTGTCTGCTTTTGATGTCCTTTTGGAGTCCATGTGCAGCTGGCAGATCTGGCCCTGTGAGATGGTGACTTTTCCTGGTATTTTAACACTTTGTAACCGATTTGCTCTTTGCTCCTTGATTAAAGTTCAGCAGAGATTGTTACATACAGCAAGTCTTCCATGCAGTGTGGTTATCTGCTGTAATGTTGAGCATGAAGCACAAGCACTTTACAAGGAACTGAGTATGTTTCTGTCTATGTATGTGGTTCTGCGTGGCTCAGTAGGTAGAGCAGTAGGTAGAGGTGATAGATATGTGGTACTGTGTGGCTCAGTAGGTAGAGCATGGTGTTGACGACGCTTAGGTTGTGGGTTCAATTCCCACTGGGACCACATATACAGAAAAATGTATGCACTCACTACTGTCACTTTGGATGACATATATTAATATATTGGGTATGTGTGTTTTCAGGTGTCTTTATTTAAGCCATCTGACACCAGACATTAAGGCCCACGTGTTTTTTAAATTAATTTATTAATTTAGCCTTTATTTAACCAGGCAAGTCAGTTGAGAGCCATTTGTCTTTTTTTTTTTTTATTTTTTTAATCCAATTATACCCTCTTATTTTTCACGTCAATTATCCCACTCCCTCATGTATTTTACAAGTTCACTGGCGTAGTCCTGATCCCGGCAGTGACATGGCTGGGCCCCGCCTCCTCCGAGCTGGAACCCGCCAAGCCATAACTGGCATAACTGGAACCGTAACTGCGGTATGCACACAGAGCCACTCCTATACGCAGCAAACTCGTATTGGCTTCCCTCCCCCCCACCCTGGGGCGGACAGCCAATTGCCGCCCCCTAGTGGCACTCCCGGCCAGAGCCGGTACTGGTGCGGCTGGTGGAATCGAAGCCTGGTCGCAGTGGCCAGTTCTCATTTTTAATAACGGCATGGCCAAGAGGCAGAAACAAGGCGGTACAAACAACAAACAAACAAACAAAAAGACCACACAAAACACAAATTAATCACAGTCAGATACAAACGGGTCTGAACCAAATAAAAATGGTGAATCATGACGAAATGTCCGTCCGATGGGCCGGAGGGAGTCACTGTTGAGTGACGAGTCAGGGGACACCCTGATGACTAAAACCCTCTCTCCCTGGGTGTCACCGTGGCTAGACGTGTACTCTCCATTGGCTCTGCCCTGCCCTGGTCTGGTCTGGTCTGGGCACAGGGACTACAGGGCCCCCCCCACGTGGTGAAGACGCAGCCGTCGTGACCTCCTTTGCCCCGTCGCATTTTTTTTTTTTTTTTTTACATTTTATGTTTATGCTTTTATTCCCCATTTTCTCCCTATTTTTAGTTGGCAATTATACCCTATCTTTTTCACGTCAATTATCCCCACCCTCGTATGAGAGGTCACTGCCATAGTCCTGAGACCGGTAGTGGGTGCTGTACCACCTCCTCCGAGCCGGCACCCGTCACGGTCACCGTAACACACAGGACCATTCCTGTATGCAGCGATCTCGTATCGGCTTCCCTCCCCCCTTCCTGGGGTGGACAGCCAATTGCCGCTCTAGTGGCGTTCCCGGCCAGAGCCGAGCTGGCACAACCTGGGTGGAATCAAACCCCGGAGTGGGCAGTGTCAAACGTTCTTACTGCTACACCACCCGGGAGGCCCCTGTCCTGTCGCATTTCTCTTGAGTGGCTCGGCTTGAGCGTTGTTTTTCTCAACTCAGCAAGTGTCCTCAGCAACTATAATCAACGTTTGTTTGTAATGCATGGCTGTCCTCGATAATTTTTTTTACAACCACAACAATCATTATTGTTTTAATGGAAAAAAGAAACGCAGGCATAAATGGTGCTAAATAGTAACATGAAATATTGTTGTTCAAAATGAAATGGCCTAATCGGGGAAATGCAATGGAAGTGCGCCTAGGGGTGTTCACCCAGGAAAAGCCAAACCAAGGGAAGGCCTGTCGTCAAATAAACTTTTTCTGAGGACATAAAACACACTAACTCCAGTCAGGTTTACGTCTGGCGATATAGTACTGTTCAGCACTTAGGGGGCATTTAAGGTGACGTGTGTCTGTCGTTCCCCTTGTGTGACAGCCACGTCTGGAGATGGCCAGCTGAAGCTGCTGTCGGAGGTGTCCCAGGCGGTGAAAGGACAGGGGACCATCGCTTGGGTAAACTGCGGGTAAGTTTTACCACTGGACAGGGAACAACTTCCTCTCCCTCATCCTGTCACAACAAATGCTTTTAACGATGCCCCAAGAGCACAGATCCATTAATGATGGCCCTCACAGGGCCTCCTGTGTGGTCTAGCGGTTACAACATTCCATGCTGGCCACTGCGACCGGGGTTCGATTCCACCGGCCGTGCCAGTATGGGCTCTGACCTGGAGTGCCACTAGGGGGGCGGCAATTGGCTGTCCACCCCAGGATGGGGGGAGGGAAGCCGATGCGAGTCCGCTGCGTATAGGAGTGGCCCTGTGTGCATACCGGAGTCACGGTGACGGCTTGGAGGGTTCCGGCTCGGAGGAGGCGGGGCTCAGCCGCATGTAACTGCCAGTCTCAGGACTACGGCAGCAAACTTGTAAGATATATGAGGGAGTGGGATAATTGACGTGAAAAATTGGGGTATAATTGGATACTAAAAACGGGGAGAAAAAACAGCAGAAAGTAGAAAAAAAAAGATGGCTTTCATCACATGTTAAATGTCTGACACGTGACTGTCACATCGCTTCTTCGTAACATGCTTCACAAACTGCCATGGTGGGTGTGTGTGAGTGTGTGAGTGGGTGGGTGTTTGAACATTCAGAATGTAATTTTATTTGTATTGCACAATATTACATTTAGTGAGTAGGTGGTGCACGGTAACAGTCACTGTTGAAACTTCATCATGAAATGTATTTCCAGTTTTAAGGTCTCTAACCCAGTTAAAAAAAATAATAATAATGTTTTACCTTTATTGAGGCTCTGTGCCCAACCTTTGGCCTGTTCTGTACATTTTAGAGTTGGCAAAAAAAAAAAAAAAAAAAAAACTTGAAGAGAGGTATGTTTTCCAAATTCCCTACACAAAAGCCTACAGTATGCGTTGGAGAAGTGAAAGATGGCTGCTGTTTCTCTGTAGTCTCGCACAGCTGGGAGCGCGGCTGGCTCGTGCATCAACCCATCGATGCATTGAATTAAAAAAACATCGAACGGCTTCTAACAGACCCAGATTGGTGCATGGCCAGGTAATTCACACCTTTAAGAAGGGAACCTTTAAACCTTATAATTTCATTTTATATGCAGCTTTCTGTAATATCTTATGAAATGTGCGCACAGTAAGACCCGAAAACAACCCCTCTTTAATTTACCACCAGTTAAATGTGTACATTTATTTCGGTCATATGGGAAGCAGCCAAGGCCTGATAAGGCAGATGTCTCGTTGGAGTGCACAGATCTGTGCCATTAAACCATCCGCCCTCACAGATGTCCTGGGAGCGGAGATGGGAGAGACTAACGTAACTGAAGTATCCAAGTGCAATAACATTAAACTATTTACATATTTGGATTTGAATATTTCAAAAGGATTGATGTCCCGTGCAGGCACTAGATGGCCAGCTTCATGCATTTTACAGTCTCAGTGCCCCTGGTAGGTGGGTAGATGAACGCTGTTAGCAAGATGGCAAGCAGATTTACTGTAGTGCGCTATGCAATCTTAAGTATCTTTTGAGAGCGACTTGCTGGCCTGCAACAATGTATATATTTGGCTAGAAGTTTTGCTGTTAGGCCAGCCCATAAATTTGAAATGGACATTAAGTGGTGCCCTCTTATGGCTTCCTGTGATTCTGTAACTTTGTCATTCCTTCACAAAAGTTATTTCCGGTCTCTGAAAAGGCCAGGTACGCGAAGATCCAAGAACATTTCACACACATGCTGACCTCCTTGTTCTCCAGAACCCTATGGATCCTCAGTGTGAAAGTTCACCGAGGATCCTGATAGGCCTTTTGATTTACCGTCACTCAGCAAGTTCTATGTGGGTTTTGATTAAACTTGACAATGAATACGTTTACATGCACACAATAATCCGATAACTGGGAATAATCAGATAATGGCAATAATCTGAGTGACGCGTTTACATGCACTTTAGTAATGCGATAATCAGAAAAAAGGATAAAATCGGTTTATATGATTCAGTCAATTAGTTGGATTTCTTGACGTGAAAACTCAAACTTCCTGTTATTTTGGTAACTAACATTTGCTTTTTGAGTTAGCCTTAACTAGCTAGTTAGCTAGGTGACATGTTGGCTACAATAACTACTTACATCGGTAACAGACAAAGTGATGGCATGTACAAGTGTGTTTCAGATGGAACAGATTTTAAGCACTCCTTGCACTGTCGTTAGTACATTCTTTCTTAGCAGTCTTGGAATGTGTCCTTACAGGTACACAAGGCCATTTTTGCAGACACCTTCTTAAATATGTCACCATTTCTATATTTTCTCCCATCTAGGAGATGAAGGATGAATATTTTTCATTTTGTTGAGCATTGTTTGTTTCAGCTTCACTCCAGAAGTGAGTCTTAATGTGGCATTTTTTACATTTTTACACATGCACAGATGTAAAAAACCCCCAGAAATAAATCAGATTAACGGTATACATGCGCCGAATAAAACGGAAGGTTGGGCAAAAAGCTAGGTGTGTTTATCGGATTTCTCATAATCCGATAACAGCTTTTATCCGATAAAGCATATCGCACTATGCTGTTTGCATGACCGCTTGAATAATCTGGTAACTCCTTAAATCAGATAATGATCGGTTTATTAGTGTGCATGTAAACGTACTCAATGATCTTGTCCTCCCTCAGAATCCATCCTATTGATTCTCTAATGGCAGGGTCAAAGGTCAAGATAAGTGCGGGTCCTTGCAGATGTTTCCAATTTCCACTCTCTGATTCATGGATTTAATTGAGATTTTTACCAAAAGTCTGTTTTTTTCCTTTTCATCACACAATATGCATTTGCCCCCTTGAACAGTTTGCCCGTTTTTTTTTTTTTTTCTCTTCTTCTTTTTCAGATTTTTCAGTTGTTCTCCACAATTTGGAAGCCTCTATTTATTTTGATGAACGCTCCACCCTCGCCACCCGTCTCTACGGGGAAAGCTACTCTCCGAGGCCAGCAATGATCTGCCTCCTTTGAGACCCCCTTTCTGGAGACACCCTTATGTGCTTCACAGCGAGTTGGTTTGGCAGACAGCCAAATGCCGCCCCCGTTCAACAGCTTTCACTTTTTAAATAAAAATAAATTCCTCAGGGTTTGTGCCCACACAAATTACGACTGATTTGGTGTGTTGTCCTTGGAGGGTGACAGGAGACAGCGATTGGCTGTTTACGGTAGTTCCATTGTTTACAATTCAACCATAGCTTCCGATCACACCATTATGCAATGGTTACATCGCTGTCCAAAACGATGAGATCTCACATATCGTCACGTTTTGCTGTCACGTAGGGCTGTGGCGATCATGAGATTGTCTACGACAGGCATTTGTCACGCAAATAACCACGGTTGACAATAAAACCATCCAAATAAAAATAATTGTACTCTTAAGCATCCCCGCATATAGTTTCATCTTGTTGTTTTTTTATATTCAGACAAGAGATTGCATTTGTCTATCGTACAGTTTTAATTTTTTAAAATACTTTCTCTTTCTGCTGTTTTTCTCCCCATCTATACCCACATTTTTCACGTCAATGATCCTACTCCCTCATATATCTTACGAGTTTGCTGCCATAGTCCTAAAACCAGCAGTGACATGCGGCTGGGCACTGCCTCCTCCGAACCGGAACCCGCCAACCCGTCACTGTAACTCCAGTATTCACACAGGGCCACTCCTATACGCAGCGAGCTCATATCGGCTTCCCTTCCCCCCTCCCTGGGGCGGACAGCCAATTGCCGCCCCCTAGTGGCACTCCCAGCCAGAGCTGTTACTGGCGCAACCAGTGGAATCAAACACTGATCGCAGTGGGCAGTGTTGAACGATGTAACCGCTAGACCACCCGGGAGGCCCTGGTGTTTGTATAGTTATTTACATTCATACTAGACCTATTCGTTTGTGTTTGCCTATTCTGAAAAATTGTTGTTGTTGTCACATTTCTGGTGCAACCGAGCAACTCACCCAGCTGGGAAGGCCCTGCATGTTGATCCATAGATGGTTTCTCAGATTCATAGTGTTGGCCTGTTTGACTGATATATATTTTTCCCCCTTACATAAACATCCAAATTCTTGGGCTCTCCGTTTTCATTTGGTGCAAAACTGAAATGTGCCAGAGATGGATGCGTTAGGTGTTGCGACGAGATCCATCTTGTTTTCCTCATGTGATCCATTGTACTGATAAGGTCCGAGAGAGGCTCCAGGCTTACCCCCACCCCTATCACCTAGCTAGTATAAACGTTCTTACACTGCCAAATACCTGAGAAATGTATACTGCCAAAAGTAACAGCCTGGAATGATCTTTCCCTCCCCCTCCATTTCCAGCAGAGAGTTTAGGTGAACCTGAGAGTGCACTCGCTCTGCACAGCGTAGAGGCAGAAGAGAGGCGTTGTTACATTTACATTTACATTTTGCGTTAATACATGGTAAGATCAATCATAGTCCGCGCAAGAGATCAGTGCAGTAATATAGCGATGGACATCATTGTAGGCAGCTGCATGTACCTGGGAAGGAAAAGTTTTTTTGGACAGTCATCAACATAGATACATATTACAAAATGCAGTAATAAACATGTCAGCAGTGGTGATGACAATTAGTAAAAATGTAAAGAGTCAGTGGTAGTGGATTCTGAAGAGGTGGGTTTTGAGTCTTGCGGAAGATGGCCAGTGATACACGGTCCTGACCGAGTGCGGAAGACCGTTCCACCACAGAGGGGTCAGGACAGAGAAGAGGCGAGACCGCGAGGAGCGGGTGCCTGGGGCCCAGAGGGATGGGACAGTCAGTTTGTCAGAGGAGTCAGAGTGGAGGGGTCTGGCTGGGGTGTAGGGTGTGATGAGTGTCTGGAGGTAAGGTGGAGCAGTTCTTCTAGCTGCTTGATAAGCTAGCACCAGTGATTTAAATTTGATAAATATGATACTGTGCAGAGAGGAGAGTAGAGGGGTGACATGTGAACTTGGGTTGGTTGAACACCAGACGTGCGGCAGCATTCTGCACCATGTTGTGCATTCTGGCACGTTGTTCCAGTACGAGAAAGTTTGGTAGACTGACCTGAAACTATGTAGACCAGGGGTCACCAACACGGTGTAGACCCCCAAACCACATGGTCTCAATCTTGTTCTAAAAGTTATTCTTTTAAAAAATATATATATATAATTTTTTTAAATAAATGTTCAGAAATGTTGAGAATTTTTTTCCCCTTCATAGGGTAAGATGTGCAAATAAAGGTGGAAAAAGTCTGATTTCATATGTTTTAAAGGGGCACTGTATAAACACATTTCTGCTTCTGAATACATTTATTTGAAAAAGAAAAAAAACGACCGTGGCAGCACACGATTATTTGAATCGTCTGCACTTGGCATGTATAACAATCGAATACGTCGTCAACACGACAGCCCTAGTGTCACGGCGCAGTACATCGAGCAACCCTTTCCTCAATACTAAATTTGTATATTAACACCATATTTTCAATATGTTGTCTCTTCTGTACTTTTTGGGGGTAATGGGTATTGGTCCTCCAAGAAGGATGTGTAGTAAATGTTTCCGGTCCGGACAGGGCATCCATATTCATGTTGCGTCTTCTTTAAGGTTACGGCTATGGTTTTTTAAAGTCCCAGCCTTAGGGCGGCGGATAGCGTAGTGGTCTAACACACCGTATTTTGTCTGGTCCGATATGGTGTGTGCTGCCTATCAGGGATGCGGTTCAAAACCTGTCTCTACCAGACCAGCCCTGGTTGTTAGCCCCGATCGGGGGCGGCATTTTGCTGTCTGCCCCAGGGGGATTGTGAGCCGGTTTGAGTTCGACGAGGAGCAGGAATGGCGTCCATGGTCGGGTTCCGTCTCGGAGGAGGTGGATCTTCCGGCCGGGAAAAATTGGCTGATTACCCGGAGAGTGGGCGGCTCGTGGGGTAGGGTGAATTGAGGAGATAAATAGAGGGTTATAATTGGCAACCAAATTGGGAGAAAAACTGGAAAAAATTTGAAACCATAAATAAAAATAAAAAAAGACAAAGTCTCAGCCTTTGTGGGGAGTGAGTCACTGTGAACGGGCTCCCTGCACATATCTCCCAGATGCCCTTGCAGAGCAGAGCGGTTGTCAGACGGGCGACGATGAATCCATTTAGCCGGAATCTTTAATGCTGAGGAGCTGCACCCCCCGGTTCCAGACACCTATTCTCCGCCCTGTTGCTTTGTTGTTGTTTGCTCATTGCTTTTGTGTTGTTATACCTGCCAGCCTGAACTCACCTTGGCCTCCGTTTGATGGCCCAGTAAAGAAGAGAATTAAAACAGAAAAAGCACAGCCCTCCAGGCCTTCTCTGACCTCCTCCTGCTAGTGTATCCTGTCAAAACAACAAAACAGAGAGAGTCCTCTTCAGGTCAGTGAAGTCATCTCAGTGACAGTGAAGACGTGCTCTTGGGGATAAGGAACGATAACGCGCTTTTTAGTGATGGTACGTCAGAGCCCGGTTAATGTATGCAGGTATGGGTGGAGGATGCATAAATACAGAGCTGGCATGTCAGCAGTTTCCGGCAAAACACTGACGAAAGACGGTTATTTCAATTTTTTAAGAGGTGTGTGTGTGTGTGTGTGCGCGCACGTCCAGTGTGTGGTGGGTTTGTGGGGGTGTGTGCGCGTGCATGCCTGTGGTGGTGTGTCGTGTGTGGTGGTGGGTTTGTGGGTGTGCGTGTGTGTGTGTTTGTGCGTGTGTGTGGTGTGTGCACGTGTGTGTGCGAGTGGGTGTGCATGTGTCTGAGTGTGTGATTTGTTGATGTTACAGTGTGCACTGAGCTGCTCCTCTCTGGTTTGTTATTGTACAGACTGCAGGTGCCTCCGCTTCTTTCATCCACTGCGGACCCACGAGTCAAGTCCGAGGGCGAGCGCCAAAACAAAGCTTTGCAAAAGCTCCAGACATAACTATCCCACGGGCATCTGTGGGAGAAGAGCTCCCTTCGCTAATCAGCTGCTGATGGCAAGCTCGTCACATTTTTCCCGGAGGTCAGGGAGGGGAGACGGTCGACTGCAAAACAGCCTTTCGTTAAAGACCAAATAGCACCAGGCTAGCTCAAAGATTAGTCATCAGTAAGAATTTTATATATATATATATATATATATTTTTTTTTTAAACTGAACTCTAAGAAAAGGAACTTGCAAACTTTTTATATTCTTTAGATGGTAATGGAGAGCACAGAAAGAAAGGCCCCCAACAATCCCAGCTATTGTTTCCGATGGGACGTTATTTCTGTGAACACCACAGCTGAATAGTTGGTGGGCCGTTTATTGGATAGAGGTGCCAAGCCAGGAGGCATGCTAAAATGGAGCTGCAGGCCTGATAACTGTGTTCTGCTTCGATGCGGGTACATTAGGACTCGACTCGCTCAGCCCTATGCACCAAAGGAGCATTACGTGACATTACAGGCATTTAACGCTCTTATCCAGCTCTTATCCCAGGATATTTTTACTGAAGCAGACTCTCACACTTGACAAAACCTGCGTTCCACAATCCATTTACACAGCTGGATATTTTTACTGGAGCAGTTCGGGTGTTAAGTGCCTTTGCTCAAGGGGTACAACAGCAGCGCGCCACCTGGAGAATCAAAAACCTGTAATCTTATGCGTTCCAAGCCCAGCTCCCTATCTCAGTGGTTCTGTGTGGCTCAGTAGGTATAGCAGTAGGTAGAGGTGGTGTATATGTGGCTCTGTGTGGCTCAGTAGGTAGAGCACGGTGCTGACAACGCTTAGGTTGTGGGTTCAATATCCCATTAGGACCACATATGCTGAAAAATGTATGCATTAACTACTGTTAAGTCACTTTGGATAAAAGCGTCTGCTAAATGGCATATACATACATATATATACACACACACACACACACACACACACAGGGGCCCAGATTAGCAGTCGTTTTATTGTCTCAGACGACTCAAAATGAAGATGGACGACCTTCGATTTCCAAGTGGTCGTCCTGCTGACGACTGTGAATTTAGGATTTTTTATTTTTTATTGGCTAACTGGAACTATTTCTGTTTTACACTCACATCGTAACAAACCCGTCATGCACGGATATTCAAAAATATTTCCAAAGTTCCAAATGGGAAAATCAGCACATTGTCACTCGCATGCAGTTTGTGCTCACCACATTTGTTGTTGTTGCTATGACAGACTGCAGCAGTCAAGAAAGTTTGCGGATCGCGGCACATACGACACAACAGCGAGAACCAGCTAGTTAGTTAGCTAGCTAACGTTCGCGTTCACGGACATTGGATATCAATATCTGTATATCAATATATACAAGGCTTAGTAAGTGATCGTGCATTTATCACTTACCAAGCCTTGAATTAGCAAGCAATATCCGTGAACACTAGCTAGCTAGTTACTGTCTATATTAAGTTCAGTGAGTCCTCCTGCCAGGCTGAAGAATCGCTGTGAGTTTCCTGCAGTGATTTCTCATCTCCGTCCTACAGTCCAGGCACAAATCATTCCCACATCCCTGCTAGGAATTATTAGCTAGCTATTACGTTAGCTGCCATACCACACTCTAGTTGGTAATGGAAAAATCTCTCTCGTTCGAGTCCCGACTAGAGTGTATGTTATGATATACTGTACAGTCAGAGCACTAGTCGCTAACGCCACCTGCGGCCACCCGTCAGAGCTTCACTGCTACACAGTCCCATGAGCACACGCTGCATAAGTCAAGCATAAATATCCGTGTAGAAAAGAAATAACGTCAAATTGGGAGAAAATCAGAAAAAAAATGCACTTCTATTGTTTCATGACTGTTTCTAAGAAATCTGAGGTTTCGTCAGACTCGTTTCATTTCTCTCTGTGTTGTTTTCTTCCTGATTGTTAATGTGACTATCGTATGCATCCAATGACAAGTCGCAAAAACAAAACCACTTCATTTTATTTGATTGGAAGCCAAACTGAGAGCGTTACCTTATTGCCTAGCAACTGCCTGGGTTGCGTGTGCATGTGACAGTTCTAACGTTGGTTCAGTAACGGTAACGTTAGCAAACGAGCTGCTTTTCAAAAACATTTACACGTTTACATTTTAGTTTGTTGCTTATATTTTTCCAAATTATGGGGGGAGAAACAGACGAGGAGGATAACAGCAGCAGCCAGCCAACCAAAAAGAAAAAACGTTGTACAACATAACACTGAATGGGCCAAAAAAGAATATTTTGCAGAATGGGTAAGGCTTACCCAAGGGGATCCATTTTCTGCAACCTGTCTTGTATGTCCAGCCAAAATAGTAGTCAAATATGAAGGTAAAACGGCACTTGAAATGCACACAAAGTCAGAAGGACAGAATTGCAGTAGCGGAATTAACTTCAGTATATCATGGCTTGCAGCGTGTACACGGCTACTTATATACAGACTGTGGCTATAAGGTTAGTGCTAAAAGTGTTGAAAAACGCTCCTTATTTTTCTGTGTGTTCTGAAGCATCAATCTCTGGCCATGCTAAACTTTACCCGTACACAGTCCAGTATTGTGGATGGTCTGATATTATCCAGTATTATCCATGAAGCAGAGGGTGGATTATTGGAATTTTACAAAGACCCTGAGGAAACTAGCAGAGTTATTTACGAGCAGATTGTCAACATCACAGAAAGTAATGGCCTGTCTGTCAGTCAAATTAGTGCCGATAATGCATCAGTTAATTTTGGCCAGCAATCATTTTTTCATATTAGCTAATGTATGAAATACCCCTTTTTAAACAATGGTACACATTCATTTTAGTGTAAAGGGACAGCAGCCCGAGGCCAGAGCGAGTGTGTGTACAAGTGTGAGTGCTTCTGCAAATGCAAGTACGTCAGCGCAAATATAGGTAAGAGGCTTTACTATGTAACATTGGAATAGAGCATAAGAGTAGGCTATAATGGTTACAAAGTGCGGCTACAATGATTAGGGTACAATGGTTACAAAGTGCATATGGTTTCCAACCCCACCCCCCAAAAAAGTGTCCCGGATTTTCAGAAGTCAAAGGTGGCAACCCTAACGACGTAGTGATTGCATTTTCAAAGATGTGGAGATTTATTGAGGGTGCAAGTCCACCTCCCGCTAAAAAGGCTAAAACCAAAGAAGATCAGCTAAAAACGAAGCGAAAATATGATTCAGAGAGCAGAGATTGCACTTCCCAGGAAAATTGGAAGGTGAATAGACCAAGGACAAGTAACTTTTAGGAAGGACAAGTATCTTTTCTAAGATACTTGCCCTTTGACAAGTATGACTTTTACCCTAATCTGCAGGGGCCCAGATTAGGGTAAAAGTCATACTTGTCAAAGGGCAAGTATCTTAGAAAAGATATGTGTATATAAAAATGACCTCAGCACGCCGCTGTCAGACAGTAGCATGCCAGAACAACGTGGCCGAATTCTCCTGTGGGAGCGCAGGCCTGGGGCACGATGAAGGTCTCATCAACCTCACGCTGCAAGGTGGCCTGAGCGTTAGCAACGCTGATTTAAGCTAAATGCTAAATGCCGCCCCGCAATCGGGGCTAACGGCCAGGGCCGGTCTGGCAGAGACGGGTTTTGAACCGCGTCCCTTATAGGCACCTGTAGGGCAGTTCACAGAACTATGCCCTGAAGTGACCCCAAAGAGTGTGAACTGTGTTTGTATTGTCAGCGGGGAGCCAACGGGTGAGAACAATGGTTTTGCCCCAGACGTCTCTCAGGCCCCACACTAATCCTGTCTCAGCAAAACAGGACACAGTGGGGACTGTTCTCAAGACTTGACCACATCACTGAGTTTAATGTGTTATACTGTAAACTTCATAATTCTCATGTACAGTATAAGCATGTTTGGTGTTGTTGGAGAGCTGATGTAATGAGCAGTGGGTTGGTGTCATTGATGATGTGGTACGGGTGGCGCTTACTAAAGATCTCAGAACACTGTTCAAAAGTGAACGGTGCAAATGCAAATGATCTGCAGTCAGTGGCCGTCTGTGAGACTGGCAGTGTGATGCGCGTACAGAAGCAGCGCAGCGAGTGGTTACGTTTTTGAGTGATTATGTCCTTATTTGGTGTTTGATGGTTTCTTTTGATGTGTGGGTATATAGGGGGAAAAGTGGCATACATCGCGGAGATTCGTACGCAACTTGGCGTATAGCCGTTTTTGTATTCTTACGTTACGCAAATTCTGTTTGATGTTTTTCTGCAAGTCTGGCTAATAAACATTTTCATACCAAAGCATCTCTCATTAATCTAGACTGCAGTTACACGCTGTGGTTTTAAGATTAAGGTTAACACACACACATAGAACGTTGCACTCCGTAGTCACTCGCCTATACATTAGTGCCGTTGCAAGATACGCAACTGTATCCTTGCTAGGTTTTACACAGGCCAAAGGCACGTCTGCATCTCATATAGAGATAGCAACACGTATAGAGCCACACTACGCGAGACGAGAGACTACAGTCTCTCATTTGCTTATACGAGTCTAGAAGTAAGAGTTAACAGAGAGAAAAGCTAACATACATTGAGTCAGATAGAGTTGGAGTTAATTAACCTCCATTTAATCCCGTTCCGGTAACACTAAGGTAAGGCTACACGCTATACTTCAACACTCGGACACGTCCGCCATTTGGTATGTTCGGGTGGAATCTTACAGGATTCTACACACCCAAACTCATATCAGACCAGCCAAGATACGGTGTGTTAGACCGCTACACTATCCGCCGCCCAGCCTGTGCTCTTTTTGAAACGGTGCATGGTACAACCCGGTGTGCATGGCCATTCAAGGTGACCGTTGTTTGTTTTTTGCACATTGCTCACAGCTGCTGGAAGGACTCAGCCCCTCACTTTAGGTCCCACTGGCTTGTCGGACAGCTTTGCTCGAGCCAGCAAAGTTTTGGGTGCACCCACCGCAAATTCCCGACCCTTAGCACAGATGCGTCGGAAAGCACTCCAGCAGGAAGGCATAAGAGCCTAAGACCACCTCATTCACCTCCGGGGGAGTTTTTGAGGTATAGCGGCCCTGAAATATCCAGTTACGTCATCCGCAGTCATGACTCAGCACTCTGCGCGCACGCGTGTGTGATCGTGCTGCGCTTCTCCGCTCTCCGCGGTCTCCTTCTCATTTCCTCCTCAGGCAGTGCTGTCGGAGACACGTAACGCCGGTGACATTGTCTCGTTTTATCTGAGAGCACAGGGGGTGTATTTCACCGGCGGCACAGGCCCTCGTCGCCCGTCATTCAATTCCCTCTATTTGAATTTCCATTAACAGAGAGGGCTTAGCTCTTCACCAAATCATTTCTCCCCTTCCCATATTTGTCTTTATGTTTCCATGCTCATTATCACTTGAGGACAGGGAGTCGTGTGTGTGCGCGTGTGCGTGTGTGTGTGTGTGTGTGTAATCTGTGTGTCTGTAATCTCTGTGTGTGGTGTGTGGTCGTGTGCGGTGTCTGTGTGTGTGTGTGTGTGTGTGTGTGTGTGTGTGTGTGTGTGTGTGTGTGTGTGTGTGTGTGTGTGAGAGAGCACGTGCGTGACAGACTGTAGTCTAGTCTACGAGTGCTCCACAGAGGCCAGGTGACACATCTTGTTGCTGAATGTATAATCAGACTGTGGGTTTTCTCACTAACACCACACCACACCACTGCCAGTGCAACGCGCCCTCTGAACATCCTGCTCCCCTTCAGGCCTCCCTCAAAGATGATTAGCATCGGTTTTTGCTTAGAAAATCTCTACGCACATTGGCACATTCTTTGAGATGCACAAAACAGGCTCGTTTATACGGCCCTTTCCTACTACTGTGCACTTTTACAATGGCTGTTTGCTGTGCCAAGAATTTTGCTATATTGGTATCGCTCGAGTGGCTGCGTTTTAAGCTTTGCAAAATAAAAGCGCATTAATGCACATTGTCTTTATGTCTAACTCACAGCCTAATTATTGTTTTCTTTTTCTGGCAAAGAACGGTTCACAAAGCTAATCTAGGAATTAGTTTACAACTTATAGCTGTAGTCACCGAAGGGAATTTACATATTGGTAGCTGTATTGTATTATGTATATGTATTATTGATGTGGGTTAAATTATAATTTTTTAGCAGAAACCAGCTCCTCTCAACAACTGTGTGCATCGATAAAAGGGCCAGCAATTACACTGATGTGAATATTTATGGGCCTGCAGCTCGAACCTGGAAAATGAATGAAGAGGGATAGTTGGGGGAGATTTTGGGGGCGATGCTCCATAACCTTCAGGTGGACGAAATGGGCCCGGGCCCGGCTTTGAGGAAAGTGAGAACGCGGCGGGTTGCCAGGTTTTATGGCTCAAAAAGCAGCAGCATCTTCCAGCATTCGCTTATTGCTGCCATCATCTGTCATGAACCATAATCCCCCCTGCCTTGTAACTCTGTCAAAAATGATTCATTACATTTCTAAAGATTGTTCTTTTTTCCTCAAGGTTTTTCCATCCGGCAATTTACGTGATGATGAAAACGCCGTTTTGTGAAGTGAAGCCTTGTTTTTGTTTTTGCTCTCAGGGATTCGGAAGGACGAAAATTATGCAAGAAAATGAAGGTGGACCCTGGTTCAAAGAAGGGAGGAGTGGAGGTCCTCCATTATAAGTGAGTTTATAACAACATTAGAAGTCAGTTTTTAACAAGTGACTTTATAACCACATACGCGAGTTTATCACCACATACGTGAGTTTATCACCGCATAAGTGAGTTTATAACCACATTATAAATTAGTTTAACAACATAAGTCAGTTTATAACAACAGTCAGTTTATAACCATATTGTAAGTGAGTTTATAACCACATAAGTGAGTTTATAACCACATAAGTGAGTTTATAACCACATAAGTGAGTTTATAACCACATAAGTGAGTTTATAACCACAAGTGAATTTATAACCACATAAAAAGTCAGTTTATAACAAGATAAGTGAGTTAGCAAGTGGTAACTGGCTGACCTTAAAGTACCAGAGATGTCGCTGTATCTCAGAACCGCTTGGCCTGTATATTAAAATGAGATATGACTTCAGGGTGGCCCTTGTAGACTCCAGTCTGTCTGTTCCTGGTGTGGGGGTACTTGTTGTGGGGGTGATTAAGGTCTTCACTGCTTTTTTAACACGCTGTACTGGTAGCACTTGTAACTCGATGCGTTTCTCCTCAGGGATGGGACCTTCCATATGGAATATGACAGGCCATCAACATTTAAGGTAATTTGAGAAAACACCCACAAACCCACAGGTATTTCCGATGCCAGGAGGTGCAGTGGAAGGCAATTTTAGTTTTTTTTTTTTTTAAAGCTATGGCATATGACAATTTTATTTAATTTTATTTAAAGCCGCCATGTCCAGGGTTGGTGTGATGCCTCACGATTCATGTCTGTAACGTCGCGCCAATCCCCGCCTCAGATTGTGAGTTTGCTGCCGTAGCCCTGAGACCGGCAGTGACAAAGGCGATGTACCACCTCCTCCGAGCCGGCACTCGCCAAGCCGTCGACCGTAACCGCTCCTATACGCAGCGAACTCATATCGGCTTCCCTCCCCGGGGCTGACAGCCACCCCCTAGTGGTACCCCCGGCCAGAGCCGATACTGGCGCAGCCGGTGGAATCGAACAGGCCGGTTGCAGTGGCCAGCGTTGAACGTTGTAACCGCTAGACCACCAGGGAGGCTGCGTGATTTTTTTCTTTTGAATTGTAAGCTTGTTTCTGTGTCAATACGCCTATATCCTGGTTGGGGCGACTGACCCTCTCTTCCGTGCTATTTCAGAGCGCACCCAATGAACTGGGATGAGCAGAGCGAACCTGTTAATCAGATGGCCTTAAGTAGTGCTTTGTAATTAAACAGAGCACATAAGTAAGTGGCTTAAGAAATCGCACACGTTGGGTGGAACTAATTCTGTCTGCCTGCACCATTTAACTTTGAGGTAACGCATATTTGCTGTGTGGACACGTACAGCGGTGAGTACTCACTGTTTGGACACGCACACTGCAGTAAATACTAACTGTGTGGGATGTGTCCTGCCGTGAACGCTGACTGTGTGGGACGTGTACTCCGGTGAATACTACATTTACATTTTGGCATTTAGCAGACGCTCTTATCCAGAGCGACTTACAAGATGTGAATTTATACATGGTAAGATTAATCATAGTCCGTGCGAGAGATCAGTGCAGTAATAATCGTTGGCAGCTGCATACCGTACCTGTAGCACAGGGAAGGAAAAGGATTTTTATTTTTTTAAGACCGTAATCAACATAGATACATAATACAAAATGCTGTATTAAACATGAAAGCAGTGATGATGACAAAAATGTGTAGTCAGTGGTAGTGGAGTCTGAAGAGGTGGGTTTTGAGTCTCTTGCGGAAGATGGCCAATGATTCCACGGTCCTGACCGAGTGCGGAAGATTGTTCCACCACAGAGGGGTCAGGACAGAGAAGAGGCGAGACTGCGAGGAGTGACTGCCTGGGCCTTGAGGGAGGGGACAGAGGTTTGCCAGAGGAGGCGGAGCGGAGGGGTCTGGCTGGGGTGTAGGGTGTGATGAGTGTCTGGAGGTAAGGGGGAGCAGTTCCTCTAGCGGCCTGATAAGCCAGCAGCAGTGATTTAAATTTGATGCATGCTGCGATAGGGAGCCAGTGAAGAGAGGTGAGTAGTGGGGTGACATGCTTGAACTTGGGTTGGTTGAACACTAGACGTGCGGCAGCATTCTGCACCAGTTGCAGTGGCTTGATGGCACAGGACTAGGCACAGGAATACTGTACGCTAGTGTTACCGTATGCACTGTTAAGTAACTATTGCTATGCACTGATCTTGATGGTTTTTTTAAGCCTTTGTCATGTCCTCTAAGAGGTGTTACAAGGACATTTGGCCACATTTTCCTGAAAAATGCATTTATCCTCATTCATTCATTATCTAACTTGCTTATTCCTGGTCAGGGGGGCTGGAGCCTATCCCAGCATGCATTGGGCACGAGGCTGGAATACACCCTGGACAGGTCGCTAATCCATCCCAGGGCACACATCACCATTCACTCACACACTCATACCTACGGGCAATTTAGACTTTTCGGTTAGCCTAACGTGCATTCCTTTAGACTGTGGGAGGAAACCGGAGTACCCGGAGGAAACCCATGCAGACATGGGGAGAACATGCAAACTCCACACAGAAAGGCCCCGGCCAGGATTCGAACCTGGGACCTTCTTGCTGTGCGGCGACAGTGCTATCCACTGCACCACCGTGCAGCCCTGAATAACGCATTTAGAATAAGCAAAATCTCAGACCATGAATGACGGATGAGATTTTGCATGTCTTGCATGGCAGGTTCTCTTACCCAGCTGTGTTTTAAGTAAGTGTGAAAGCCCTAGCGCAGCGGCCACGGTTTTGACTCTGTAGAAAGTCGAGTAAGACTGTCCTGGTGAGGACTGATTAAGAGACCCGTGACTCATTTCCAGCTGCTCTGTGAGTTACTGCGCTCATAATGAATATTTAGTGAGGTGCGTCAAACTCGCGGCGAGCACTACATCTCGAAAGTTGCTTACCGCAGTCCGCTCGCGGAGATGAGTGAACATCGGTGTTATATGACCTGCCATTTGTTAGATGGTACTTCTTCTCCATTTGATTTTCACCAGAGAAAATTGAGCTCTTTTCAGGAGCTTCGTTGCTGGGGTTGGTAGTGCCAGGGTCCCTGGGGTGAATGTAACAAAGGAGGGAAATGGTCCATTAGGCATCGTGGGGATCGCGGGCCGCGGGTAGCGTATCAGTATTTTGGCTGGTCCGATAGTGTTCGCTGCCTGTCGGGGATGCAGTTCCAAACCCGTCTCTACCAGGCCGGCCCTGGTCGTCAGTCCCCATCGGGGGCGGTGTTTGGCTGTCCGCCCCAGGGGTAGGGGGGGGGGGGAGGGGGAGGGTGAGCTGGCTCGGGTCTGCCGTGAAGCACGTAAGTAGTGTGTCTCGAGGACATGGGTGGGCAAATTCCGTCTGGAAGGAAGCGGATTTTGCTGCCCTTGGAGAATTAGCTCCTCGTAGAGATGAGCGGCGGACTTGTGTGGGGAGGGCAAATCGAAATAAATAGAGGGTGTAATTGGCTACTAAATTGGGAGAAAAACGGGAAAAAATCTGAAACAAATAAAAAAACTTTCAAAAAACAATTGTGGGGAGCGAGGTGGTGTGTGTGTCCAGCTGCAGGTGAATGGCTGGAATTGGTTGGTGCTGTGCCAACCCCTATTGAGGTGTGTGTGAAGCACCTCCCCTGTGACATATGACGACGGTGTCTGTGTGTGTGTGTGTGCGTTGTTTGTGTGTGTTTGTTTGTTTGTGTTTGTTTGTGTGTGTTGCGTGTCTGTGTGTGTATTAACAACAGCAATGTTTCCTGTTTGCACTCCTGTATGTCTCCTTTTTAATATTGTTATATTATTATTATTATTATTATACCATCACCAACTTCATAGATGCGCATTCTTAATATATGTGTATTTGTGGGACCGTGATTTCTGTTCCTATAAACGTTTTGTGCTGAAAGACTTTCTCAGGCTCCCCTTATGTGTCCACATATGCACTTAGAGAGATCAGATGGAAAGGCAGTCACTCTCCTGAAATCATGTTCTGTCACAGACGTGTGAAAACCCAGCCACGGTGTGCAGAGGACGAGAATGCATCAGGCAGCTGATTATATTCTCATTCTGCTCTCCGAGTACAGGGAAGGTTTTTTGAGCGAAAGCCTGCCTTTTAAAGACATGGGTTTTATAAGCGGGGCGAAGCCTACTCCTCCACAAAGTTACTGTAATTACACGCTGACATTTTCCATCATTTGAAAAAAAAAAATACCTGCAAGAATCTGAACATTTTGTGAAGCTCAGATTTGAGGCTTTTGTTTACATCATTCTTTTTTTTTTTTTCTCTTTGACACGCAAAAGGGTGAATGTCGTGCGGGGGAAGATTAGAACCGAGGGGGTGACGAGCCTGGGCCCTCGCCTTTTTTCTGTTTTTTTTCCCTCATTGTTTATTTTGATCTTCTTTATCTTTCCCCCCTTGCAGTCCATGGTCGCCTTCCTAAAGGACCCCACTGGGCCGCCATTGTGGGAGGAGAACCCAGGAGCCAAAGACATCACGCACATCGAGAGCGAGAAGGTGAGAACCCCCCCCGCACGAGGTGGTGTTTCCTTTGTGAGTCCGCAGTAAGGCATGGGACGCGCGCTCTGCCCCCCAAAGGCCCCTCGAAAAGGGCTTTTCACTCCCCCCCTCACAAAGGTTTACCAACGGGAGGGGAGGTGGATAACGTAGCGGTCTAAAGCAGCGTATCTTGGCTGGTCCGATACGGTGTGCGCTGCATGTCAGGGACGCGGTTCGAAACCCGTCTCTACCAGACAAGCCCTGGTCGTCAGCCCCGATCGGGGGCGGCGTTTAGCTGTCCGTCCCAGGGGGAGGGGGGAGGGTGAGCTGTGAAGCACGTAAGGGAGTCTCCAGAACGTGGGTGGGTGAATTCCGTCTCAAAGGAAGCAGAGTTTGCTGCCCTCTGAGAATTAGCTTGC
This sequence comes from Aldrovandia affinis, assembly GCA_029706075.1. Lineage (NCBI taxonomy): Eukaryota > Metazoa > Chordata > Actinopteri > Notacanthiformes > Halosauridae > Aldrovandia > Aldrovandia affinis. The sequence continues at coordinate 3,841,636 of JAINUG010000040.1, read as the reverse complement.
CTCATAGAGAGGGATGGTGGACTCCTGTGGGGAGGGAAATCAAAATAAATAGAGGGTGTAATTGGCTACTAAATCTGAAGCATTCTAGAAAATCTGAAGCAAATAATAATAATTTTTTAAAACGAAATTCACTGCACTCAACTCTCTTTCCCGTAGCACTATGTTAAAATACACGGTCTAGGTCTAATCTACAAGTGAACCAGCATTGGTGTAGCCAGCTAATTGGCTAATTGAGCCAGGGTAGGAACAAAAATCTGCATACACACCGGCCCTCCAGGACCGGACTTGCCCACCCCTGTTGTAGAGCCACTGTTAGCGCAGTTGGTTTGTCCACGTTACCATGTGCTGCTCAGAGCGCAGCGGCATTGAGCGTTGTGCAGAGCGAAGGAGCGGAATCGGCCCGCATCTCCTCTTGTCGACAAGAGGAACTTCCACAAACGTAACGGCAAAAAAAAAAAAAAAAAGACAATGTTCATCAAAGGAAATCACAGCATCGCAAACAAACTCTAAAAATGAGACGCACACATCAGGGGCCTGCTCAATCAAAACAAGCTTTCAACACAGGGAAAAGCGACGGCTTTGAAATCCCTTTGAAGAGCCAAATTTATATTTTGCCTTTTCGTTCTGCTTTATGACGGATTGCGCCTTCGGGGGCGCATGCGGCGTCTACGGCTTCGGATCGAGGGAACGGGAGGCGATAATGAACTTCGGAAAATGGATAAACAAGAATGAATAAAACGCGCCGGGGAAGTGCATTTAATCCCTTTATTTACCTTATACACCATTTTCAGCGTGTGTTTTCAGTGTGACATTTTCTCTTCAGTACTATGGGAACCAAAAGCTACAAAGGAAAGCTGGTCACGAGGATAACTTAAATTTTTTCCCATGTTTTTTTAAATTCCCAATTTAGTGGCCGATTACACCCTCTATTTATTTCGATTTACCCTCCCCACACGAGTCTGCCGCTCGTCTCTACAAGGCAAGCTAATTCTCCGTGGGCAGCGAACTCCATTTCCTTCGAGTCCACCCACGTTCTGGAGACTCCCATACGTGCTTCACGGCGGATCCGAGCTGGCTCACCCTCCCCCCTCCCCCTGGGGCGGACAGCCAAATGCTGCCCCCGATCGGGGCTGACGACCAGGGCCGGTCTGGTAGAGACGGGTTTCGAACCGTCTGTGTGTGCATGCATGCATGCATGCATGCAGGCGGGCGTGTGTTTGTGTGTTTGTGCATGTGCGTGCCCCCGTATGCATTCTCATCGTGCTCCGCTCCACCTGAGAGACGGATTAGGACAGAGGTGTGAAAGATCAGGAGATGGAGAGACAGAGGGGGAGACTCAGAAAGAGAAAGAGTGAATCGTAAAGGAGAGAGAGACTCAGACACCACACATGCACGCCTTTCTCCCAAATGTACTCTGGACTTTGGAGTGAAATGTGTACTCAACACAGCTGGGCTCCCATGAGCCCGGTTAGGCTGGAGGTTGTCCTCGCTCACCCATCTCTCTCTCCCTCTCTCTCCATTTCCCTCTCTCTCCTTCTCTCCTTTTCTCCCTGTTTCTTTCTCACTCTCTCACCCTCCCCCTCTCTCTCTCCTTTCCCTCTCTCTCTCTCTCAGGACTTCAGAAAGCTGCTGAAGAAAGAGGACCGCTCCGTCCTCATGATGTTCTACGCCCCGTGTAAGTCCCGGTCACCCTGCATGCCTTAGGATCCTGCCCCCTGTGCATGTCCATCGGGACTCCGAGTCCCATAATGCCTTGCTCCAAACCAGGGACCATGGCATCCATTTTTAACTGTAGGCTGTGAACTTAACTCAGAGTGCAAGTTAGATAAAAGGAAGGAATGTAAATTAGCCTTCAGATCCCGGAGGCACACTTCATATCCCATACGCATTGCTAGCAACCCATATCCAGTACAATTATAGCAGTGCCTCCTGAAATGAGATATGTTATTAGTGTTACAAGATCATTTGTGGTTACTCCTCGTGACATTCTTTGTTCATTGGCTCACGAAATAGACCATTGTTCCAGATGACCGAGATGCCTGAATTGACTGGAAACTGATAAACTATGTCCTCACACTTTGAGCTGAAGGAGAGAAAGGAAAGAAGAAATACAATTGCATGACTACTAGGGGTGTAACGGTACATGTATTCATACCGAACCGTTTGGTACAGCAGTGATGAAAGAGTTCCGCTTTTCCCGGATCAGAAAGCATCAACCACGAGATTCGTGTAGATCTGTTTTTCATTTTTTTGTGGGGGTTGGGGGTCTTGATGACCCACTATAAGCCTCATTGGTTTTCATCTGTTGTCAATTGCCACATTGACCGCAAAGGAACAATCGCAAAAGTGATCGAGAAAAGGGTAGTTTGAGGTTAAAAGAAATTGAAAGCGGAGTAAAAAAACAGATTCCGTTGGGACTGGCTGGACAAAAACTCTGTTTCAGTCAATGGGAGCACTACCGAAGTGACAGTGGGTGAATGTTGTTAAAAAGTTGATATTCCTGGCAAAATACCCTGCACTTATTGTTTGGATATTGTCAGTTATGGCTCCAGAGGATTTAAGGCTTTGGAAGATCACATCTGTAGCAAAAAACACAACGACAAAATAAAAATTCGCCGTATGAATTACACTTTCCACTTTTTCACCGCTCACTGGTGCTAATGTTACACTATCTAACATTAGCTCAACAAGAAGGGACGCTGTCTCTACAGCTCGACCAGCGATTGCAGTGGACAACCGAGTGAAAAACCAAAATGTAACAAATAGACTAAAGAATTGAAGTGTTGTTACTGAGCTATAGCCACGATTAATATTTAGCCTTTGTCAAACTCACTTAAACAGTACATGATTCAATTTTGTTGATTAAATTTGAGCTGCCTGGCACTAGCATGGTTTACTAGCAGTCAGTCATCATGAAACATTATGCCTTGCGCCTATCTCCCTAGCTTATCATTGGATCCGTTCCAAAACCCGACCGGCACAATGCCGGTTTGCGCCGCTCAGGCGTGGTGTCCACTCCATTTAAATTCGGCACACAAAACGGCATGTGCCGCTTGTGCCGACCTGAACAGATGGTTTGTGTGCCAAGTGAACAAAGTACCACCTGTAGCCTACCAACAGCATGGTAAACAATAGACTGCTAAACACATATTTCACATGGCTTGGCATGGCTAAATCCAAATAGAAAAGTTATTGTGTTGTCTTTGCCAGCAAGTTGTCCAAAGATTAATTTAAAGTTTGGCTTGGATGATGGTTGCGTAGAGGCAGGCAAACACCGTGATTTAACATGTTTATTATGTTGTCCTACCTTATTTACATTTTTCTAGTACACCTTAGTACAAGAAAAATGTCCTTATCAAACCGGGTTACCACAGCTTTAAGCCACACTACCTGCCACTGCTTCATTATCAGCTGATAGATTCAGTGCCATACTTCCCTCCAGCACTCCATTTAAGCGATTTATGCTGGCATGCAACATGGGGCATGCCAGCATAATTAAATAAGCAGTGTAATGGCACACAAAATAGGCCTATTTGTTAAAGTAAGCTAAATTTAAAAAGTAAGACTTATTCAAATAAATAAAAAAAGATGTTATTTTGATAAAAACCTACTTTTATACTTCCAGGGCCTGCTTCTTGGATTTATGAATTCATGAATTAATTTTCGTCTGTAAAACCCCACTGTAAACACCGCCAACACGTCATTCAAATTTTCATTTCACTCATCACTGGTACAGGACTTTCGGTTCGGTACGTACTGTGAACCGAACGAATGCAGTCTTGCTTTAACCACTAACGCATGTGCGGAATCTTTTTTGTATGCGGTTGCAGCAATATTGACAGACAAAAAACTATGTATTTAAGAAAAAGACGTGCCTCACAAACAATTCTATGGTTTGCATTTCTTCCCCCCCCCCAGCTGTACCAAAAACATAGGTATGTACCGAACCGTGATTTTTGTGTACCATTACACCCCTAGTGACTACTGTAACCGTAGAACAAACACAGCAACGAGCCCAACATCCAGGGAATCGGTACTCCCGTATCTGTTTGAGTTTTTTGTACTTTGATGCCTACTTTATTTGTGTTGTTTAATGCAGGACTGGCCGTTGGAGCTGTATGAAAAGTGCTGTGTGATTTTGTTACGCTTTTCATCATTGTTCTCATCCCCCTCCGTCCCGTTCCCGGGAGGTCTGGCTCCAGCTGGCCCGTTACATTCCCATTTCCCAGCGATGCAGTTTGCAAGAGAACTTGATGAGCGCTACACCCCTCCGTCATACTTGGCATCGAGAGGCTTTTCTCGCTGCGGACATGTGAAGGGAACTTAGTTTGCAGGGGGCCCAAGGCATGCAGTTTTGGCACCGATTAGCATCCCATTAATGTCTGCTTTTAAAATACTATGCAAGATATCACAGGAGGGGTGAGCGCGGGACACATTCATGAATAGCAAATTTAGAATCTGGTAATTCCAGCCAAGAGAAATGGCCTGGATTTTTTTCCCGCCCCCACTACTTTCTGCTTGCTGTGAAATTTGAAAAGATGAATATTCCCTTTGCTGGTAATAAAGAGGGTGCTTGTGGCAGCAGGGGGGCGTTGTGTTTGTGCTGTGGGCTGCAGTGTGCCCCCTACGGACCGGTGTGGGGCAGGTGTGCTGTCTTTCTGCCCCTGGCCTTCATTAACCAGCCAGCCAGCGGCCAGCTCCGCTCTCACCCAAGATCTGATTAAATATTCGGCGGTAATTTCCCAAATTGCCATTTGTTTGGAAGAGGTCCAGGTTTCATCTGTGTCCAGGGGGGGCCCCTGCATTCATGGGGAGGAGTGTGCTGTCTGTCTTCATCCTTTTAGTAATGGAAGTGGAGGAAATTAATGAGCAGAAAAGGAAGTTGCTAGTTATCTGTAGATTGGGCTTTTCTGCTGAACACCTCTTTCACGTAATTGCTTTATTCCCTCTCTCTCTGTGTATCTGTCTCTCTCTCTCTCTGTCTCTCTCCCTCTCTCTGTCTCTCTCCTTCTCTTTCTCTGTCTCTCTCTCCCTCTCCCTAACTATCGGTCTCCCTCTCTCTCTCTCTTACTCTCTCTCTGTCTCTCTCTCTCCAGGGTGTGGTGTGTGTAAAAGAATGCAGCCCATTTTCCAGCAAGCTGCCACAGAGATGAAGGGTAAATACGTAAGTGAGATCCCCGCTGGGGGGGGGGGGGTCGCATGTACATCAGAGGCCCTTGCTGTGTGCCATGCCGCTATTGCCCCGCGGGGAAAACCGGGGTGAGGGAGTCGGGTGTCATTTGCAGTCGGGTGACATCACAGATGGCAGGTCTGTGATCTAAAGTCTCAGAAATCTAAAGACGTCTGAGAAGAAGTCAGCAGTGTTTCCGTACCTGGTGCGCGACACAAAACACATTTTCAGAGCCATTTAAAGCGCTCTTTCGCTGAAGCAGTGAGTGCTCGATATGAGTCAGTTCTTTGCCCACGAGGTGCGCACTCTGCATAGCAGCAGTGTCTTTATAGTGTCAGCACCAGAGATGTGCTGTGGACATGGTTTGTCTTTATACAGACACACACACACACACACACACACACGCACACACATACACAAATACACTCACTCCCACACACACACACATACACACACACACTCACTCACACACACACACACACACACACACACACACACACACACACACACACTCACTCACTCACTCACTCACACAAACACATACACGCATGCACACACACACTCTCTCACACACACACACACACACACACACAGTGTGAGCTTCACCGTTTGTTCTTCAAAGCAGTCTTGAGATTTAAGAGCAGGTGGCAGTGATGGGTAAAAATGTCTGTATGTCAAAGTTAAGAGAAATCCGATCAGTCAAGATGAAGATGAAGATAAACTCCTAAACCGTCCCTCAGTTCTCACAAACACTCCTCCTCAGAAGCGTCCCAAATGGTATTTGGGTAAAAAAAAAAAAAAAAAGCCAAGAGGTCACCGTATCTGCCAAAAAACAGCCATTTCCACCCGCCCCCCATTGAAGCAGCAGAAATGTGAGGAACAGCCTTTAAGTTGGAACGCGCGTTAGCTGGATTTGGGCTCGGGACTGCCAAGGCTCCAGATGACGCTGGCAGCCGCCGCGAAGACCACGCGCACCAGGAACAAACAAACAAGCCCCTCATTTAGGGATTTGCATAATGCCGGAGCCGAGCCGCACGTCTGAGATTTCCTTCCTTTCGGCCCATTTCTCATTATCACCTGCGCGCGTGGACGCTCGATAGGGGCTCAGGAAACGTAAGGGGATTACGGGCTCACGGCTGGCGTTTGTCTGCGCGTGTTTGAGATCCTCCTCCCCGCCCGCTGGCTCTGGCAGGGTGAAGAACGCTTCCCTGGGGCGGCCTAGTGGTCTATCGCACTGTTCAGATGGTCCGATGGACTGGCGGATAGCGTAGCAGTCTAACGCACCCGTATCTTGGCTGGTCCGATACGGTGTGCGCTGCCTGTCAGAGACGCGGTTCCAAACCCGTCTACCAGACCGACCCTGGTTGTCAGCCCCGATCGGGGGTGGCGTTTGTCTGTCCGACCCAGGGGGAGGGTGGAGGGTGAGCCGGCTCGGGTCCGCCGTGAAGCACGTAAGGGAGTCTCCAGAACGTGGATGGGCAAATTCTGTCCCGAAGGAAGCGGAGTTCGCTGCCCTCAGATAATTAGCTTGCCTCGTAGAGATGAGCGGCGGCCTCGTGTGGGGAGGGTAAATCGAAATAGAGGTGTAATTGGCAACTAAATTGGGGGAAAAAACGGGGAAAAAAACTAACCCTGACGGACAGCGGAGTCCCTTTCAGGAACGAGGAAGAAAACGGGGGGCATCGGTGGAGGGATGGAGGGGGGTGCTGCGGCGTGGGGCGGGGACACTGGCCCAGAAAGACCGGGCCTCGTGAGGAAGGGCTTTCTCACCGGCGGCATGCGTGCCCCCACACACGGAGGGACCCACCTGGGATGGCCCAGCGCTGGTGGCGCACAAAGCCCACAGGATTACGGGATTAGACGAGGGCCAGGCTAACCCCCACCCCTCACGCCCCCTCCACCCTGCGCTATCTCTGAGCATCCACTGCCACTCGTTCATGCTGAATTTTTTATTTTTGGGTGGGTTTTTTTCTTCTTCCTTTGGGAAGGGATGTATTCTGGGATACTTTCAAACTCTTCCTTTTATGTTATTATATACACAGCCGCAACAGCCCAGGTCCATCTGCCTCGTGCTTTTCCCCCTCTCAAAGGAAAGGAGGCGCGCTCCACGTTAAAGCAGGAATAGGCTGTTCCAGTCCTCCCTCTTTTAAGTGTGTAGCTGGTTCAGAGCTGTATGGCACCGCAGCTGGTGCCTGTTTACCACAGATTGCAGGGATTTACCAGCTCTTTCACTTTCACCTTCACCTCACAAAGTTGAATGTGGTTTCCTAAGGATCTACCAGTGCCAACCTGCGCACTTGCATTTAAAATCGGGAACATTCAAGGTATCTGTAGTACCCTGGCGAATACATGTTTAACAAAGCAGTCTTAAGAAAAGAACCCATGCCGTTTTTAAATATTTTTGACTGACTGGAAGAAGCGGTCCCCAGAAACGTGTCCCACGCTGACTGGCTGGGCCACCCCTCCAAACAACGGCTCTTCTCGACGCTGGCCACTGCGACCCGGGTTCGATTCCACCGGCCGCGCCAAGGTCTGCTCTGGCCGCGAGTGCCACTAGGGGGCGACAATTGGCTGTCCACCCCAGGGAGGGGGGAGGGAAGCCGACATGATGTTTGCTGCGTATAGAAGTGGCTCTGTGTACCGGAGTTACAGTTGACGGCTTGGCGAGTGCCGGCTCGGAGGAGGCGGTACATTGCCTTTGTCACTGCTGGTCTCAGGGCTACAGCAGCGAACTCACAATATGAGGGGGGATTGACATGAAAATGTGTAATTGGCTACTAAATTGGATAAAATCGGAAACAAATTATTTAAAAAACCACCTCTTCCGTTCTTCATTCTCAGTCTATGGTATATATGGTACTTTCATACATAGTGTGACCCATATGTGAAATTTGCCCACGTCTGGCTTCCCTTGGATAATTTTTTGTTGGAGGCCATAATGGAAGATTATGGCCTTCTAGGAAGCTAACCAGAATGTTCCAGTATGGCAGTATCTACACCACCTCCTATGGACCAGTGTCCCCATCGGCAGGGCTCCCAGGGACACCTGGCCAAGCCATTGATTTTCTGTTTACCCTACAGCAGAGGAATATATACAGAATGGCTCTGTCATTGACAGCCCCTGTCACCTGCCAAACGCCATTCATTCATTTTTTTTTCTGTGAATGTGTGCAGTTCTTCTGATTTTATCATCTATTCCGTTTGTTTCTGCCTGTCCTCCGTCCCAGATCCTGGCAGGGATGAACGTGCACCCGGCTGAATTTGACGCGCTCAAGCAGGAGTACGACGTCAAGGGCTACCCAACCTTCTGCTACTTCGAGTGAGTCTTTCCACAATCCCCCCGCTACACACATTCACACACAGACACACACATTAATATCTCATATCCATTAAAGGGGGGTTGGGGGGGCCGGTGGATAGTGTAGCGGTCTAACACAGTGTATTTTGGCTGGTCCTGTACAAGTGTGCACTGCCTATCCGAGACGCAGTTTGAAACCAGGCCGGCCCTGGCTGGTAGCCCCGATCAGGGGCGGCATTTGGCTGTCCGTCCCAGGGGGAGGGGGGAGGGTGAGCCGGCTCGGGTCCGCCGTGAAGCACGCAAGGGAGTCTCCAGAATGTGGGTGGGTGAATTCCATCTCGAAGGAAGCGGTGTTCGCTGCCCTCGGAGAATTAGCTTGCCTCGTAGAGACGAGCGGCGGACTCGTGTGGGGAAGGCAAATGGAAATGAGTACAGGGTGTAATTGGCTACAAAAATTGGGAGAAAAAAACAGGCAAAAAAAATCAGATGCAAATGAAAAATAAATAATATAATATCAAATAATTAGCATTTCCTGAACGAGCTCCTTTACCCTCCTCCGCCTCAGCGATAAACACCCTCTTATTTCACTCAGCTTTTTAATTACGGGAGGGATGATTGCACGGGGGTCCATCTGCAGGAGCCAGGGAGCGGCTTTTCAGAGACGTTAGGGGTCACCTTGAGGGGAGCGGAGGAGCCCCAGCAGGTTAATAACCGTGAGCAGCGTCGGTAGTTACAGAAATGAGACCGCATCCAGTTAGACACGAACGTTTCACACACTATTCAGCTGTTCTTTTTTTACCGAAAATGTGTCCTCGCTCAGATTTGAGTGCTCATATACCCTGAATTTCAATGCATGCGAAATGGATAGACTCAATTCATTGATATAAATGAGCGTTGTTTGTAATATGTTTATTAACATTTATTAATGGGGTTTTTTGCTGAAAAGTTGAGCTTGGTGAGGAGGAAAAGAGAGCAGCCTGAAAGTGAGACCTTGACATTTTGCTTCTGGTGGTTTTTCCACGGTTTCTTCTGCCAGGCTGAATTGACAATCATGTTCAGAGTTTGTATATATTATAGCAATAATTACCAATCGTCAGGGTTATGAGACAACAGGGGTTTCCTTGACTAAATTAAATCGTCAATATTACATTCACTCATATCAACTTTTAATCTAACAAAAAATCTGCATGTAATTAAACCACAGAAATCTAATTATTATTTGTTTATTACATTGCATTGTGGAATGGGCTGCTTGTGGGATACAAGGGTGTGCAATGTGGGAAAGTGCCTCTTAACCCTGTAGCAAAGCTGTTGCTAGCTAATAAGAACCATGATCATTGGTAGATGCTTGCTGCCAGGCGTAGCCAATCAGGCTATTAGTGAGAAGCATCACATTTCTTTAAAAGGTTGGCGGTCAACTGCAAGTAGTTGTTTGGGAGAAATGTTGTTTAATTCGCATAGCAGTAGTTTGCTGGGTTTGTCATTTGACTTTGCCCGTTTATATATGCACCCGTACCTTCCTGGGATCTTAAAATGCAATAGATGCCAGTGTTATTTAGCTCCCACCATCGATTAAACTGTGTCCACTCCCCCTCCCCAGCAGCGAGTAAGCACTTTTTCCCTCCACTTCTGGCAGAACTTTGCATGTGCCAGCCTACCAGAAATAAATAGCCACTTAGATGGTATTGAGTTGAGCCAGTACAGCAGAGTTCTCCTTGCCCCACTCAGGCATGGGGGGAGAGCACAAACATTGGCAGACCGAGCCCAGTCTGTACTCAGGGCCCCACCGGCGGTCCCAAAAACTCTCGTCCTCCAGAGAATGACACAGGCTCATTACCGCTGGCGCTATATATATTTATATATTATTTTTTATTATTTTATTTTTTTAATCAGATTTTTCCCCGTTTTTCTCCACAATTTGGATGCCAATTATACCCTCTATTTATTTCGATTTACCCTCCCCACACAAGTCTGCCGCTCGTCTCTACGAGGCAAGCTAATTCTCAGAGGGCAGCGAACTCCGCTTCATTCGAGACAGAACTCACAACCCCCTTTCTGGAGACTCCCTTACATGCTTCACAGCGAGCTTGTGCTGACCACCCACCCCCCTCTCCCTGGGGCAGACAGCCAAACGCCGCCCCCGATCAGGGCTGATGACCAGGGCCGGTCTGGCAGAGATGAGTTTCGAACCGCGTCCCTGACAGGCAGCTCACACCGTATCGGACCAGCCAAGATACGGGTGCGTTAGACCGCTACGCTATCCACCAGCCCATCGGCGCATATTTTTGACAGCCAATTTCAGGACAGAAAATAAATGGACCACACAGCGACGTCTGTTTGCAAGAGCACATATTTCTCCAGGAATAAATATTTATGTTTCTGACTTTTTTTTACTGGTAGATTGTTGTGGCTGTTGCTTTGGGTTAGTGTCACTCATCTCCCCTGGTGTAGCGTATGGAGACAGAAGCGGATCTGTGAAAGGAGATGCAGTGGATCACACGAACAGGAACCCGTGCCTGATTATTGGCTCGTGGCTCATGGTTCTGGTTCCGCCTCAGTCAGGTTTTCAGGCTGGGGAAGTAGCAAAGGGTTCATCTGAGGAAGAATCTAAATCAGAAAGGGTACCTGAAGGACTTACTGCTGCAGTGTAGTATAATGGTTAGGGAACTGGGCTTGTAACGCAAAGGTTGCATTGTATAAAAGGATTGTATGTAAAGAAATATATATATATATAAAAAATGCAAGTCGCTCGCTCTGGATAAGGTAAGATATGGTAATGTAAATGTAATCTTAAAGGAACGCGGGAACCCTGGTCTTTAGAGACATGTGAAACCAAGTGTGAGCGCTCCTGCTGTTTAAGCTCCCCTCTCCCCCTTCACAACACCGGCGACAGTTACAAATTACAGCGTTCTCTCGGCTCCTGCGCTCAGTCCTTGCCGCGCTCTTTGCCGTCCGAGATTAATTTCGGTCCGCGGCCCGAGACGAGTGGGGATAAAGAAAAGCGTTCAGGGAAGGGCATGCATGCTCGTACCTCTCGGGTTGGGAAAGGTGCACTCTGAAAGGTGCACTCTTCTGGCTGTCCATCATTTATTCCCGTGTAATTGAAAGGAGAAAAAAGATGGAGGCCAAGCCGAATGCCTTTGGTTTTCTGGGAACCTGTTTAATTGAACGAGGCTGACAATGCTGGCTACACATCATGAAATAACTTCATTAGCTTAGTGGCCAGCGCTCATTTAAAATGCTTAATTTGGCCCGGAGCACGCTGTATTTACTTAGACGTTGTTTATGTCCTAATTCCTTGGTGTGTCAATAGAAATCTATCCATCCATCTCTCAGCCTGCTTGAGGAGGAAGGAAAGTTTTTGCACGGATACCGTGTTCACGTCTAGTTGATTTGGAGACAAACCCACCATTATGTCTGTCGGCATTGCGTGCTTTACCTCTGAGGAGGCTTGGGCCTACAAACCCTAAACTGTAGGTTGAGCTTACAGAGATCAAGCAACAATAAGCTATTAGTGATCAGTGTCATGTCACAATTTGTAACCATGGTGTGTGTGCGTGTGTGAGCGTGTGTGTGAGTGTGCATGTGTGTGAGCGTGTGTGTGAGAGCGTGTGAGTGAGCAGGTGGGTGTGCAGTGTGTGAGTCATGTGAGTCCGTGAGTGAGTCCGTGAGTGAGTCCGTGAGTGAGTCCGTGAGTGAGTCCGTGAGTGAGTCCGTGTGTGAGTGCGTGTGTGAGTGCGTGAGTGAGTGCGTGTGTGAGTCCGTGAGTGAGTCCGTGAGTGTCCGTGTGAGTCCGTGTGTGTGTGCATGAGTGTGTGCGGATATATGTGTGTGTGTGTGTGTGCGTGCGGATATGTGCGTGTGTAAAAGTTGTAGGTTTGTGATTTGGTTTGGAACTTAGCACGACTGTTAATTCGACATGATGAGTATTTCCCAGAAGCCCCCTGTCCCCCCCGGAAAGCTGGTGCTAACTCAGCGAATGTGTTCTGACTGTTTCCATATCCTCTCGCTTGTCAGGAAGGGGAAGTTCCTGCACCATTACGAGAATTATGGAGCTACGGCGCAGGATATCGTGGACTGGATGAAAAAGTGAGTAAAGCCCCCTCTCAGGATGAAAGGGAATCTGTCGCTCATTCCCAGGACCCGCACTTTCTCAGGAGGTACAGGTAATCCTGTGTTTGTGTTCCCATGAGCGGAGGGCAGCAGACTCCATGCTCTTGCTGGAGTTCAAACAGCCAGAGTTTAGCTGTAAGACAGTTTAAGTGCACAGCTGCAGATATGAGGACTACCAGTGATTAACAGTTGGCATACATACCCTGACATGCACACACAGATAAACATACACACACACACACGCACGCACGCACGCACACACACACAGACACATGCATGCACGCACACACATACACACACGTGCATGCACAGACACACGCACACATATTCACACACACACACACACAGACCCATGCATGCACGCACACACATTCACACACACACGTGCACACACACGCACAGACACACGCACACATATTCACACATGCACATAGATCCACAGACACACACACACACACACACAAAGAGAGACACACGGCACTCAAAAGACAGAGAAGCACACACTATAGAAGCCCTTCTCAATCAAAGGTCCTCTCATGTCGGATGTGTGGAGATCACCGGCGGTCTTATTGTGAGTCACGCCTCTCGCTGTAATCAAGTGCAGGAATCGAAGGGGCCCGTGTTGACATTATCGACCTGGAGCAGAATCCGCTAAGAAAACAATCAAAAATGCAGATGTTTATCTGTGCCTGTGCCAGATTAACCGCCTGCGAAACAAAAGCTGGCATCTGACCTGGCAGGTTTTTAAGTGCTTACTGGGGCCCCAGATCTGTGCACATGTGGCCTCTGTCCCCTCTCTCACCTGGGGGTGGGGGTGTATGGGCCGGGTATGTGACCACCCACCACACACGCGCACATTCAGGGAGCCAGACTACGTTGACTACAATACCCACAATGCCCTGCTGTCAGACGACGCTCAGTCCGGGACCAGATTACCACCGTCGTGAGCAAGGTCTTGAGGGTGGCGGGAAAGAGAGACAAAGGGAAAATCAGTGGAAACAGCAATTTAAAATAAATAAATAATAATAATAATAATAAAAAAGCTGCAAGTGGGTCTTAATGCGTTTCTCCTCCCCCCGGCGCGTTAACCGCCACCGCTGACCCTGTGAGCGCTCTCTGAGATGGGCCCTGCCTGGCCCACAGGGGCCACCTGCTCGTTTAGGGGGCAGTTAAGATGACAGACGCCCTAGGTGAGAAAACTATGCATTATGCATTTTAGTCCCTCAAAGTAGCGCAGAAAAAGCACCTGGCATGACTAGCATGTACGTTTGGATAAAGTGTTGACCTTCAAGTCTTTACAACAGAGTTCCACATCAAGGTGGCCAGAGATCCATCCCCTTAAGCAGCAAAGCAACCCATTCAGCATGAATTAGACCAGGTTAACCCCTCCCCCTAGTTAATCCAGGTTAACCCCTCCCCTAGTTAATCCAGGTTAACCCCTCCCCTAGTTAATCCAGGTTAACCCCTCCCCTAGTTAATCCAGGTTAACCCCTCCCCTAGTTAATCCAGGTTAACCCTCCCCTAGTTAATCCAGGTTAACCTCTCCCCTAGTTAATCCAGGTTAACCCCTCCCCCTAGTTAAACCAGGTTAACCTTTCCGTCCATTTAAGCCAGGTTAACCTCTCCTCCCAGTTAAACATCTCCTTTCAGGGCCTCCCGGGTGGTCTAGTTAATACAGGTTAACCGATGGCCACTGCGAACCCCCTCTAGTTAATCCATTAACCCCTCCAGGGTTAACCTCTCCCCTAGCTAAACCAGGTTAACCTTTCCGTCCATTTAAGCCAGGTTAATTGGCTGTCCACCCCAGGGAGGGGGGAGGGAAGCTAACATGAGTTTGCTGTGTATAGGAGTGGCTCTGTGTACCGGAGTTCCAGTCGATGGCTTGGCGAGTCCCGTCAGTACATTGCCTTTGTCACTGCCGGTCTCAGGGCTACGGCAGTGAACTCACAATACGAGGGGATCATTGACATGAAAAGAGAGGCTGCTAAATTGGGAGAAAATGGGATACAATCAGAAACTTAAAAAAAATATATATATATATATATATATATTTTTTTTTTTAAATATATATTTTTAAACATCTCCTTCCAGTTAAACCAGATTAGTTTCTCCTCCCATTGAGAAGTGGGAATGGCTCTATTTTCTGCCCAGAATGTGTTTGCTTGCAGGGACAGAGCTATAAATGAACTACCCCCCAATTCACTTGGGTTTCACAGTGGTCCCAGGGTCCACATTCTGACAGCAAACAGAGACGCATCCAAAAGATGCTGGCATGCGCTAAAAGCTGCTTTAGTGCAACTGTGTGAGAGTCCCTTAAGTGGATAGACACCAACTAGATAGCCCTCACTGTAAATACATTTGTAAATGTGTTTTGTATTGTTATTTATTGTAACTTTGATTGTGCTGCCAACGCCTAACACCACAAACATACTACACACACACACACACACACCATGACACCTACTAACAACAAGGACCACAATGGAAATAAGTCCTAGGACTTTTCTGTATCGTCCTTGATATGTCTTTTTTTAAACTGCCTACTTCCTGATCGGTGCACTAACCAAAACGTTGGCGAGTGTCTCAGCGGCTCTGAGACGCGTGACTGCTCTGACTTGGCCACAGCGCAGGGAGGAGAGTCATACGGGCGGGGTCACGCCATCGCACAGATGTGGGCCGCCCGGATCATCCAGCTGTGGGGCTCTGTTACCCCGTTTACAGGAACGTCCGACGCCTTTGTGCCCTGGCCAGCTTTGTGTCTGTTCTCTAAAATCTCTCTCTTTCTCTCTGTCTCTCTCTCTATTTCTCTGTGGTTCTGTGTGGCTCAGTAGAGACTGAGACAACCCTTAGGTTATGGGTTCAATTCCCATTGGGACCACATATACAGAATAACAAAATGTATGCATTCACTACTGTAAGTCGCTTTGGATAAAAGCGTCTGCTAAACGCCATATATAATTCTCTCTCTCTCTCACCCCCTCCCTCTCTCCCTCTCTCCCCTCTAGCCCCCTACCCCCCCAACCAAAAGCCCCAGAGGTGCCCTGGACTGAGACGGACTCCGCCGTCTTCCACCTGACGGACGACACCTTCGACCGATTCCTGGAGGAGCACCCGTCGGCCGTGTCATGTTCTATGTTCTCAACCCCAACCCCCACAGAGTCTCTGGCCCTACTGAGACACACAGAACCACAACCCACAACCCCCACAGAGTAACATATACATCTACCTACTGAGACACACAGAACCACATATACACCACCTCTACCTACTGAGCCACACAGAACCACATATGCTCTACCTACCACACAGAACCACATATACACCACCTCTACCTACTGAGCCACACAGAACCACATGTACACCACCTCTACCTACTGCTCTACCCACTGAGCCACACAGAACCACATATACACCACCTCTACCTACTACTCTACCTACTGAGACACACAGAACCACATATACACCACCTCTACCTACTGAGCCACCACAGAACCACACAGAACCACATATACACCACCTCTACCTACTGAGCCACACAGAACCACATATACACCACCTACTGAGCCACACAGAACCACTACTGAGCCACACAGAACCACATATACACCACCTCTACCTACTGAGCCACACAGAACCACGTATATACCACCTCTACCTACTGAGCCACACAGAACCACGTATATACCACCTCTACCTACTGAGCCACACATACATCACCTCTACCTACTGAGCCACACAGAACCACATATACACCACCTCTACCTACTGAGCCACACAGAACCACATATACACCACCTCTACCTACTGAGCCACACAGAACCGCAGAGTCAGTTACACACTGGAGATCCGTGGCTCATTTCCATGTTCACAGTGTAGCGGTGTAATCACCGTGTCGGGCAGGAGTGCTGATAAAGGGCATGAGGGGGTCGATCATTAACGGGGTTCTCTCTCTGTGAAACTCCCGGATCCTCATTACAGCGTGGAGCTCGGCGAAGGTTAATCAGGGGAATTCAGGAGTAGATTAAAAGCCCCCTTTCATCTCTCCGAATGGGCCCGGCGCTCTCTATTAAACCTCCACTGTGCATTTCACAAAAGCTGCCCCGGCTTCGTGCCTCATTGTCCTCCTCCTCCCGATGCCTGGACCTCCGCCAGCACCTGCAAGGGCCTCTTCTCTTCCCCCGGTCGCCCTCCCCGCACAATGTCTGAGTAGGGGGTCCGCGGGGGGCTCTCGGGGGCCTTAAAGGGGCTTAATCCCTGCCCCAAAACCCACGAGCTTCCTGCTGTGGGACAGGAAGTGGGCAAGATGGGACCTCCGCCCCCCTCGCCTATCTCGGGTCGCCCCACACAAAGCCCCGGCTCGGCACGCCCCACCGGCCCCCAAGGCCGGCCGTCTGCTGAGACCAGAGGGAGGAGGAGGCCACCTGACGGGGCCCAGCGAGGCGTTTCCAACCAATCGCCAACCCCGGCTCTGCCCCCCCATACCTCAGCCTCACCTTCCACACCCTCCCCTGGCCCTGGGTCCCAAACTTGTATCTTGTATCTTTCTTTATTGTTACTGCTGCATTGTTGCGGAGTTCTGCACTCAAGAATTTCACTCATCTTTATACCTGTGTTAAATGTGAAGTGGCAATGAATTTGATTTGATTTGATTTAATTTAATTTGAACTGCACATTTAGTGACGTTAATTGGGTGGTGTTTAGTGACGTTCATTGCTGGGGGTGTTTTGTGACGTTAATTAACGGTTACGTTTTCCGTGACTCAGGCCCAGCTAAATTTAGGAAAAAAACAAATTCATTGCTTTAAAGGTGGAAGCCTGTAAAATCCATAGACTTGCAGAAGTGTAAAAATCTCCTGTTGTATGATTGCATAAAAAGTAGCGGCTTATAGTCCGGAAAATACGGTATGTACTTCTGTCTGCAACCTCTTTCATGCGCATCTCTATAGAACTTTTACCCCCAGCCGCCACAGCTAAGAAAAGCTAACGAGAGCACAATTGGCAATCAGCCCCATCCTGTCCTTCGCGTGGGCCGTTAAAGTGGAGTTCTTACTCACCGGCGGAACAGGCCTGACAAAAGAGATCGGTATTCATTTTAAACCGAACATAATGTTGTTCTTGAATTGGGGCCTAACAAGGTCGATCGGGGCAAAGAGCGATTAGGGCCATGGCGGGCGAACAGAACCCGGCTTCCTCTCCGGTGCCAAAACGGGCCAGGCGGGATTCAGAACCGCGGGCTGCCCTTTCAGCAACGCCCACGGGGGGCGGGTTTTGTTTGGGTTTGGACCCAAGCCGAGCCAAGACCCGCTGCTCCAGGTGTTGTGAGTTGGCTGCCCTTTATTCGTCTGTCCACCTACTGCAAGGAGCCCATTATAATCTAACCCCTGCCCGCCCCCTTCCCCCACCCCTTCCCCTCCCCCTTGCACTCAAAAATCTAATTAGTTGAGCTGATTGTACAAGTAGAAAGGAGACGGTTTAAAAATAGCAGCTGTGTGACTCCTTTCTGCCCTCTTCCTTTAAGAGGGAACGGGTGCACATTTGCTTTTCTCGCTAAAGTTTTGCTTTGAAGACCATAACTTCTCTTATCGGAAAATCCACGTTTGTGAAGCAATAAAAATGATGCGGTACAAACATCTTTGTGAAGTTATGCAGATGTGTCAGATTGCGCTCCTGATGGATATAGCTTGGGTGGAGCAGTGATTTTGAAATGCTTGTTTTGATATTTTTGTGTCTGTAGCATGGCTACGGTGGGGGAAAACGGCCGTATATTGACACGGTTCAGAAATTGGACCTGTATAAAAATGAGAACAGCGCATTCTCAAATGAGAGTACAGTTGGAAACGTTTGTATACATTAATATTGTCCCCATACAGTAGTTATGTGTCTGAAGTCTGTTGTGTTTCTGCTTTGGCTTCATAAGTTTTTCTGGGAAGTACGTGGGGGCAAAAATGTATACAATTCCAACATGTTATTTCATGTATTTTTTTATTTTTATAACCCGGAACAGAGACACTGAATGTGATAAATGTGCAACGTCCTCCGAAAGATATATATATATTTTTTTTTACGTACTAAAAATAAAAGCGTGTTTGCCGGATCTGTACGCACGAACAATGCGCTCCAAGTTTTCTCATTTGTCACGTGACGGGTCGATCCAGTTTAGCAACGTGGTGTCAATTCCTCCGGGCGTTCCCTGGCAGCGGTTTCCGAGCCTGCACGCTCCACAATCGACGAGGCATTCGCAGATTTTGAGAGCCTCGCTCCCCGCGATTGTTCCTCAAAGGACTTCCACGAGTCCCCTCTGTGCCTGCCCCGCGCTGTGATGGATGACATAAGGGGAGACGGAGAAAAAAGAGCCCAATCTGGTGTAGATCATCGGCCGTGGTGCGCGATGGAGACGAGGCTTTCGTGCTCATTTCATCCCTCTCCCAAACGCTCAGAACAGACTTTTTTTTCAGACAACTCCCAGCTGTCCGAAACGGAGAGCGTGGCGTCACGCGTTTTGGGAGAGAGTAAACAGGAAGAGAGAGCCCGTGTCTGACCGCCCCGGGCACATTTGTGAACGCCGCGCGGCAGGGAGTTTGACGCGTAATGGCTTTCTATTTACGGAGCCACAATAATTGCCCTCTTAATGACAATCGTAATTGAGAGAATGCGCGATTGATCTGGATGAAATTTGCTTGATGGGTTTTCACCTTCCCTCCCCCTCCGTCCCCCATGGCGGTAAGAGATTGGAATCTGTCTCCCTTCTACATAATGGCAGAAACAAGTTTTAAAGTTTTAATTATCACAACTAACAGGTATGGCACACGTGAAGATTCTCTCCAGGTTCTGACAGTGATGTGTGTTGTCATCAGGCTGTTGCCAGGGCGACGCTCACGTGCATTCTGAGATTCACTGTCCCCCGTTACCCTGAGCTGTCACTCCCAGAGTAATAGGGACCCCCCCTCCCTTGTTACCGTGCCCACAGGGACCTGAACCTACGCTGACCTCCTGCGTTGCATGGGCCATTTGTCTGGAATCTCTTATCTCTCCTGGCTCAGCTCTGATCTCTAGCGTTCATTTTAGGTTTCTAGTACAGTCACCCCTGTGACTGTGCTCCAAAGAGTGTTAGTGGGGAAAATGATGTTGTGGAATGGCCAGAAATGGCAGATAAATGTGCACATTGTTACTTACGTACACATATTTACACCCTGCATTCTGAGTGGTGTGTAAGTGTTTGTAGAGCAGGAGTTAATTATAGCCGTCTTCGCCAGCTTGAGCTTTACCGTGACCATCATACTAAGGGATTAGCGGTTGCTGCTTGGAGGCTTCGAGGCAGTGTTCTGTGAAGGTGAGGAAATCTACCGAAACGCCATCGATCGATCATTCATCCAAATACCTCATGTCGTCACCAACGGATGGCCTCCTTCCTGTTGTGGCTCGCGCGCGCGTGTAGGTGCTGCAACTGGGCCTTCCTGACGGCTCAGTCTGCGGCAGTGGCTCAGTGGTTAGCGACGCAGGCTGGCAAGCGGAGGGTTGCTGGTTTGAATCCCAGGAAGGCCAAATGAAAAAACAATGAACAGGAAACCGGAGGGATGCTAGTTCACTTCCTGGGGCACTGCCAAAGTGCCCTTGAGCAAGGCACTGAACCCCTAAACTGGTCCAGGGGCACCGTACTATGGCTGCACCCTGCGCTCGGACCTCTCTTAGGAGACATATGCGAAAAGACGCATTCCGATGACCTTGTGTGTAACATGGCAACAAAGAGTATTCTATTCTATTCTATTGTGTGCTTCCTGTGGGCTCACGCCGCTCTGTGCTTCCTCCCCCAGGGTGTGGTCACTGTAAGAAGATGAAGCCAGAGTATGACGAAGCCGCGGAGATCCTCAACAAGGACAGAGACGTGAGTTGGGCAATGCATCTCTCCATCTGCACACGCACACACACGTGCACACACATATGCCCCTCACACACATACACATACACATACGCATACACACACACATACACATACACACACATACTCACACACATACACAAGCATGCACATACACATACACACACACAGACACTCGTGCACGCACGCACACACACCCTCTATATATATATACACAGATACACACGGACACACACACACACACCCTATATATATACACAGATACACACGCACGCCCACACAGAAGATTGAGGGGCTGATATTTTAAAGCTGGTGGATAGGGATTAGCCGGGCGTGTCCGGCGCCTGGTAACACTCTGGTAACACGCTCTGGAGCCAGGACCAGGTCAATAAAATGAGCCCAGCTCCACGATGGTTGCAATTATCTCATCCCTCCAGTCGTCCCAGTAGCCTTCGCTTGGACCCGTTGCGGTGGCTCGGCGCCCGGCGCTGTATTTCAACTCGAGAGCTTTCCACTATCTAACGTGCGTGCGTGCGTGCTCGAGTCCCCCGCCCCTGTCCCCGGAGACCCGTGAGCTCATTTATTTTTGAGTTTCGCGTGCGTCCGCGCGCACCAGGCGCCGTGCATCATCGTCGCTCTCGGTCCACACAGAGTTTCCAGTTTCCTCTTCCAAAGTGGTCGTAATAAGTGATATTAAATGTGTATATCACTCTGTAACCGGACAGTTTCCATGCCCCCGTGCACCTGACGTTTGTAAAGTGAACGCCCCAAACTGTTGCAAAGTGGTGGTACTTGTTCTGCTAAATTTCCGGAATTTGTCCCTTCGATGTGACACTTGCCTGTGTGCTTTTTATTTATTTTGTTATCTTATTTTTTTGTGTGTGTATGGCAAACGCCATTACCTCGTGGGTGACTAGAACAGCTTGTTTTTTTAACCTCCTGTCCATATAGACAGCTGGGTATTTACAGAAGCAGGTCAGGTCGAGTATTTTGATCAAGAATTGCAACTGCAGTTGCCTCGGGGGGAGAGGGGAGGGTGGTCGGCACAAACCCAGAAAGGGGGCTGGTGAGTTCCGTCTTGAAGGAGGCGAATCATCGCAGGCCTCGGAGAATAGCATGCCCCGTAGAGATGGGCGGTGAGTTTGTAGGGGAGGGTTAATCGAAATAAATATAGGGTATAATTGGCTTCCAAATTGGGGAGAAAAACTGGGAAAAATATGAAACAAAATTTATTTTTAAAAATTGCGACTGCATGTGGGAAAGGTAGCCAAGTAATGGTGGGGAACGGCAGTGAAATAGTAAGGATGAGGCTTTGTCCACTGACTCCCAAAGAAAGGCCTCTTATTCTCTCTCTTTCTACTCCCCTTGTTCTTGTCGATCGCTCCGCCGTGCCAGAGCCCGGGCGTGTTGGCCGCAGTGGACACCACCGTCCACAAGTCCGTCGGGGAGCGCTTCAAGATCTCCGGCTTCCCCACGGTCAAGTACTTTGAGAAGGGCGAGGAGAAGTACACACTGCCCCACCTGCGGAGCAAGGACAAGATCATCGAGTGGATGCAGAAGTAAGATCCACCACCGCCCCCGCCTCCTACAGCCAGCGCTCTCCTCCGGCTCTCGCTCAAACCGTCTGCTCCGAGCGGGGTTTTCAAACCGTCTGCTCCCAACAGGGTTTCGCTGAATGATAAATAATAATAATAACAACAATAATACATTTTATTTTTTTCCTACTTTCTCTTTCTGCTGTTTTTCTCCCCGTGTTCTCCCCAATTTTAACATACAATTATCCCCCTCATTTTTCACGTAAATGATCCCACTCGTGACTCCCTCATATGACTAACGAGTTCGCTGCCGTGGTCCTGAGACCGGCAGTGACATGCGGCTGGGCCCCGCCTCCTTCGAGCCGGAACCCGTAACTCCGGTATGCGTGCACAGGGCCAGTCCTATATGCAGCTCGCATCGGTTTCCCCCCCCCCCTCCCTGGGGCGGACAGCCAATTAGTGCCTCCTAGTGGCACTGCCGACCAGAGCCAAATCTGTCGCGGCCGGTGGACTCGAACCCCGGTCGCAGTGGCCAGTGTCAAACGTTGTAACCGCTAGACCACCCGGGAGGCTGACAGTGACAAATGATAAGAAATCTCAAAGTGCTACAAAAGCAGGAAACAAAGGAAACACACATGTAGATGCATAAAAAACAAACACCAAGTTAAGAAAAGGCCTTGTTGTTAAAAAGGAAGGTTTTCCTGAATTAAAAGCTGAATGGAGGGCACTCTGTCTGCGTTAGTGAATCGGAGTGTGAGACGTCCTAAATGGAGCAGACCCTCCGTCGAGGCCACTGGCAGGGTGAGCCTTCCACCCTCCTCCTCCTCCTCCTCATCCTCCTTTTCCTCCCTCGGCACTCAGACCCGTGAAGCTGCTTCCCAGAGACCCCCATTAGGCCATTAATATTGAACAGGTAGAAAAGGTTGCTGTTGTGTGTGTTCACCGAAGTGTTTTCACCAGAGCTGCTTACGGATGCATGCAATTTTTTGTGACCTCGTTTGAGATCAGGCGAGGGCTCTTTTTATGGAAACTCGGACGGACAGTGAAGTGCTGAAGAGGCCGCAGTGCCAGCAGTGTTCTGCAGCACTGTAATATAACGGCCCGTTCTGAGGCACTGGTATCGTTTCTCCCAGGTTCACCAGATGGGAGTCCACATCCGGAACAAAACATCCATTTAGCGCCGCTGTTTACGCTCGCCCTCGGAAGCACCAACAGCAGACGCTTTTACCGCCCGCTAGCACAGATTCGTAAAGCACAGGGGTCTATGTTAAGGTTGTAGGTTAGGGGTCTAGATTAGGGTTGTAGGTTAGGTGTCTAGGTTAGGGTTGGACACTAGTAAAGCACAGGGGTCTAGGTTAGGGTTGTAGGCTAGTGAAGCACAGGGGTCTAGGTTAGGGTTGGACACTCGTAAAGCACAGGGGTCTAGGTTAGGGGTCTAGGTTAGGGTTGTAGGCTAGTGAAGCACAGGGGTCTAGGTTAGCACTGTACGCTAGTAAAGCCACAGGCTCTCCCACTTTCCCAGTCCGCCGACGCAACCGAGCCTCAATTGAGTCCAGTCACAGAGCAGGCCTACAGGACCTGCCTGGGATGGAGTCACACCTTGCTTTGATGGTGGCAGCGGTCAACCTCCCCCCTCCTGATAGCGCGCCCTTTGTGTTCCCGCCTCCGTGTCCCGCGTTTACGACCTTGTACAAGCGCCTCGGCCCCCAGGTGAACCGCCGTCAGTGATTAATCTCCCCGGAGACGCCAATATCACGGCTGAGCGACCGGGGAACGAACGTGCCCAGTGCGGAATTCAATTCCAACCGGGCGGTCAGCCCACGTAAATTACGCCACGGGCACCGCGCCAGCAGCCATGCGGCCGCGACAACGCTGTCGGGAGCATCACGGAAAATGGCACTTGTTTCAAATTTTTTCCCGATTTAGTAGCCAATTACACCCTCTTTTTATTTCTATTTACCCTCCCCACACGAGTCCGCTCATCTCTACGAGGCAAGCGAATTCTCAGAGGGCAGCGAACTCCGCTTCCTTTGAGACGGAATTCTCCCACCCACGTTCTGGAGACTCCCTTACGTGCTTCACGGTGAACTCGAGCCGGCTCACCCTCCCCCCCCCCTGGGCGGACAGCCAAACGCCACCCCCAATCGGGGCTGATGACCAGGGCTGGTCTGGTAGAGCCTAGTTTCGAACCACGTCCCTGACAGGCAGCGCACACTGTATCGGACCAGCCAAGATACGGTGCGTTAGACCGATATGCTATCCACCGCCCCCACGACTGGAAGCTTTTAAGCATCTCTTCAGATTAAGGTCCTCACAGTGTGCCCAGTATCACACTCTGAAAACAGTATTTAACATCATTTCCCTCTTTTTTCTTTCTTTCTCTTACTCTAGTTCTGTTATTGGTAACCTTGCATTTTGTTTTCTTTCTTCGGATCATTTGATCAGCAATTGGATCATCATTCAATTGCTGTCACGTGCTGTGCTGTCCTTTTCTCTTACTTTGTACAATGTTTTTATTACCACTGGATATCACATTTTGTGATTTATGTTTTTGTTTTTCTTACTGTATGTGTATACCAGGGTTTGGGGTCCACTCCATCTTAATTCAGTCGATTCAGGAAATTAAATGAAATAAATTTGATTCACAAAATTGAAAATGACACAGGATTTTTCATTGAATTAGTTTAATTTTTATCCAGATTTGACTGAATTATGATGGAATCCTGGTGCTGTGGTCCCCCGCATAAAGAGCGTCTCCATGTTAGTCGTGCGGTGGGAAGATGTTAATTTAGAGTTCTGTCCTTCCACCTTTCCCCGCCCCCCCCCCCAGTCCCCAGGCCCCCCCCCCGAGCAGTCGTGGGAAGACAAGCCCTCCAGCGTCAGCCATCTTGGAACGGAGGACTTCCGAGAGGCACTGAAGAAGAAGAAGCACGCCCTCGTCATGTTCTACGCCCCCTGTGAGCACTTTGGCGATATTGATTATCATTTATTGTAATTAACATCGTTGCTCGCTGATGTTTTTATGACAGGCCCGCGTTCAGGTTGACACACACACCATCATTTCATAAAAGTGCCCGATAATGGATACCAAAAAAACCCCACAATTAATAACCTCCATCTGTCTGCCATTACACTCAGTACTTATCATGTGTAATTGCTTTGAAGATATCAAAGAGATAATTTTTAAACACAATTTGAAAGTATGCCCGGGTGGCAATCCTGACAAAATGTTAATTTGATCTGAATTTCTTCAATCATGCTCGTTTATTTTATTTTATTTTTCAAAGAAGATGCATATAGATTTAAACATTCCCCTCAGGGGGCAGCGGATAGCGGTCTAACGCACCATATTTTGGCTGGTCCGATACAGTGTGTGCTGCCCATCAGGGACGCGGTTCGCAACCCGTCTCTACCAGACTGGAGACACGCTGTTAGCCCCGATCGGGGGCGGCATTTGGCTGTCCGCCCCGGGGGGAGGGTGAGCCGGCTCGAGTTCGGCGAGAAGCGGAAAAGGGCGTCTGTGGTCGGGTTCCGTCTCGGAGGAGGCGGGTCTACCGGCCTGGGAAAAATTGGCTTGTTACCCCAAGATGGGCGTTAAAAAATAAAAATAAAACATAAAGCATCCCCCTCTGAAGCACACATCTTTGGATAAAACTGAAGTTGGATATGAAAGCAAAAGAAAGACAATCGGCAGCCTTTAATGATATATATACAGTATATATATATCTATCTAAGGTTTACTTAAATATTCCTCTCTGAAAGCTTTTGGCACATGAAAATAGGAAAAACAACTTAATCTTTTTTAACCTCCTCAAAGTCGTTTAATCCTGTGTGAATCCACAGTGAGGCTGTTTGGAGGATTTGCACGATCAGACTATTTTCTAACATTCAGAGACTAATGCCCTCAGACAATATGTTAATTGTTATGAAGGGGCTTTCTTAGCTTTCATCTTCAACTCATATAGTACCCAGTTTTTTGGTGGGGGGGTTTAACCTGGGGAATTCTGACTAATTCTGTATCCTCATTTCCGTGCCTTGTCATGAAATGCTTATTTGTAACTTTTCCTGACTCTCGTAATAACCAGGCAGGATGAGAGATTCACTTGGGTAAAATGCACTTGGGGAAAGGTCGCACAACGTTTCAGGTTTTGAGCGTTCATACTCTCCGCGACTGCGACAGGGTCGCGTCGTCTCTATGGTAACCAGCTGAGCCAACTGACATTTATTTACGTTGACAAAAAAGGCTAACGTTAGCAAGCTTTATTTCGCCGTGATAGCAGGTTGCTAGCTAGATATCCAGTTTTGCTTAGCTAACGTTAACATGGACGGGTGACCTTGGAAAGGCCTTACAAGGTTCCCGGTGGAAAGAGCAGAGCGCTGAGCAGATTGTTATTTGGATTGTGTCGATCTTTGTAATTGCTTTGCGGCCAGGGTAGAAGGACATGCTTACTGTACACCAGAGTGCTGGCAGTCACCCCTGGCAGTGTGGGGCGCAAACCGGAGACCAGCTGATACAGAACATCTGGAGGCCGAGGTGCTTCCAGACCCACTCGCCCCCACACCTGTGCCCCCACACCCGCTCCTCCCTCAGACTGCTCCCTCAGAGGTGTCCGTCCAGGCACACGCCGGTGCAGACGAACACCAGCTGCAGCTGTTCACTCAGGGACGGCCCCTCTGAGCTTTAGTCCCTCCCCACAGGCCCAAACCCGCCTCCGCATCGGGTTTGGGCCTGTGAGGAGGGGCTAAAGCTCTGGGGAAAGGGTCTTTTTGTAATATTTTTTTTTACATTTATAGTTTCAATTTTTTTCCCGTTTTTCTCCCAATTTGGTGGCCAATTATACATTCTATTTATCTCAATTCACCCTCCACCGCCCGTCCTCTGGGTAACGAGACAATTTTTCCGGGCCGGTAGATCCGCCTCCTCCAAGACAGAACCTGCTCACCCGAGCAGGGTCACCCTCCCTCCTCCCTTCCCCTGGGGCGGACAGCCAAATGCCGCCCCCGATTGGGGCTGACGACCAGGGCCAGTCTGGTAGAGACGGGTTTCAAACCATGTCCCTGATAGGCAGCCCACACCATGTCGGACCAGCCAAAATACGCTGCGTAGGACCGCTACGCGGGGGGGGAGGGGGAGTTGAAATATTTTCCGCTACTTCAGGTACTTTTTCAGTTTCTAAGCGCTGGGCAACGAGGCAGTGCCAAATTGACCTGACATGGATCTGGAACTCCGCCCGGCCTTTTAAATGTAATAATAATAGTTGGGTGGGGGGGAAGCCCCCTGCTCTCAATTATTCATAATCGCACTCGAGGGCCACAAATTAGGAGGCGCGCAGGGTCAAACGGCCCGGGCTTTGTTTCTAAGGCGGACGTTCCTAAAACTCGCTCGTCAAATGCACATTAACACCCCCTCTCTCTCCGCCCCCAAAATCACACATTCAGAGGTCATGTTTGTTTGATAACTTTAATATCTGTGTCACAGCCCCTAACGCCCAGTGTCTAATCGGACTTAATTAGACAGGACGCTCGTTTCTCGTCGCCCCCTCTCAAACGCTTGTGGGATTTGTTGTAAATCGGGTTAATTAAAATGCAGAACGGGTCGCGCATGGAAGGGGGAAGAGGAGGGCTGTGTCAGGAGAGACTGTAAGCCAATTAGGAGAATTAGCCAAAATGAAGAAAAAAATGGCTGTCAACTAAAGGTGATTTGTACTCTATATGAGCGGAATGTGTGGTCATTAAAGATCGGGCTCAACCTGTGCTTCGGCGAATGAGCCTTCGACGAGTTCGGGTTGAGGGGGGGTCGGAGAGTGGCAGTGATTAATTGGATTGATCAGGTGCTCGTGCTTAAAGACAGAATCGTTATAAGATGGATTTTACAAACGAGCTGGAATGTAAATCGCACATGCTGTAGCACTTTTTCAGCTGTTTGCTGGGCACTCCAAAGCGATTGGCCAGGTGTGTGTGTGTGTGCGCGCGCGCTCTTCACATCTTCTTATAGAGACGTGATTAGCGCCATTTGCCCTTCATCATGGAGAGCATGCTGATATATCCGTCCAAGTAGGATGCTGTCACACCCTTGAACAAGATGCTTCATTTAAAATGCTCTTCTACAAGGGCATCTACAGCGCATGCTTTAATGCAGGGGTGTCAAACTCATTCCATCGAGGGCCGAGTGTGTGCAGGTTTCTGTTGTAACCAATGCATTACACCAGGTGATTTCAATTAGGTTCCCCCCTTAGTTGAAGAAGTGAGCTAATTAGTTAAATCACCTGGTGTAGTGCATTGGTTACAACAGAAACCTGCACACACTCAGCCCTCGATGGAATGAGTTTGACACCTGTGCAAGTTTAATGTAATAATGCAAAGCAGATGTGGTCCTTTGGGGCCTCTTGTACTCTCTCGATCAGTTTGGGTTAAACCGTGCAGTTAACAAGAGTTGCCATGTTTTTCCACTCATTGGCATTTGTTTTGTCTCTGAATTCTTCCTGGATCTTGTAAAAAATAAAAATAATTAAATCCGTTTGTAAAAAGGACCCATCGGTGTGCAGTGAGCTCACGGGGTTGTTGTTGCTGCATCGTCTCTAACCGCCATTTTTACGACATGCCTGTGGGGCGTCCATGTTTCCCTTTGTTGACACTTCTCTTTAACTGCGTTATAAAATATCGACTTCTGCTGACAAGCTTTTTAACTAGTTAATCCTTGCTGATCTAATTGGTTGCTCACCAGTGCTGTTTATCTAATCATTTCTGAGAGTGGAGTGCCTACAGTGACACCTTGAGAAGAAGGACTGAAACTACAGTCAATGGCCTCTCAAGTCACGTGGTCAGGACTTTAGACAGATCCAAAACACTAGATACATAGCTGATTATGTTTTAGGAATTTCAACTTCCATGAGAATGAAAACATACATACAAGCAGCTCCCTATGGCTGAGTTTGGTGAGTTGTAGGCCTATAGTGCTTTACATTACATTACAGGCATTTAGCAGATGCTCTTATCCAGAGCGACTTACACAGTTTACATTTCTTTACATGCAATCCATTTATACAGCTGGATATTTACTGAAGCAATCCAGGTTAAGTACTTTGCTCAAGGGTACAACGGCAGTGCCCTACTTGGGATTGAACCTGCAACCTTTGCGTTACAAGCCCAGTTCCTTAACCATTATGCTAACATTGCCGCCAATTATATATGCCATTTAGCAGACGCTTTTATCCAAAGTGACTTACAGGAGTGAATGCATACATTTTTCAGTACATGTGGTCCTAGTGGGAATTGAACCCACAACCTAAGCATTGCCAACGCTGTGCTCTACCTACTGAGGCACACAGAACCATAAGCTTTACACGGAGATAACCGAAGCAGTACCAGAGCGCTTACAGCTCTTGACGGTGCAACAGACAGAAGCTTTACCCCATCATTCCAGGTTATTCAGCTCACCGTCCTGTTTTGAGGATGGCTCACCTTTCAATACAAGGTTCTCTATGTCCAGGGTCTGCCTGCTACATCATCATCTTTTGTAGGTCAGAGAGCGAGGCAGGTTGGTGGTGGTATGATAGCAGTGATAAGTAGGGGTGTAATGGTACATGCATTCGTACCAAACTGTTCAGTACAGGACTTTCGGTTCAGAACTGAACGAATGCAATCTTGCTTTAACCACTAACGCATTTGCAGAACTTTTTTTGTGTGCGGTTGCAGCAGTATTGATGTACATTTTCTTTATTTATGAAAGAAAGATATATGCCTTACCTTGTTCAGTAAATTATGGCCAATTAGCCACTGTTTACAAAGTTCATAATAAATAAAAAGCTCTTTTATGTTTTGCGTTTCTTCCCCCCCCGCTGTACCGAGGTACATACCGAACCGTGATTTTTGTGTACCGTTACACCCCTAGTGATAAGGCATTAACAAAACGGTTGTAATCTCTCTCGCATCTGTGAAGCTGAAAAACAGTTAGTTTTTTCTCACAACTCTCAACTTCATATCTGTGATAATCACAATGTAGGGAAAACATCGCGCCACGTGCAGGAGTAAAACGCGGCAGGGGAATCGAAGCGACGGTAAACAGCTCTCCGCGAGCGTGGTCCGACGCCTCCGATCCCTTCTGCGGACGGAGCGCTGCTGACAGGCAGGGTCCGTTAGCGGCGCGGTTTGAAATACTCCCGCCTGTCTTCGCCTGACAGGCGGGGGGGGTGCGAGGAGGGCACCGTGCGGGACGCCCGCCCCCGAGCAGGATCGAGGGAGCGCTGACAGATATGGATGACCACGTTGTGGAGCACCTGGGACGTTTAATTTATGAAGCCAATCTGGAAATGTTATCGCAGGACATAAAGCATCGTGAGCAATTGATAATATGGAGTAATTCTGAAAGGGTGGGGGGGGAGTTGGGAGAGCGCGTGAATCCTTTCTCCTGTGTTCAATTCTTGAGTGTTCCTGTATTGAGCGATGGCCTTGGTCTATATGGTAGACCGTCTAAGTCAGGGGTGGGCAAAGATGGCTGTATCCGTTTCTGGATTTCATGCCAACTTCCGTTCTCTTAATTATTTAATTAGCCCCAATCGTTTATGTGATCTGACATTTTAGCTCAATTTCTTGATGAGCCCATGAATGACAGCTGAAGACTGTTCTTGCCTTCCCATACCAAACATGTTACTGTGGTCCAATCTACAAGTGAACCAGCATTGGCGTATCCAACTAATTGGCTAATTGAGCCAGGGTAATTGGTAGAAACAAAAACCTGCATGCACACCGGCCTTCCAGGACTGGAATTGCCCACCCCAGGTCTAACTGGACTTACCAGTGCAGGAAGGGTCAAGGTGCCATGAAGAGCGCTCCCCTGCATACATGACTCCTCCCCCTGAACATGACTCCTCCCTCTGAGGCTCTCTGATGTGCATGACTCCGCCCCCCTGAGGCCCTCTGATGTGCTTGACCCCGCCTCCTGAACATGACTCCTCCCCTTGAGGCCCTCTGATGACTCTGCCTCCTGAACATGACTCCTGCCCCTGAACATGACTCCTCCCCTTGAGGCCCTCTGGTGGGCTTGACCCCGCCTCCTTAACATGACTCCTCCCCTTGAGGCCCTCTGGTGTGCATGACTCTGCCTCCTGAACATGACTCCTCCCCCTGAACATGACTCCTCCCCTTGAGGCCCTCTGATGGGCTTGACTCTGCCTCCTGAACATGACTCCTCCCCTTGAGGCCCTCTGGTGTGCGTGACTCTGCCTCCTGACCATGACTCCTCCCCTTGAGGCCCTCTGGTGTGCGTGACTCTGCCTCCTGAACATGACTCCTCCCCTTGAGGCCCTCACTCTGCACAGTCTTTAGTCACCGTCATGTTCAAAGATGAGGAAACCTTCGATGGCTGGATAGTGTTGCCCGGGGCTGAGGTCTCAGTTCAGTGCCTTTATTACAGTGCTTCTCCTGTACCGCTGTACCGTGAAATGCTGCTGTTGGTCCACGGTGAGTGCCAGTGTGTGTGTTAACGTTCCTCTCCCATCACACAGGGTGCCCCCACTGCAAGAACGCTGTCCCCCACTTCACAACGGCAGCGGATCTCTTTAAGGAAGACCGCAAGGTGAGCCCCCACCCTCGAACGCTCGCAAACTAACTTTTCTCTATGAACACCACATTTACTCCCCTGACCTTCGGCTATTTTCTCATATTTAATCCAGCGATGAGGTCATTTTAAACAATGCTGTTCTTGGCTTGCACTGCTGCTGGAATCTATCATCGTTTTTTTCTGTTTGTTTTTTTGGGGAGTGTTTTTTTTATCAAATTGTTTTTCACAAATGGCTGAAATGTATTCTGCACGACGTCATCCTGTGTTAATCTTCCAACAGCCCTTTAAGGTTTTTGGCACACATTTATCTTTCTTCACATCCTTGGAATTTTGCAGCAGAAAAAGATGGATCTATCGCCGTGCGTCGTTATGTAAGAAAGCAGTGTTTTTCTTTTAGACGTCACGTGTCTCAGGCACGCTGTGTGCAGCTCACAATCTTCAATCTTAAGCTGCCGAGGTGATAAAGTTTGATAGCGTTTTCCCCTAATGCATACAAAGCACCACCTGCCGGCTGTCTCTCATCAGCTCACTGCTCGTTTGAGGGAAGAAAAAGTTCTCAACTCTGAGCTGTAACGAGACAAACGATCTAGAAGGTTGGCCGGGGGCTTGGGCACATGTGTCAGTGGGGAGCGGAGGGTAGGATTTGGACAGGGAAGTGGTGGAGATGTGACTCGTTGTCGAAACGTTGTGGAAAGGCGTGGTGGATAGCGTAGCTGTCTAACGCACTGTATTTTGGCTGGTCCGATACGGTGTGCGCTGTGTGAGGGACGCGGTTCAAAACCTGTCTCTACCAGACCGGCCACAGTCGCCAGCCCCGATCAGGGCGGCATTTGGCTGTCCGCCCCAGGGGGAGGGGAGAGGGTGAGCAGGCTCGGGTCTGCCGTGAAGCACGTAAGGGAGTCTCCAGAACGTGGGGGGCGAATTCCGTCTCGAAGGAATCAGAGTTCACTGCCCTAGGAGAATTAGCTTGCCTCGTAGAGACGCGCGGTGGACTTGTGTGGGGAGGGTAAATCAAAATAAATAGAGGGTGTAATTGGCCACTAAACTGGGAGAAAAACAGGGAAAAATCTGAAACAAAAAATTTAAAAAAAACCTTGTGTAAAAGGACCAAGAGTGGAGCCGGGCAGGGGGGTGGGTATCCACAGAGAGGGGCTTGGTCGTTTGGGCTGCAGGAACCTGCAAGGCCTTATGGCCCACGGGCGACCCGAACCAGAGGCCCGGAGGAGCAGGTCTTTGGATGGGCCGCGTTGTGGGGCAGGACTCGGTCTCCTTCTCGTCTGCATAACGTGCCGAGCTTGCGCGTGTTCACCGAGGTGTCATCACAGCCAAATACAGGCTGGCACATTTGTTTACACGACTCAAACAAAAAGAGGCTTGTTTTTCACTTCGACGCCCTCCGATTAAACACAATGACAATGCCTGGTGAAAGGAGGGGATATTCCAGTGTTGTTGGAGTGTTAATACTGAACACACGGCACAGGGAAGAAATGGAGGGGGCTTTCTTTTCTGAATTGAATGAGCTTCAGATTACTCATTTCCTTTGTTCTAATGAGAACAGGGTATATTTAGAAGGGAAGCGGATTGTGGCTCTATAATCACCTGCATGTGAGACAGTGAGAACTTTAATGAGCACCCCAAGTAGATACTCCACTGCTCCACCCAAGACCTTTTCTTTTCCCTTTTTCTCCAAATTTGGTGGCCAATTTTACCCTCTTTCTTTCGAACTCGTCCTCCCCCACTACGGGGCCCGTCAAGCTAATACCCCGAGGCCGGCAATGATCCGCCTCCTCCGAGATGGAACTCGCCCACCTACTTTACAGGGAGACGCCCTTCTGCTTTACAAGCTGGAGAAGATCACCCCGGGTAGACTGTCCACCCAAGACCTTTTTTAAGCCCTCAATAAGAGAACCTCCACTTGAATTGACCACAGTGACCACTCCACGCCACGCCATAACGATGGCAGGAGCCTGCTTGACCCTCTTTGAGAGGCACCGTCCCGTCCCGATGTTCCGTTGCGGTTCTTTGTCATTGGGACCGGCCCGTCCCCAGAGTGAAGGAGCATGAGGCCCTCGGGCGCCGACTGGGATGGAGTCGTTAAGATCAGTGAACTCTGACTGCTCTGCGTCTCTCCTGCCATGTGACCACAGCCCCCATCCAGACCATGCTAACGTTGTCGAGACTATCGGACAAGTTCAGTTCAATCACAACATGTGACACCACCCCTCCATTCCCTGCCCATTTCTCCGAGCGGGTGCTGCAGATTAATTGTAAACAGGATAGAGAGGAAGGTATATGAGCCGAGATCACTGCGCTTCCACAACATAATCCTGTCTTTGAACTCGTCTGGTTTTATTTAGTATTGAGCCCTTGGGGAACAGGCGCATTTGTCCTTTCAGGAAGTAAGGGCCGTTTTTCCGTCGCTACCAGATCAGCCCACTTTGCTGGATTGCACCCCGTCAAATCTGTTTAGCCTCGGCAATCACCCATTAATAACGTGTCCCCTTCATGAGAGAAATCTGTCACTCAGGTCTTGAATAAGGGACAAATTCCAGTAACTGCACAGTGACAAGGAGCATTCACATTCATGAACGTCTGAAAGTGTAACCTTTTAGCAAGCTGACAGGCCGGTTGAAAGATGTCATTTTTGTTTCATCTGTACGGCTCATTTGAGCTTTTATTGTGAACTGCTTGGCTAAGACAGGGACAACTGTTGTTGATCTGTTGGAGAGCTTTTTTCCTGAATGGTCTGGCTTGATAAACACGTGTTACCAAATTTGGGAAAGCAGAAAGGGAATCGTGAAAACGGCTCAGTCGGTGCCAAAGAATTACTGCACAATAAGTATTTGTACATTTCTATTTTCTACTGTTCTGGAAGGGAAGATGTACGTCTAAAAATGAATTCATTTGAAGTAACAAGATTAATTGGGTGCAGCCTCCGTTCTAGAGCTGATATAGCTGGTAATTTATCGTGACGTACATCTGTATTTTTATATTTAAGTGATAATGTGTGAAGGGGGTGGGGTGGTGGATATAGACGACTGATAAATAAGCACATTACAACAATGTTTTATTGCGCATTATGTCACATTACAATACAGGGGGAGTAGTAGAGTGCGTATTTGTAATGAATCGGGTCTCGGGGGAGCCGTAGCACTGCCTCCTCTCCTCCTGTTAGCGGCTGTAACCACGCCTGTCACCACCTGTGATTTGTGTGATCTTTCTGCCCGGGCCCAAGGAGAGTAAATCAAGCTTGCAGCCCGCAGTGTCTTATCGTGCCTTAAGGGAGCTTTTGGAGGATTAACAGGAAAGCGGTGATCAGAGAGAGCAGGGCCCCTCGTAGACGCTCGCTGCTCCATGCCACCTCTGTTTTGGAGTGAAATCTTTTTTTGGCCAAAAAAAAACTTTTATTAAATTTTTTTTTGCCCAGATCGGGGGTGACATTTGGTTGTCCACCCCAGGGGGAGGGGGAGGGTGAGCCGGCTCGAGTTAGCTGAGAAGCAGGTTAAGGTATCTCCAGAACGTGGGTGGGTGTATTCCGTCTCGAAGGAACCGGAGTTCACTGCCCTCTGAGAATTGGCTTGCCTCGTAGAGACAGGTGGCGAGATTGTGTGGGCAAATTTCAATAAATGGAGGGTATAATTGGCCACTAAATTGGGAGAAAAATGTGAAAAAAATGTTGAAATAAAATGTGAAAAAAATGTAAAAGGAAATGTGGGTGCGTCCGTGCGGTTCAACCAGACATCTTCCCCCGAGTTTTATATTCCCAGAGCCTTTAAGGGGCCTTTTAGGTTCAGCGGTCCTAGGGAGGTTGCAGTCGTCTGTATGTCTGTCCGTCTGTCCCTGAACTGGTCACCTAAAGAGGCCACAAAAAGTGAGAGGGGAATTTGTTCTTGTGCTGATGAATCTTCCGGAGCTC
The DNA here is from genome assembly GCA_029706075.1 of Aldrovandia affinis. Taxonomy (NCBI): domain Eukaryota; kingdom Metazoa; phylum Chordata; class Actinopteri; order Notacanthiformes; family Halosauridae; genus Aldrovandia; species Aldrovandia affinis. The sequence continues at coordinate 3,806,170 of JAINUG010000040.1, read as the reverse complement.
ATTGTGTGTGTGCGCTGTGTGCTTCCAGATTGCGTATGCTGCCGTGGACTGCACTAAGGGACAGAACCACGAGCTGTGCAAGCAGGAGAGCGTGGAGGGCTACCCCACCTTCAACTACTACAACTATGGCAAGTTTGCCGAGAAGTACAACGGAGAGAGAGGGGTGAGTGACACCGTGAGCGTGCAGAGACATCAACAAATACCCCTTTCCTTTTCTTTTTTTAGTTAATATGGGAGTGGGGCGGGCGGTGCAGTGGATAGCACTGTCGCCGCACAGCAAGAAGGTCCCAGTTTCGAATCCTGGCCGGGGCCTTGCAGTGTGGAGTTTGCATACATTTTAAATTTTAAGCATTTAGCAGACGCTCTTATCCAGAGCGACTTACAAGATGTGCATTAATACATGGTAAGAACAATCATAGTTTGCACAAAAGATCAGTGCAGTAATACAGCAATAGACATCATTGTTGGCAGCTGCAAACCATACCTGTAACTTTTTTTTTTTTTTTGGAGGAGTAAACAAGTGATCATATACAAAAAGTACTGAACGAGTAGGCAGTGGTGATGACAATTGGCTAGATGTACAGAATTCAGTGGTAGTGGAGTCTGAAATGGGGGATGGGGATGGGCTAGTTTGCCAGAGGAGGTGCATTGGAGGGGTCTGGCTGGGGTGTAGGGTGTGATGAGTGTCTGGAGGTAAGGGGGAGCAATTCCTCTAGCCGCTTGATAAGCCAGCACCAGTGATTTGAATCTGATGCGTGCTGCGATGGGGAGCCAGTGCAGAGAGGAGAGTAGAGGGGTAACATGGGTGAACTTAGGTTGATTGAACACCAGACTTGCGGCAGAATTCTGGACTAGTTGCAGTGGCTTGATGGCACAGGCCGGTAGGTCTGCCAGCAAGCAATTGCAGTAGCCCAGACGTGAGATCACCAGCGCCTGGACCAGGAGTTGTGTGGCCTGGGTGAGGAACGGTCGGATCCTCCGACTGAATGGTAGTGGGGATTGCATGCATCCATCTCATGCAGTATAACTGGTACCGAGTACTTTAACAGGAAACTCTGTCACTGGACCATGAAGGGTGTTTTTTTTTTTGCCAGTGTTTGTGGAAATGTTTGATTGTGAGTGATCGCACAGGGTGGCTCTGTGATTGGGCTAAACTGCGGGAGCTTTCAACGAGCCAAGTGGCATTCACTGAAGTGAGAGGGGCTATTAAAAATAAAACACCCAGCATTCCTCCCATCCCGATGAGGGAGGAGAACCAGGAAATGGGCGCTATCGCTCCGGTGCTCTGGGCGCCAGTGACCTGGAAGGACGTGACGAGCAGAACCTGGCAGCCGCTCGCTTTAAGATCTCAGATTAAACTTCCACCTCCCGGGTGGTCTAGCGGTTACAATGTTCAGTGTTACGAATCAGCTCGTGGTGGGCAAAGAACGGGCACGGCTCCACAATCACTTTACGCACTTCCATCACTTAACGGATGGTGCGTGTGGAAGGAGTTGACTGTGTCTGTTCAACTTTGAGTGAGCGCAGCGCCCTGAAGCTGTTCCCATTGAAAGTGAACAGAACAGAACTGCGCGCGACACGCTATGGGAGTCATGCCTTGACGGCGGGACGATTTGCGGGTGGCAGGGTGACATGGGAGGAGGGCTGTGTTGCTGGCCTGACCAAAGTGCCCTTCACTGAGAAAACAACGCCTATCTTGGTTCAAAGTTTGGAGTTTGAACGTGAATGGCGTTCTGGTCCAGATTTAAACACCAGGCTAACTGGCTAACTGGCTGGCTGGCTGAACAAGCCTATTTTCTGCCGAGCGTAAGGTGCGATCACACACTCACAAGCAGTACAATCACACACACACACACACACACACACACACCACACACACACAACACACTGTGCACACACACACCCCCGCCCTGGGGACAAATCTGTGCAAAAGTGCGACAAACCCAACAGACAGATTCCAGCCACTGCTGGACGGACTACAGGGTGCGTACCAGAGCGTCTTAATGGAACAGAAACTAAGCTCTCTCTCTCTCTCGTCTGTCTCTCCCTCTCTCCCTCCCTCTCCAGGAAGCTGGGTTCATCGGGTTCATGCGCAGCCTGAGGGGGCATGACCAGGAGAAGGTGGGCAAGAAGAAGGAGGAGCTTTAACCCGGCCAGGGGCGTGGCAGGGGCGCAGGGAGGGGAGGAGCCTGCTGATGCACTGTGACCCGGGCAGGGCCCCCTCAGTACCGGCGCCAGAGACTTCCCAACCTCAGCTTAAAGACACTCTTTTTATACAGCCGTGACGTTTGTACCACCTTTCTTATGCCATCAGACCACTTGAGTCTTCTACCCCCCCCACTTTGAACATTTTGAGCAGACAAAAAAAATGAGGAATGTCCTTTTTCACACCCTCCCCCACCCCACCCCCAAAAAATACTGTGACAGCAGTGGAAAGCTGCACATGTTTATCTATGCAAAAGCCCACCCCTCCCTTGGGTTTGACATTCTGCATGTGTGCCGCCCAGAGCCGTGTGTGCTGAATTAGAGAGGGGGAGGGAGTCAGGACTCCCCTTCCATTGCTGTGAAGACGAATACAAAATATATATATATAATTGTATGTTCAAATTCATGAGATATTTTTGTATTTAAAAAAATATATAAATACAATTTAGATCTTGATCGTAACAGACAAACAAAAGATCAAAACGAATCCATAGCTCATGACCCCAAAATGTGGCCTTAAACATGTGCGGAAGCTACTGGGTCAAAGGTGTACAATGATGTACCATGTGATAATGTCCGTGCGCCCTGGCCCAACACAAAGCCGTGATCAACTGGTTGGGTTTTTTAATAATTATATTTTCTTTTCTACTGTGTTGCGGTCTGTTGTGATAAAGACTCTAATGTAATGAACAAGTAATGCCAAAAAAAGTCAATGAAATGTTCTGAAAGTGAATGTTGTCATATAAATTACAACACTAAGGCCAGTGGAGTTGGGAAATCCTGCTTAAATCCTGTTCAAATTTCTCCCTTCTTATACATCCGGAAGAGCTGGCGCTTTGCTTCATGCCTCAGATTTAGGAGAGGAGAGGCGGAACACCTTGTGTTTGCGCTAAAGCGGTATTACCGTTCAGTGCAGACTGTTGTCATGACAGCACAGAGGCCTCCCCCTGTTGCAGTGCAGAGCATCGTCCCGCTGGCCACAGGCCTCTGTCACGGTCGCGGTTTATCCCACTCCTGGTCGAGATTACAGCGGAGAGCTCTGAGCGCAGGTTAACACGCGGGTTAACACGTCTCCTCTCCGCACTGAAAATCGGCGGCCTGTCTCCCGCTAGCTCAGCCTCAGAGTCCGCTGGCTCTAAACCGTGGCCACACCTGTCCTGAGAAGGCAGTGGGCCCAACAGTGACACCAGTCCTGACCAATTAGAGGTGGCTCAGACTTTCCTATATATATACTGATTTGGATTGTTTAGTTCCATTGTGCATATATGTATATATATGTGTATATATATGTGTATATATATATATATGTATATATATATATGTACAATGGAACGAAACAATCCAAATCAGTCCCGTCCCTCCCTTGACAGCAGTAAACTGAAGCCTGTCGCCCTGCCCAGCACTGTTGAAACTTCTGGTACCACGGTGGGCAGGAGCGTGTTGTTTCCTCAGTCTGACAGCCTGTGCCAAATTCCTGACCATTGCTATCCCATAAGCCTCTGCACATCCCAACCAAATTTTGAGTTTGAGAGAGAAAAGAAAGAGACTTGGAAGTGCGAGGAAGACCAGAGACCCAAAACAGAACTTGGTTATCGGCGCCACTGTCATGATCTTGGTGGCACCTTCGATGCTGTGCGTTTGACTATTTAAAGGCCCGTCTGTAGCTGCACTCCTCTTTTGCTCTTGAGCTCTTGGCTTTGTTCGTTATGAATAAAGGATCTCAGGGATTGTGAGGGTTAAGGAAAGGGAACCTAGCGTGTTGTAATTAGCATTCCACTTGGGTGTTTTGAGCTGAAGTTACTGAATTAAGAATTGTTTACATTTTGTCTGTGAAACGAGGAAAAAAAAAAGTATCGATTAAAAAGATGTGTGGTTTACGTTTCCTGTGCATAGTCATGTTCAGGATATATTGAAGGGGAAAAAAACTCAAGAAAAGTTAACATTAACAAATATCTTGTTAAATTGTGTGGAGTTGAGGCTAGCTCCAAAATGGATCAGAAAAAAGCAACTGAACTACCAGCGAAGACGGGTATGTTGCCGGGACACTGTAGAAATCAAGATGGCCCCGCTACACTGTTCCATCCTGAGAAGAGAACGCTGTGTGTTAGCTCACCAGGGTGTGACTTGCTGTTCTATATGTACCGACGGTCTCTTTGCTTTGGGAGTACGGTTATTTTGTTCCGTGTAACTGGGTTTGTGTTTCCCACAGGGATGACTGTTTAATTGAAATAAGGCACTCGTGTCATCTCAAAGGTTTTTCATTATGTGTTGGATTTGTCAAAGTTAATGCCAAGAAGTCCGTCTTGCCTTTGTTCATTCCTCTGTTCAGCCATATGTACAGTTTCTCCCCCCACCTCCCTCCACGACTAATGAAGACCTTAAGAAAATAAACAATCCATACATTTCCAAGAACTGTAGTCCTCTCGGTTTGGTTGTGTACCTTGTCATTTGGTTTTCTCTTGTCATTTGTCCTGTCAGTTCATTTTATTCGATGCATTAAAACATTCTATTCAGGGGGCGGCGGATAGCGGTCTAACGCACCGTATTTTGGCTGGTCCGATACGGTGTGCGCTGCCTGTCAGGGACGCGGTTTGAAACCCGTCTCTACCAGACCGGCCCTGGTCGTCAGCCCCGATCGGGAGTGCCGGTTGGCTGTCTGCCCCAGGGGAGGGGGAGGGTGAGCCGGCTCGGTTCCGCCGTGAAGCACGTAAGGGAGTCTCCAGAACGTGGGTGGGCGAATTCCATCTCGAAGGAAGTGGAGTTCGCTGCCCTCTGAGAATTGGCTCGTAAAGACGAGCGGCGGACTCGTGTGGGGGAGGGTAAATCGAAATAAAGAGGGTGTAATAGGCTACTAAATTTGCAGAAAAACTGGAGAAAATCCGAACCAAATTTAAAAAAAACATTCTATTCGGTGACGGTTTGTTCAGCGTTTAATATAAAACAGCTGCACTTTGTGCAGGTTGCATAATTAAGTCACTTCGTGCTGCACTAGAACAAAGACTGAAGTATGTACGTACTTCTGAACTGGGTTCACAGCTTGATAATGGTAATGTGCAGGAACACACAAACACACACGGGGGCGATGCACAAACCTAGCAGCTCTTTTACTGTGGATTATGGTTCCATACTTTCTACCACTTTGAGGGCTTAGAATTATAAGGTTATTGGATTTTTGTCAAAAATGGGAACATAAGGGTGATATTTGTCATTTAATTTTGTCATAGAATGTTTAACATCTAAAATGCCTTTTTAAGCATTTAAAAATGTAGATAAATGCATTATATCATAATGATATTACGGGGGAATTTAGTGAAAGTACAATCTGACCTATTCTTTCTGCAGATAGTTTTTTTTTTTTTTATCCAACTGGATTATTTTAATCCTACAAAATTCACAGCGCACTCCTGGGAAGAACCAGAAGTGACATTTTAAGACATTATAGTAATGCACAGTTTTAATGTGTGATTAGATTTCTTTTATTTGAAAACCTTTATGATTGGCCTCAAATGACATTATGTTTGATGGGTATTTGGGTGATTATTGGTCCATGAACATCAAATACTGAGACAAATAAAATGAAACCATTTTGTGGTAAAAACTGAAAGCAAATAAAATGCAGCAACGGAGATGCCCATCTTGCAAAGGGCAGCAGATTTCATAAGTGTGTCTGGTAGCAAATATAAGAAAAGCAGAACAGGCACTCAAGTGTTTTTTGTTCAGATTTATCAGAGTCCTGTCTTCAGGCCAACTGCAAGCAAATTAAAAAGGTGGAAAACGGACATGACGCCTCTGAGCACAGAACTTGGGACATGGAGGACAAAACTGCCCAGCTCTCACCTGTTGAAAGCACGAGAATGGCGTAAAGAGGGTTCACGGACCTGGAAAACCATTTCAGGCATTAAAACGTTCGAATTCTTGCTCTCCTGGAGAGGTTTTGTAAGTGGAAGACCGCTGGATGTTTTCTCTACCTTGATGCTGGCGCTACTGGAGATCTCCAGCATGACAACCATGGGAGAGAGGCCAAGGCCAGCCATCATCGGACTGCACCAATGTAGGAACAAACAGATCGTCAGGTAAGGCAGGTAAGGCAGATAAGAGAATTGAAAGCTGCAGGACGGACAATGCAATGTATATTATATAAGAACATAAGAATACATATGAGAATGGGCCATTCAGCCCATCTAGGCTCGTCGTGTCCTAAATCTAAAGAGTATCTAGTACTGCATCTAGCCTGGACTTGAATAGCCCAAGTGTTTCTAACTCTACTACCCGACCTGGCAAGCTGTTCCAGGCATTGACAACTCTGTAAAGAGTAATTTCCACCTGTTGCCTCTTGTTCTGCTGACCCAACTTATCTTAAAAGATCTTTGGTAGTTCACTTTGTTAATCCTTTTTAGGAATTTAAAAACCTCAATCAAATCCCCCCTAAGTCGCCGTTTGCTAAGCTTAAATAGATAGATAAGTATATCCTCATAACCTTTACCTTTCATACCAGGTACCAATTTAGTTGCCCTTCTTTAAACTTTTTCAAGAGCTTCTATATCCTTCTTGTAGTGTGGTGCCCAGAACTGCACACAGTACTATAAGTGAGGTCTGTCAAAGGCATTATATATTATTATAGTATATATTATATATGACGATAGTATTCGTGCACACAGTTATCATCTCTGAGGCTTTGTTACATTCACAGACCTGATATGAAAACAGGGCTATGAGGGGAATTGACCGGTCACCTACTGGTTATCATAGTGAATGTTTGTGTTTGCCCTTTGTATTTAACTTTATATATGGCTATAAGAACATATATGGTAAATCTGAAGGGCCTGCTCTCTTCAACCCAACCCCAACCCTCTTAGTGGGGGACTACCATAATAAATGTTTTAATAGTCAGCTTTTGATGGTTGGAGTGTGATTGAAACATTAATGAATTCAAGGCGTCAAAGTAATTGGACAGGAAATGGTGAGGCAAGTCAAGTGAGAGAGCTCCTGCCCTCTACCTCCAGTCACTTATCACACCCTACACCCCAGCCAGACCCCCCCACTCTGCCTCCTCTGGCAAACTGACTGTCCCATCCCTCGGGCACCCGGCAGCCGCTCCTCACGGTCTCGCCTCTTCTCAACTGTCCTGACCTGACCCTCCACTCTCGGTGGTGGAATGAAAACCTCCTCCACTTTTGTTCATCTAGCCCAGGGTCAGGGCCACGGAATCACAAAATAAATAATAAGTATCCACTGATCTTCTGCAAGAGACTCAAAACCCACCTTTTCAGACTCAGATTGAATTTTGTTTGTTTAATACTGCTTTTTGTATATGTATACTTACATGTTTAATACTGCTTTTTGTATATGTATACATAAAACTTCCTTAAAAAAAAAATTGTACTACCCTTTTCCTTCCCTGTGTTGACTGATGTCTATCGCTGTATTACTGCACTGATCTCTTGAGCGTGACCAATGATTGATCATACCATGTATTAATGCACATCTTGTAAGTCGCTCTGGATAACAGCATCTGCTAAATGCTTAAAATGTAAAATGTAGTCAATTTTTCCAATAAATTGCTTGTTCCCTCCACACCCCATCGCCCCTATTACAAACACCAAAGCACAACAGAATAAACAAGCAAAAAAAAACAAAGACAAACAAGAAAAATAATTAACAAAACCTCATTTTTTCTCCCTTTTTATTTCCTTTGCTATTATCTAACCTTATAATCATCATTGTCATTACCATAGCCAACATTATTTCTCCTTCACTTCCCATCTTCCAAAATCATCCTCAAATGTATTGTTTCTGTGTGCACTACATCTTTCTAAAATAAATTGATGATCAAGGAAGTGTTTAAATCTGTTCATTTATAAATATTCTAGATGAAACATTTTCCCTAACAAAAAAGATAGATTATTTAATGTTTTATTACCCTCCCCGAGGTCTCCTAATAGAACAGACCTAAATATAAGTATCTATTATTATTATTATTATTATTATTATTAGTGAACAGCCTCTGGACCTGAACCCAAAGAGGGCTGCAAATGGGTAATACCAGAATAAATTAGCTGCTGTTTGTTTCTTCCTGGCAGAATCTGCACAGGTTGGACTGACTGATTCCCCCAAATATTAAGCATATTTTTTGTTCGTAGAATTTTATGTAATAATGTAAATTGAAAGTGTCTTACCCCATAGAGTCAATTGTGGTGTGATATATATGTACTTAAAAATGTAAGCTTAGAAAATCTGTCAAGTATTCTCAACTGTAATTAAGTCTATGTGAAGTTACTATCAATGATTTGGATCTAAGGTAGAATTTATAAATGATTTTTATTGACCTTTTTTAAGTTTTTAATACTTGGTTGACGAGCTAATATGTGGGCATCACCGTTATAAATTTTTCTTTTCTATTTTAGTGGCTGTTTGTGAGTTATAATTCTCATTCTCAAGAATATCCCATTATCAATCATTTTCTTCCAAAATAAAGGTTTACCATGAATTAGAACATTATAATCTGACCATATTATATCTTCCTTCTTGTTTCTTCTGGGGGATGCAGCAAACTTTCTATAGCATCTCTCAGAAAATAAGATGCATTCAGAAAAATATCTTCCATCCCAGGAAAGTGAGAGGGTTGAAGTTGGAAATATGGAAATATGGGTACATCTTTTTGAATAGCCTACTAGAAAACCAATCTGTGTTGAAATATAGTTTTGGTATAAAGGTTGCTTTTCATGAAAAATTCAAAGCTTTAAGAATAATTTCAGCCCACCACAGCCACGATCCTTATGTTTGCTTTATCTTGTCTGGCTCATTACTCCAGATACATCTAAAAAACATTTGTTCATATAATTTGAATAGGGATTCAGGATTCAGTTGTTAAAGACATTCATAGATATGTAAACTTGAGATACAACAAGTACAAGTCAAAGGCATTCCTTTTCATGGTTGCAATACTTAATCTATTTTGTTTCATTTATTATTAAAAAATAATTGCTGTCAATTCTTTCATATGTATTGGTCTATGAATACTCAGTAAAACCGGTCCACTTGATTGGGAGACTACAGGGCAAAATGAAATCTGTGCCTTTGAGAAATCCAATCCTAAGTATGGTGTGTTTATCATAATTGGGCTTCAAGCCAGACAGGTTAGAGGAATAATCCAAGTCTTCAGTAAGGGCTTCTGAAGATGACACATTTAAGGGGAAATTAATGTCGTCAGTATACATTGGTCTTTGTATTTAGACCTTGGATTTCTTAACCTTTTGATGTTAATATTTTATCTTATCTTAATTGACAGTATCTCCACCACTATTATAAATAGATAAGGCGATAAGGGACAGCCTTGTTTGACACCCCTTAACAGCGTTATATTTTCTGAGAAATTACCGTTGTTTATCATTTTACATATTGTATTATTATGGGTAACTTTTACCCATTTAATTAACGAGTTACCGAAATGAGAGAATTCCAAGCTTTTGTAATTTAAGTTGAATCGGACTTTGTCAAAAGCTTTTTTTTGTTGGCAATGAAGATCAGCCCTGATTCATTTGATGTTTCATAATGCCCTATAATCTGATCGTAATGAACAATGCTGTGTAATACCCCTTTGATACAGATGGCTATACATTTTGCCAACATTTTAGCATCACAACAAGTGTTAGGGGATTCGCAGTTTTTTAGATCTACTGGATCCTTATATTGATCATTTGGCTCTTGTTTTAATAATGAGGAGATTAAACCTTGTTTGGGTATTGGATAGAGTACCGGCACCATATGTAAAATTAAAAACACTTAAGTAATGGTCCTTTAAAAAAAAAAAAAGAAGAAAAGATTTTTCCCAATTTCTCTCAATTGGGTACCCTATTTATTGAACTATCCCCTCTCCACATGCCCCCTGTCTACAGCTACAGGACCAGCAGTGACAGACGCCTAACCGCCTCCTTCGAGACGGAACTTGCCAAGCCGTCCGATACGCACAGAGGAGCTTTCTGGGAATGCGGCGAGCTCATGCCGGCTTCCCTCCCCCCTGAGGGCGGACAGCCAATCGCTGCCCCCGAACGAGACTCCTGGCCAGAGCCAGGCTGGCTCAGCCAGGGATAGAACCCAGGCTACAGTGGGCAAACTGCGCTAATTCAAGTACCCTTACTGGTTGCGCCACCCAGGACCCAACTAACAGTTCTTTAAGATAATCATAGAATGTGTGGTATACCTCGATTGTGATACCCTCAAGCCCCGGGGCTTTACCAGGCTTAAATGATTTAACTGCAGAAAGTTTTAGTTCCTCTTCTGTAATTAAACCCTCACAAGAAAGTGCATGTTAGAAAGTTTGCTTCTATAATTCTCAGGGAAAATATTCTTACAATCCTCATCATTAAGTGGTGTGACTGGTGCTGAAAGCTTTTGACTTCTTCCTTCAAAATATCCATTGGTGAACTAATTGTGACACCATTATTTAACATCAAATTTGATACATTTCTGATTCTATAATTTGACACATCATTTCTATGTTTAAGGTTCAAGAAAAATGTTGAAAAATATATTCATCTCCCTTCATCCACTTTACTTTATTTTCATAATAGGCATTATTGATCTTACTTGTAACAATCTTTGTTTCTTTCTGTTTGTCTGAAATGTCAATAGGTATTGCATTGACGTTTTTGGCCATTTAGCAGACACTCTTATCTAGAGCAATTTACACAATTGTTTTTTAAAATACATTTCTTACATAAAATCAATTTATACAACTGGATATTTACTGAAGCAATTTGTACCTTTGCTCAAGGCTACAGTGGCAGTGCCCTGAACTGGGAATCACCTGCAACCTGCAATCTCTGAATTACAAGCCAGTTCCCTAACCATTCCACTACACTACAATACAATATTTTCTCTCTCTGTTAGAGGATGAAAAAGGCATAGCCCCTGGCTTAGGAAAGACTGTCTAACTCACTTGAACCCTACTTTTTAAAAAAAAACTTCATTTCAGAAATGTGAACTGTTGAATTTAAAGCTTGCTTTGTTTTACTCGTAGAAAGGCTGTGATGTCAATGTTTAATGATGTATCCAATATCTTATATATCTATATGCATTTTATTCATGGTTTGATTGATCCGCCTTGCCTGTTCAGTAATTCAACTGCCAACGTCGCCTCAGCACAAATGACTAAAGCCTTTGTAAATGGCACGTCAGCATCAGTTTGCAAGGGCTAGCAAAACCATTCACATTTATTCATGGATTATAAAAGGAATTTAATGTTAACCTTAAATGAAAAAAAAATCGTACATTTCTTATAGAGAATGTCAGCATTGCACTCTGTTTACAGTCATACTCTGAACATCAGGGAGGTCGCTATACTTGTTTGTCTTTCTGCAATTCTCAATAGAGATGAGTGCAACCAACAGAGGGACAGTAAGTTTTAATTCATGGTTTGTTAAACATTGAACGACCAGCTATTCTGAATGGTAATGCGCCAAACAATTGTCTCACGTACAGTTAGGACCCAAAATCCCATCTAAAATGGCTGAATCTACACAAAAGTATTTTTTTTTTTTTTATGTCCTCAAGCACTTTACACCATGTCCAAATAAATTAATATTTTACTAAATATATAAGTGTATCTTTTGTCTGGAGGTGAGGCTGCTGCAATTTTCTCATAGAGAGTACTGATGCTCCCAAGCAAAATACACAACAAGTTTTATAACCTTAATGAAATGTTTACCAAATTTAATTAGCAAGGGAAGAAGGAATAACTCAAGCTGTCAGGCTCTGTCACTGGCCTTTATCGATGGGCTTGTGCCAATTCTGCAGCTAGCTGGCACAGATGATGTCAGCTATCCAAGCTGTGAAGCCCAGTGACGGAGCCAAATGTCACTGGGCTTCACAGTTAAGGTACCTGGATACAGGTATACAAATTGATTAAACAGGACTCGGAGCATATCTATAATCTGTTGTGGTCCACTGAGTATCAAATGCTTTAAAACATTTTAACACAGAAATACCAGAGGTAATTGTATCGCTTATAATAGTTTTAACAGCCTGGTTTTTAACCCTTCCGTTAATCAAAGATGGGACATATAGCGAATGAGAAGAGGCCACACATGAAATGTCTATTTAGGGAGAACGAATGCATTTGAAAGTCAAAACTGACATTTGTTTTGATACCTACAGAGATGACATTTTCTATGCAAAAAATATGCTAATAGACAGAGACATTCTTCTTGGAGGGGATATTGATAAATGAGTACAAGGAAAATGTCTCTCACCTGTAAATTATACCTTTAACTGTCATCTAGGTACTCAACAGAGTGGCAGAATTGGCACTGGCGACAACGTATCGTTATAAATATGATACACGATATGGCCAAAAGTCAGTGGACACCTGACCATCACACCTATGTGAGCTTGTTGGACTTCCCATTCTAAAACCATGGGCATTAATATGGAGTTTGACCCCCCTTTGCGGCTATGACAGCTGCCCATTCAGCCAAAAGAGCATCTGTGAGGTCAGGCACTAATGTTGGACCTGGCTCGCAATCAGTGTTCTAATTCCTCCCAAAGGTGTTCAATGGGGTTGAGGTCAGGGCTCAGGCCAATTGAGTTCCTCCACACCAAACTCATCTAACCATGTCTTTATGGACCTCGCTTTGTGCACAGGGGCACAGTCATACTGGAACAGCAAAGGGCCTTCCCCAAACTGTTGCCACAAAGTTAGAAGCGCCCAATTGGCTAAGATGTCTTCGTATCCTGTAGCATTAAGAATACCCTTCATTGGAACTAAGGGGCCTATCCCAAACCCTGAGAAACAGCCCCAGACCATTATCCCTCCTCCACCAAACTTTACAGTAGGCACTATGCATTTCGGAAGGTAGCGTTCTCCTGGCATCCACCAAACCCAGATTCGTCCATTAGACTGCCAGACAGTGAAGCATGATTCATCACTCCAAAGAACACGTTTCCACTGCTCCAGAGTCCAGTTGCGGCATGCTTTACACCACTCCAGCCGACAATTGGCATTGCGCATGGTGATGTGAGGCTTGTGTGCAGCTGCTCGGCCATGGAGACCCATTCCATGAAGCTCCCGATGCACAGTTTTTGTGCTGATGGTGCTTCCAGAGGCAGTTTGGTACTCTGTAGTGAGTGATGCTGCAGATGATAGGTGATTTTTACGCGCTATGCGCTTGAGCACTCGTCGGCCCCACTCTGTGAGTTTGCGTGGTCTACCACTTCATGGCCGAGCTGTTGTTGCTCCTAGGCGCTTCCACTTCACAATAATAGCACTTACAGTTGACCGGGGCACATCTAGTAGGGCAGAAATTTCACTAACTGACTTGTGGCATCCTATGACAGTGCCGTGCGTTTAAAGTCACTGAGCTCTTTACGAACCATTCTGAATTCTAAATGTTTGTCTGTGGAGATTGCATGGCTATGTGCTGGATTTTATGCACCTGTTGGCAATGGGTGTGGCTGAAACACCTCCTGAACTCAATAATTAGTAGGGGTGTCCACTGACTTTTGGCCATATAGTGTATGTGGTAATCTATGACAGAATACATTACAGATGCAGTTGTGTAACAGACCAGGAAAAAATTATTTAAGGAGGATGTTGAGCTATGATGAACCCTTTTGGGCATACTGGAGACTTGTATATTTAGTTTTGTCTTTGAGGTGTCACTGGCGTCTGTTATGCACAAGGGTATTAACTGTTATAATGTGACTGGAGAGTGGTGCGTTTACGCCACAAATGACATCACCATTAAGAGGGGGTTATTTATTATTTACTTCTGGGAGAGGCACCCCTAATGGGAGGTGGGGCGGGTGGGGGAGCTGACAGCTTGCTTTGCTGCTTTTTGTAGCACTGCAAGTTGCAGTTGCCTATCCCTGTGTAAACAGGCCCAGAAAAGGCTCATCTCAATCCGTGTGGTTCTTTATTGCGCAACACGTTGTGTGAACTCTCCAAACGACCTGTGGGTATTTTTGTTTTCCCAATGATTGATCACACCATGTATATATGCACATCTTGTAAGTCGCTCTGGATAAGAGCATCTGCTAAATGCTTAAAGTGTAAAAATGTTAATGTAAATGTGTGTCCCATAACCATTTTCTGATGTTGGCTTCCCGCCCTCCCCCACTTTTCCCTCTTAACTCCAATGTTTTCACCCCCCCCTTGCCTAGCCCAGATGAGATGAAAGACTGTTCTGAGTAATAAACAGCGTTCTACCCTTCAGGGGTCAGAGGCCCGTCTGATATTCTTGAGTAGAGACAGCTCTTTTGTCCTCTCTGTTGATGGTCTCGCCCCTTTGCCCGTCAACTGCTGACGCGGGCTTTTCATCAGCGAGCAGACAGACAAATGGACTTTTTAGCAGGGCTCGAAAATTGATGCCCGTGTGTTTATTGTGAGAGATGGCCAGTGACTAGAGACACCCCCCTCCCCGCGCACAAATCTTGCTCTCGGACCGTATAAAACATTCCAAGGTGGGCACTGAATGTGTCGGGGGGAGATATCTCCCAATGTTAATCTTTGTCATCACCTCCAGAGATTTTCGGCTTGACAAACTCAGAACTCTTGAAAGGAGCTGGGGGAGTTATGAGACTGTCCATTGCAGGCGCGCGTTGGGAGTATGAGTAATTTATGGCAGGAACCGTGGCTGCCCGTGGCAAAATGCCCACTAATAAATTGCATGTTCGGCTACAGTGGCCAACTGATTAATGTCTGAGGGTGTGGGTATATATATATCCACTCAATCAAAATTACGCCAAATAAGAGGTAGCAAGGAATTTGCACGCTGCTTGTCATCCTCCTTTGTGCAAAACTTCAGGGAGCGAAGAGCAAACAAAGACAGGTCCACCAGAAGGAACACAGAGATACAAGACGTGGGTCTGCCTGGAGCGAAACATTTTCCTTTCTGGTAATCGTGTTTTGTCCTTGCCCTCGTTTCAGAGTCGGTACTCTCTCCTCAATTTTGCTCAGTTCTGGTAAGCTATGAAATTCCAGCCAATCGTGCTCGTACATGACAAGACAGGCTGCCTCTTAAGACACCGGGATGGCTATAGGCAACAAATTCAGCAATCAGTACAACGATAATAACTGCTCATGCCTGACTGTGAAATGTGACAGAAGCCATTTGAACTATTCTGGCAGAAATGGTCAAGGGAGGACGTAGAGCAGGGTTACTCCAAATCACGGTCCTCGTGGGTCAAGCACTGCTGTTTTTCCACCCTCCCTTTACCTGGGAGTCATTTCTTTCTTTATTTGACAGTGCACAGCTTCTTAGCTGTACCAGAGTTAGCTATAAAGCTAATTTACATCTGTAAGATGCCCGTCCCTGGGCAGGAAACCGAGAAAGAACATCTCTTTTTTTAACACTAGTATAAAAACACAATTACAAGACAATACATATGATATTCAATATTCAGCAGCAACAAGATTTCACAACATTGAGACACCGAGTTTGTGTTGGAATGCGTAACGAGTACATGATTAGGTTAATTTTAGCCACGATTTCATCTTGGATTTGAAATTAGTAAAGCTCATGTGTGAGTCATGTGTGAAGACACTCTGGCCAATCAATTGTACCAGTTGTTCAATTACCTATCTGAGAGAAAGGAAAACCAGGACCGAATTTGGATTCGTGGGCCAGATCTGAGTGACCCTGATGTAGAGGGTGGGGCTGAACTTTACGGGACGTAGAATATATGAGGTAATCTGTACGTCCTTATGGAAAAGATCTCACAAGCTGTCTTCCTACAAGTTTTCCAATTTTGTTTTGGAAATGTTATGCCTCCTACCAACCACAGGGGACACCATGAGTGCCTTTAATTTGCATTACTTCAGTGTGACACCTTATCCCCGTATACACCTGAATGGCACAAACGGGACCTCTCTGCGCCTGCCTTTCTCAGCCAGCAGCGCCTCTCTCCGGTTCTGCTTGTCACACGAGATGTCTAAAATATTATTGCCATGCACCGGTGGTGTCGAGCTACATTTCAAGGGGGGCATGTGTATCAGCCAGACTACTCTGCGGAATTCCTCTCACTTCCTTGCATGAATTATTTACACCTACGCATTTCCCCAAACACTTCAGAACTGGGTACCAGGGCAATCATCAGCTGTGATTTAAAATTCACTGAAATTTAAGAGATGGCCTGGGACTGTGTCAGGTTTAACTGATTTAAAAAGAGGAACGGGGCGGGGGTGGTACGGATAGCGTAGCGGTCTAACACACCGTATTTTCACTGGTCCGATATGGTGTGCATTGCCTGTCAGGGACGCGGTTCGAAACCCATCTTTACCAGACTGGCCCTGGTCATCAGCCCCAATTTGGGCAGTGTATACATACCCACCTCAGTGCTACAGAGAGTCCCCTAACAATGCCCTCAGTTGAAGTATTGCTGCATGCTGTTCTTCTCTGGTATATTATATTATCATATATGGTTCAGCCCCCACCCCTCCACCCCCCTCCACTGACTACCTAACTCAACTCGGAGGCATAAAGTCACCCAGACCTGCGTCACCTTTGGACTAACTGACTGTCTTTTTTGGACACACCCTGTGCCGGCCAGAAGAGGATGGGCTCCCCCTCTTTAGTCTGGTTCCTCCCAAGGTTTCTCCCTATCAAGGGAGTTTTTCCCCTTGCCACTGGCTTGCTTTTTTTTTGGGGGGGGCTGTCTAGGCCTGGGTTCCCTTTTGTTAAGCATTTTGTGACAATGCATTTGTGAAAAGAACACCATACAAATGCATTTGATTTGATATTACATACAATGGTAATTACACACCAGTTAAGAAACAGTATGATAGTGGTGAAGGTGGCACTGGGAAGGAGTCAAACCTGTCATGTTTAAACCATGGTCTGCCAGTGTGGTGTGTGCTGTCACCTCACGATTTACATCCATAGCAAAAATATTATATCATATGTAGATTATATTTCATAGAGATGTTCTGCAATGTTAATAAATCTCTGTTACCGATTCAGTTTATAATGACTGAATAATAACACTTATTGACGGGTATGTATCGCAGTGGGGGGAAAAATCATACTTTGCCTTCTTAGCTCATGAGAAAGGAAAATAAACAGTGGGGGTACTAAACAACAAAGCCCTTCTTTCACATTACATAAAATGTGATAACGATTAGACCTGAGAATGCTGATTTTAGTGCAAAGTAACAAAACAGGTAGGCTGACTAGACAGATACCACTAGTCAGCATACCAATAGCCAGTGCTTGAATTGGGATAAAATAAGTGCAGGACAAGTTTCAGGTCTGCCGCTGTGGCAGGCGATTGACAGGGACGGTCCGACAGGACGCCATCACTTGTGAGAACGCTCTCGTTCTCCGGACAGTTTGCGTCTGAGCTAGCCAGTGGTGGGTAGTGGAAATATGATTATTGGGTGTAGAATAGTCTTTTACGACCTGGATCTTATTTTGTATTCTAATTATCAATGGAAACTGGTTATTTCACGTCTCAAAAGTCACAGAAAAGTTGGAAATTTACTTCATTTAAGTGAGCACCGTTCATCATAAATAAGTAACGGGGCGCACAATTAAGTCGTGAGACGCAGGCATTGAAAAGAAGTGAGCTCCGGCCCAATTCAAACACTGCCAATTGCGTATTTTTCTCGGCGCATTTGGCACCAACAGAAATACGCTACTGCGTACGGTGTGAACTTGGGGTCGACGGCACTTGTACTCAAAATTCCGTTGGGCCGCGATGTCTGCGCGCGACAGTGGCTGTGATGAATTACGCACTGAGTGTTCTCGCGCAACGGTTAATCCACGCGCTGCCCTCGCTTCATCACACACTCCGCTGTCAAATAGGAATCATTGTTAAACTCCTTCAGAGGGAAGGGAAACTCCATCTTGAGGCAGTTATCAAGTGCATTAAAAGAGCGACCGATCGGTAGGCCTACTGCCATGGTTACGGCGCGATTGGTATTCTGAATAGGCCAATATACAAATGCAGTCGATTTTCTTCCTGACGTTAAATAAACTAAGATATTTTACTAAACTGACCAAAAAAACAAACGTCACAGAAATAAATACATCCTGATTATGTGTTACGAATAAATAAAGATTTTCTGCAGCAGTCGTGTAGCTTAATAATTAAAATGCTGAGCATTAATTACAGGCAGATCCATACAAACTCGTTTTCTTCAGAGTACAATAGAGCTGCTGGTTGCCAGCCATTGAAATAAAAAAATGTCCCACGCGGCCGCATTTGAAAATGCGAAAATTATGTCACTGCACTGTTAATTGGTACCATGATAACACGACAGAGAAGAGCTCGTTTTACACGATTTATTGGACCTCTGTGTGGGACAATCAAACAAACAGATAAACAGACATTTCTCTCATCTAAGAAACCTCCTGTACTCTCATGTGGAATATGATCAGCTATAAAATGTTAGAACGATTGAATTGATTAAAACGAGAGCATGATCGATTTCTGGAGAAGACTGCTTGCATTGGATTCATAAATGTTTTCTCTGGTAGCAGGTATCATTTTTAACAGTTGAATAGGCCTTATCTTGGTGAATGATTGTTTACTTAAAGAAGCGACACGTCCTTTGCTGTCTGTCTTTATGACGACAAAGCTCTGAACTGAAAAGTGGAAGACGTCATTTTAACGCCGAGAGATCCTTTCGCTCAATAAATGTTTTGTTTTTTTCGCTACAAAATCGAATAATTAACACTAGCCTTTAAGTGCTTTGCGGTCCTCGTAAATCTGCAAGAAACGTATGCAATCAGTCAGGGCATCGGTTTGAATGAGAGCACCACGCTGCTCTCACCTGACAGTTTTTCATTGGGAACATTCCACTTCACCCAGCGGTTATTCATCAAGATGTCGACGTGCGGAACATCAATCACGCATGCGCATAACGCCCAGGGCCAAAGGAATTCGTGGTGGCACTTTTCATTGAGTGTTTTATACCGACAGAGATGGTGTGACCTAAATGTTGACATTACTGAATTAAGTGGAGAAGATCTTGGTAGCGTTTATTTCAAATCCGAATGTCAAAAACATAAACATTTCAACTTAACAAAACCAAGGTACTCACAATTAATTCATATACTTTTATATACATTTGTAAAAGAAAAACACACTATTCGAAAAATCTGTCAGAGTACCAAATTGCTCATTATCAAAACGATGCCAAGTCGTTTGATTTACGTGTGAGCTAGGGTTTGCTCAGCTCCCTTTAATGAGACCATGACCAAGCATACAAGCATTTTAAATCAAACATATGTGTGGTGTCTAAAGATTGATCAATAGAATATATTGAACATTTATTGTACATTTGTTTCCACTTGTCTATGTTCCACTGTCATAGTACATCGGAGTAGAAAGCTTTATTGTAAACATAAACTCCGCCAGCTCTCATCTCATGGATTAACCCAATTATTTTCCAGAATGTCGATAGCACATCAGGCTAGGTGCTTCACTTACAAATATCAATTGAAAAAACACCATCACACAATCATGCCAATTTTAAGGTGAATTAAAACTTACCCAATGGTACTTTGAAACTCAATTTACAAGATTACATTTTTGGGGCCAATTTGAAGTAATTTTTTCCACAATATACAGTACATTGTATATACATTCCAATCCCACTGATTGGGATGCCTGCTTTATAGACAAAGATCCCATTGGCCCAAACTGATCAGCTGATTTAGCCAAGGTTGATGAGTGAATGAACTGTCCTGTATGCGTGCTGTATATCATTGCATTCATGCTCAGAGTGACAGAGAAGGGAGGGAGGGAGCGAGCGCTAGTCAACAACAACAAAAAATGCCTTCATATTCGTACAACTGCACCAATCTCAATGTGTCTCAATGTGGCGATTGGCTGTCCGCTCCAGGGGGAGGGAGAGCCGGCACGAGCACGCCGAGGAGCACGGAGGACTTCCTTGTGGACAAAATAATAGGCGAGTTCCGTCTCGAAGGAAACTGTTCATTGCTCAGCCTCGGGGGAAGAGGCTTGTCCCGTGGAGGTGGGCTCGTGCGGGAGGGTAAATCGAAGAGAAATAGAGCGTATAATTGGCACCCAAATTGTGAGAAAAACAGGGATGGGAGAAAGAGAGAAAAAAATTGTTTCTGATATCATTGTTTCCCATTTCAATGATATCATTGTGCCCATTGTTTCCTATGGGAAATTGCAATTCCTGATATCCAGAAACTTGAGAATTAAATGTTAAAATGGCATGTGCTATTTTTGATATCAGGAAGTGGGGTTTCCAATATCTGGAATTACAATTTCTCATAGGAAACGATAGGAAATGGCAATTCCTGATATTAGAAACTCCAGTTCCAGATAGCAAAAACTGGATGATTAAATGTTAAAAATGGCTGTCCACACCTATCAGCAATCACAGTAACAGCGCCCTGCAATACAGTATAATTTCAGTTTATGAAACAGCAACATATTTTTGCTTCTGAACACACCCCAGGTATACGTGTGCTTGTCAGCTTCTAATATGGTGAGGCTGTGCATTGAATGACAATGCATAATGCAATTTTATCATGTTAATAATGGCAATGCAAATAGGGCTAGGAAAAGAAGCCCTTCACATTCAATCAGTCTGTTGACTGCCTCTAAAGCAGGTTCTGTGTCTGATTGCTCTATAGGTGGCATTAAGTCTTGGATATGCATTGTGACAGCATGCATTTTGAAGTTGGCTTGTTTTGGGTTCACCCAGTAGTTGATTGGTGCTCATCAATAAATGCTCATTGTTGCTCATAAATATCTCCCTGAGGTTCCCTGAGGCGACCCTGTGATACTATGATCGCATCTCTTGTGTCTCTTTCATTTCAATCGACAACCTACAATGTAAGCAATTTGTTCATACAGTAGCGCTCTATCTAAATGAATATTTAATTTATTGAGCATTGAGTAATGCTGGAAAATGAGAATGTGTGAAAGGCCTGAGGGCGGATCTCTGCCTAATCTACTGACAGTGCAAGTCATGAAGGCCAGCGCGACTCAGAAAATCATTACGGCGCACTAGCTAATATACTGTCGGCTAATTAAAATATTATTTGACTCGTAAATAACCAAAGGGTTCCTGAATGAAGGGGGAAAAACCACACGTGTATTGTTGGATTGTCTGAGCTTTGGCCCGTACCAAATTCAGAAATCCGATAAAAGGAGATGTGGTCCACAGGACTGAACACAGGCATACAGATCTGCTGAATTCCCCTTCCACCCTGAACTTCTCTAGTGGAGTCACAAAACTACTGCATTAAGTGCCATTCACTGGTGGGGAGAGATTACGCAACTTAATTAACCTGGTTCATTAGCTTCGTCACCATCTGTGCGCTTCTCTGCCAACTCATTCTCTGAATACCACAAATTTTGACACCTGTTTTCTTCCACACTACAAGCTACTCGATTAACCAGAGGTGCATTAGCTCAATACACTATTCCTCTGTGCCGTAATCGGAGGCAGTAGCCGGTGACATCACAGGAGGAAGAGACACTTGTTTCACACTCGATGACCATTGAGGGACCGAGCCTGCCAATACAAGTGAATAGGGCATAAGCTTTACTGATTAAATTGGAAAAGATTATGCATAGCTAAGGAGATATGGACTTGGCACAGATGGCATGGCACTTCAAATCGGGCGCAACCACAGTTCAAGGCGACCCCCAGAACATGGTTTTAATGCCAGCCTTTCTTGTAGAGAAAACAACTGGCATATGGCATTGCAATCAGCAGCCAATCTGAGATTTTGTGTGAGATTTGACTCACTACAAAAGCGGCGTGGAAGACTCCAGAAGAAAGTACATTTCCAGAAGCAAACCTAGAACAATGCGACACGACAGAACCAGAAATGGAAAGCCCTGTGTCACTCCAAACATCTAGAGAGCGTGTGGTCTACTTGGTGCATCAGACTGGTTGCTTTGTTGTTTCCTTGAAGCACAGGGAAATGCAGCAGTTACAAATTCAAATAGCCCATAGCTGCAAGCACCGATTACAGGGGGGACAAGCACAAGCAAATCTCCCCAATGAGCATAAAATACGTACCAACATAAAAACTGCGGACATATTTTTTTTCATACACTTTTATACAAAGTGTAATAGATTTATCCAATATTTGAAAGTATAAAATGCAATATGCTGTATGTGTCCGCTACAATTGACCCTGGGACCTTCACTCTACCATAAGATAGACTGCATGTATGGTGCATCCAGGGGTAAATGGTGGATGGAACTTATGTCCAAGCATAAAACGATTAAATATATGAAATTTAAAACACATAATGGTTTCGACTGACTCAATTCAATGCCTGAGAGTCCATAGCTTATGTTATTGCTTTGGCTAATATGCTAATTGCCGAGAATCCAAACATGACAGACCAAGATAACGTAATACAAATAGGTTTGTAATGACATGGAGCATATATGTGTGTGTAAGATTTTAGGTCTGTTGCATACTGTAACAGGTGATCTCTAATTAATTTGAGAAAATTGGATTTTCAATAAATACCTGTAGGGCCACAAAGTGTCAAATTAGTACCCTATTGAGAGATTATGGATTTGGTATAGGCCCCTACCTGCCTGACAAATTTGGTTAATTTTTTCCTGTTTTTCTCCAAATTTGGTAGCGAATTACACCCCCCCCACACGAGTCCGCCGCTCATCTCTAAGAGGCAAGGTAATTCTCAAAGGGCAGCAATCTCTGCTTCCTTTGAGACGGAATTCGCCCACCTACGTTCTGGAGACACTCTTACGTGCTTCATGGCAGACCCAAGCCGGCTAACCCTGGGGGGGGACAGACAAACGCCTCCCCGATCGGGGCCGGTCTGGTAGAGAAGCGGGTTTCGAACCGCGTCCCTGACAGGCAGCACACATCGTATCGGACCAGCCAAAATACGGTGCGTTAGACCGCTACGTTATCCGCCGCCCTAAATTTGGTGAGTTTTGAGCAATCACCAATGGATATGAAGAAGAAGAACAATGTGAAAAAAGTGAACAAAAACAATAGGATGCCTTCATATTTAATAGGTATGGAAGCCTTGGGTCCTTGAGACAGAATTATTCCTAGTGAGGAAAAGAACCTTCACAGCAAATGTAAGACCTCTGTGATATACTTGTGCTTTTTTAATGAATATTTTACATGTAATTCACTGTTACACCAAGTGTCTGATCAATAGCATATGCCTGAGGGGTAGTGTATTGGCATAAGCCTCCACATAAGAAGTTTAATGATATTCAAAACATTTAGCATGACTTATAGCCCTTTCATTTATACAGCATCTGCAATTTGATTGGTTACATGCAAACTACTGAGCAACAAACTGCATTAAGGGCTGCCCAAAGTTCAGGCACACCAGTGGCGCGGTTCATGAAAATATGTTTTCTCAGTGTATTTTCGATACATATTAATATGCAATTGTAAAATTATATCTCTCACATTCAGTTGTTGAAGCAAATGGAAAAGGGGAAAATTACAAATGTGTCCTCTTTTCAAAAGTAATTGCACTGCACGGCAAATGCATTTGCAATCATTTAGTACTAGATTATGGAAGGCATTTCACAATTTCATTATTTTTGGCAATTTCTGCATAACAACACACAGAGCAGAAAATAAAACAGAAATGTACTTCACGTTTCCAAATAATTGCTATTCAAAGGATAATCTGTCACAAAATTACTATGAAAACCCACAAAAAGTCATTTCTAACTCTGTTTATTATTGCCACTGGTTCTGGATATGTGATATATGATGCTCTCTTGCCTGGCTGACCTGTTCATGTTCTCAGTCAACCACAGGCTTAAAAAAAGAAAAGACATGACTTATTTCCTATCCAGACATTACTCAGCTGAACTCAATAACTAGGACCACAGCAGACTGAGAATGACAGGTCACCAAATACCAAATGCCTCAAGAGGGCTCAAACGAGACACATTAAAATATAACTGATTAAATAATATAATATGCACCCGTTCAGCCAGAGGAGGCACTATTGCACAATACCTAGCCTACCAGAACCCTCTTTTCCTCCTAATTTGATTGGCTAATTATTTACCATTCTGCGGGGTTCTCCACCACAGTTGACATTGGCACAATCTGGATTTGATACTGGACAATGGGGCACATAACCAATGTTGAGAAAGTTACTCTGAAAATATAGTTAACAAAGTTACCAATTACTCCTACACTGGAAGTAGTTAAGCTACAGCAAAGCTACCATGGTGAGAAAAGTAGTTAGCTACACACTACTAAAAGAAAATAAAGTGTAATCCAATTTCTTAATTTTCAATACTGAAAATACAGTATGTACCTCCCTCTGACAATGAAGACAAAATCTTTTCAGGGCACTAATCTGTCAATGCAAATTAAGGATGCGTATGTCTTTATAATGATGTACACAATTAAGACTTGAAAAATGTTTAAATTTTAAAAAGTAAACACTTTGATGTCATTCAATAACCAGCTTCTACCCAGGGTGAGATTAGATGCCTGTTCTGTTTTATGTCATTCTATTTATCATAATGATAATTATCATTGTTTGTACTGTTTATGTGAATGACAAACTCACCAGTTCATTTCACTTCTAATGAGACAATTGAGCCTGTCTCTCATTCATAAGTTGTCAATCACAGTGTAGCAACAGCTGTGATTTTTATTCTGTAATATTTTCCCATATTTTCAAACCAAGTGACTGAAAGTGAAATTTACTTCATAGCCATCTTCGTTGTTGCGAAAGCCAGGGGTGGATTTATCAATTTATTATAATCTCATCGTCCCCCCAACACACACACACACACTTGTCAGTTACAATATACTAATAAGAGAACAATTTAGATGCCTATCAATCACTATCAGTCACTTGGTCATGCAGTGGTTTGACAACTACCTTAAGGTATGTTTTGTTATCATCATGGCAACATCTGACGGTCATTCAACGTCAGCTTTAAGTTACAGTGAAATTGGCACTTACCTGTGAAAAGTTATCCCACGAGCCTTGCTTCTATGGTTCCTCCTATTTGTGCAGCCAAATGCTTTTGTATAGGCCAATTCTCTTCATACTGTGTTCACAGCCAGGTTCTGCGGAAAATTGTTGAGGACACTTAACAATTATGAAATTTGGAAATCAAGTAACCTGCATGTTATGTAGAAATTTCTCATGTTTATAAGAAGCCATATTTCAAGCGAGTTACAGTAGATTTTATCAGGGGAAATCTGCATCTCTCGACACACATGCATTTGCTATGGCGGCCGTGAAGACAAATCGCTGCAACATACAACAGCAGTCAATGCAGTATCTATGTTTTTATCTATGTATGAACCTGCCGCCCCTGTGTAGCCGTTCACAATGAGAAGCATGGTGAGGTAAATATGCTTTGATCTCCATTCATTTTTATGTGTCTTGTCCCTACCAAGAGAAAATAGCACCGGCCCCCCTGCACACAGACGGGATCTAAACGAGTGCTCAAAGTTGGCACTTGGCAGCCCTGTTAGGACATTTGCTCATTGATGTTTAATGAATGAACCAAAGCCACAAAATGTTTTGAGGACAGAAATCCCAAAACCCAAGTTCAACATTCAACGTAGCCATCCCTTTAGCTAATGTAGTTAGCCAGAGTTTCATGGAAAAACACCAGCTAAATTCTTGAGCAACTTCTTCTTTGGTTGGCACAGAATGAACTAAAAAGTGTATACTTTCTCATTTTCTTTTATTAGTTTCATGTATGGCAATAGGTATGGCCATGGTGGTTCCACCTCCTCGTCCATGATTAGCCAAGTGTACTGCTGCACGTTCTCATCAAACAAAATCAAACAGCTGTGTTGAAACCATCACATGACATTTTATATTTTTTGTAAAAACTAAATAAATGAATAAATATAATAATAATACTGCTGCTAGGGAACTTTTGTCCACGTTACCCTGCTATTTGACCAAAAAAATAATTTAACTACTTGAAAGCTACTAGATTTTGAAAGTAATTAAACTACCACACCTTAAAATGGAAAATTAAATAGTTCCGCTACTGCCCAACACTGCCCATAACTGTACTAATAACAAGTGTCTTAGCTGGATACACCACCCAACAACCCTACATTGCCCAATTCTTTTTTAGTAGCCCTTAGTTTTTCAACAAAACTTGCATTTGCTTGGCTTATGCCAGCCAATTTTACCTACACATTTCTAATGAACAAACATGCTTGATTGAATTAATGAATTACATTGAAATGCATTGGAAATTGGAATAGGCCTCAGTTACACAATGTCTTTACACCAAACCTTGATTGGTTTATAGTGGCCACGTTTTTGAACTTAGAATTCTGTATTTCATACATATACAAAAGTACACATTACAGCAAGGCATATATTGTGCTCGCCGGCGTGATCAAATCAGTAAGTGGTTCAAGACGCCGTAGCTTTAAAACGAAGTCACTTTGAGCATTGCCGTCAACTTCACTTTTAGTTTTTTGAATGACGTTGAAAGACCAAGTAAAAACGGAGATATTATCATTTTAATTTGATATAAAAATTATATTTACGCGTGCGTAAAAGCGCATACAGTATGTCAGGCAGGCGTCGCATTTGTTTGAATATCTTCGGCGTTTCTTGTCATATTATGAAACGGAAAGAAATGCCTAGCTAGTTTTTGGGAGTTGGAGTTGGGAGTTTTTTTGGAGGAGAAATTAGGCGAGTTGAGCCTCGTGTGAGGCGAATGCTAAATGTACCACAACCCTTGCTTTTGTACGTCGAGGATGACGAACTTGAAGAAATTATTGGTATGGAGTCTGACATCGAGAGTGATGCTGACGACGAAATTGACCCGTCTTTTGTCCTCGACAACGAGACAAAAAAGCCCAAGACCTCTAAGGGCTACTGCAAAATGAGTTCATAAACGCCGTTAAAGCATTTTCTATTAAAATATCCAAAATATGTTCAATATGTATTACATACAGAAGTCATAAACACGTTTTCAAAATATGAATTGTGAGGAAGCAAAACTCTATCACGTTTTGTGACAGTTGTAAATGGTATGAGTACACGCAGTTGAAGTAGCCCACACGGTAATTTGTAATATGCACACTCTCTCACACACGCACACACGCACACCTGGTCCACAGGTCAAACAGTGGTCGAACTGGGGAAAAAACATAACAGCAGGAGGGGAAGAAAACGAACTAATACAATAGAACAAAAAACATTTGGAGTCTGCACCTCTGAGAAGATGCAGATGGACGTATCTGCGCTTCTACTTTCTTACTTTTTTCAACTTTTTTTCAACGCAGTCAGTAAAACGAGGTGCAGATCCCATAGAAATGATTGATTCACAGCGACATTCGGGTACTACCCACAATGCACCTCGCACAGCCACGTAAACACAGAAGGCTGCCCGGGTTTCTGGGAAAAGGGGGCGCCGGGGTATGAAGCCAAACAATAGTTGATGATGCATCGTTCATTTCCAGGAAGAAAAAAACAATAATAATCTCTCCGAGAAAACTCGTCAGATGCTCGCGTGTAAATCCATGCTCCATTCCAGGTCAGCAATGCAAGCAGCTGTATAATAAAGTGGCTTTTAATGTGTGCGAGGCCTGCTACTTGTGAATAGCGGCGCGGTGGAGAGAGAAGCCACGGCGTGGCATTAGCCTGTTCATCTGACCAACGGAGGATAGCAGCCGGGGAGGAAAGAAATGCCGAGGGAGGGAAAGCAAGCATGCAGGGTTATAAAATCGAGGGCGAGGGCATGGGCATGGGCATGTAAAAGGGATTTGCCCCTGTCTGAATGCACGCATACTCTTCAGATCTTGCTTAGTAATTACCGGCTAGCTCACGCGCAGTTGGCAATATTTTGCCATGTTATCTATTTAGCTTTAGCATGCTAGCTATGTAGCTAGCTGCATTGATTGGTGACGCTTTTGGTGTTGGGTTTTCTATCGGCAAAGTTGCCGGCTACGCAGTTGTTAGTTCGTTTGTTTTGTCAGGCAATAAGTGAATGATGTGCAAAATATTCTGAGTAGACCTGTAGCTGAGCAACTAATCTGACCAGTTAGCTATACTATACTAGCTAGCCAGCTAACAGTGGGAGGTAGTCAGACTCTTCGCTGCAGTGCAGTGCACCTTCAAAGGGGAAAGAGGAGGCGTGGGAACAGATTTGCGACGATCGAGTTTATTTGGCATGTCAGAATGTTGGCTGACTGATTTGCTGTCATTTTTCCCCAAACCGCTGTGCTGCTAAACTCAAAGATGACACGTAGTTTAGGGCAGGAAGGGTGGTAGCCCACTGAGGTGCTATCCAGGGTTCTGATCCTTAGCACACGTGGGCCGCAAAATAAAAACCCAAGCATGTTCACGGCAGTAATTAATCTATATATGCTAATAGCACGTAATTAATCAAAATCCTAATGGCATTCGCCCGTTGTGATATAATTTTAATTGTTCTGGCAATCGTTGCCTTAAACAAATTATAATGACTATATATCACAATGTTATTCAAAGTGGCGAGCAGCATATTAATTATAATTTGTAAATCACGGCTTACAATTTGTCAACGAAACTTTATTACTTTATTTAAATTCAATCACGCAAAAAAAAAAAAATTCATGCTATTTATAGACGTTTAAAAATTGATCATAAAAATAAAGTTTTGTTGATACATTATAAGCAGTTTTGAATAACATTGTGATATATAGTCTAGTACTGATTTGATTAATCTTTCCATTTTACATTTACATTTTAAGCATTTAGCAGATGCTCTTATCCAGAGCGACTTACAAGATGTGCATAAATACATGGTAGGAACAGTGCAGAGATCAGTGCAGTAATACAGCGATAGACATCATTGCAGGCATCTGCGTACCATACCTGTAACACTGGGAAGGAAAGGGTTAGTAATTTGTATTTTTATTTATTTTTATTAAATGGAGTAAGCAGGTATATAGTGTTGAGCAAGTAGGCAGTGGTGATGACAATTAGCTAGATGTACAGAGTTCAGTGGTAGTGGAGTCTGAAATGGTGGGTTTTGAGTTTCTTGTGGAAGATCGCAAGTGATTCCACGGTCCTGAACGATTGCGGAAGGTCGTTCCACCAGCGAGGGGTCAGGACAGAGAAGAGATGAGACCGCGAGGAGCGGCTGCCAGGCGCCCCGGAGGGATGGGGCAGTCAGTTTGCCAGAGGAGGTGGAGCGGAGGGGTCTGGCTGGGGTGTAGGGAGTGATGAGTGAAATACACAACATGAGTTAGTCGCTTGTTTGAAGTAGTTGAAACAATGCAATATCATTATTCAAACAATGGACTTGAATGTGTCAAACAGTGTAGGAATCAATGCTAAACAAAATGTAGTAAAACAGATTTTGTACATTCCTTATCTTAACTATTCATATAGTTGCATGCTTACATTTATTTTATGAATCTTTTGAAAGAATGCATTTTGGAAATGGCAGGGAATTTATATCACAGGATCAGAACCTAAAGCACATTTCAGAGCTGGGAGAAAGCAGTGCCGAGGGATTGCACAAGGAGCCAATGAAACAGATCTGCATGTTCTGTCATATTGATTAAAAACCTTTCAGGAGATTAATGCAACCTGTGTGTTTGTAGTATCTGGGATAAGCTGTATTGCAGCAGTGCTGATGGATCGCCATACGTCATGTAGCTCTTATGTTATGTAAGCGTGCATTAATCAGAAAGCTGAACTGCGCCAGAGGACTCTGTGTTTCACAGGCCCCTGTTCAGAGAGCTGTGAGATCAATGGAGTGATATTGATCTGCCGATGCACAGTGGCAAAGCTGTCAAGATGTCCACTGGAGTGACTCTTTCTCTGTTTGTCATGTTTTTAAAAAATGTGTGAGCTTCAAAATATAGGCGCTGCAAAGATGTCTTTTTAGATCGATGAGACTCCATCTAGATATTCAGTGTGAGATTCGAGAGGTTGCTGTGGTGCTGGCGTGATGTCTTCACTGCTGATGAAACAAAATTTCTCTGCTTTTTGTATATCAAGTGTGACAGCTATGAGATTACAATGGCACTGGCGAGATTCTCCATACTGCAGATGGCCAATGAGAGAGCTGTAAGATAGCCATGGTGCTGATGAGATTCTCTGAATTGCGGGTCCCTTGTGACCGAGAGCAGTAAGATATCTGTGGTGCTGATCAAATTCTCTCTATGGTAGATCCTCCGTGAGATAGACGTAAGATGCTGATGAGATTGTTTGAATTGTACATCTCTCGTTACTGTGCTGTTAGATACAGTATCTGGTACTGGTGACATTATCTATATTGCAAGCCCTCAGTGAAAGTGCTGTAAAATATCTATTAGGGGTTTAATGGTACACGTACTCGCACAGAACCGTTCGGTACAGGACTTTTAGTTCAGTGCGCGCTGTGAACCAAACAAATGCAATCTTGCTTTAACCACTAACTTTTTTTTTTTTTTTTTACGGTTGCAGCAGTATTGACGGACATTGACTTTTTAAAATGTATTTAATAAAGAAAGATATGTGACTTACTTTGTTCAGTAAATTGTGGACAAATCTTTTTTACAAAGCTTATAATAAATGAAAGGCAATTTTATGTTTTGCATTTATTTTTCCCCCCGCTGTACTGAAAACGAACCGAACGGTGACTTAAAAACCGAGGTACCGAACCGTGATTTTTGTGTACCGTTACACCTCTAATAGCTATAGTGCTGATGGAATTCTCTATTGCAGGTCCCCAGTGACTGAGCTGTAAGATGTCTATGGTCCTGTTTGCCTCGGTGGTGCGGGTGAGGGACGGCCTGCCTCTCTCCGCCTCCACAGACTACGAGCAGGACAGGGGGCTGCAGGAGACCAAGAAGCACCTCAAGAGCCTCTCCAAAAAACTCAGCCAGTTTCCTGACCGCTGTACGCTGAAAAGCGGACATTACAATGTCAAGTAAGTAAGCAAGCAAGCAGTCGTAATGCTGGGCGTCTGTGTCCTAGATGCACTCAAATTAGAGACAACAGTACAGGGGGGTCGAATCTTCGTACCTACCACACAATAGCCATATCCCTTTAGGCAAATCTCTGCCCCTGCACTCTGAACATCTAATTGAATCAAGGTGAAAAGCAACGTGCCAAATGTGAGGAGGGGTGTAAGAAAATGTGCCTGTCAGTTTGGGGAGGTTTGAAGTTCCTCTGTGGTGCCTAACTCTGGGACACGACTGCCATTTTCAGACCCCTGTTCCTTGACACTAGCTGTTAATCACCCCCAAACTTCATAAGAGGAAGAAAAGAGCAGGCTGGCTGTCTTTTTTTAATTATGATTATTTTTGTGGGAGGGTGAGTCATCTCCCTGCGGGGACGTTAAGTGAGCCGGACGAAGAGAGAGCCTCCTTTTCTGTGCTGTGCCGTCTCACGCCACTGCCGTCGACCACTCCGTTGTGTTTAACAAAACTCCACAGCAATTATGTTCACCCGCTGATTAACAAGCTTTTTTTGTTTGTTTGTTTTTTGCCGTTGACCGAAGGGGCTTGTATTCTTTCATATTTCCTCCTCCTTTTCTTTTTGTTCCGTTTCCTTCCCTGCCAATTCCCAGCTTATTCGTTTCCCAGCTTAATTTCCCAGAGGCGTTGGAAGACGGCATAAACATTCACTTTGGCTACCGTCCAACGCATTTGGAAATGACTGAGGCATGATGCAAAACAAGTGTAACGATTCCGGCCACATCAAGTTTAAAACCCAGTTAAAGTGATGCAATCCTGGGAAGAAGCAGTATTATGTTGTTTTTAAACTTTGACATGTGTTGCCAAATTGCGGAAATTTGTGAGCTTCTCGGAAATTATATTTGATGTTTATGGAAGTAGAGCGACAACATTAATCTCTCCGGATCAGAAAAAGATGCAATGCATTAACACTCATGGGTCAGTCCTGCATATTTGAATATGTGAAAGGAGTTATGCGTGAAAGAATTTTCATGTGAATGTCAAGTGAGCTATAAATCATGTGTTCAGCTGCTTTGCTTATTTGTGTGTAAGCATGCGCTTCGTTTGACTAACTTATGAGATGGAGATCAGTAAAATACCACAAATAGAAATTGAATGTATTACTAGAGTTGTATTTATGATATGAAGTTATATAATATTGAGTAGTGTAGTTTCAAATACATGTCAGCATGTTTTGAAATGTACATTCAGCACGTTATTGAATATGTTAATTCAATAATGGAATGCAAGTCAATGCCCTTGATAACATTGCTGCCAGTTTGAATTTGAACTTGAATTTGAATTTTTAATTGCTATGTAGCTAGCTTATTAACAAGTTGCTTATTTCATTTATTTCCCAGTTTCACTAGTTCTTTGGGAGTGGGATATATGATGGTCTGCACGGACAGTTACCCCAACGTCCTGTCCTTCTGCTTCCTGGACGAGTTGCAGAGGGAGTTCATTGTCACGTACGACGCCAAGCGGATAAACGGCGCCATTCGGCCATATTCCTTCATAGAGTTCGGTGAGCGCCGCGCCGTCATTCATGGGCTTATCAAGAAATTTTGCTAAAATGTCAGACCACGTAAACAATTGGGCTAATTAAATAATTAAGAGCAGAAGTTGGCATGAAATCCAGAAACGGATATGGCCCTCCTTGCCCATCCCTGGTCTAAAGCAAGGAGTAAGGTTCAAAGAAGATGTAGTCCAGTACTGAAAAGGCAGAGACCCACATTTTAAATGCTCCCTGTATCCCATAAGCCCCAGCACTCATATAAGGTACAGGCAGCTGCCAAAGTAAAGGCAACACTTAACACTTAAGGTAACCTGGGGGACACTCAAACAGGCCTGTTCCAGGAACTGGGCTCGTAAAGCAAAGGTTGCAGGTTCGATTCCCAGATGGGGGCACTGCCATTGTACCCTTAAGCAAAGGTACTTAACCAGAATTGCTTCAGTAAATATCCAGCTGTATAAATAGATTATATGTAAAGAAATGTAAACTGTGTAAGTCGCTCTGGATAAGAGTGTCGGCTAAATGCCTGTAATAGTATAATGTATATGCCCTCTGGAGTACAGGGTAGGCTGGAGAAAAAACCCAAAAGGCATTATGCAGAACTGTGTGCATCCACTCCACCCTGTCTTGGCACGGCACATGAGCCCCTTCAGTGGTCACCTCATCGCCCCCAGGTGTTCCACTGAGAGGTTTAAAAGGTCATTTCTGCCTTCAGCCATACGCTGG
Source organism: Aldrovandia affinis (assembly GCA_029706075.1). Taxonomy (NCBI): domain Eukaryota; kingdom Metazoa; phylum Chordata; class Actinopteri; order Notacanthiformes; family Halosauridae; genus Aldrovandia; species Aldrovandia affinis. The sequence continues at coordinate 3,772,837 of JAINUG010000040.1, read as the reverse complement.
CTCAATCAGACTAGATATGGGGACAAGATAGAATAGCCCTGTGATTTTTTGCTTTAAAAAAAATATATATATAATACCCGGGCGACTTATATTGCACTTTTTAATTGACTGGACTTTGACTGGACTTATGTTTCATATGTTTGTGTTTTTCCATGTGTTTTTAGTGTCTGTATGCTGCTATAGACAAACCCAATTTCCATGCGGGGGTTAATAAAGTATAATCTATCTATCCATCTATCTATGACTGTTAACTGTGACCATGCCTCTTTTCAACAGACACCTTCATCCAGAAGACCAAGCAGCGGTACAACAGCCCCCTCTCTCTCCACCAAGATCAACCTGACGGACATGCAGACGGAGATCAAGCTCCGCCCGCCCTACCAGCTGTCCATTGAGGATGTGGGCGTGGCCAATGGCTTCACACACCACACCCCCTCCAAATACAAGGGCATAGGTAAGAGGGTGCAGAAAATACATGCTCCTCGGTACACAACATGATGTTGCAGCCTTCTGTTCTACTAGTGGCCCGTATGTGTCTACATCTTAAATGTCTCAAGTCAGTTGAAATTGAGCTTATGTTTCAGTTTACAGTGCATGTATGCTCTGTCATATGCTCAAAGGCACCAGTTTATGAATAGTGGGGTGGTTGTTTTCTTTTCGATTTCTTGGTGACATTTTGAGAAACAAACCGCTTGCAGGTGCATACGGTCCGTACTAACGCACTGTGCTTTGGCTGGTCTGATACGAGTGTGCGCTGCCTATCAGGGACGCAGTTTGAAACCCGTCTCTACCAGACCGGCCCTGGCCGCTAGCCCCGATCGGGGGCAGCATTTGAGTTTGTTGAGGAGCAGAAAAGGCGTCCGTGGTCGGGTTCCGTCTCGGAGGAGGCGGATCTACCGGCCCAGGAAAAATTGGCTCATTACCCGGAGGACGGGCGGCGGACTCGTGGGAGAGGGTGAATTGAGATAAATAGAGGGTATAATTGGCCCTGTTATAATTTATTTGTTTGCATGCTTAACCTCCAGACCTTAGATCATCTCTTGTTATCGCGCTTCGTAAGGAAACAGAAACGTAGGTATGACTCATTGTTCAGAACGTCGGACGACGTGGCCCCCGGCCTTGGAGATGGACCTAGACGGCGTGCCCAGCTCCAGAGTCCACCATACGCCTGCGTTGCGCCTCTCTCTCTGTCTGTCTCTCTCTCTCTCTCTCTCTCTCTCTCTCTCTCTTTCTCCTGTGAAACCCCAGCGGCGTGTCTGATGTGTATCGCTGCCTTTTAGTGCCGCTCTGGGTCAGCCGGGGGTCTTCCAGACCGTTCTGCGTCGCTGCCCTCTCTGTTAGCGCCTTCACACCCCGCCGACCCCAGGCTGAGCCATTCGCATCTGGTCCGCTGGAGCCTTTGTCCCTCCTGGACTGCTGAAAACTCTCTCTTTTCACACTTCATCAGCCACCTTTGAAATCCCTCCAAATGCGGCTGTGTGGCAGAGGGTGGGGGGTTTGGAAGAGGCCTGGGTTGACCAAAACAAAAAAACTTTTCTGTAAAACATTGCCGTAACGTCGCGGCAAAGTTGTCATGCCGCTGCAGTGTCGGGGTAACGTTGAGAGAGTGCTTCGTGCCCCAGGCTGGCGAGGTTGGAGGGAGTCGTCGCTGGAGGGACACTGCATGGCGTTGAGTGAAGGCTTTCTCTATGCATTTAAAGGCTCTATAGGGGTTTAATTCGTCCCTTATAAGCCCGCTTTGTGTCCTTTGAGAGGTGTAACATTTTTTGGGGGCCCTGTAAAGGTCCTGTAACGCTTCACGGGCTGGCAGAGTTGGGGTTGAAGGACTGATGCTTTTGAAATGGCTGTTGTGTCGTGGGCCTGCTGTCAAAACCAGTCTCTCACGCGGTAGTCTCATTCTCGGACGTCAAACCCTCGTCTGATTAAATTAGTTGGAAAAAAGGGAGATGGCTTTTGATTTCCACTTCAGGACTTCTGAAGTACTTTGCGCTGGTTGGCTGTTGGAGCACTCAGTAAGCACCTCCTCTTCCTGTCTGCTCATCCGTGTGTGCGCTCAATCGTGATAACTTCATTTGAAATGTTTTCCAGGGGGGGGGATGAAGTTTAAAATTAAAATAAAAGTATTAATTTATTTATTTGACAGGAACAGTGACAGGACATTGGTAACATTGCCAATGAGGCTAAGTTAGCCAAGGAGGCTAATTTTCATCTGTAGTCCCTGGGCAGGCAGATAGTTAAAAAATAAACAAATGCATGAACATACAACCATTAAAATACACTAGGCAGATTTCTCACCAAACACAGTGCTTCTGTGGCCAGAGGAGGAGGAGTCTGTGTAAAAATGATTTTATTATAAAATTTTTATTATAAAAATACAAATTCAACTAATTTGTCCCAGTGCTGTTTTGCAACTACGCTGAGGTGATAAGATAAGAAGAGGTCTCTCCACATCACTGCGATGTTGTAGTGACATTATCGCATTGACAGAGACTGTGAGACTTCGTCGTGCGTCAGGCAGGTAGCGCCTTCTGGTTTAAAAAAACCCCCAAAAAAACATGTTGCAATTAGCGGGGCTGAAGATCGTCCCATCGCAAGGACGATGGAACGGGGTCACTGCTACAATAAGAGCTCTGTGTCTTCCAGCTCCCAACCAGATGCTGGAGCCGGTGAGTCTGCCTGGGATCGTGTCCTGCGTGCTGAGTCTGCTCTGCACCGGCCTCAACCTGCTGAGAGGAGTTCATGCTATCGAGAGCATACTGCAGGTGAGGAGCGCCGGCACCAGGGCCTCTCTGAGACAGGGATCCATGGGCAAACCTTGAATATCATTGAAAATTATTCTGTCATGGAAATGTCTGATTCCATGTAACGTTATATATTTTGTTCCACTACCACCGTTGTTGCCACCTGCCACGGCTGTTGTCACACACACACACACACACACACACACAGTGAGATGTGTATATGCACTGGTAACAAAACATTTTTGAAAGTTATGAAAGTAAAGTCCATTTTTGTGTCAGTCGAAAAATGCCATTGAAAACCTTTGTCATTTGTCATTGAAATGTCATGAAAAATGGACATTTGATTTGAGTGGGAGCCCTGCTGAGAGGACCCCCCGCATCGCTGTCGCGCGACCCTTACAAGCGTTTGTGCGTGATCGCGGAACTGATCAGGAAATGAGTGCGCTCGCGGGCGGCGTAGACATTTACCCGTCTGTGGGCGTGGCGAGATGCGTCGTTGTGCGACAGTGTTATCGTCACGGACACCCTGGCAAGATTATGGGTTCTGCCGCAGAGGCGAGCGATTGTGGGCATTTAAATGTAAAAAAATAAATTTGATGGACGCTGAGTGATTGTAGCGGCCCGAAATGATTGCAGTGGTCTCGTTTGCTTGTGTCCTCTGCCCTGTTTAAATTATGACTTCACAAGACCTGGCTGGTTATTGAAATGCTCTTCCCGTTTTCCTTTTTTCGGCTGAATGTGCTCTTCCCCCGCAGAACGAAGACGAAGACTTTAATTATGTGATTGCCTTTTTCCTGGGAAGCGCGGCGTGCCTGTATCAGGTGAGTGACAGCTGCTGAGTGTGAGTGGAGCTGCTGTTGATGGAGTAACACCCCCCACGGCCCCACCACCCCCCTCATCTCACCCCCTCTAGTCTGAGTGGTGCTCCTGCACTATGTGCCACTCAGGGCCTCGAAAGGCTTGTGCTTTGTTCACATTTGGATTTCTTTCTTCCTTTTTTAATGACAAAATCTGCTGCATGGAAGTTCAATGCAGAAGTTATTTTTATTATGATTATTATTATTCAGAAAAGGGTGTGCATAACTTAAAAAGCCTTGAAAGCTGTTTTTTGATATTGCTGTGAGTGTAGTGGGGGGGGGGGTCACATTTCTGTAGCATCACAGAAGCAGAGAATGTCATACACTGGATGGTTACTGGCATTGCAGAGCAATGAAGACCCTTCTCTCCCTCTCTCTCTCTTTTCTCACCCTCTCACCCTTTCTCTCTCTCCCTCACCCTCTCCCTCTCCTCTCTCCCTCTCCCTCTCCCTCTCCCTCTCCCTCTCCCTCTCCCTCACCCTCACCCTCACCCTCACCCTCTCTCCCTCTCACCCTCTCACCCTCTCACCCTCTCACCCTCTCCCTCTCCCTCTCCCTCTCCCTCTCCCTCTCCCTCTCCCTCTCTCTCTCTCTCTCTCTCACCCTTTCTGTCTCTCTCGCTCTCTGACTCTCTCACCCATCTCACCCTCTCTCTCTCTCCCCTCACCCTTTCTGTCTCTCTCCCTGTCTCAGTGTTACCTGTTTGCGTACTGCACGGTGTGGAGGAGCAGTAAGTCGTTCCTGTGCTTGGCGCTGATCTGCCTGTGTAACATGTACCTGTACGAGCTGCGGAACGTGTGGCAGATCCTCTTCCACGTGACGGTCGCCGCCTTCACCACACTGCAGATCCACCTCCGACGGCCGCAGGGCAAGGCCCCCGACTACACCGTCTGACCTCTGACTGACCCCCCCATCCCATCGCCAACCTGGACACCGCCTCCGCCAAATCCCATAACCCCCTCGAGTACTGAGCGCTGCCTCCAGGCGGCGCTGCACTAGGATGGCAGACAGACGCGCTATGGCCAAAGCTCAACCCAAACTAACTAAAGGCTAAACGTCCTTGGGTACTTTGAGATAATCGTAATGAGTCGTCAATTAATCGGAGACCACACCAGTCCACTGGCTAAGAGTTCATGCATTTCAGTGTTTTTGGCTTCTCAGTGAATCAGTTTCTGAAAACTGCATTGTAAATAGTTTTCCTTTTTGTTTTTTGTTTTTTTTTTTTTTTTGAATGTTGATACAGCAGTTGTTCTGTGGAAATATGCAGTGACAACATATCACAGTTTGTGACTCTCAGACGAACTTTCTCAACATTGTAACCGGGAACTGTAATGCAACTGTAATGACATGCAAAAAAAATTATAATAATAATAATAATTCTGATTGAAACAGGAATAGATGTTTACTGTCGCATTTACCTACTTTAGCTTTTTGGTTTTCCTCAAACTTTGGGAAAGGGGGGAAAAAAGAGGAATGTTTTGTCTCGACGGTAGCGGTGGTTTACAGTCATCTGTCAAGAGCCGGGCCCCTCACTGGCAAAACAAAAACAAAAACGCTGTCAGAGTTTTAGAGAAATGAACAGTATGCCAGGAAACCGTCATACCGCAAGTGTCAGTGCTGCAAGGCAGTCCCTGTCAGTCGTGGTTCTCTCTCCCCTCCCCACCCCCCCTGAATGATGGCCCTGCTCCCCTTGTGCCGAATTTGCCTGCAAGCCTCCCTGACTCTCCACACCTTGGCCCCTGGAGCTGGGGCCTATTCTTGGCCGAGGGCCCGCAGTGATGCTCGCGGCCAATCAGGAAAACGAGCTGCAGGACGGGAATGGAATAATCCTTTTCACTTTAAAAAAAGATATACAAAAAAAAAAATCTAATTCTGTTTTAATTCCAAAATTCTGATATTCGCTGAATAGGGTTGCTTGATATTAAGCCAAATGACTAATTATTAGTGTTAAATTAAAAAAATGTCTTTCATCTTTTTGCATTTGCCCCCCTCCCGCCCCCGTTTTGGAACTTAAAATCTCAGCTACATTTGCATTTTAGCTGGGAGGAGATCACTGTTCACTGTGTTCTGTGATCTTCAGCAAATTCTCAAGTCAATGAAATTCAATATCAAACGGTTCTTCCCATTCCATTAATCGGAGACATTAGGCACGTTGTTCCGGCGTTGCTCTCTGATTATCTGTCGCCCGTCATGCCCGAGGCCCAGTGAAGCGAGCCGCCTGACATTAGGACTCCCTTCTGAATTTGATTTAGCCGGGCCAACGTGCGATGTTCTCACAGCAGCTCTCTGACATTTTAGCAGCATGTCAACTTTGGTACCACCCTGAGGGGAACACGGTGAGACCGTTATGTATGAACCGCGCAACCTGGAGAGTGCCACATGAATGGAGAATATACAGTCCCTTCCTGACAAAGTACAGGAAAATGGTAACCTCCAGTCAATTCATTATTCTACTGCAGGGGACTCCAAACTTTTCCACCAAATCGCAGGGCCAATCGCAAACCACCTGGCCGGAGGATGAAATTGTTCCCTGGTTCCGTTGCTTTTTACTTCCTAACTGGCCAATGCTGGGTGTATATTGTTAACTTTGACACCTAGCTACACATCTGTGGAGAATGCCTGCTGTGTAGAATGTGTGAAATGGCCATCCTTATTTCTGTTTAGTGGTGGCACTGCATAAATTCAGCACCTGTTCTAAAGTCACAAAAAAAACTAAGGTGTTAGGAGGTTTCATTTTTGATATTTTGACCGTCACCGCAAAGTCTCGGTAAACCACGGTAACTATCTCGGCTCTCTTTGCTCAATCTTCTTTCAGTTCTCGCACGGTCGCCCGCTGTGTGAGCCGTCAGAAATAAAACAATTTGATCATCTATTTATTGATATATTTTTCCCCACCATTAGCTCCAGGGTCAGAAGAGTTCAAAGGGCCAGGGTTTGGCCCCTTGTCCATTGTTTGGGGACTGCTGTTCTATTGTATGGCACACACACACACACACACACACACTATCAGACAATAGCCACAATATAACATATCTCAACTGACCTATATGTTCAGCATCGTTGCACAAGAACCGATTTGGGACCTCAACCCATTGGGGTATGGTCCACTGCTCTACAGGTTGCTACAGTCACGGAGGCTGGTTGCTACGGTCAGGGTTTGGTCAGAGAAGGGCAACACAAGCAGCGGACGTCCTAGACTGCACTCCAGAATGTGCTATGCATGCTAAATCCCCGGGCTCTACCGCTGTGCCTGTGTGGTGTAGTGTAGCGGTTATGGCGGTGGTTTCCAGAGGCTTGCATGCTTAAAACCTACTGTTGTAGCCTTGAGGCTACAAAAAAATGTATATGCTGCTAAAAAAAAACATGTAATACCCACAGTGACTCATTCAGATAGTAAAACCCATTTCTGCCTTTGCAGAATGTCAATGGGTCACAGTGCGATAATACAATTGCAGTAAAGTATATCCAACAGTGACCAGTCCGTTTGATAGTCCTGCCGTTTCTTTGTGTTGCCTCTCGTTCGGTGTCACAAAACAGAACCTGCTGCATTGTTAAATACATTTGAATGTTTTTGTATCTGTTCTGTTTTATGCTTGTGTGTGTGTGTGTGTGTGTGTGGCTGGTGAAGATCTCTGTAGCACCTGTGCTCCAATCGTACTGGCTAAACGTGGTGCCCATTCCTGTCTTTTTATGGATAAGATGGGTATTGCTGGCTCTGTGTGGCTCAGTAGGTAGAGCATGGCACTGACAATGCTTTGGTTGTGGGTTCGATTCCCATTGGGACCACATATGCTGAAAACTGTATGCATTCACTACTGTAAGTGACTTTGGATAAAAGCATCTGCTAAATGGCATATGTTATGTTATACCATCAGGGACATTGTGGGTGTAATGGCCAATGGATATACGGTTTATATATATATATATATATAATACATGGTTTCAACACTGTTCATCCAGTATGAAACATCAAATAAAAGTGTGGGACTAAGAACACTGTGTACACACTGTATATCAAACATAACACTTTGCTTTTTGTTTTATACCACTTCATTGTTTAGTTTTTTCCTGAAATGTGCAGAATCGACACACTAAAACATCTCTAGGCCAGTTGACTGCTGGCCTATTTTACACCCCAACATGCATTTAGCAGAAGGCCAGAGCTGCACTAACGTTATTATTAGTATTGTACATTATTAGAAAAAGGTTATTTTCTTCAGACACGCAGGGGTTGGTGATTCACATGCAGAATGTTCTAGGTTTTGATCTGTTCCTGCCGCCCGTTATATAATAAAGATTGATGTAGTCGAGTGAAAAGCAGTAGAGCATTTAGGAAATGATGGCCAATTTGGACCCATATTCGAATGCAAGTGCAAGGAGTGCGCCACTGCCCGCTCTCACACAATTGAGGCCACTTCTTTCCCAGCAAATCATACATTTTTCTTAGCTAATTAGCAAGTCGTTAGCTTTATAGCTAGCTGACTCAATGATATTATTTCATGTAAAGGTCCCCCTACCACCCCAGCTGAAAGCGGTTTGTGTTGGCATCTAGGACGAAAATGTCTAAAGAGAAAAAGGAAGAGTGCCACAGAGCTGTGACCAACTTTACAGTAAAGGGGGTTGCAACCCCAGCCTTCAGCATTGTGGAGGCTGGAAACCAAACTTTCCAATTGCACTTTATTTGTTTTATTTTGTGTTGTCCTATTCAAAGGTTAGGTTAGGTTACACATTGTAGCCTTTTTCATCATCTCATTAGAGAGATGGTTCTTTTATTCAAAATTAAAACATTTTACATTTATAAGAATGATTTAATTGTATTAATTTGTAAAAACAAGTAGTATACAATGGGAGGGAAAATGTATAACTTGGATAACTAAATGTGCTTTCATTCACACAATATAGGTATCGGAAAAAGTATCGAATTCAAAGTATCAGTATCGAAAACTTTCAAACAATACCCAGCCCTAGAAGGAACCCTTTTAAAAATAATTGCTTGTTCAGTTGTTTTTGCGAATGCAACTCATCCTAAATCACGGTGATTAATGTTGGCTCTAAAGAGGTTTGTGAGGCTCTAAGGCCCTCCCCGGGTTCACGTTTAAATGGACGTGTCTGCAGCTTCTGCTTCCACACCAGTGTTTGTTGAAAGCTGGCGTTTGAGTTTTCTATCGACCTTTCCAATTGTACAGGGCCGGATCTTCGCATAGGCCGACAAGGCCTGGGCCTAGGGACCAAACATCGCAATATATATATACACGCATACATATATATATATAAATACATGAAATACACACATTCCCTTAAAATGTATATACACAGTATATATGTAAAGTGCCCTCCAGAATTATTGGCACCCTTGGTAAAGGTGAGCAAAAAAAGCTATTTAAAAAAAACAAAACAATAATAATAATAATGTCTTCATTGCTGTTCATCAGTTTGCTCAGCTTGACCTTACTCAAAATATGAGCGAAATCTAACCTGGTCAAAAAAATAAGCATTTAGTACTTTGTGCATCCTCCCCTTGCCAAGATAACAGCACTAAGTCTCCTCCTATAATACTTGAGGTTGGAGAACACATCACAAAGGATCTGAGACCATTCCTCTTCACAGAATCTCTCAAGAGTCCTTGGTCCTCACTTGTGGACTCTTCAGCTCACCCCACAGGTTAAATGCCTTGATCCTGGTTACAGTAGCAGTGGCCTACCTGAGATTTGAACCTGAAACATTCTGGTTATAAACACAGTTCTTCAACCACTATGCCTCCCTAGCTCGGGAGCTATTTAATTTGGGTTAACTGGCCAGCAGTTACATACAGATGGCCTGAAATAGCAGCGCATGGTGACATTTTCCCAAAAAACATCCACTTGTGTTAACCTTACCCAACAGGAAATATTTCCCACTGGTAATAGAAACATGGAAAGTGTGCTTTTCTGCAGCAGTCTTCATTCAAATGTCCCAAGGACCCACATACTACCAAGAATGTGCATGCATTTATCCCAAGAGCAGTTTTGGTAAAGAAAAGGCCTCTTCTAAATAAGGGCTTGACTGCTGGCATGATCTCACCCCCCCACCCCCAATTCCTGGCTGTAGTCCCAGAGGGCCTCCATCAGAGTAAAGAACATCACACCCCACCTAAAGAAGTCTTTGAATAACACCCACTTTGACCTGACAGCCCTCGTGCGAGCATACCTCTTTCACAACAGGCCAGCCAGCCGGAGCATGGAACAAAACTGCATTTGCACACCACTCGCTCAGGAAAAGAAAAAGGTTGCCAGGTTTACCTATTAAAGTACAAATGCTTGTCACCTTGTAGGGTACTGAACTGTACCTTTAGTCAGAAGAACATAATTGAGAATTGTACCCTTGCGAGAAAAAATGTTGCTCGCAGTACAAGCCTCATTTTCATACTAATGTGGCTGCCAGTGTGAATAAGGATTTATTCCCCTACCTTGGTATACATCTGTACTTTTCCTCAATTTGTACCTTTTTCACTGGGAAAAGGTACAAAACTGCATCATGGAGGATCGTATGTGTACCTTTGAAGGTACAACGAATTTGTATTTTTGTGCCCTCAGGAACAATGTGTACCCTAACTACCTTTATTTTTAACCAGGGTAAGAGGAAGCATTTCAGGATTTGGGTCAGGTCCTCCAACGTGGTCTGGCTGTGGTCTTGTTTTGGTTGTATTGAGCAGCCTTGGTCTTAATTAGTATGTGCAGGTACATTCCTCTCTTCACCGCTTATCAGTACAAGAACTGCACATGGGGTGAGGAAGACACTTGATCACAGATTTGTGCAAGTCACAGTGACACCTTTCCGTCTGGAGACCAGCATAGTGATGCAGCAGCAGCTCATCCGGGACTTGAATTTTATAGGTGTAAATTCAATGTTCTTTTCAAACAGGTCTGCCTGTTTTTTTTCTTCTGTTTTCTTTCACTTGTGCGAAAGCTGGCATGTAGTGGCCAGCCATCCACGATTTCACTAAAAGAACATTACTGCCCCCTCCTGGGCATGACCTGTAGTCCTAAAACTCACGGAGAAAGGCAATCGATTGAACGACCGGATCACAGTTGATATTGAAAGACATCCTGAAATTGCAATTGCATCATCTTCTCCATCCTCTACAAATTCATTATAGCTGTACTATCGGATCACTTCTTGATTATTTTTGAAATTCAGGTAAATATTCCTATTAAATCGGAACCTAGATACTATTCCAGCCACTCTATAAATTAATTGACGGCTTCAAAATTTATAAACATACTTCCCGAATCGTTAGTATCAAGTCAGGACCCAAATAGCTTTTTGTCAATTGATCATCAAACAGATGTGCTAAATCACATTTTACGGAATACACTTGATGCTGTCGCACCCCTCAAGAGGAAAAAATGCGGTCAGAAGAAACTTGCACCCTGGTTTACTGACTATACCCGTGCCCTTCAACAAGTTTCCAGGAAATTTGAACGCAGATGGCGCTCTACCAATTTAGAGGTTTTTCGCTCTGCTTGGAAGGACAGCCTCATAGAATACAAGCATGCTCTTACTACAGCTAGGTCATCGTACTTTACCCAAGATTTCTATTTAACACGGTAGCTAAACTGACAAAAAAAATCAGTCTTCAGATTGCATCAGTTATCCTTCTAACTATAATTCCAATGACTTCATGAACTCGTTTACTGATAAGATTGCGACAATCAGAGAACAAATTATGAAAATGACTCCAATATCTAGCACTCCAACTCCCGAGATAGCACAGGGCTATCAGGAGCAGGGTTGCGTAGAGACCCTTGAGTTTTTCACTCCCTTGGATCTGGACAAATTTGGTAAACTGGTTATATCCTCCAAATCATCTACATGTCTGTTAGACCCCATACCAACAAAGCTTATTAAAGAGCTTTTGCCTGTGCTAGGCCAGCCCATGTTAGATATCATAAATACATCCCTATTATTGGGTTGCATACCTAAGTCTTTAAAAGTGGCAGTAATCAAGCCTCTTCTAAAGAAACCAAATCTTGATCCTGTTAATCTGAAGAACTATAGGCCCATTTCAAATCTTCCCTTTTTGTCAAAAATTTTAGAGAAATCTGTAGCTCAACAATTAACTGCTTTCCTAAAAACAAATAATCTGTATGAAACACTACAATCAGGTTTTAGACAAAACCATAGCACTGAGACGGCACTTATTAAAGTTGTAAATGACTTACGGTTAGCATTGGATACTGGTTGTGTTTCTATTCTAGTGCTCCTTGACATAAGTGCTGCTTTTGACACTATTGACCACCAGATTCTCCTTCATAGGCTAGAAAACCTGGTTGGTTTGAGTGGACGGGCACTCTCATGGTTTAAATCATACTTATCAGACAGGTTTCAATTTGTGCAATTAGATCAAGAGTTCTCTGACTACTCTCAGGTTAAATATGGTATTCCACAAGGCTCAGTGCTGGGACCATTACTGTTCTCATTATACTTGCTACCACTGGGTAATGTTATTCGTAAACATGGTGTGAATTTCCATTGCTATGCAGATGATACAAAGCTGTACATATCAATGAAACCAGGTGAAATACTTCAACTCACTCAATTAGAGGCTTGTATCTCTGATATAAAGAATTGGGTGACAGTACATTTCTGCTTTTAAATTCAGATAAAACAGAGATGATGGTTTTGGGCCCCAAAAAATTAAGGAACAAGTTGGATCTGCAGTTAAATGCAGGTGATTGCATAGTTACATCAAGTCTAATGGTTAAGAACCTTGGTTTTATTATTGATCAGGACCTTACATTTGACACTCATATTAAAAACACTTCCAGAGTAGCTTTCTTTCACCTAAGAGACACAGCTAAAATTCAGCACATTCTGTCATTAGAGGATGCAAAAACCTTGATGCATGCTTTGTCGCATCGAGGCTGGAATATTGTAATGCCTTATTATCCGGCTCCTCTAGTAGCTCTCTAAAGAGTCTTCAACTAGTACAGAATACAGCGGCACGTATTTTGACTAGATCCAAGAAGTATGAGCACATTACTCCTGTATTAGCATCACTACATTGGCTTCCTGTTAAATATTGGGCTGATTATAAAGTACTGTTGCTAACTTTTAAAGCAGTGAACGGACTTGCACCTTTATACCTGACTGAAATGATTGCCCCTTATAAGCCGACAACTGCTTCATTCACAAGAAGCCGGCCATCTATTACTCCCTAGAATTTTGAAAAGCACAGCTAGTGGTAGAGCCTTCTCTTTTAGAGCTCCTCTGTTGTGGAACGGTTTACCAAGGCATGTTAGGGATTCATACAGTTTCAATTTTTAAGTGTAGATTAAAAACATATTTTCAGCCTAGCCTACTGCCAAACATAGTCTAGGTGGAGAGATGGAGAAGGCCGTGCTCTAGTGTCTTATGGAGTGAGAAACTTTCCATACTGTCACCTCCTCAACGTGTTACCACCACTGTTATGCTGGTTATCCTTGATCAAGTGTGGATGGTTTGGAACTTTCTCATGGCTGCGTGTATTCTCTGTCCCTCTCCTAATAGGTATGCTGCCATAGCTTACACCTGTCGGTGCTATCTGCATATTTCCTATGATTGTGCTCCCCTGCTCTTACATAATGCTACTGGCTATAGCACTGCTTTTTTTCTGACTGCATGTTCTCTTCTCTGCCTCGGCCTCTGACTCAGGGGCACCTGCCCCCGAGCCCTAGATCCTGCGAAAAGTGTGAGCTGCCCCCATCAACCCTCACCCCCACGCCAACCCCAGTTCCTGGATCTGGACCCTCTCCACGTGGTTTAGCCCCCCCCCCTGACTACCTAACTCAGGAGGGGCAAAGTCTTTCAGCCCTGAGTCACCTTGGACTGACCATGATATGGTCTTTTTTGGACACACCCTGTGCCAGCCAGAAGAGGATGGGCTCCCCCCCTTTTAGTCTGGTTCCTCCCAAGGTTTCTCCCTACCAAGGGAATTTTTCATTGCCACTGTTGCCTTTAGGCTTGCTTTTGGGGGGGGGTCTAGGCCTGGGTTCCCCCTCTGTTAAGCGTTTTGTGACAATTCAATTGTAAAAAGCGCTATACAAATAAATTTGATTTGATTTGATTTGAATTAATTTCACCTGAAACTAAAGGTAGCAATTTGGCACCTCTCCCCTTCAATATTTCCTACTCCAATACCTTCATTACTGTGTATTGGGGCAAATTATATGCCTTGAGATTTCATATAATCACCACCCGGATTTCTGCTCTTCCCTTGTAGTGTGTCAAATTGCACGTAATCGATTCACCTTGACGTACCTCAGGGAAATTAGTCTCGCTGCTAAAACCAGCCCAAGACAGTTTCGGTTATAGACATTCTCCTGACTCACGTGACCCAAGCTCCTACTCAAAAGTGACGTCCCAGTTAAGCCTGTACACCTGAGGTGGTATGACAAGTTCAAAGTATGACAAGTGGTTCCGTGTAGAGCAGTAGGTAGAGGTGGTGTACATAAATAAGCATGCCCCTCCGGTGTGCCCACATGCCATCCAGTGATTTCTTTCACACTAGAATCTACACAGTACTTCTCTCACTGAAGTGATCTTGTCCATTGCGTTACATGACATTACATGTGGTTCTGTGTGGCTCAGACATTACATGTGGTTCTGTGTGGCTCAGTAGGTAGAGCATGGCGCTGACAACGCTTTGGTTGTGGGTTCAGTTCCCACTGGGACCACATATAAAGAAGAATGTAAATGTGGTTCTGTGTAAATGGCTCAATGACAAATAAGGTTATTTAAAAAAGTTTGTTCAAAATAGATAAAATGCATATTTTTGAATCTGTGACAATGTGCTTAAACAAGCCTGGTAACATTTCAATGTGTTTAAATTCATGTGGTTGACCAAAAAATGTCAGGCTCAAATATTTGTAGATAGAAGTATCATGGTGTCTATAGCTGATTTGATTTTTGGGGGTTGATTATTATATTAACAATAATTTAAGATTACTGCATTCTAAGGGTTGTGGGTTAAACAGTTCCCACTGGGACCACGGTACCTAAAGAAAATTAAACAGAACACCTGTATGCATTCACTTTTAAAACTGTAGTTTTATGATAAAATAACATTTTCCTAACATTGGTTGTACCATGATGGAAAGTAAATGGCACATTTTTATCAATATTTGAGAGAGCTCCACAAACCTTTTCATAGCCATGGATGTCAGATAGGGTCCTCTGGATGATGCAACATCTGGCTGATAAGCAGAACCCCTGACATTTGGTTCATGAATAATTTGTAAAATTGTGTTTATTTGAAAGGTTTCAGCTGAATTTATTATTATTAAAATACCACTTTTTACAGTTTTCTTAATCCCTGGACCCTCAGCCAAAACACAAAGAGTACAATCTCCAGCATTTTAAATTTTTAAATGGAAATAATGAACTTTTGTCTTTGATCAAACCCCTGCGGTTCATGATGAGCTCAGCCAAGAGTACAATCTCCAGCATTTTAAACTTTTGGATCAACGCATGATGAGCTCACCAACCCTTCAATCAATCTGATAATTAAAGATCCATTACATCTTTGAGTGATTTAAGACCCACACTAAGGGGCACAATGCCTACAGCATGATTCCTCAGATCACGGTCCTCATGGGCCGAGTACTGTAGTTTCTCCACACTCCCTTTCCCTTTACTCCCTTTAGTCAGGTGTGAAGACACTCTAGCCAATCGGTTGCACTGATTGTTCAATGAATTACTACCTGAGAGAAAGGAAAGCCCATGACCGAATTTGGATACGTGGGCCAGATTTGAGTAACCATGGCCTATGGTTTCTTGGACGTGGATGGCCTCAGCACTGATCGCGAGCAAATCTGTTTAATGGGGGGTTTGGTAGGTGAGTGCCTGGTCAGCTGGTCGTTGAGTTGATGACAGCCAACCCGCTGTCCTCATTGTCAGCATGAAAAGCTACCACCGCAAAACTCATTACACTAAACATACTCATTGCTACAACACAAATCAGCTCCACAAAGGAGATTCTGTGGTAAGCCAATTACTCATCAATCTTACTTTAATTATCCACTGAAACAAAGAAGAAAAAAAACACTTTAAAGTGTTCATGGAATCTACATTAACAGTTATCTTAATTGTGTCCTCTTATAAATGCTCCGACTAAAGGACCTAGAGACCAAAGAGATCAATCTTAGATAAGCAACTTGAAAGGAACATTCTTTTTTAAATATTTCCAGGGGTCCATTAAAGTAAAATTGAAACGCTAAGAAAGGAGACCTCAGATAACATAATATGCAAACTATTCCAGGTGACATTCTGAGCATGTTTAACATAATTGTTTATTTGGATGTAAAAAAAAAAAAAAAGGAAAAGAACGACAAAAAAACAAACAACAAAAAACAGCATAGTGTTTTAACATGATAGATAAGCAAAGACAACCAAGGGTGGGTGTCTGGGGTCTGTGCAGTCCGCATTTACAAATTCTCTATAAAACGACCATGTGTCATTCCCTGCTCCTGACACACATCCCAGTGAGAACTTCATGATCAAAGAGCCTCCTTCATGTGATGTCTAGAAGGGGCGGGTTGTGTGCCTGTACCCTGCCCCCCTCTCCCCAAACAGAAATGAACCAGTTACATAAAATGCACTCCCATCGTCTCCATTCAAATTTGGGAAAGGGACAATTAAAGAAACATGATTCTGCTGTACGCTCAGTTGTGGAGAAAAAAATACCCCGGCCACATTTGACATCACTGCAACATTGCCGTAAAACACTAACAACGTTATCCGGTGAGAACATTTTGTATTGGCCAGGAAGCAAAGCTGCAGTACACGCTATCGTGCACCAGAGGAACGTTTCACATGACAGTAAGACATCCCACTTATAGCTGGAAAATGAGAGGTGAAGAAAAAAGACAGGAACAAAAATTTCAGTTCGTCACTGGCCACTGCGACCGGGGTTCAATTCCACCGGCCGCACCAGTATCGGCTCTGGCTGGGGGTGCCACTAGGGGGCGGCAATTGGCTGTCCACCCCAGGGAGGGGGAAGGGGAGCCAATATGAGATCGCTGCGTATAGGAGTGGCTCTGTGTACCGGAGTTACAGTCGACGGCTTGGTAAGTGCTGGCTCATCGCCTTTGTCACTGCCGGTCTCAGGGCTACGGCAGCAAACTCACAATACGAGGGGGGGATTGACATGAAAAGAGAGGGTGTAATTGGCTACTAAAGTGGGAAAAAATGGGAAAAAATCTAAATCAAAATCTTTAAAACATTTTTATTTATTTTTTTTTTTTAAGTGAAGGGTGAGGACCAAAAGAGAAACCAGCGATTTCGGAAGCATGGTAGGCCAACATTTTTTAAAAAAAAAAAAGTCTGAAGTCACTAAAATAACTTTTTTTTTTGGTATAGTCTAAGTGCCTGGAAACTGTCTGTGTTCCCCCAAACAAGTTCCCTACCTTTAAATGTCCATCCCATAAACCAGAGTTACTCAAATCACGGTCCTTGTGGGCCGAGTACAGTTTTTCCACACTCCCTTTACCTGGGAGTCAGGTGTGAAGACACTCTGGCCAATCAATTGCACTAATTGTTCAATTACCTACCTGAGAGAAAAGAAAACTAGAACCGAATTTGGATTCATGGGCCAGATTTGAGTAACCCTGCCATAAACCTTTCATTTTGGAGTGGAATATCCCTCCAGCAGCCAGTGAGCGATCGTCGCTAAAGAAAACAAATCTTATGCTTGTAAAGGTGACACCTTAAAAAGTAGAAAGTAAATGGCAAGAATGAAATGGCGTCCCTTAAGAAAAAGCAATATGCAAAATGTTAAATTCAAAACAGACATGTCAAGATAT
Organism: Aldrovandia affinis; assembly: GCA_029706075.1. Lineage (NCBI taxonomy): Eukaryota > Metazoa > Chordata > Actinopteri > Notacanthiformes > Halosauridae > Aldrovandia > Aldrovandia affinis. The sequence continues at coordinate 3,755,419 of JAINUG010000040.1, read as the reverse complement.
GCTTCATACATCATATATCGCTTTCATGTGTAATTTTCTGCACGTGGTAGACTAGAGTAAAACAAAACAGCAGGGGCCCAACCCCCGTTGTGGGGGGGCGGGGGGAGAGATGGTATATGCTGGTGTTCGATGTTACGCAGCATTTAATCGATTGTTTAAAGTTGGTTTCTTGGTTTTAAATTGGTTGCTAACGGGGCGGCGGATAGCGTAGCAGTCTAACGCACTGTATTTTGGCTGGTCCGACATGGTGTGCGCTGCCTGTCAGGGACGTGGTTCGAAACCAGTCTCTACCAGACCGGCCCTGGTCGTCAGCCCCGATCAGGGGGGCGTTTGGCGGTGTGCCCCAGGGGGAGGGACTTGGCTCCGCCGTGAAGCACGTAAGGGAGTCTCCAGAATATGGGTGGCTGAAGGAAGCAGAGTTTGCCACCCTCTGAGAATTTGCTTGCCTTGTAGAACGGCGGACTCGTTTGGGGAGGGTAAATCGAAACAAATAGAGGGTGTAATTGCCTACTAAATTGGGAGAAAAACAGAAAAAAACTAATCTGAAACAAATTTATAATAAAACATTTTTTTTTTTAAATGCTGAAAACAAAAACCAGCATCCCCTGCGCCCTCCACTCCCAACGTTGACCACTTCTGATCTATGGTCCATGGATAACATTTCACACGTGACGGTAGCAAAATGTGTCAGATTTTCAGTTGTATTCCAAATCTGGACCTACACCAAAAGCGATGTTCTTTATGTTTATATGACATGACGGGCCTTACCTTGCAGGGCGGTAACACTGACCCACAGAAAGGACAGCAGGGCAAAGGCCACATTTCCTCACAACTGGGGGAGGAGCGGAGGAGTGGAGGGGGAGGGAGAAAAGGCCTCTTTCTGGAGAAGGACATTCATCAGGTCGTACCATATAACCAATCTGTGTGTGTGTGTGTGTGTGTGTGTGTTTGTGCATGAGTGCGTGTGTGAGTGTGATAGTGCGAGTGTGAGAGTGTGTGTGTGTGTGGGGGGTCAGCAGTGCAGTGTCAATAAAACAGCAGACAGTTTTGTTTTTCTAGAAATGGACTGTGTGTGTGTCTGTGGAACAGCGAACAGCACACTCTCACAGCCTGAAACACAGCGAGGGACGAATCAAAAAGTACCTAACAATCGTTAGGTTTAGCCCTCTTGAGTTTATCGGTTTTGTTGTTTTGAGTGGGGTATTGGTTTTTTACATCTTTATTTATTTGCTGTAGTCAGGCGACACTGCCATCACCCCTGGCAACAGCTGCAGTCCTAAGGAGTCGTTTCTTAAACCGTTTTTTTAAAAGCACATTCAAGCTGAAGGAGGGAAGTTGTCCATTATAAGACTGCTCTATAAAGGGGGTGTGCCACAAAGTACACCACCCACAAACAACCACTAACCCCCACCCCCTCCTCAAAATAACATATCAATGATTGCAATACGTCTCTGTCAGCTATGTACATCTGAATACACACTGGTGCTTATAGACAATTCTCTCTACTATATTATTGTACAAAATATAGAATCTCAAATATCTGCTAGATTTGTTTTTTTGTCTTTTTTTTTGGAGTCAAAATACAAAATAACAAAAAAAATACAAAAAGAAGCTTTACATCGACTTTTCTCGTATCTGAAAGTGTCTTCAGTTTGACGTGTGTGGGGGGAGAGTACTCTAAAAGAACATGGCTATCGCAGGTACCCGGCGAGGTACATACTGTCCACCCCTCGTCCCCACGGACCACAAGCACACCCGCAGTGTGAAGCGCTGCACCCAGCGCCGTGTGTCACGTGGTTTTCGACATTGCGTTTACTGCACTAACTCAACAGCGCACAAAGACGACGTGACCGTGTGCACGCACATACACCGTTTCACACACATATACACACATAAAACGTCCGTGTTGGGCACGTATGTGTGCTTCAGCGTCTTCATGCAGAGCGACGGGGGTCTCCTTCACATTGCGGAACACGGAGGAACTTCCTCTCCCAGTGCGTTTGGAGCTGTACTTCAGGTTCAGACCAGCGGGGGGAGCGTCGATGCGCCTCGTCCTCCGTCACAAACCGAGGAAACGAACGAGGGTTCGACTAATCCGCCGGTGTGTGTGTGCGCGCGCGTATATGTGTCTGTGCAGCGAGTCAATGGAATTTCTTTGGTCTCTTCAGATAACCCTCCTCCGTCAGTGCCACGCCTAAACGGAGAGGCGGGGTCTCCTTCATTCTGATATGCTGATTGGCTCCACAGTTTTGGGGTGTAGCCCTACGGTCATGAGGGTGGAGCGTATCAGCGTCAGTCTCACAGCATCCTCTGGGTCCCAGTGCCTGCTCTTTTTTTTGTGTTTTTTTTTTGCTGTGGCTTGTCTCCGCCCACGCACAGTGTCGACGCCCAGCTGCGTGTTAACTGCTAGGCGGCCCTGCGTTCAGGAAGTAAGTCATCATTTCGCCTTTGCCCTTGACCTTCACCACGCCTCGGCACTCCAGCGTGTAGTTGTACGAGTTCAGCACCTGGTACAAGTCCGTGGTCACCTGGCAAGCAAGAGAGGTTAAATATACAAGACTGGGGACACAGTTTCAGTGAACTCCATTTTATTTGTACATTTTTTAAATTGTTTCAGATTTTTTTCAGATCAATGAGAGTGTAGTAATACAGCAATAGACATCACTGTTGGCAGCTGCATACCATACTTGTAACACCGGGTAACACATCTTGCAACATGTTTGCCATTTAAAATATTACTCTTTAAATTATTTGTGACTACACACACACATGCACGCACATGCACGCACATGCACACACATGCACACACATGCACACACATGCACACACATGCACACACATGCACACACATGCACACACATGCACACACATGCACACACATGCACACACATGCACACTTGCAGGTACTCTTGGCAGCAAATGGTCTTTAATGATTTTAGGTCATGGCCAGTGAGCTAGCCAATTTGTTAAAAAACATCAGCAGAGTCATTTCTAGACTTGATACTAAATCACCTCAAGGAAGCAGTTTAGGAAGACAAATGGACATATTTCATTAACTATAAAAGCAAAAGGTATGATTTGGATGGTTATTTTAAATATTTGGCCAATTCCCACGGCTTTTCAAGGACAGTAGGATGTTTGATGACTTTCCTTGTCTTGGATGATTTTTTTTTAAAGAATGTTCAATGGCTGCAGGAATCCTAAAATATACAGTGCGTGACCACTAAACTCACAAATCATACAGCACCACCTGTGTGTGTATGCCTGCGTGTGTGTGTGTGTGTGTGTGTCTGTGTGTATGCGTGCGCCTGTGTGTGTGTGTGTGTGTGTATGTGCGCCTGTGTGTGTGTGTATGTGTGTGGTTGTGTATGCGTGCGTCTGTGTGTGTGCGCGTGTATGTATGTGTGTGTGTGTATCTGTGTTTGTGTGTGGGGGTGGTGTATGCGTGCGTCTCTGTGTGTGTGTGTGTGTGTGATAGCATGTGTGTGTGTGTGTATGTGTGCGTATGTATGTGTGTGTGTGTGTGTATGCGTGCGTGTGTGTGTGTGTGTGTGTGTGTGTGTGTGTGTGTGTGTGCGTCTGTGTGTGTGTGTGTGTGTGTGTGTGTGTGTGTGTGTGTGTGTGTGTGTGTGTGTGTGTGTGTGTGTGTGCGTCTGTGTGTGTGTGTGTGTGTGTGTGTGTGTGTGTGTGTGTGTGTGTGTGTGTGTGTGTGTGTGTGTGTGTGTGTGTGTGTGTAAAATACCTGGATTCTCTCCGGCACACCGGTGCTGTCCATGCGGCTCGCCACGTTCACCGTGTTCCCCCAGATGTCGTACTGGGGCTTCCGCGCGCCGATGACCCCCGCCACCACGGGGCCCATGTTGAGTCCTGCGGAGGAATGAGCACAGGCTGGGTCACACTCCACACGCTCAGCTCCTCGTGGGCCGAGGGGCCAGGGGGCGGAGAGGGCTCCCTCACCTATCTTCATCTTGAAGTTGTTGAAGGAGTGCTCGTTGATGTACTTCATCTGGTCCATGAGACGCATGGCGTAGTCGGCCAGGGCGCGGATGTGCGAGCGGCCCGCCCGGTCGTAGGTGGAGTCGTTGAGGCCGGAGGCGGCCATGTAGGTGCTGCCGATGGTCTTGATCTTCTCCAGCTGGCGGAACTGATCCTCGCTGATGATCTGGGAGCGAGAGGGTGGGGGTGGGGGGTAACAATCGGTCAAACAGAGCGGTGAGAATCTCCAGGGATGGTTGTTAAGTGGGGATGTGCATGGACAGGAAGCAGGTCCAGCCCAGATTCACCACCCCGGGCAGAGAGAACAAACAATGAGAAGAGCTTGTTTTCCTTCAAAAATACAAGATCATTACTAATTTTGATCAGCAAGCGCAAACACACACTCCGGCACACACACTCACTCACAAACGCACACACAGATACACACTCATGGCACATCTTCAAGATACAAAACACTGGTAGAGGCGCAATGCTTACACCCCATGGATACACACACACACACACATAAAAGCACTGCTAAATGGCGTATATATAAAACACACACGGACCCGGTGACACAGACACACGGACACACACACACACGGACACACACACGGACACTCACACACACGCGCACACAGTACCTCGTCAAAGTCGGCGATGATCTCGTTCAGCAGTCTCAGGCACTCCACGCCCTCGTTGTTGGCCTCCAGCTCCACGTAGAACTCTGAGAAGTTGCTGATGGAGGCGAACATGACGGCGACGCACTCGCACGACTGGTAGTAGAGCTCGTCGTTCCTCCGCTCCCGGGCCAGGAAGTGGGCCGCCACGTCCTTGGGCAGGATGTTGTGCAGCAGGCGGCGGTTGTAGGCCTGCAGCTCCTCCATCTCCTCCTTCTCCTCCGTGGCCTGTGAGAGGGGGGAGGAGTCACAGCGTGTCCATCAAACACGGACAGTCCAGTTTTCAATCGCTCTATCCTCCGTCCAGATGCCCATTTGCCCTCCTTTTGAAGCCTAGACTAGAAAAACACTAAATTCTTCATTAAATCACGTTTGAAGATTTGAACGTGCTTCTTATTGATTTATGTATTTGTAAAATAACGAATCCCCGGTGTCATTGGTCTAATAAACGTCAACAAATACCACACTTTAATATGACGTTCTTATGTACACTATGGGCGCGAGCGGCAAGCCACGCAATTTTTCTTTAAGTGCTATCGGAGAGTGTTCGGTGTTCGCCAGCCCTGCAAAATGCCATGAAGGGACAAAAGTACCTAAAGTAGACCATCCAGCTATTGTGAGTACACATTTTCAATCTTAGTTAGTCTGTATAGGTTATGGTTTTAAATTGGTCAATAAAAAAAAAAGATTTCAGCAAAAACTCAGAAATGCGTAAGTAACGTTTGGCGTGCTTAGCGAACTCAAGAGACCACGCTATTGTAAGCTGATGTAACGTTAACAAAAATGTTTTGTCGTTGTAAATAATTTCTTTTGTGAAATATTGCTAGATATATTTGATCAAATCAACAAGGTTTTAACTGTTGTTTCAAAGCAATATTATTACACTCACTAGAGTTTGTGCCATTGGATAACTCCGCTGTGCTGTGATACACAATCGTTAATTTGATATGCTTGATCGATCAAATTCTTACGGGCGATTAATCGATCATCGATTCATTATTAACATCCCTAACAATATTATTACACTCACACAGTTTGTGCTATTGGATAACTCACGCACACACACACACACACACACACACACACACACACACACACACACACACACACACACGCACACACGCACACACGCACACACGCACACACACACACACACACACACCTACCTGCAGCTTCCACAGGAAGTCGAGCCGTGCAGTGGACTCCACCTGCTGGGCGTGCAGGTAGAGAGCCAGGACGAAGACGGTGAGCACCACCGGCGTCATGATCTTCAGCGGGACCCGGGAGTCCACAATGGAGCTGCCAATCAGAGAGAGGCACGGCGTCACACACTCACAGCGCTCCCACCACACCCACACAACAACATGTAGTGCGACCAGTGTGACATCGTCGTGTGCCATCTTACCATGTTCCATTGTGCCTGCGAAGAGCAACAAAGGAGAGAGAGGGAGAGAGAGAGAGAGAGCATTTTAGAGATTTAACAGCAGCAGTAGCAGCTACATCCCAGGCTTAATTATGTAAATGGATAAAACAACTCAGTGCCTCTTGCAAATAAAACGGGCCAAGGCAGCATCAATCCATTACCGAGAGCATCCATTATCATTGACTGGTACGCCAGTAGAGTAAAGAGTGTGTAATTGAATTAAATGTCCCTGCTTGCGCCCGCTGGATGAATCTCGGCTCTGCGATTTAACCTTGTGGTGGGTCATTACTCTCGCAGAGTGGCGCAGAAGTAGGGGAGTGGAACAGATCCGTTGACATTACCTTCCACCCTTTCTTCTCACGAGGGAATGGGGTAAACTCTACCACCTTCATTCTCTCAAGATCATTCACGTCACGCGATGACACAGAAACGATGGACCCAAGACCCGAGGGTTCGAAACAGGATTAACCGCGTCATCGCACACAAGTTGCACACGTCGTACACGATGGACCAGTCGATCGTTTTCCGGTATTCATTTCAACAACAGTAAGATGAATCTCCATCCCTCCCCTACCACTCCGAAACCACAGCCTCATCATGGTCAGACCCTGGGCCTCTGCCTCTGCCTCTGACTTGGTGGCCGAGCCCTAGATCCTGCGAGAAGTGTGAGCTGCCCCCATCAACCCTCGCCCATTAACTTGATTCCAGACCGGTCCTCCCACGCCTACCCCAGTCCCTGGATCTGGACCCCCTTCACGTAATTTAGCCTCCCCCCACTCACTGACTGACTAACTCAGAGGCGCAGTCAGCCAGCCCTGCGCCACCTTTGGACTGACCATTTTTGGACACACAGCCAGAAGAGGATTGGCTCCCCCCTTTAGTCTAGTTTCTCCCTATCAAGAGAGTTTTTCCTTGCCACTGTCACCTTAGGCTTGCTTTTGGGGGGGGGGTTTAGGACTGGGTTCCCTTTTGTTAAGCGTTTTGTGACGATGCATTTGTGAAAAGCGCTATACAAATACATTTTTATTTATTTTGATTTGATTTGATTTACTCACATGGCATTGGCCGTCACCAACATGTCCACGTTGTCGAAGAGGCTGACCTCTGGCACCTCGATGATGAGAACATACAGCAGCTCGATGGCCAGCATGAGGAAGAGCTTGCCGATGCTGCTGATCTGCAGAAAGACGGAGCAGGCCAGCAGGCTCAGGAGCACGCAGGAGGAGAAGTACTGCAGAGAGAGAGAGAGAGAGGGGGACATGGAGGAGAGAGCCTTACTGGTGCATGGGAGCTCTGCAGGAGACAACATTCCAGGGAGCTCATTTGTTTCAGATTGTTTTCCCGTTTTCTCCCAATTTGAGCCAACACCCTTCCCTCCCCAGGAGTCTGCCGTTCTCTAGTTAAAAGCAAACTCCACTTCCTTCGAGAGTTAACCCACATTCTGGAGACTCCCTTATTTCCCTGATTTCAACTGATTGGCAAAAAGTTTTCCCATTTTAGTAAGACTCCCAATTTGGTAGCCAATTACACCCTCTATTTGTTTTGATTTGCCCTCCCCAAATGATTTTTGATTTACAAATGATTTTTTTTAAATGTCTTGTACCGCTCAGATCTCTACACCAGAGGCAAGGCAGTGGGCCCCCATTCAAAAGGGTCGGGTGTGGAGGGTGTAGTTCAAGGTGGAGTTACCATGTTCGCAGGTGTTTACTCGGGCTTCGACGTTGAACTCCCGGGGTTGGCATAAAAAGGTCACTGGTGTAGCTATGAACTTGGGAGAAAATGGGGGAAAAAAAAATCCGATTTCCACAGTGGGCGGTGACATTTGGCCTCCAAAATGGTTGGCATTGTACCAGAGCCATAAACATGAGCTACGTTGTGTGTAGGTGCTGCAGATGTTAGAGGAAATTATCAAATCTGTCTCTGAAAAAACTGACAAAATATTATTCTTCCTCCAGGGTGTTGCTCAATTTCTTTTTTAAGGTGCCAGCTCTTTTAGCAAGACATGATGAACTGTGATAATGAGTGAGGCTTAACTGTGATGGTAAAAGCCAGACTGCTGCCAGGTGAGGCATTTGGAAGTATCAATTTCTGAAAACCTGGTTATGAGATTCTGCCACATATTATATTGAATATAAACATTTTTCATTTAAAAAAATTATAATAACTGTTTCTAATTTTTTCCCATTTTCTCCCAATTTAGTAGCCAATTGCACCCTCTATTTCTTTCGATTTACCCTCCCCACATGGGTCCTGGACTGGCAAGACTCAGTGTGGGGAGGGTAAATCGAGGGTGTTTGGCTAGAGAAATTGTTTAAAAATAAATAAAAAAAATAAAAAAATGTTTTTGATACTCACAATGTTGATGAAGGCAGAGAGAAAGACCAGGACGATGGTGAAGACTCCCACCAGTGTGCTGTTCATCCTGGACTGGACGATCTTTTTGGAGAGCGTCTGTAGAGGCACTGGGAATAACTGAGAGGAGAGGAGAGGTTCCCTTTTTTATACTGGTGACCTTATCAACAGAAGGAGCATCATTCTTTTGTGAACTGACAACGAAGGCTCATCTCCCTCCCGGTCGGTCACCATAGTTAGCTTGCGTCTCATAGCTACAGTAAAGTTCTCCTGTCCTAAGGATACATTATATTCAATACTTTTCAATTACGTTTACAATTTTACGTGTTTTTTTCCCCACAGTATGCTGTCAAAAATTTTAAAAGCTACCCACATACTCCCACGAGTAATCAATTTTGGACATCTTTTCTTGTTGTTGTTGTTGCTGCACACAATAACAACACATTAAAAACTAAAATCCCTTGTAGGCAATCGGATTACAGAACAACTTCAAACCTTTTCTGATTCTAGTTAATTGTACTCAATTTTACAACAGTATGTGCCAATAGAGAAGTGTGTGAAATGTTGGTACAGGCAGGCCTGTAAAAAGGGAACACTGTGAACTGTAAGCCTGGGAAAGTGGGCACTCTTCTGTGTGGATCTTCTGATCAAAGTGGGCACCTGTAAGCAGGCCTGGTTTCTTCTTCCTCGGCACTACGCACATGGTTCTGATTCTCTGGTGGATAAAGCGAGCCTGAGTAGTGGATCCACCCCTCCACCCCTCCTCCAGTGGCTTAGTATCTTACCGATAAGGCTGGCAGGCCTGTTCTGCCCCCTCAGTCCACACCATCCCTCACACCCATCAACCTGTCACTGGCATAACTCCCTCTGCAATGAGAACTGACACAGAGCGCTCCACTCATTCCTCATACGGTAGTTCAATGCCACCGTGCGGTGCTGTGTGTCGAGGGAGCTGGGCTTGTAAGCCAGAGGACTATGGGTTCCATTCCCAAGTGGGGTGGAGCGCAGATGCCACCTTGAGCAAAAGGTGCTTAGCCTGAAATGCATACAGTTAAGAAAATACCTAGCTGTGTAAATAAATAACGTCTAAAGTTGAAGCCGTGTACAGAAAGTTGCTCGACTGTCCCATCCCTCAAGGCCCCAGGCAGCCGCTCCTCACGGTCTCGCCTCTTCTCTGTCCTGACCCCTGAACGATCTTTCGCACTCGGTCAGGACCGCGGAATCACTGGCCATCTTCCGCAAGAGACTCAAAATCCACCTCTTCAGACTCCACTACAACTGAAATCTGTACATCTACCTAATTGTCATCACCACTGACTACATGTTTAATACTGCTTTTTGTATATGTATGCTTGTTTAAAACTTTCTCAAACACAAAAATAAATAATAATAATTACTAACCTTTTCCTTCACAGTGTTACAGGTATAGTTTGCAGCTGCCAACAATGATGTCTATTGTTGTATCACTATATTGATCTCTTGCGCAAACAATGATTGAACTTACCATGTATTAATGCACATCTGGTAAGTTGCTCTGGATAAGAGCATCTGCTAAATGCTTAAAATATAAATGTAATGAAAAATGATAGAGGTGTCTGCCAAGCAAATAAACTCAATGAAAATAATTTTTTACACAATTGTGAGGCTGGATGACCTCACCCCCTCTCATTAGTCGCTAGTTGTGGGGCGTGACCCTGCCGGACAATTGGATCAGCATAATGCAGTCTCAGGCGACAATAGGCCAGTGAGAGACTCCTTCCACGACCTCCCCAGCTCTCTCATCAAAGGACTGGGGGAGCCAGCCTCCTCGTGAACAATGGCCACTTCAGCCAGAAGGATTAACAGCACTGTACACAAGAGTGGAGACACTTGCTCGGTAATCCTGTTTGAGCAATTTATGGCATGAGAAAGGAGTCAGGATTTCAGGCACAGTTTTGGTGTGGCTGGAAAGCCTTGATTGAACCATGTGTACACACAGTGGAGAGCCTGGAAATAGCCACAGAGAAACAGAAGATAAGCATGGCGGCAGAAAGGAGCCAGGGATATTGGGATGTTGGAGGTAAAACTAGGTAAAACTCCAACAAACAGCTCAGCCATATTATTTCTGAAGCTAGCTATAAACTGCTGAAGTTCAGATAAAGGTAACACATGTGGCCTTAAAAAAAATGCAGACAGAAGGCTCTATATTGGCAGAGTACAAATGCAGTCACTTGAATGTGAATGCGAGTCGGAGCAGAAAAGGTATGGGTTTTTCGACCTGTGCCCTTCATTGCTGCAACTCTAAAGTCACTTTCCAGTAGGCATCACCTTCAACCCGGCCTTGAACAAAGACAGAAACACCGCAACAGACGGCAATAGAGGGAAAAATAGAAACCATTATAAAACCATGTACCACACAACCTCAGATGTTCTGTTTCCAGCCTCCGCTCTGGGCCGCTCCAATCATATGAAGAGCCCTCCACAGTACTTAGACGACCTCTCAACTTACGACAAACAGTTAGAAAGAGCTCCATACCAGAGTGAATTGTGTTTCTTAATCCTGGTCCTGGGGACCCGCCATTTATGCTGGTTTTCCCTCCACTGATTAAACGGATCACATTTGCATGCCTCCACATTTTGGTTGTCGCTCACAGGTGGAATATGATTCATTTTCTCTGCTTGGAAGATCGACCGATGAAAAATGACGCGCTGCACCGTGGAGACAATAAATGTTATCTCTGGGCAACGAGCGGCGTTCTGCTTCAGTCGTGCCGCATTCGTGTTCCCGTGTTTTATTTAGAGCTCTCTCGCGCCCTTCCTGGGTCTGTGTGAGATGGTGCTATGCTGTGCCATTCTTTCTTTTTATTTATTTTCCCCTTTTTCTCCCAATTTAGTAGCCAATTACACCCTCTATTTATTTTGATTTACCCTCCCCACATGAGTCTGCCTCTCTTCTCTACGATGCAAGCTAATTCTCCGAGGGCAGCGAACTCCGCTTCCTTCGAGAAGGAGTTCGCCCACCCACGTTCTGGAGACTCCTTTACATGCTTCACAGTGGACCCGAGCCGGCTCGCCCGATCGGGGCTGACGATCAGAGCTGGTCTGGTAAAGACTGGTTTAGAACCGCGTCCCTGATAGGCAGCTCACACCGTATTGGACCAGCCAAAATACGGTGCATTAGACTGCTACACTATCCGCCACCACATGCTGTGGCATTCTGCCTGGTGCTGTGCCCTGTTGCATCCTGGGAAATGGTGTCTGTGATGTGCGGTACTCTTCTGGGCTATGCTACATGGCGTTACACCAGGGATGGGCAAGGAGGGCCATATCCATTTCTGAATTTCATGCCGACTTCTGCTCTTAATTATTTAATTAGCCCAATCATTTAAGTGATCTGTCATTTGAGCTCAATTTCTTGATAAGCCCATGAATAACAGCTGAAGACTGTTCTTGTGTTCCCATATGAAACATCTACAAATGAACCAGCATTGGTGTATCCAACTAATGAGCTAATTGAGCCAGGGTAATTGGTAGAAACAAAAACCTGCATACACGATAAAATCAGAAACAAATTCTTAAATAAAAAATAAAAGAACCTGCCCTCCAGGACCGGAATTGCCCACCCCTGTGTTACACTGTGATGTGCTGTACTCTTCTGGGCCTATGCCACGTGGCATTCTGGGTAATAATTAGGCTGTTCTGTGGGTCTGTGGGTCATGTTTGATCTGTGCTGTATCAAAGGAAAAGGAGCTCACCCCGTAGCAGGAGTAAACGGCCGAGATGAACATGACGGCCAGTAGCAGAATCAGACAGGTCACGTAGAAACCGATCATCAGAGTGGAGCTGAAGGCGAAAGAGGGACAGGGATGAGAGGGGGGAGGGAGAGGGGGAGGACAACAGAAAGAAAAAGAGAGTGGTATGGGAGGCAAACAATATTAATGAGAAAGAGAAACAGGAAGGAGAGCAAAAAAGATAGATTAGGAGGCGTCAAAGACAGAGAGAGTGATGAGGCTGGAAAAAGAGCAAGGTAAGAAGAAACAGAGGTAGGTGAGGAGGCAATTAGATTAGAGTGGAGAGAGACGAATGAGTGAAAAAGTGTGAGGAGAGAGAGACGAGGGGCAGAGAGAGAGAGACAGAGTGAGAGGGAAGGATGCAGTGAAAGACATAAAGAGAGGTATGAGGCAGGGCTGTGAGAAGAGTATGACAGGGATGAGAGTGGCTTTCTGACACGAGTACGTCTCTCCACACTTTTCCCATCACCCCCTCTGACAGAAATACCACAGCTCCAGCAGAAAGGGAGGAAGAGGAGGGGAGGGTGAATTTCACAACCTCCGTTTGCAGCATTTACAACTGCGCCGGGCGCCGTCCACCCATTGTTTTATTGGGCCTGCGGGAGGAGACAGAGCCTCATTTGTATTCTCTGAACTCGCACTCCTGTGCGCTTCTGAAACAATAAACTGCGCTGCTCTGCTCTGGGTGTCAGCGCGCAGAGCAGCCCACGAGGGGCTCCGGACTCCGTGGTGATCCGCTCCGGCTTTGTGGAGCGGGTCAATCCCGGGCCGCCCGCAGAGCAAAGCTCACACACTCGCAGCGCCGGACTCCTGAACAGAACCCTCAACTAACCCACGGAGGGAAGGGAAGCCGATACAAGTGTGCATACTGGAGTTATGGTGGCAGCTCGGAAAAGGCATGAAGAAGAGGGCATAATTGGCTACTGAATTGAATTGGGGGAAAAAGAGCAGAAAGAGAAATAGAAAATTAAAAATTTTTTTAAAGAGTTCATTCAGTATGTGGTGTTTTTTCTGCTGTTTGCTGTTTGTACAAATAAAGCTGGGGCAGGACCCATCTGAGGAAGAGGAAGAGGGAGAGGGAGAGGGAGAGGGAGAGAGAGAGAATGAGACAGACATGGCGGGGTGGGTGCACTGTGCTTACCGTGGTACAACGATGATCTGGATTACACAAATGAACATGAAGACGAGAGAGGCGCAGGCCACGTACGCCCCGAACCTGGAGTCCACCTGCTTAGAGTACTGAGAGAGAGAGGGAGGGAGGGAGAGAGGGAGGGGTGTCAGAATAGATGTTAGAGAGAAAAAGAGGGAGAGAGGTGTCGAGACGGAGAGGCATAAGTGACAGAGGTACGATGGTAGTTTATAATTAGTGTATAACAAGTATCAAGGCTGTAGACCATCTGCTTATTACTTTCACGGACAATCAAGCACGTCACCGTGAGATGAAAATATATAATGCATCCTTGCTAAAAACTAAAAACACACCATCACCATCATCATTTCACATACCAGTACTTTTACACACACACACACACACACACTTTCATACCATATGTGTGCAACTACCATCTACAGTATACTGTATATTTTTGCTCAGATAATTACATGTATGTACAGTTTTGATACAGTAGCACAAAAACATCAGAGCAACAGAATACTTGACAAATTACTATGTTGGCCAAAAAATGTATAATTTGACACCATGTAATGACCTGTCAACTTGACACTACGTCAAGTTTACTGTCAAAGTTAACAGACACTCTGGCCTCCCGGGTGGTCTAGTGGTTACAACGTTCGACGCTGGCCACTGCGACCGGGGTTCAATTCCACTGGCCGCACCAGTATCGGCTCAGGCTGGGAGTACCACCAGGGGGCGGCAATTGGCTGTCCGCCCCAGGGAGGGGGGAGGGAAGATGACAGGGAGTTTGCTGCGTATAGGGGTGGCTCTGGAGCACCAGAGTTACAGTTGACGGCTTGCCTTGTTGATACAATGGCAACCTTTACACTGCCCCACTCATATATGGAACTTTGTGGCTTGGGAGACAAATATAATCATCACGATATTTCAAGTCAGTGAGCTGTTAGCATTTCAGTAAAAGTAGGCACTTAAAACTGCCATCTTCAGGACTATCAAGTCTAAAAGAAGAGGATACCATTCAATGTTTGGGAGACAAATATAAAGATATTTCATTCAGAATCAGGATACAAGTCTAAAAAGCTACCATTCAATGTTGGTTGCATAAAATGCACTTTTCTGAAGAAAGAAAAGTGGTAAAAATAAAAGTTAATAAATCCAGACTGCATCTAAATGACACTGTATTGTGATGAACTTTTCATTTGGAATTTTAGTCGAGTTTTAAGGCCTCTAAATTGACCCAATACCGCACACGCACACGCACACGCACACGCACACGCACACTCACACTCACACTCACACTCACACTCACACTCACACTCACACTCCGGGCTGGTGAGCACTCAGAAGTTGGCAGTGGAGAGGATGTTTTGTTCCAATTTCCAGAAGGTACAAAAACTATTTTACAACACCGTATGAGACGTATACAGACATAACATTGTGTTATTCATATTATACATTAACATAGAGAGAGAGAGAAAACTGAACCATGTTTTTGGTACTGTATTAAAAAAATCTCCTTAATGCACAGCGTGAGGGATTCTGCTCTTCACCAGTACTGACACCCCCATTAATCCCATCAGTGGGCTGGTCTTATCAGGGCTTAAATATGTATGGATTTCACATTACAGGCCTGGAGGGGGGTTAAGAACTGTGTCAGGCCAGCAGAGTACCTGCTGCTCTCTGAGGCCAGGGCATCACTGTGGTGGTAGCAGTGTAAGGGCAATGGTTAGTGAACTGGGCTGGCTTGTCAGTTCAATTCCTGCATCTCGATACATATTTTATATACAGAACATCCATCTGTGTAAATGTATGCTCTTGTATTTCACCCTTGATAACGGTTTCTGCCAAGCAAATTATAGTCATAAAAATAATACCAACAACAAATCATAGATGCATTACGTTTTAGTTTAAGGTCAGAGCACTTCTTATACATGCCCAAGAGTTTGAGGGCTGTATTTGTTTGTGGAGCATACAGTTAATGGAGAAAAACAAAAAAGTACAGCAGTTCCCTACAAGTGAACACATCACCGTGATCCCCTGTATCTCCCGGCAGAGGAAAGGCAGCCTGTATCACATCCCGGTGACCTTGAGAGCAGGTCCACGAGGACACGTGTATGCACTCCTTCATCTCTCCTCTCTCCCTCTCGCTCTCTCTCTCTCTCTCCTTCGCTCTGTCTCAATCTCTCTCAGACCCTGGCTGTAATAGAAAACAGCACAGACTACAGCCAGGTATCAGTGCTTAGCTGCCCTTGGAGAATTAGCTTGCCTCGTAGAGACGAGCGACAATCTCGTGTGGGGAGGGCAAATCAAAATAAATAGAGGGTATAATTGGCCACTAAATTGGGAGAAAAATGGGAAAAAATCAGATTAGAATTTATAAATCTCTCTCTCTCTATATATATATATATCAGGCAAAAATGTTCACTGTGAGTACCTCAGAGAAACCTCACAGCTGTGCCCCTCTCTCGTTAATCCCAGCACGCCTGGATTTAAAGGCAGCTGCAGTTACGCAGGTTTACACTCGTTAAGTTCACGCTCTCCACCGTGCGGACGGAAGGCGCGATCAAAAGAACTGAAATCGAGCTATTTTTAAAACCGGAGTGAAAAAGCAAAGTCTTGCCACAAAATGAAACACCGCAAACTGAGCCAAATTTTAACATGAAAACAAGAATGCCAAGCAACAACCCTCTGTTTCGGCATACCTTTACACAAGATTACAAAATATGCATTTTCCTCATCCTTTTTCTCCCCCAGAAGCGGACCTTGGTGCCCTCGAAAGTCCTTTTCAGCAGCAGCTCCGGGATTAGTGACAGGATTATAATCGATGGAGGGTGGTGGGGGTACCTTTTTCTCCAGGTCCGGCTCCCGGAACGTGAGGAGGAACTTCTTCACGTGCTCGGAGCGCAGCCGGTCGATGCTCCGGGCGTCGATGGCCCGGCCCAGGAACTCGTCCACCTCGTCCTCCGGGTTGAGGTTTTCCTGCGTGTTTCTGAAAATGAAATGCCTAGATAAAAACGACACGAGACGAGACGAGACGAGACGCTTTTTTTCCCCCCTTCAGAGAGACGAGCAGGTCCTCAATCCTTTTTTTCTTTTTCTTTGAAGTTTTTCCGTTTTTTCTCAGAATTTAGTGGCCAATTACACCCTCTGTTTATTTTGATTTGCCCTCCCCACACGGGTCTGCCGCTCGACTCTACGAGGCAAGCTAATTCTCCGAGGGCAGCGAACTCCACTTCCTTCGAGACGGAATTCGCCCACCCACGTTCTGGAGACTCCCTTATGTGCTTCACGGCGGACCCGAGCCGGCTCACCCCCCACCGTCCCCATGCCGCCCCTGATCGGGGCTGATAACCAGGGCCAGTCTGGTAGAGACGCGGGTTTCAAACCGCATCCCTGACAGGCAGCGCACACTCATATCGGACCAGCCAAAATACGGTGCAATCTTAAATCTTAAAAAGATTATCTATGCCATCCTGTGGCCCATCATCTGTCAGGGGACAGACTCAAGCATGGAAGCCAGAGAGTGCACTAACATGCTGATCAGCATGTTAGAATCAATTTCGCAATCACAACTGGGTTAATTATCAGCTGCTGATTTGGCAAATATTATGAAAAAAAACTAGGGGTGTAATGGTACACGCGTACCGAACCGTGACTTCAAACCGAACCGGTATGCAATCTTGCTTTAACCATGATTTTTGTGCACCGTTACACCCCTAATGATAAAGATTTATGTAGGATAACGCTAAGCTAAAGCCCAGGATCAGAGTTTCACAAAGCACAATTCACACACCGAGCGAACATAGCAATGGACAGCCTGGTTAACAACGAGATTTTAAGGGTTCAAAGCTAACGATTTTGGTCCAGCAGGGGATTTTCCTGAGCTACCGTACTGTGGGTGTCCAGTAATTGTGGCTGAATCGCACTGACAGGCAGTAGTCCGACACTACAGTCAACGTGTTATTACTTTGAGTCGCAGAGCAGAGCAAAGAGCTCTGGTTTCCCACACACAATGACAGGAGGAGGCCATTGGAGGAATTAGGGTCGTGATGTTGATGTGTTCAGATGGAGGAGGGGACTCTCTTGGGCAGAGAGCAGCAGCAGCAGAATAAAGGGGCCATTTGTGTCAGGCCATTTTCCATGGCATGACACAAAGAGTGAGTGTCCACAGAGCCTTTCAATCTCCACTGATGTACTGTGTGCTGGGCATGCATCAATGCGGAATGAGTTCACCCCCTTTGAAAGACAGCTAACCCCCATGCACTACATGTCCCAGAATGCACTTTCTGCCCCCGAGCCAGAGAGGCGAAGGAGATGAAGAGCGAGCAGCAGGCAGTCTGTCACTGTGATACATGGAAAGGCCTTCTCTTGTACTCACTTGTCCTTGGGGTCCTCGAAGCCCTGTGGCAGGAGAAACAGAGAAGAGAGACGCTGTGTTAGTGGGACGAGGGGCACCCTTACAAAAATGTCAGACAGGACAGACCGATTTACCATATGTTCCTCCAGGGGATTGGAAGATGAAGAACATTTCTGGAACAGACTCCTGCATGGATGTGTAAAGGCAGAGACCAAGGCAAAAGCACGTAAGGTGCTCCAAATTCAAGGTTCGAAACCCGTCTCTACCAGACCGGCCCTGGCCGTCATTGGGAGAAAAACGTAGAAAAATGTGAAACTATAAATAAAATAAAAACATCACACCCGCTCCTTATATTCAGTGCACTCTACACTGTACTATGCGGCTGTACACGCTAGACATTGAAGTAGCCATTACCTTTGAGAGAAATTACGATCGCATAAAAATGCCAGAGGTCTGATGTTTGTCCTGTCGTGAGGGGGTGAGGACGTCTTCACTGACAGATCGTTATTGTTCTACGATTCTAATGATTACACAAGGTATTATTTGCGAGTGTATCAAAAAGACGGCAGCACTGAAGCAATGGAATTAAGATGTTCACAGCTGATTTAGTGGCATTGTATGGTGCAACACTGCCCCCATGTGGATAAAGACGGACAAACAGCAGGAAAAACTGGTCAAAGTACTGTCAAGAACACTATCGCAAGCCATTCCCTTTTTGTTTTAATCAAAAGGAGTGCTCCATCAACAACAAAGACCCTTGCTCTATTAAGACAAATGTAGCCTCGTTCTTCTTCATAGCTTGCAGTTTCCACCCTTAACCAGAAAATAAGTAAATTCACAATCGCAAAAAAAAAAAAATCATGTCATGCCAACACCACTGAGAAAAAGGGGAAAAATAGGGGTAGAACAAGACACAAACACCAGTATCACAAAACGCCCTGTGCCCTAAAGTACCGCTGTACAAGCAAGGTTACAGAAAGCGCGGTAAAGGTTTAAAAAATAGAACGAAACACGCAACTGAAACAAACCTGAAGTCCCAACTGTGTTTAGAGTGCCCGTGATTAATGGCATTGCAGGGATCCTAAGAGATGTATACGTGTGACAGCTCATGAGTCATTCCCACTGTGTCTCTTCCCATGCATTTAAAAGAAGGGCAGAGGGGGTGGCTCACTCCCTCTTTCCCCCCCTCTAGACTCTTTATTCTTTATCTTTTCTGTGATGTACGAGTTCTCCTCGGGAGGGGGTCACTGTGGTTCCATCCTTCATTAAATCGCTCAACTCCAGGGAGAAAAGCACTCTGCTAAAGTACAGAATAAGACACCTTCTTGCTCTCATTTGTTACCAAACCTTTAAGAGAAATGGTTTCAAACTGAAATTAACAAAAATGAATTACATTTATTTAATACTACTCAAGTTCCAGCTTCAAACATAAAATACATTTTAAATGAAGACCGTAAGGTACCCTCGTGACCAAAAACTTGGTCAAAGAGTTTTGTCCGATGTTCCACTTTGCTGACCTATAAAAGCACCCGATTTCACACCTCTGTGGGGAAAGGTGCCAAATTATTTACCTGCAAACTTAAATAGTCTAATCACTGTCAATTTAACATATTATGTCCCTTTCACACCTAACCCTGTTTGGTCCGTTTTCATCGAACCATGGTGAGTTTACTCCATTAGTCCGGTTCGTTTGGAGAGGTGAGAACACTCATTCAAACTCAGTCTGGTTCCAAGTGAACCACGGTTTGGTTCGTTACATGTGTGAACTTAATCGGACTTAATGTAGGACCTAATATAGGAAGCAAACCAAAACACAGTGCATTGTGGGTTGAAAGTGGATGTTGACACTTGTCAGAGACAGCCGTGCAAGGGATGAAATGACTAGCAAACTAACTAAAAAATAATTAAAAAATTAAAAACCTTTTCCTTCCCAGTGTTACAGGTATGGTATGTAGCTGCCTACAACGATGTCTATCGCACATCTTGTAAGTTGCTCTGGATAAGAGCGTCTGCTAAATGCTTAAAATGTAATGTAAAATGTAGAACATCATTTCTACATATTTATATATGCGTGTATATAGATCACTCCTCCATGTGGGTTACTGTCAGCTAGGTGTACAGGTGACCTGGCCAACTCCAAGGGAGAGCCAAGACATGATGCGTGCAGAATGCAAAATTAAGCTCAGGGGCTGGAGATTTTGTTTTACATCGTAAGACTTGTGTGGTATAATCACTGAAAGCCCCTTAAAAAAAAGCAGCTGCATTCAAGCCCGCCGCCCACTGACAAAAATATGTTTGCGGCCCTCTGACCTGGGTAGGACGGGATGTAGGTGGTGGATCCAGTGCACAGCGAGCTCACACTGAATGAGGTCCCGCCACTCTGCGGGCCACCTGACAGAATCTCCTCGAGGATTTTCAAACTCATCTGAAAATCGATTAGCGTACCGGAAATCGTGACAACACAAGTTTTTTATTATTATTTCCCTCTACTTTCCCTTTCTGTTTTTCTCCCCCATTTTTAGTAACCAATTATTACCCTCTATTTTTCACGTCAATTATCCCACTCCCTTATATGTTTTACGAATTTGCTGCCGTAGTTCTGATACCGGCAGTGACATGCGGCTGGGCCTCGTCTCCTCCGAGCTGGAACCCGCCAAGCAGTCACTGTAACTCCGGTATGGGCACACAGGACCACTCCTATATGCAGCGAGTTCACATCAGCTTCCCTCCCCCTCCCTGGGGCAGACAGCCAATTGCCGCCCGCTCGTGGCACTCCCGGTCAGAGCCGATACTGGCGCAACCGGTGGAATCAAACCCCAGTCACCGCTAGACCAACCGGGAGACACAAGACAAGTTTTTATCGTCAGTTAGCCCAGCATTGACACTACAGGGCACCCTGAGATCATCTTTTCACTCCATCAATGACCTTGTCAGGAGAGAGTACCACATTATCCGATTAGCCTCGCTCTTCACAGTATTCAGTATAAGGCGCAAAACCTTGACGTTTGTTGTTTGTTTGCTTTTTTTCAGCATTTGCATGCCTTTGTCCCTTGCTCCTCTATAAACCTGAATGTTTTTTACCCTTTACAATTCTGTGAGAATTCATAGAAATCATACTGAACAACATCAATAGGGCTTCATTCTCAGGAAACCATTTTTCTGCATGCGGTACTAATGGAGGACCATGCCAACAATCTCCTGGGCAACCAGGAGACCAACCTCCAGTGCAATAGCCTCAGGTCTGTCCGAATACAGGCCCCTGGGGTGGAGGTCTACCGTAGAGTTTACTGACGCACGTGGGGCATGCTCACAGTTTGCCGGTGCCGTTCACAGAGAAAAACAACAGAGCTTGTTGAGTCACCGTGTGATTGAGTCCACACAGCAGGGGGCCATGTAAAGAGAAATTTGATATGGGTCATTTTGCAACATCCACAATTTGTGCTTATAAAATGGGTCCCTGGAGAATTTGAATGATCTTCGGTTTATACATATACGTATGTATATATATATATATATATATATATATATGTGTTTGTTCATTTTCTTTGCCCTCATATCATTTCAAAGCTGTAGACCCTGGTGAAAGCAGGTAGGCCAGTATGTGTATTATGGCCAATTAGCCACTGTTTACAAAGTTAATAGTAAATGAAAAGCAATTTTATGTTTTGCATATCTTTTTTCCCGCGCTGTACCGAAAACATACCGAACCGTGACTTCAAAACCTAGATACGTACTGAACTGTGATTTTTGTGTACCGTTACACCCCTAATATATATATCTTTTTATTTGTCCTTTTTTTATTCAAGTTGTTAGGTCAGCTTGGAACTCGATTGTCTTTTGCACTGATGACCTGGAAGTCAAAGTGGATGACATCAAAGTGGGCGGGGAATGCAAGGGATCACGCAGCCAATGAGATCCGGGGTTGGGGGGTGACTTGGAGCCCGGATGTAATGAGACAGTTTTGTGGGAATTTCATCAGGGTTAATACCCTTTCTCTTTTCCCTTTGGATTTATATTTGACCCAGAGGGAAGAGTGCCCTGTTCTAGCTCAGCAACACCTCTTCCAGCAGCAACATCGTTTTCCCAGGAGGCCTCCCAGTGTTCTACAGCTCTACAAAGAAGAATAATGCAATGCAGGGAGTCAGACCAACGTGAAAAGCCAGTACTTTCGGATCCCTGGGAAAATCCCTAATGATGCTTTCTGAAATAACCATGTGTTATTTAATTTTCCCACCTTCCTCTAGGGGGGGCACAGTGATTGGGGCACAGGAACAGGCTCTGACAAAGATGCTTTTGGTGTGAAGTTGTGGGAAGGGCGAACAGGGAATAGATACAGATTTATTTTTCGCTGGGCTGGCGGATAGCGTAGCGGTCTAATGCACCCATATTTGGATGGTCCTGTAGGAGTGCGAGCTGCCTATCAGGGTGCAGTTCGAAACCCGTCTCTGCCAGACCGGCCCTGGACATTAGCCTCGATCGGGGGCGGCATTTGGCTGTCCACCCCAGGGGGAGCATTAACTCGCTGTGAAACACGTAAGGGTGGCTACAGAAAGGGGGTCGGTGAGCTCCGTCTCAAAGGAGGCGGATTTATCGCCGGCCTCGAAGAGTAGCTTTTCCCGTAGAGACGGGCGGCGAGTTCGTGGGGGTGGGTTAATCGAAATAAATAGAGGGTATAATTGGTTATCCAAATTGTGGAGAAAAATAGGGAAAAATATGAAAAAAAAATATATATATATATATACAGTATATATATACGTATTTATTTTTCCCCATCGGCTCTTTTTTGACAGGACCACAATATTTTTGTTCCCGTTTCTTGTGATCCAAACACATATTTCAGGTCCTGATCAATCTGAAAAAACAATAATGTGATACAGTTGACATAAAACAATAATGGTTGATCATGTCCTAATTTAAAGAGTATCTAGTACTATATCTAGCCTGGACTTGAATAGCCCAAGTGTTTCTGCCTCTACTACCCGACCTGGCAAGCTGTTCCAGGCATTGACAACTCTCTGTGTAAAGAAAAACTTCCTAATATCTGTGTGGAATTTGCCTTTAACTAATTTCCACCTGTGGCCTCTTGTTCTGCTGACCCCACTTATCTTTAAAAATCTTTGGTATTTCACTTTGTTAATCCCTTTTAGGGCAATTTAGACTCTCCAATTTAAAAACCTCAATCAAATCCCCCCCCGGCCTAAGTCTCCGTTTGCTAAGCTTAAATAGATTGAGTGCCTTAAGTCCATCATCATAACTTTTACCTTTCATACCAGGTATCAGTTTAGTTGCCCTTCTTTGGACTTTTTCAAGAGCTTCTATGTCTTTCTTGTAGTGCGGTGCCCAGAACTGCACACAGTATTCTAAGTGAGGTCTGACAAAGGCATTATATAACATTAATATCACTTCCTTTGATTTATACTCAATACTTTTTCCTATGTATCCCAGCATCCTGTTGGCTTTTTTCACTGCTGTAGCACACTGCTTTGATGCATAGGCTTTGATCAACAGTTCCTAAGTATTTTTCAAATTGAACGCCTACTAACTTTTCTCCTCCCATAAAATACTCCTGTCTTCTGTTTTTATTTCCCACATGCATAACCTTACCATTAGCAATATTGAATGTCATCTGCCATGTATCTGCCCATTTTTGGATTTTGTTTAAATCATCTTGGATTACTTTAGTCGATTCCAAACTGTTTGCCAAATCCCCAAATTTAGTATCATCTGCAAATGTAACTATTTTGCTACTAACATCCATATCAAGATCATTTATATAAATAAGGAAGAGCAGAGGTCCCAGCACCGATCCCTGCGGGACACCACTGCCCACAGCACCGAGATCAGATACGGCCCCACCTACTGTTACTCTTTGTATTCGCCCTTGCAGCCAATTATGAACCCACTCTGAAACTACTCCTGCAATTCCTACTGAATTCATTTTAGCAATGAGCCTCTCATGTGGTACCTTGTCAAATGCTTTCTGAAAGTCCAAATATATAATAGCATAAGCCTGGTTCAGGTCAACACACTTTGTTGCCTCTTCGAAAAAGTCCAGGAGGTTTGTTAGGCATGACCTCCCTTTGAGAAAACCATGTTGGCTCTCCCTTAAAATACTATTATTTTTCAAGAATGATTCCAACTTATCCCTAATAATACATTTTACATGCGCAGTACAGTCCCCCTTCTTATATATTGGAATTATACTACCCTGCTTCCAGTCATCTGGTATTTCTCCAGTGATTATGGATTGAATGAAAATATCTGTCAATGGTTTATATATAATTTCCCCAAGTTCTTTGAGTACTCTGGGATATATGCCATCCGGGCCTGCTGCCTTATTTGTCTTAAGTTTTTGTAGTTTTTGTAGTACTTCTATGTCCCTTATCTCAAAGTCCTCCAAAACATTCTGTACCTTGTCTATACATTTAGGCATATTTATAACCTCTTCTCTAGTAAAGCTCTCAACAAAGTAACTGTTCAGTGTGTTAGCAATATCCTTATTATTATAAACCAACGTTCCTTCCTTATTCTTAATGCATATCTACTACAATATTGAAAAACTTCTTAGAATTACTTTTTGCATCTTGGGAATTTTAATTTCAAACCGCCTTTTAGCTGATCTTATTTCCTTTTTAGCCTTAGCCCGCATATTACAATAATCTAACTTGTTTCTCTCGGAGTTATCCTTTTTATATACTCTGTACAGTTGCTTCTTTTGCCTCAAAATCTCCCATAAAGATTTAGTCATCCACTGCGGAGACAGTTTTTTCATCCTATTTTTCCTTACTTTTGGGATGAATTTACACTGTAAATACCATAACCCTTTTAAATATTATCCATTTTTCATTCACAGTTCTGCAAATTAGAAGTTTTACCCAATCTATATTACAATTCTCTATCATTTTATTAAAGTCAGCTCATCTAAAATTAAAAATTCTAGAGTTAGAGGAGGCTGTCTTAACTTGCCAAAAAATATCTAAAATAACTGCACTGTGGTCACTTGCCCCTAGTGCCCCTACCTCTGTGCTGCAAATTCTATCAGGATTGTTACACAAAACCAGATCCAGTATTGATTTCCCTCTCGTAGGCTGAGTAACAGACTGTACCAAAAAGCAGTCATTGACCATATCTACAAACTCCTCTTCACATTTGCCCTGACCTGTCACTATCTCCCAAATAATAGAGGGGTAATTGAAGTCGCCCATTATTATCGTCTCTCCTTCGGCACAGGTTTGTTTTATGTTACCAAGGAGCGTACTACTTATGTTACTGTCTGAAGCTGGAGGTCTATAGCATACTCCTATATTAAGGCCCTTCTCATGATCTCCCAGTAATCTAATCCAGATGTCCTCACAAGAAACAAATGAGTTTATACCTGGAATTTCCACTCCCCCTCCTCTTTTATTAGTTCTATCCTTCCTAAACAATTTGTACCCCTCTACATTATATTCATCCCCATCCGGTGCGCCAAGCCATGTCTCAGTAATCCCAACAATGTCATAACCCCCATGACATTGTCATAGCCTTACTCACACTTACGTTGTCCTTCTCCTCCACACATAACTGTGCCGATCCACCTCTATTTACATTATGATCCAAAAAATGTTTATTCATTATATCCTCAGATTTATTATACTCTGCCCTGGTATCTTCCATCTGGGCAGTCTGTACCTCCCTATCCATAATACTACTACTACTAATTTCCCTCCCTGCCCCCCCAGTCCCCAGTCCCTAGTTTAAATATTCCTCCGCTACCCAGTTCTTCTATGGTATCGCACCATATCTATGTTTCTATTGAACTCTTTGTTAAACTGACAGAACGTAGAATACTGTACACGGGGACAGCAACAGGTATCGTGTAGAATTAGCCTTGGATACCGTTTCAAAATTCAACTGAAAAAGTACCATTTACAAATTACGCAGCTACTAACTACGATTGGGAGATATCTAGCGTTGTCTTAGTTCACAAGGAACTGGCTAGCCGCCCATCTGATCATTGACGTTAACAATCACAGGACCAATTCAGCTAGCTAAGCCATTCCAAGCCATTCAATCTTCTTTTGGTTTGGGTTTTCAGCAAAAAAAATAAAAATCAATGACATTGCCAACCTTGCTCAGCTAATCTTTGTCTTTGTCATGAGTTGATCCACTGTGGCCCGACAAAACCAATCCCCACAGCTGTTCCTCGAGTTAAATTTACAGCCGATAGAGGCAGAGAAACGCTGCCTTCACAGGCTTCTGAGCCGATAGGCAACGTGGCAGCGAACACCAACAAGGGTTTTTTCTGTTCTATGGCTGCTCTAATGTTGCAACACAAAATATAGAGAAATATTGTCCTTTGAGACAGAGGACAGTGCTTCCTCTGTCACTGCCATCCTAAATGTGCCCTCTCTCTCTCTCTCTCTGATGCCGTATTTCGAGATCATAACCAACACCAGCTGAAGCATCGTTAGACAAGCAGATGTATACCGCCAGCTATATAATATCTAATACACTAAACGGTTGTGCTTAAGTTTGAGGGTGGGGAAAAAAACGTGACAAAATCCATTTAGTGATATTTAAAGGAGAACGTGCCATGTGATGTAGATGGTTATGGGGTGAAGGTAATAACCTATTATTCATTGGTTGTATGATGTATTATTCTTACAAAACATTTAGCAGATGTATATCGCAAGCTATATAATATCTAATGAACTAAACGGTTGTGCGTAAGTTTGAGGGTGGAAAAAAATGGTCTTAGGTTTGTTGTGAAGGGCAGAAAGTACTCATGTTTTTTAAATGTATATTCTTGTAAGACACTTGTCCAGCATACAATTTAGTGCTTGGGGTGCAAATGATGGGCACTGGGCATCATACAGAATATCAGCTTGC
The DNA here is from genome assembly GCA_029706075.1 of Aldrovandia affinis. Classification (NCBI taxonomy): domain Eukaryota; kingdom Metazoa; phylum Chordata; class Actinopteri; order Notacanthiformes; family Halosauridae; genus Aldrovandia; species Aldrovandia affinis. The sequence continues at coordinate 3,728,856 of JAINUG010000040.1, read as the reverse complement.
TGCCAGAGTTTAAAAGCACACGCAAGCTACATTTCCTTGGTGGTGTGGGGTTGGTAAGTAGCCTACATATTTATTTAAACAGGCACAGTCAATAGCAAGGTGTCTACGAACATTAGGCATGTATTACAAACGTGTAGCTACTGCACCTTAAAACAGTGTTAGAGGAGGGTGTTTTTATTGCCAGCGGAAACTTGCTAAGAGACCAGGAATGTTAAAGGGATGAGAAGCTGGCGTTTTGGTAGTTCAGCACAGAAGAGTAAAAATGGGAGTTGAATGATTGCAGAACTGTCAGCCTTACAAGAGTTCCGAACATCATGGGAGCAAGAAATTCCATGATGGAGGAACAGTACAACTAGAGGCTCTGTCACATAAAGAGCGAGCAATGTATAAAAATGTTTGGAGCCAAGCAATAGTTTTCAGACAGCAGAAGGACATCGTTCTGACATTTCTGATGTGAGATTCGAAGAACAGGGTGTAAAATAAAACTTTCCCTGTGACCTTCTCATTTTCCAGGTATTGCATCCATATCTTGAAATCTTCCATACAATCAGTTCTAAGAGAGGGCCTAATCAGAGACAGGTTTGGTCCTAGTGCAGATTTCAGTGGCATCAGTGTTGAAATTAAAAACCAGTCAGCACTGGCACAGATACCAGACCATAGGGTGAGCCACTACACTACACAGGGTGCAACTGTCCCTGTGATTTGACAGCACAAGAAAACACACACCACCATAAGAGCCTAACACAAAGGCATTCACAAGGGACACATGCCACCTCAACAGCTGGGTCTGGCATCGACACAGTAACACAAGAGGGGGAGATAGAGCTACGCCAGGTCAACGTGTCTGCCAGAGGAATCAAGGAAGTACACGTGGATTATTATTAGCCTTGGAGAACAGGTACAAGCCGCATTATCGGTAACAGGGTGAGTCAGCCACACACACAGGTGAGTGCACGGAAGGCAGGAAGGCAATTTAAAGATAGCAATAGCAAAATTATGAGCTGAAATGCAACTTTTCTGCGTGCACAATACGCAAACAGAATTAACAGATTTTTCCAGCCACCTTGGGGAAAAGCCACCGTTGCTGACTCACTATACTTTGTGTATAAGTATATACATACACACAAAACACATTTATATATTTGTCTGTATTATGTACACATGCACACACACACACGTTACATATACATATAATTCAGACAGATATAGTGCATTTCTATATGTAATTACAAGGACAAAGCCCTTTTTAATTTCAGTGGCTGTGAGTGGGCGTTGTGGAGTGAGTCTCGAGTAGGACGGTTTGCGGGATCGTGCTCCACGTTTCTTACCATCCTCTTCATCTCCTTGGAGATCTGGTTGCCGCCCAGGTGGTTGTAGAAGGGCCGTTCGGAGCACCAGTGGGAGGGGTTGTGCGTGACGGAGTTGGTGCGTTGGCGGCTCATCTTGGCGATCATGGCCTTCTCCTCTTTCTGTGGGGGAGGGCGGGGGGAGAGAAGCGAGTGACTTTTCACTTGCGCACACAGTTCAAGTTCAGTTCAACTATATTTCAGCAGGATAGTCCACTCAGTAATAATACTGTTTTCCAGGGAGTCCTGGGTACATTCACTAAAACAACTTGAGAAAAAAGTAAAAACCATTAAAAACATATACATAGCATGACAATCTATGCATCCAATCCTGTGTGCTAAAGTCCAGTTTTGAGTTTGTCTTTGAAAGCCTGCAGATTTGTTTGTTCCCTGGTAGACATGTCTAGCAGATTCCAAATAGTGGCTCCCCAGTACACTGTAGGCTGCCTTTAGATGCAGCACTTCTGGCCATAGGGATTTTCAGTAGATGTTGATCCCACTTCTCATAAGCCTTAGTTGCTGACCTCTGAGTGACCGTTAAGGGCAGGTGGTGGGGCCCACCTAAAGAGTTTGCATATGTGTTACGTAGTTCTGTGTGCACAGTGCGTGGTTCTGTGTGGCTCAGTAAGTAGAGCAGTAGGTAGAGGTGGTGTATATGTGGTTCTGTGTGGCTCAGTAGGTAGAGCAGTAGGTAGAGGTGGTATGTGGTTCTGTGTGGCTCAGTAGGTAGAGCAGTAGGTAGAGGTGGTATGTGGTTCTGTGTGGCTCAGTAGGTAGACATGGTGCTAACAATGCTTAGGTTGTGGGTTCGATTCCCTTTGTGTGGCTCAGTAGGTAGAGGTGGTGTATATGTGGTTCTGTGTGGCTCAGTAGGTAGAGCATGGCGCTAACAACGCTTAGGTTGTGGGTTTGATTCCCACTGGGACCACATAAACTGAAAAATGTTGGATATAAGCGTCTGCTAAATGGCATATATACATTATATACATCACTTCACGACTTTCTTCGGTTTTGAACAGTCAACAGCTATGGGAGGAGCAGATTGCATCAAACTGAATTGGGTTAGAGTTTAATCACGAATATCAGGGGGTCTTGGTTACCACAGGTTTTCAGTTCAGAACTGAGCCCCCACCAAGTTCCTGCCAGGGTTCAGCTCCCTCCGAACCCCACCCTCCGCCCCTGTGTGAGAGAGGCCATTACCCGCTTCTGGCTGCACCCCACGATGAGGTAGGTCTCAATGTTGTTGTTCTTCAAGTAGACGTTCCTCTCGCCCCCGAAGCCGGGCTCCACGTCGTAGTCCCCGTTCAGGTAGTTGAGCGTGGACTTGGTGATGTGGATGCGCCTGGGAGGAGGGCAGAGCCGGCATTCACTCTCATTAAAAGTGTGTGGACCCCCATTTCCATTCTCCATGACATTTCAATGACAAATTTAAGGTTTCCAATGACTTTTTTTTTTGCAACACATTTTGTCGCCCGCTACTGCGGGTTCGATTCCACCAGATCGCGCCAGTTTTGGCTCTGGCCGGGAGTGCCACTAGGGGGCGGCAATTGTCTGTCTGCCCCAGGGAGGGGGGAAGGAAGCCGATACAAGTTCACTGCGTATAGGAGTGGCCTTGTGTGCATACCGGAGTTACGGTAACGGCTTGGCGGGTTCCGGCTCGGAGGAGGCGGTGCTTCGCACATGCCACTGCCACTTTCAGGACTACGGCAGCGAGTCAATATGAGGGAGGGGGATAATTGACATGAAAAATAATGGTATGATTGGCTACTAAATTGGGAGAACAATGTGTATTAAAAAAAGAGAAAAAGGGGAAAACAAAGGAAAACATTCCTTTGTGGGAAAACTATTTTAAAGAAACAAAACAATAACATGAATACAATGTGTTTAAATGGCAGAGTCCATCCCTGGTTGTACAGAGCGCAAGATCACTGTGCGATGGGACACACCCTGCTTTGCCGCCAGCCTCCATCTGATTGGCCAGAGTGACGTCGTTGGACCAGACGTCAAACTGCCACTTCCGCAGGCCCAGCACGCCGCAGTGGACACGCCCACTGTGGATGCCCACGCGCATGTTCACATTGACGCCCGTCACCTCACGAACCAGCCTGAAGAGGGGAGACAGAGACACACACACACACACACGCACGCATGAGCATAAACACACATGCACAAATCCACAGCCAGAGAGACACAGATAAAAGGAATAGAGATTTCACATTAACGCCAGAACGTTTTTAGAGCCTCAAAGTCTATAAAAGCATACACACACACCCCGAAGCGTGCACTCAATCATTGCTTTCAATTGCTGTTCCCGATGGAGAATCTTTATACATACAGCTATAACGATCCAAAGGTTTTATCTTCCAACATTTTCCAATGACCTTTGCAACTGAAGAACCGTCTAGCATGAAACGTCTGTCTAAATAAAGTTGTCAAATTATGACACTTTTGCTAAAGATACCTGGGGAATGTTGAAACAACCTGCTGGTTATCGTTCCAGCCCTGAATGTGTCAGATATGTGGACGTGGATGTGTGAATCTCTTTGTGGCCTCACTCCCAAAAGTACTTCCATGCACCGTACACTTACTTCCGTATACTTCCAGAATCTGGGCACCCCAGACGGCGAAATTGAACGCAAATAATTTGAAGCAAAACAAATGTCTTAATTGTGCCTCATCTTCACCTAACGAAACTGAAAAGACTACGATAACATTGAGCCAAAGTAGCGCAATTAACAAACGAACAAAGCAGGCGACAGAAGAGGGTGAATTTTGTCGCCCGTCGCCAATACTTTTGGGCTTTCGTCTCCAACGCCGTCACGGCGGCTGTGAAAAAGCAGAGACTGGCGCTTTGTAAAATGAAATCTGGCCCTGAGGTGCAGTTAATTGTGCCACGGTTGATTCAGAATTTCTAATTAACACCCCCCCCACTCCCCCTTCCCCCAGTCGGGGCATTCTGCTTCCTTCACAGAAACACCTTGATTGAAAAGCCCATTTCCTGTCAAACTGTATCTGTGATGACAGAGTGCTGAGATCCTGACACACGCAACCACAGCAGTCTGGAGGCAGGAGACGAGCATCAAAAAAACCTATCTGCCCACTTTGTGAAACGCAACATCTACTTCGGCTCCAGACAATTAAGGAGGAGGAGGAACATAATTAAATTTTTTATTTTTATTTCAACAGATCAAGCAGAAATGACTGTCCAATAAATTAACCCAAAAACTTTAACAGAAAATGTGATGTATGATGTATTTTATGGGTGCAAACGGGGGGGTAGGAATGCCTACTGCACCCAAGTAACACTGGTGCAACCTCTCCCACAGATTTTCAAAAATTTTGTTTCAGATTTTTTCCTATTTTCTCCCAGTTTAGTAGCCAATTACACCCTCTATTTTCATGTCAATCCCCCCCCTCGTATTGTGAGTTAGCTGCCGTAGCCTTGAGACCGGCAGTGACAAAGGCGATGCACCGCCTCCTCCGAGCCGGCACTCGCCAAGCCATCGACCGTAACTCCGGTACACATAGAGCCACTCTTATACGCAGCAAACTCATATCAGCTTCCCTCCCTCCTCCCTCAGGGTTCCTACAAGTTTCAACAAGTCAAATTTAAGACTTTTTTAGACCTTTTTTAGACCTCTTTGAATAGAATTTTAGACCTATTCGCGACACCATATGATAGCTTTTTGTCATCCTCGGGGTGATGAAATTAGGGATTTCACTGCCATGCAGACAAAAAAGTCTGAAGGATAATTAAAATAAAATAAATAAGTCTCAAAAGTACATTTATTTTTATATTTTTATTAACTGTAGAAAGTCACTTCAAAGTGAAGAGAACAAAGTGCACAAAAAGCTTATAACAGCTTAATGTTACAGTATGTATACAAAGAGACACGACACTTGTTACTATGTAACAGATCTGGGGAGGAACTACTTGGGGCATTTCTGTGAAAACTTTGTGAAAACTGAACCAGTCCCCAACAACAAAAACGTCACTCAATCTTTCTGAGCTCTGCTCCCTTTGCCTCTATCTCCTTCTCAATTATCTCAAGCTCGCCAACTTCTTCTTGCTGCCCTTTCGCAGGATGTTTGACTTGGAGATGAGCTCGCCATCTGCCTGGGACAAGATGAGCAGCTTCTGGCAAAAAGCCCAGAGGTCAGGGTAGGGCTCGCTGAGGACATCACGCAAGAAGACATCCACTCTCTTTCGCATGGGTTGGAAAGAGTGGAACTCCTCACTTCTCCCCTCAAGGGACAGGAGAGCACCGAACTGCTCCAGTATAACATCACCTATCACAAAATGTACATAAATCAGTACATCAACAATTAGACATGTATTGGTCATTCTAGATTCACTGAAACTACACTGGTTGACATAAAAGGGTCACTGTAGCCAATATGGCTGTGATAATTGCAATATTGGCTAACAACAATCATTTCAAATGTACTCAAACACTCATTCCTATGAAGCTGAAAATTAACATGTACTGTAGCTAGTATGTTCACAGATGAGACAAGTAGGCTAAGTTAACGTTAGCCTACAATAGGCCCACTGATGTAAAGTTAGCTGTGACACACTACAGGTAATGGCATTATAGAAAAATAGCTACCAAATGGAACAGATCAATAATTGATTTGCGTTACTTACTTTGACATTCGCCAGCAAGTCCTGCGCTGTTGCATGTCCCATGAACTGGGACCCCAGGTACCTAGACTGGACTTTCCCCTCATCCCAGAAACGAACATGTATGTCCAGCTGCTTGGTCTTGGTCGCCTTGTTAAAACTTTCATCAAACGTAACAACGAATGGTCCGTTGTTGACTTTCGCGACGAGATCCCTCTTTATGTATTCCGCCAAACCGAACTTTGTGATATAAGCCGTCTTATCACCACCACACGCAAATGTTTTCGCGATGTCAGAATCGGGAACATGAGGGCAAAAGCTTGCCAATGCCTTCGTTGCTGTTATAGGACTGGTGTTTAACTACGGTTTCCAGCGTCCACATCACTTCTGCCACCAGTGTTGGCGTGGATCCCAGCGCAAGGTCGTTTCTTCCTTGAGTAGCGGGAGGCCGATTAGTGGTACCGGGAGACTGGGCCGCGGTAGCGGGGAGCTGGGAGGCCGGAGGCGGAGCTGCAGGCACTGCATCCCCCGAAGGAGGAAGCATGGAGGAGAGTTGTCTGGTTTGTTGCAGACCTCTTATTTGGGTCTCATGTTTCGAGGACTTCGCATGCGATTCCAGAGACTTTACCCCTAATGTTCCGAGTTTAATATTTTTTTTGCATGAAGTGCAACGGGCTTCGTGCGGATTCCCATCCACTGCTTTTAACCAGGACCTAAACGCGCTTTTCTCTACCCATAGCTCATTAAACCTACACTTGCCCATGGCTTATGAAATTACATAGCGAGGAAACTCAAAACAAAACACGAGTAGTTAGCTAGCTAGCTCTTGTCTACGTTCAACCAACTCGAACGATACGTAGCTTCGTTCGCCAATAATTTCTCCCGGGGGCAGCGAATTTGCATTTTTTTGGTTCCAGCTTGATTAATTTCCGTGTAAATAGATAGGACTGATTTCTTTGCAGGACACTCAAAACATTTTTAACACAATCGAGAGCTAATCTCACTTTTAAGACCTAACACCTCATTTTTTAGACCTAATAAGTAAAATTTAAGACCTTTTTAGGCCTTAAAAATCGGATTGTTGGATTTTAGACTTTAAGGCTTTTTAAGACCAGCGCGGAACCCTGCTCCCTGCGGCAGACAGCCAATTACCACCCCCTAATGGCACTCCTGGCCAGAGCCGATAGTGGTGCGGCCGGTGGAATTGAACAGCGGTCGCAGTGGCCAGCGTCAAATATTTTAACACACATTTTCAGTGATTATGCCTTATGCCTTAAAACTGACAGCAGAGTGGCTCCTACACGTTATGGGACAGTAATACAGAGTGGGCTGGAATTGGCCTGCCCAAGATTCACTTCTGATATTATTGCTTCTGCATTTAAGAAACATAAGAACACGAGAATGCATAATGACGAACATGCCACGCGGCTCATCTAGCCTGGTCTTTTACCTTAGACCAGGGGTGGGCAATTCAGGTCCTGGAGGGCCGATGTGTATGCAGGTTTTTATTTCTACCAATTACCCTGGCTCAATTAGCTAATTAGCTGGATACGCCAATGCTGGTTCACTTGTAGATTGGACCACAGCAACACGTTTCATATGGGAACGCAAGAACAGTCTTCAGCTGTCATTCATGGACTTATCAAGAAATGTAGCTAAAATGTCAGATAATGTAAATGATTGGGCTAATTAAATAATTAAGAGCAGAAGTTGGCATGAAATCCAGAACAAGATACAGCCCTCCTTAGCCCATCCCTGTGCCTTAGGAGGTCTCCAATGGCAGGCACACAACTCCGTTAAGGGGGAGTGAGATTTAATCAAACCGGAAAAAAAGTGACTCAGTGATTCAAACCAATTATTGTGCTTTGCTGTGAACAGCAAAAACATTTTGATTGGTTAAAAAAAAAAAAAAAAAAAGTCACTGATTGACAGCTGATTGTAGCACCAACATTTACAGGGTTGATTTAAACTTTGCTCTTGGGTGGGGGATAGCGTAGCGGTCTAATGCACCATATTTTGTCTGGTCCGATACGGTGTGCGCTGCCTGTCAGGAACACGGTTTGAAACCAATCTCTATCAGACTGGCCCTGGTCGACACCCCCGATCAGGGCGGCATTTGGCTGTCTGTCCCAGGGGGAGGGGGAGGGTGAGCTGGCACGAGTCCGCTGTGAAGCACGTAAGGGAGTCTCCAGAACGTGGGTGGGCGACTTCCGTCTTGAAGGAAGCGGAGTTTGCTGCCTTCTGAGAATTAGTTTGTCTCGTAAAGACGAGCAGTGCACCCGTGTGGGGAGGGTAAATCGGAATAAATAGAGGGTGTAATTGGCTACCAAATTGGGAGAAAAACTGGAAGAAAATCGGAAACAAATATATATAAAAAATAAAAAATTACCTCGCTCTCCCGTCACTAAGACAACCCGCTAACCACCCACCCATCGCCCCACGGTAGCCACGCCCCCATACTCACGAGATGGCCTCGATCATGTCCACGCCCATCTCCACGCAGCAGTGGGCATGGTCAGCGCGAGGCTCCGGGAGGCCTGAAACGCAGTAGTAGCAGTCCCCCAAGATCTTGATCCGCAAACAGTGGTTCTCCTGAGACACGGAAAGGAAGGGGGAGGGGGGGGTTATGAATGAAAAGGCCGCAATTTAAAACCACGGCTCCATAATAGATTTTTTACTCCATTTTCTTTTTCTGTTGTTTTCTCCCCCTTTTTTTCTCCCCATTTCTGGTATCCAATTATACCTTCCTTTTCACGTCAGTCATCCCCCTCTCCTCATATATCTTACGAGTTCCCTGCTGTAGTCCTGAGACTGGCAGTGACATGCGGCTGGGCACCACTACCCACCAAGCCGCCACCATAACTGCGGTATGCGCGCACAGGGCAACTCTTATATGCAGTGAACTCGTATTGGCTTCCCAGACTACGGCAGCGAGCTCTCAGCAAGGGAGGGGACAATTGACATGAAAAAAGGAGGGTATAATTGGCTACTAAATTAGGAGAAAATTAAAAGAGAAAAATAAATCTTCATGGCACTGGTATCTGAAAACGTATTACAATGCACAAAATGTGTGAGGCAGTCCCTGAAGTTGTCCCTCATACCACAGATACCTACTTTCCCTTTTTAGGATAAAGAAATGATGACAGGAAATGTTTAGACATGATTTAATCTTTCAAAAAACGTCATATGTCATCTTTAAAGTGCCATCAAGGGGGCACGGGAACCCGTAGGAAAGAAATGTTCCTGTTCAGCCTCCTACCACCAGGGGGCTCTACAGTGCCAACATATGTACAGCCTCCTGTAATAAAAATACTGCTAAGCAGTCCCTTCACAGAATTAGCATTTAATAATGATTGCCATCATGACTCAGTGCCCTCGTAGGAGAATATCAATATTTTCCAAGTGAAACTGTACACACTGTCATGTGTATTTAGCATAATGAAAACTATTTTAACTGTTATATAATAGTTCACTGTGCAGTTCAGAACACATAGTTATCAAAACAATTGGATGGATATTTATCTCGGTTGAAAAGGAATGTTCTTTGGAACGGTGATACATATACACAAGGAGAACAGAAAGCAGGAGAAGACATCAGGAAAACAAAGAAAGCACGAAAGCACTAATTTGTGAATCTTTCCGTTTTCAAAAAAGGGATGTAGTTTGTCATAATGACAATAAATTAATGGTCATTACTAGTACTCATGGGCAGACTCTACAAAAAGATTATGATTGTTTATAATTTAAACAATTATTACAATTATTATTTAACAATTATTTGACTTATTTTTCTAAAACGAAATCTGATGTGTACCCCCACAAACTTGCCGCCCGCCTCCACGGGAAGAGCCAATGCCTCAAGGCAATGTTCGTCTCCTCGGAGACAGATACGTGCCCAACCCTCTTTACGAGGTCGCCCTACCGCTCCTCGGCGAGCTCGTGCCAGCTCTCCCTCCCCCCTCCCCCCTCCCCCTGGGGCAGACAGCCAAATGCTCCCCACCAGGGCTGGTCTGGTACAGTCGCGTTTTGAACCGCGACCGTGATAGGCAGCTCACACTCATAAAGGACCAGCCAATACGGGTGCTTTAGACCACTAGGCTATCGGAGACCCCTATTTTTTTAACCCTTTTATTCCAATATGGAATATTGCCCAATCATATTTGTAGGCCCGTCTCAACGCTGTAATATCCTTGGTCGATTGAGTAAAAAACTCTGTTGTGATGTGTACACACATATGTGCATCCTTAGCAGAATAGTTTTTCAGTGTTGTGTGATGATATAGACCTCTCCAGCACAGTGGATGGTAAGGATGGTGTAAATTAAAAATTACACAGGAAACGGTGCAATGCGCAATTCAGCGTCTGTAGCAGTGAAATTGGGTCAATCGTGACTTGGTGCAGTATAATTGCCCTCATACATTACTTGCCAAGGCTGTGAGATGACCACACAGGAGGGATGTGCCTCAGATTGAATCAGATCACTGGTGTTCAGTGACTCTGCAGTTGGATAACTTGTATGGTGCCACTCGTGAGTGTATGCGTGTGCAAGTGCAAGTGTGTGTGTGTGGCTGTCTGTGTGTGCGGGAGGGGGGTGGAGTATGTGTGGGAGTGTATGTGCATGTGTGAGTGTGTGTGTGCATTTGTGAGTGTGTGTGTGTGTGTGTGTGTGTGTGCACTTGTTAGTGTGTGTGTGTGTGTGTGAGTGTGTGTGGGGCGGTGTGTGTGTGTGTGTGTGTGTGTGTGTGTGTGTGTGTGTGTGTGTATGTGTGTGTATGTGAGTGTGTGCGAGTGTGTGCGTGTGTGTCTGTGTGTGTATGTGCGTGTGCACGTGCGTGTGTGCGTGCGTGCGTGCGTGATGAAGCGGGGTGGTGTGGGGGAATAGGGCGTGTGCAGAGAAGGATAAAAACAGTGGACAGCAGGATTGCCTGGAGCCGGACAGCACTGTGACAGCCACCTGAGCGTCAGCCCAGCCCAAGGCTCAACATAAACCAGACCCCACACAATCAGCCGCATTGTTGTACTTGCGTGTGTGTGAGCGCCCATGTGAGTGTGCGTGTGTTTGTGTGCATGTGGTGAGATGGAGGTTAAGGTAGGAGGGGATCACATGGCAGCAACAATGGCTACCACAGGCTTAGTGTATCTCTTTTCAAGGAGGCCACTGTAACCTCTGTATCCCACTGCTGCCCCCCTAACACCTCCGACAGTGACTGTCCACCAATCTGTGTGAGGGCAGGGATGAGTCATGTTCATTTGGTGGGGGGGTCGGGGAGGGAACAGACATGTGAGGATTTCAAATGCTGTTGTGCTTCAAAGAGGCTGGTGTGTTCTTATAAATGGGTAAAAAAATGGTATGGGTAAAAAAATGTATCTGCCCAGGATGTTAATTGATTAAAATTGGTGGAACGACCTTCCGCAATCAGTCAGGACCGCGGAATCACTCGTGATCTTTCGCAAGAGACTCAAAGCCCACCTTTTCAGACTCCATTACCACTTAACTCTGTACATCTAGCTAATTGTCATCATCACCACTGCCTACTTGCTCAACACTATATACCCCTGCTTACTCCATTTAATAAAAAAAGAAAAAATGTAAAAATTAAATGAAATAAATTACTAACCTTTTCCTTCCCAGTGTTACAGGTATGGTACACAGCTGCCTGCAATGATGTCCATCACTGTATTACTGATCTATTGCGCGAACTATGATTGTTCCTATGTATTTATGCACATCTTGTAAGTCGCTCTGAATAAGAGCATCTGCTAAATGCTTAAAATGTCAAATGTGAAAATGAAAGGATGACCTCAAACAAACATTCCAGGCAGAACCAGCAATGGAGGTTGAAGCCATTCGAGGACCCCGGGCTAACATAAAGATAACATAGAACATCCCCACAATGCAGCTGTGCTCTTATCACGTTGCACTTCCTGAAATACTGTGAAAACATTATGTGCACGCCAGGGAAGGGTTTTTGAGGACAAGTCTCTCGGTGGGGTACAATTCATAATGCATGTTATGTTCCCTGTTTTCATTACTTCCTCAGTCTATAGCAAGGGGCCCCATGGTCAAGCTTCTGAGAGGACAAATGCAAGTATGCCAGTCTGTTATTTCCACCATTTCTTTGAGGCTGAAATAGTCTCTGAGCGTTTCAAGATTAATACGATACAGACCACTCTGCGCCATGTGAATCCCTCACCAACAGCCGGATTTGAAGAGACATTTTTAACAATATGATCACAATCGACAATACCGGCTGTTCTACTCCACAAATTGCCGGTTTGATAAGTGAGGCATTTCCACTGCTCACATTGAGAAAGGTATGTAGCCTGTACCTGAATTTCAACGCACAGTGGGTATAAAACCCCCAGCGATTGAGCAAGTGTGTGAAAGAGTGAAGTACATCTGTGTGCGCATGTATGCGCGTGTCCGTTTTTGAGCGTGTGTCTTATGTGTGTGTTTGTGTGAATGTGTGAGTGAGCCAGCGATTGATCGAGTGTGTAAAAGAGTGAAGTACATCCGTGTGCGCATGTATGCGTGTCCGTTTTTGAGCGTGTGTCTTATGTGTGTGTTTGTGCGAATGTGTGAGTGAGCCGATGATTGAGTGACTGAGTGAGTGTGTGAAAGAGTGAAGTGCATGTATGCGCGTCGGTTTTTGAGCGTGTGTGAGCGTGAACAGGATATCGTCACAGACGGGCCCACTCACCGCAGCCAGTTTGTCGAAGCGGGCGAAGAGCTCGTTCAGGGTCATGACCAGTTCCTGGGCTGTGCACTGCGAGGCCAGGCTGGTGAAACCCTCAATGTCTGCGAACAGGATGCTGCAGGACACAGACACACAGATATGGACACACACAGGTGTACACACACAGAGACACAGAGACACAGAGACACAGAGACACAGAGACACAGAGAGACACAGAGAGACACAGAGAGACACAGAGAGACACAGAGACAGAGGTCATAATGCAGTCAGATAACCAGTATTTAATCTCGCATGCTGCAGATCAGGGCGACTCAACCGCCACCTGGCCCCTCGTTCCAGATAAAACTATCCAGCTGTTGGGGGCTGGCGGATAGCGTAGTGGTCTAACGCATCCATATTTCGCTGGTCCTGTAGGAGTGTGCGCTCCCTATCAAGGACGCGGGTTCGAAACCCGTCTCTGCCAGACCGGCCCTGGCCATTAGCCCCGATCGGGGGCGACATTTGGCTGTCAGCTGAGGGAGGGGGGAGGGTGGGAGCTGTGTGCAGGCCTATGGACACACCTCACTCTCTCTCTTCTCTCCCCCATCCAAAACACTGATCTCAGATCAGCACGCCCAACACGTGAAGAGTTAGCTGGTCACAGGGTGCTGAGCTCTGTCCAGCCGTAGAGGTGAGTAATCAGGGGAGGGGGGACTTGACTGGACTATAATCCGCCGCTACGGTGACCAACCGCGTGGACCGGAAGACACTGGAACACAGCCAGTCTCCACGGTGACAGCTTCCGCCTGCCCGCCAAGGCTTTTAAAAGATGCAGACTCCCGATACCAGTACCTGCCCACCCGCCCGCTCACCCACCTTCTATTAGCATCCCGCGGTTATTGTTACCATGGCTACTGATGCACAAGCCAGCGGTTCTCCCTCTCTCTCTCTTTTTTTTCTTTTACTATTTGAGTGTCAGATTTTCAAAGACATAACAACAGGCCAGAAATAGCCCACTAATGTGACAGCCAGCGGTGACTCATTTCTATTAGTGTCCCCACACTCACACACACTCACACACACACACTCACTCACTCACACTCACTCACTCACACTCACTCACTCACACTCACTCACACACTCACACTCACACTCACACTCACACTCACACACACACTCACACTCACACTCACACTCACACTCACACTCACACTCACACACACACACACACACACACACAGGGCCCTGGGTTTCTTTAACCACAAAGACATGCAACATTCTAAATCGCGTGAACCAGTGGGATTAGTTCAGCTGGACACTGAAACACAAGAGAGAGGAGTGAGACACAAGGCAACGGATACGGTTACCCTTTTTGGTCTGGAGTCATGCGACGGAAGGGAGAACAAAAGTGAAAGCTGGTTCAGCGTGACCTCATCCTCTCTAATGACTTTCGCTCATATTCCTCACCCGCAGGTCTATGGGATTAACTCGAGGGAGAGAGGGAGAGAGAGACCGACCGACAGATAGGATTCCCAGCTCCGTGCCGTTTGTCAAAGGTCATCCTGAAAAATGTCACCGAGAGACCTGCCACATAGTGATGGAGATGAGCTTTAAAGCAACATCGACCCACGCCAAAACCTCCAGCCTGGTCCAAAAGAGTAGCCCTGACTCAGAGTCAAAGCGGCACGCCATTCTCTGCAGGCGGATGCATTGTCTACTTATGGCAGAATATCTCATTAAGAGGAGAGGGGACGCAAGCGTTAAGCAGCCTCTTTCTCCCTCTCCTTCCATCTCTCTCCCTCCCTCGTTGTTCTCGCTCTCTGACATCTGACTACACTCCTACACGCATTATCTTGGGAGTGAAATATGCTCACGCATCAGGCGCTGCGGAGACAATGAACGGCACCTCCGAGACCTTTCCCCCCACACGCTTATTTTTAGACGCTGGTTTAGCAGTTAGTGCTGGTGAGGTTCTGAGGGAGGGGGAATGTTCTGGAAGCATGGGGGTGTGGGTGGGGGGTGTGGGCTATGGACTGGATAGTCCTGGCAGGACCAGAAGCGGATGGGGTGGGGGGTCCAAACGGGGCTGTAACATTTCCATCGTCTCCCGTACGGCGTCGAGCTCTGCCAGCTGGCCTCTCTGCGGCACACGTTCCTGCGTGCCGGTTTTCCATGACCCGATCCCGCTCGACTGGGACAAAGATGGAGTGGGGGGGCGTAACGGGTGCCTGGCAGAGGGGGGGTGAAGGGGTCACGTGAAGTGACGTGTGTGGCCAGCAACGTGACAGGGAGTGTCCATTTTCAGTGCATGTCCATTTTTCTAAAATTGATTTTATCCAATGGGGACCAAAGCTAAAGTGGCCCACTGGCTAGTTGACTGAAATGGATTTTATCCAATGGGGACCAAGGTAAAGTGACTCAGGTAAAGTGACTCAGGTAAAGTGACTCAGGTAAAGTGACTCAGGTAAAGCCCCCTTTGCCCAAACCTCTGTAGCTTAAACCACCACAACCTCTTCTCGGCCTAAATTCTGTGAGCGGGGGCACTGGAAAACAAACAGCCTCACATGATACTCATGGGGGAAGGACACCCCCCCCCCTTCCCGGAGGAGGATGTGTCCACAAAGAGGCCGCCACCCTCGACAACAAGAGGGCTTTAAAAGGAGCCGTCGAGGTCAACGCAGCACGAAGGCGAAGAAGACCTTTCAAAAGCAAAAACACACTCCGTCCTTGTGATGAAGCGAAACGCGCAGCCCACGCGGGACCATCTTGAAAATGTAGCACATAGTTTTTTGTAAAAAAACTACGAAGGAGGATCATCACTGGCCTCGGAGAGTAGTTTGTCCCGTAGAGACGGGCGGCGAGTTTGTGGGGGAAGGCTTAATCGAAATAAATAGAGGGTATAATTGGCTTCCAAATTGGGGAGAAAAATGGGGAAAAATCTGAAACAAAAACACATTTGAAAAAGAGCTGTGATAGTAGGGGATATCCTATAGCCCCACATAGTCTTGACAGGCTTTGCCAAGGATATGTTTTTTTTCCCCATTTTTCTCCCAATTTACACCCTGTATTTATTTTGATTTACCCTCCCCACACGAGTCCGACGAGGCAAACAAATTCTCTGAGGGCAGGGAACTCCACTTCCTTCGAGACGGAATTCTCCCACCCACATTCTGGAGACTCCTCCTTATAGCCGGCTCGCCCTCCTCCCTCCCGATCGGTGCTGATGACCAGGGCCGGTCTGGTATAGACAGGTTTCGAACCGCGTCCCTGACAGGCAGTGCACACCGTGTTGGACCAGCCAAAATATGGTGCGTTAGACCGCTACACTATCCACCACCTTCGCCAAGGATATCTTTAAACCCAAAGTGGCAAAAAAACAACAACCTGATTTTATCGCGCTCCGCTGCTGTTAGGAAGAAATATTTGGACGCAAATGCCTGGCCTTTGGTGGCGGACAGCAGTCTCCCGGCAACAGTCTTAGTCATAGATTACCACCTCTTCTCTGGAGAGCTGGCCTGAAATAGCAACGCGTTTTCACCACCAGGCTATATATACCTCCCAATATAATCTAGATTCCTCCCACCACAGCCGGATTAGAAACTCGGCAAATATGATCTCCCAGAAAGCATGCAGTTCTCCCAGGGCAGGGATTGGGGGAGGGGAGGGTTAAATTGAGTCAGATTCCGGGGGGGGTGGGGGTAAAAAAAGAACAACGGTCACTAAAAATAAGACAATAGGCCATGTGGGGTCTTTAAATAGCACTTAACGGTACACTTGTCTGACTCATTGGGCCCTCACGATGACAAGAGGTTCCTCCAGACGACGGATCCTCTAACCTGGAGTCTCTGAAGGCCCACACGCACACCCCACACCTGACCCCGCACTCATTTATTAATGCAAATACTTTGACCATTCACAACAGACAAAACCATTCCTTCAACAACTATTTTACCAAACATTTCACTGGACACAAAGCGTAACATTATTTTTTCCATTTAATTTTTCTGCCATTTTCTCCCCATTTTTAGTATCCAATTATACCCTCCTTTTTTCACATCAATTATCCAACTCCCTCATATATCTTACGAGTTGTTGTCGTAGTCCTGAGACCGACAGCCTCCTTCGAGCCAGAACCTGCCAAGCAATCACCGTAACTCCGGTACGCACAGGGCCACTCCTATACGCAGCGAGCTCGTATCGGCTTCCCTCCCCCCTCCCTGGGGCAGACAGCCAATTGCCGCCCCCTAGTGGCACTCCTGCCGATACTGGCACGGCTGGCGGAATCTAACCCTGGTCATAGTGGCCAGCGTTGAACGTTGTAACCGCTAGACCACACGGGAGGCCCCAGCTTAACATTCTGAAACAAAAAAACTAAAACAAAAAAAAAGAATTAAATCCAATGAACAGCATAGGACAACTGAAATGGGCAGTGGGGCTGCCCTCATTTCTAAATAACAAAAAGCCTCTTTCTTTGCACTGAAACATTATTAAACACGGTAAGGTTCTGCTCCATTAAAGAGGCAGTGGGAAGTGGGAGCTCCATTGTTGCTTTCATGGAATCGGGTTCTGCTACGCCCCAGGCCGCTCTTCGGTTACTGGCCCTTGTGTCTTCAATTCTTTCTTCTTTTTTCCCCCCCCAACCTTGAGGCTACTCTCGTACTCACTGGCCGCTTCTCAATAAATTCTTGAGAAAAATACATTTCAGTAAATTTTGCTGCCCAGCGTTCGCTTGTTTTTAAACTCCCAAACTCGTAACCCGCATCACGATGGAAGAGAACAGCTGACCGCCTGTGAACAACGTAAGAGTGTGTGTCGCCGTGACAGACACCCCCCGGGATTGTCCCCTTGTTACAGATCAAAGGCACTGTAGCGCTAGCAGGCAACGTGACAGGCTGTAATTCAGGCACTGCTGAAGTGTGTGCCCGTACGTTGGTTGCCCTTACACACATTCCCTGTGTGACAGGTACGGTATGCAGCTGCCAACGATTAGGTATATTACTGTATTACTACACTGATCTCTTGTGCACACAATGATTGATCTTACCATGTATAAATGCACATCTCGGTTCTGTGTGGCTCAGTAGGTTCGAGCATGGTGTTGGCAACGCTTAGGTTGTGGGTTCAATTCCCACTGGGACTACATATACTGAAAAATGTATGCATTCACTACTGTAAGTCGCTTTGGATAAAAGCGTTGCTAAATGGCATATATTTACTTGATTTATTTTACATCTTGTAAGTCGTTCTGGATAAGAGCATCTGCTAAATGCCTAAAATGTAAATGTAAGTCTGTGCTGATCGACAGTAGCAGTAGACTAATTCAGGCACTGCTGAAGTGCGTGCTGATGGATACTGCCTTGGCCTGGTTCAGCACTGTTATGAACAGGGGAGTGTGTGGCAGAATCACACATCCTGCTTACATAACCCCTGTGTCCTCCCCCTCCCCTATGGGTTGCTGCGACCCACAAATCAAAGGGGTCGCACGCCGCCCACTGTTGTGGCGTGCCCTCCCCCCCAACTCCGTTCTCAACGAGCTTGCATGGCCACAAATGCCGACTTTCATCTCTTGGACAATTAACCAAAGCAGCACTGACGGGAGATCGCCCACCCATCGACGGGGGAAGCCCCCTTTCCCCCTCCGCCCAAACCATGCTGTACGACTGTCAATCTCCACTGTTGCTCCCCCTTCTACTTCTATCCTCCTCTCCTCCCTCATTCTTCCTTCATACATATATCCTAGGAGGGCGGCAGTGGCTCAGTGGTCAGCGACACTTGGCTGGCAAGTGGAGGATTGCTGGTTCGAAACCCACGAAAGCCAAAAAAAAAAAAAAAAAAAAAAAAACTATGAACTGGAAACCGGAGGGATGCCTGGGGCACTGCCGAAGTGCCCTTGAGCAAGGCACCGAACCCCTAAAACTGCTCCAGGGGCGTCGTACTATGGTTGACCCTGTGCTTGGACCTCTCTTAGGAGAGATATGCAAAGAAATATTCTAATCCTATTCCCTCTCATTTGTCTGGTGGCTCACTTGCTTACTGTGTCCATCCATCCGCCTAACAGACTGACATGTCTTGCCTTGTTTTTCTAAATCTAATCTGCCTCTCCTGTCCTCCTGTCCACCTGTCCACCTGTCTGTCTATGTACCATCCTTGTGTCAGTCTGCTGCACTCCAGAATGTGAAATTGGGAATGGCTTCATATGAATAGCACATCACAGACACCCCCCACCCTATAAATGAACATGGTTAAATAAATAAATTGTAAATTGTATCAACTAAGCCATTGCGGTTGATAAGAGTGTGAAATGTGACTCCAGCTGAAACAGGAACTCGATGTAAATTTGTCCTGATTACTTTTAATAACACACAAAAGAAAAACAAGGCTCGGCCGATCGCCGTGACGACACGTTTCCCGTAACTCTGCGCTACTGAAATATTCCCGCTCTGAAGAGGAAACCAATGAAGAACAAATCTGTTCCGTTGCCATGGACACGGCAAACACTGAAAGCTCTAATAACATTTGACATTAAAAAATCACAAAAAAATCTGGGATTTACAGTAAGAATCTGAGCATCACCTAGGTAACAGGACACACGTGTGTGACTATCATCATCATCACAGGTGAGGGGGAATTTCACTGGCTGATTTCACAGAAAAACCACTCGACACGAACACACGCAGGGCTCCGCCTCACAGTGTGATCTTCACTGCGGATGTATTTGAATCAGCAGAGGCCTACTATATCCAAGGGAATGTAACAGAGCTCATACGACATGCTCTTGAGAAAGGGCACAATGGCGGTGTACCACTCCCGGCTTTGAACCCGCGACTCCTCCAGCTTTCAAGCCCCACTCCAAATGTGCTTTCTCACGCACACAGGTCAAAGGAAAGCGTTACTTGCAGGCAACACATCAAGTTTTTAAATCTGACGGTCAGGCGGAGATGAGGAGTCCCATCAGGTCTGAGTCCCATCAAAGTCGGTCGGAGGGCCGGTGGATAGCGTAGCGGTCTAACGCACCGCATTTTGGCTGGTTAGACACGAGTGTGCGCCGCCTGTCAGGGACGCGGTTCTAAACCCATTTCCACCAGACCGCCCCTGGTCATCAGCCCCGGCATTTGGCTGTCCGCCCCAGGGGAAGGGGGAAGGGTGAGCCGCCTCGAGTTCGCTGTGAAGCACGTAAGGGAGTCTCCAGAACAAGGTGGGCAAATTCTGTCTCGAAGGAAGCAGAGTTCGCTGCCTTCGGAGAATTCGCTTGTCTCATAGAGCGGACCCGTGTGGGGAGGTTAAATCAAAATAAATAGAGGGTGTAACTGGCTACTAAATTGGGAGAAAATGGGAAAAATCTGAAAGGAATAAAAAAAAAACAGTGTCAGTCAGTTACATTCACATCTCTCTGCTGCTCCTGAGCAACAGACTTGAGATGAGGTGCGTTGGCCGGCCGATTTGCTCCAGCCGATCCTGCTGCTCATGAGCTCTTGAGCTCCCTTCAGAAAACAGCTGCGTGTCCCGAGCCCTTATCTCAGCAGATGGCAAATGGTTCAACGGAAGAGCGTGCCATTCTCCCGGCCCTGTTCCTGCGGTTCAGTTGTATCCCGTTCATGGGTTTGTCGGGCGGCCTCTTCTGCTAAAGCACAGGCATTTAACAGACGCTCTTATCCAGAGCGATTTGCACTTTTACATTTATTGACATGCAATCCATTTATACAGCTGGATATTTACTGAAGCAGTTCAAGTTAAGTACCTTGCTCAAGAGTACAACAGCAGTGTCCCCACCTGGGAACCGAACCTACAGCCTTTGCGTTACAAGCCCAGTTCCCCTAACCATTACACAACACTGCAGTCACACTAATATATGCCATTTAGCAGACGCTTTTATCCAAATCGACTTACAATAGTGAATGCAAATATCAAAACCTGAACGCACCGGTGCCGACTGTGGCCAGCAGTGACCGCAGCGTTAGTGTGTGTCTGCGGTGTACACAGTGGGCGTGCCGTGTATATGTTTCATGTGTGGGTGCGTACGTTCGAAGGGACCAAAAAAAATCTACAAGTTATTTAAAAAATATTCATAATTTAACCTAGTAAATGGCTGTGTGGAAGGAAAGTGGGACAGGCATGCGCTTGGTGGCCAGGACTGGGGAGAGACTGGTGTTCTGACTGGGGATCGGGTGGCGGCACGGTGCCAGCTCCTGAGAGCTCCTGGAGAGAGAGGGCTTGTGCAATCGGTTCAGTTCTCCAGCCAACGGACAGAATTCACAACAATAACACTGCGGACACACCGTGTATGTGTATGTGAGAGTGAGTGTGTGTGTGGATGGGGCAGTGTAGGAGGGTGAAAGGGAAATTACTTTGAAATACAGCATTGTCTAAGCAATTTGACATGGATTGAGGAGATGATTCTCTTTATAAGTTCATTCCCCTTGTGCGTGTTCTTTCCATTAGTGACATGACCTAGCTGGTAAGGTTGAATGGAAAGCTAACCCAAAATAGACAATCACTGTTAAATGCATCTTTGACCTGCTAGGAATTTACCATGGAAGAGGAGAGGACTGCAGCAGAGGTCAAAGTTCATCCACGAGCCATTCTTTTTAAAGTCTGAATACACTGGGTCATTTTTACCTATCATACTTGAAAGACAGCACTTCTGTAAGCAGGTTGAAAAATCTTACAATGCAAAATTCTCGAAATATTACAAAAGCAATGTAAAAATGATGTGTTCAACAAAGCTATATTTAACTGTACTTCAGTTCGTAGACCAGCTGTTTATAGTGAACATACAAACAATCTTTCTGAATGTCAGTTTGCTTTTCAAAGAGTTTTAAGAAGAGGAAAAATTGGCTCCTAACCCGGAGGACGGATGGCGGACTCGTGGGGGAGGGTGAATTGAGATAAATAGAGGGTATAATTTGCAACGAAACTGGGCGACAAACAGGGAAAAAATGTGAAAGTATACATTAAAAAACAAAAGATGAGTGAGAGAGGCGGCAGCAGCAGCACAAATAACACTGCCCACCCGAGGCTTACATAAGCGCCCCCCCCCCCCCCACCCCCCGGACATCCAAAGATGACAAAAACAAGCAGAGGTCTCCTGACACGTCGCCAAAGGGCAAGTGGGTCACACAGTATCACAAGTGCAGCTGCAGCTAGAGGGACTCTGAACTGTTCCACTAACGTGCTCACCCTCCCGGGCTGGGGCGTGGCCCTGACGGGACACGCCCTTCTTTCTTCCTGCCCGTCTGTCCGTCCGTCCCCAGCTTGGCAGGGAGCCGCTGGTCGTGCCAGCTCCCTGGGTCTGCAGGACATTGGCCGTGCAGCAGTCAGATGGCCCTTAAGGCGGAATTATGCTTCTGCAAAGATAGACGTGAACGTCTCTGCGTAGCTACGCAGAGAAGGGGCTTATGGGAAACCGTAGCCCGCAGAGGCTCGCCACCAAAATGTAGACAACGCGCCGCGCGTAGCTGTGGTCTTGTGGGTCAAACAAACGCTGATTGGTTGAGCAGGGAAGTATCTCCGGTAGCATTGGGGTTGGGCCAAGACCCAAAACGGAACTAAAACAAAGAACCAAATCGTCAAACGGGAAACGGATTTCCGTTTCTGGGTTTCTTCTTTGTTTTCTGTAAATTTTTGAGTTTATTAAATGTGACACTGCCTCATTTTGCACGCGCTAACGTTACGTGAAAGTATGTTGGCGAACCCCTATGCGTACTGTTTGTCAACGTGAGAGACGCGTTCATGTTCGCAGATTCGCAGAAGCATAATTCCGCACTTCAAACCCGGGATTCGAACCCGGGGCCTCTTTCTGTGTGGCGACGGTGCCATTCACTGCACAGTCCCGCCCCCAGTCCCGTACTGTACACTCAAACTCTGATGATTTTAGGCGCTGAATTTAAGGCACGCATTTCAATCTGTTTCCAGTGGTCAAGAGGATGGAACCTGATCCCGTCCATTTACCTGATGAGCAAACCATGCTTGATTAAACGGTCAGTGACAGCGAGGCTATTTCCCCTCAGACGGTACAAAAGCCCAGCTGTGTCCAAAAGCTACATGTTGAAGCAGTGCTGTAAATGGGAAGCAGTATGGAGCTGACCTAAGTCTTCACGGTGGCAGGGTCAGAGGGGAGAGAGGTCGAAGGTCAGTGAGCAGGTCGAGCTACAGATGCAGGCTCAGGCACGTGTGTGATAATTGGTAGCGAGGGACACCTGTTAGCCAAACAGGAGCAGCCAGTAAATTGAGTTCTACTATAGTATATGCCATTTAGCAGTCACTTTTATCCAAAGTGACTTACAGTAGTGAATGCATACATTTTTCAGCATGTGTGGTCCCAGTGGGAATCGAACCCACAACCTAAGCGTTATTAGCGCCACGCTCTACCACATATACACCAGCTCTACCTACTGAGCCACACAGAGCCATATATACACCACCTCTACCTACTGCTCTACCTACTGAGACACACAGAACCAGATATACACCACCTCTACCTACTTAGACATACAGAACCACATATACACCACCTCTACCTACTGCTCTACCTACAGAGACACACAGAACCACATATACACCACCTCTACCTACTGCTCTACCTACTGAGACACACAGAACCACATATACACCACCTCTACCTACTGCTCTACCTACTGAGACACACAGAACCACCACTACTACACTCGAGTGGAATGGAAAGGACAGGCCCCAGAATCTAATCAAAACAGCTGACTTTGACGGTCTCGGATCCTCTCAACCCTGCTTATCGGGTCACGCAACACCCGCTTGCATACACATTTCACAAAACGCAGAGTCCCTCTCACAATGCACCTCTCTCTCCAGATGTCTTGAAAACGGCATCCCTGGCGGGTGGAACACAGTGTGTCTGACGTTCCCTTTGAGGGTTTTAGTGCCTCACATTACAATGAGTAAATTGTTAACTAGCGTAGGATGAAAAAGATCGCTGTTAGAGCGGGATAAAAGCGCATCTCCCCCCGCCGCCCGAACACTGGAGCTGTGGTACTGAGACACTTCTGGGGCGACAATAGCACCTCTTGTGTGTACGGTCGTCCCGGACGACAGCAAACGACTGAGAGAAACACTGCATGATCACAAATAATTTTTGTGATCATGCGGTGTACTCCGGTTTCCTCCCACAGTCCAAAAACATGTACGTTAGGTTAATTGGAGAGTCTAAATTGCCCGTAGCTATGGGTGTGTGAGTGAATGGTGTATGTGCCCTGCGATGGATTGGCATCCTGTCCAGGGTATATGCAATGCAATGCATGGGGTAGGCTCCAGCACCCCCCCCCAGGGGAGGTCATGAACTTTGGCTGGTCAGACAGCAGTCCGTGTGAGTGGAACCCTTTAATCTGGTTGTGTAGATGCAGTTCTCACACACACCACTAGATGGCAACAAGTGTAACTTCTCTTCTTCAGATCACCAACATCAAACTTTTCTTTCTTATTTCAGAATAAGCTCAGTCAGTCAGACCTGCTTATCAAATGAATGAGCAAATACCATGTTTGTGTTTCAGTGTCTGCTCTGCTGGGGAAAAAAAGAAGATTAATAGTTTTTGTAGAGTGCTTGTTAATAGAGGTTTATGAAGGGAGGACATTTACAAGGCCTTGATGCTCTCGAAAGCCTCTTGTGTGAAACTCTTTATAGAGGCCATGGCTGCCCATTGCTGCTGAGAGAGCCAGCATCGTCCTTCCTGTGAGAGTAAACGCAGAGATACACACACTATGTTTGGTATTACAACGCAAAACTGCAATTTCCATGGCATTTACAACAGCAGTAAATGTTGTGTGAACACAAACATGACCTTCGGAGAAAAGCGGAACCCACAAGCACGCTGATAACAGTACAGAGGCCGCCACTACTACAAGAGGAGGGAGAGAAAGGTGACCATGAAAAAGTCTAATTGACAGTGTGAAAAAGCACACCTATGTTTAATAAAAAGGAACACCAAGGCAAATTATATGTGAGAATAATCTCTTGTTTGGAACGTAGAAAGAATTGATTCATGAGCAATAAAGCGGCCATTGATGTCCCTGGTGTTGTGTGTAGGGGTGTAACGGTACACGTATTCATACCGAACCGTTCAGTACAGGACTTTCAGTTTGGTATGCGCTGTGAACCTTACGAATGCAACCTTGCTTTAACCACTAACGCACGTGCAGGACTTTTTGTGTGTGCGGTTGTAGCAGTATTGACGGACATTTCTTTTTATTTAAAAAGAAAGATATGTGCCTTACTTTGTTCAGTGAATTATGGTCAATTAGCCACTGTTTACAAAATTCCTAATAAATGAAAAGCAATCTTATGTTTTACAGTGGGTACAAAAGGTATTCACCCACTTTTTAAATACTGAAAAAAAGTATTTTATTTCGGCATTGTATTTTATATTGCTTTAGGGAATCAAGATGGATTTAATTGTGATTTCATGTCAACACAAAAGCTGAAATCACAATTTAAAAAACTAAAGCTTTTTGTTAATTAATTACAAACAAACAAAAACCAGACAAGAATTGATTTAGCAAAAAGGGGCGAATACTTATCCACACCTAAATAAACTGGTGCAATCAATGGTCTTCCGAGGTTACATAATTATTTGATTGGAGTCCACCTGTGTACAATGAAGGTGTTTCAAAAATGAAAAATGAAATGCATCTGTCTGTGAGAGGTCCCACAGTTGGTGTCGGGGAAAAGGGGTAAATTCCTTTTATACCCACTGTAGGTATAGCATAAGTTACATTTAAGATCGACTAACAAATACCTATTTTATCATATTTTTTCAAAATATATAATTGCTGTAAGAGCCCTTTTCACTCAAATCTTTTGGACTCCTGTGTTTCCTTGCCAACTCCCTTGGCTAGTTTTTGTGTCTTGTTACATTTTGTCACAATATAGTTACTGTACAGAGATGGGCAAATAAGCTCATAGAATTGATGTGATTCTGGGCACCATACGCGCATGCTTAATTCAATAAGTGAAATACATTTAGCACTTAATCAATGCAGAGACCAAACAAAAACGCCACGCCTCGTATCGCACCTTAGAGATGAATCATATGGAGATTATTATTAATATTTATAAGATGAATGGGAATGCCCTTTGCACAATGGCTCAAAGTAAGTATTCAGGCCAAAAGTGGATAACTGCCTTTGTTGCCACATGATTCAATGATTTCATTAAAATGGGCTGGGATATCTGAAACACTGATATGCAGATGGCTGGCCTTGCCGGACCGCTTCAACACGAAGTCTGAATAAAGTTGATCCTTGGGGCCCGTCTGAAACTACAGTTTTCATTGTGCCCTTAATCTCTTAATGGAGGGTGGTTATTTGGCAAAGAAAAAGAGCTTAAATTACTCTCTTCCTGTCAGATATGGGCAAAGATGCAGATTTTTTTTCTGCAGGCACAAAGTACAATTTTAAATCATTATTTAAAGTGTGCAACTTTAAAAGAAGTCAGCAACAGCAACCGATGCAAACTTAACTAGCCGCATATTTTTAAAAGCATCCTTGTTTTAATGTAGACTCTTCAGTATCCTGTCCCTGCAGCCATAGTCAGCTGCTGGTCTGTTAACTGCAACTGAGGACTGTTTTGTGATACTGTTATTATGTAGTTAATAATATTCTATGCAATAAAATGTATTTTGCTCAAGTGGCCAGGATGCAATAGTTGCCACATGAAAATATAAATGTCCGTTGGTCGATTTTGGTATGAGAGTGGAACATGGAAGATCCAGATAACATTGTATCCATAATGTATCCATTAATTGTTTGTCTTTTTCATAATATTGTATGAAAGAATTCCACACAACACTGAAATAGTTTGCAAAAAAGTTGAATATCTGGAAAGCTTGTAAGAGTACACCAAATATTCTACAAGATAGAAAAACTATATTCTTTTAAATATTCTTTGTATCATAGCCTAATTAACTAGTTTCTTATTGTAAAAAATCCAGAATATTCCATATATTCTACCAGATCCAAAAAGCATATGTGGAAGGTATAATGTCAGAAAGCACAGCCATATAATGCAACGTTAAGGTGTCATGGGTGTCATGTGCTACAAGTGTGATCACGAACACTGTTATCGCAGGCACCATTTATTTAAATACACCCTCTATTTATTTCAATGTACCCTCCCCACACGAGTCCGCCGCTTGTCTCTACGAGGCAAGCCAATTCTTAGAAGGCAGCAAACTCTGCTTCCTTCGAGATGGAATTCACCCACCCACGTTCTGGAGACTCCCTTACGTGCTTCTCGGCGGACCAGAGCCGGCTCACCCTCCCCCTGGAATGGACAGACAAACGCCGCCCCTGATTGGGGCTGACAACCAGGGCCGGTCTGGTAGAGATGGGTTTTGAAACGCGTCCCTGACAGGCAGTGCACACCATATCGGACCAGCCAAAATATGGTGCGTTAGACCGCTGCGCTTACCGCCACCCCAGGCACCATTTGTGATGGCGTGCTCCCCCCCTGTTGAGTTATGCTCGACTCCGCCCCCTCCGTTTTTGTTTCTCAAGCTGCCCCGTTTCATTGTTCTTGACCCCACTGTGATTGACTGGCACTACTCTTACCTCACGTTGTCATGCTTCTGGATGTAAATCTTGTGAAACATCATATCCTCCTGCTTGGCGTTGATGTCGGCTTTCATCTCCATGGCAACATGACGGGGAAGCACGGAGAGCAAGAGGCGTTCCTGCGGAAGGAGAGAGGGAGAGATGGGGGAGGATGAGAGAGAGAGAGAGAGAGAGAGGGGAGGATAATCGAGAGAGAGAAAGAGAAAAGGGAGGAGAGAGAGAGAGAGAGAGAGAGAGAGAGAGAGAGAGAGGGGGAGAGACAGAGAGAAAGAGTGAGATGGGGAGGATGAGAGAGAGAGAAAGAGAGAGAGAGAAAGGGTGCAAGGGAAAGGGGGGACAGAAAAAGAGGGAGAGAGGATAGAGGAGAGAAGGGAGAGAGACAGTGGAAGCACACAGCACAAAAGAGGAGAGGGCCAGAGAGGGAGATGGGAGATAGGAGGAGGGAGAGAGAGAATAGAAGGGGGGGAGAGAGAGAGAAAATAAAGAGTGGGAGAAATGACACTTCTGTCCCTAGGAGAGACCCTTCTAATTGAGTGTTGATGACATCCCCCCGCCCCCATCCCCACTCACACCCCCCTGCTGAGAGACGATGTCATCGCTGACAATGCGTGATGTCATCTGTGTGCACAGGCAGCAGTGTGGGGGGTGGGGAGGCTTTATTACAGCTGGCAGCTGATAGGCTGAGAAAGGGTCAAAACAGCCTGGTTCAAGGCGGACTCGGGTGGTGTAACAGTCAAAGACATTCGACCCGGAATGCAAGTTCTCTACCGCAGCCGCTGGTTTCGAAACCTGGCTCTGGTCGTCAGCCCCAATTGGGGGTGGCGATTGACTGACCACCCCAGAAGGATGGGGGAAGGGGGGAGGGGGGAGGGTAAAGAAAAAAAAACGGGCTCGCCGAGAAGCGCGGAAGGCATCTATGAACGGGAATAAGCTGGCCTGCCTCATGGACAAGCGGCTGGCTCATGGGGGGAGGGTAAACTGAAAGAAATAGAGGGTATAATTCGCTACCAAACGGAGAAAAACAGAAAAGAAATCTAAAAATGCCTCGTTCACCTCGTTCCTCATTCACAAAGTTCCAGCACAAAGGTTCTGTGCTAGGAGGATTTGCAACTTCGGTTGTCCCAGAATCTTTGACACATGCATTTATTCAGCCTTAGTGGTCTCTGGTCCTCACCCTCAATCTAACCCGACACAGCAGCCACTTCACTTACATGTAGGAGCCATCCTTTCCCACAGCACCTCCTGTATCCCAGCATCCCCCTCACCTGCTGCTGGTTCTCCCTCTGCGAATGGAGCCGGGCCTGGATGCACTCCCTGGTCTCCTGGAAGGCCTGTCTCTGGGAGCCCTCCGCTGGGTAGTGGGTGCACACCCCCACGATGTTGGTGCAGGAGAAGATCAAGACGTTGGACACCAGCTGGAGGAGAGAACACGGACAGAGCTGTGAGATGGACGGTGTGTGTGTTTGTGTGCGTGTGTGAGTGAGTGTGTATGCTATCTCGGACCGAAGTCATCCCATCGCCCCCGCCTCCCCAGCTCTTCCCCTCCCACAGATTTGGAGCCGGAGCAGCGAGCATCCCTGGCTGTTCCAGTGAAGCCCTAAGGACTCCAACATGTACCCCGGACGTGACCTCGGCCCCAGGTGAGCGCTGTCGCGGTTCACCGCCCCGGCTAATGGGCCGCGCGGGTCTGGCCCCAAGAGCACAGCCCCGTCTGTTTCCCCCGAGGAGCAGGAGACCGGAGGGGAACGCAATGGGGGTTTACCAAAAAAACTGGTCTGTTGGGGAAGAGGGGAGTTTCTCTGATTCAGATGACCAAGTCTCTCCCCGTCAATTCCAGAGAGCTGGATGGAGCAGCAATCGATGGAGATTGCAGGCGGCCATCTTTGAAAGCACTGAGCCCTCAGAATAGAGTGGAAAAGCACTAAGCAGCACAGAGAGACCCTGAACACTGCTGACCTGCGCACCCTACTACACATCGGCTCTCAGAGCGGTGACCCACATACAGATAAATTACACTACTACTGCCATTTACAACAGTGAAGTGTGTGTGTGTGAGCGTGGTAGAGAAAAGGAAGGGAAGAGGGCCAGAAAGAATGGGGCAAGGACATCGATAAAGAAATGAAGTAAGAGCAGCAAGGTAGAAAACATGCAAGCATACAACCTATTCCGCAAACTCGCGACACACACGGAAGCACGCCTACACATGCGAACAGACCTGCGAACACGCACACAGGTGAGGATTATTTTGGTTACTGAGAGGGATGGAGCAGGTGCTGAGCTACCTCCCCCGTCCTGACGCAGAGAAAGCAGCGCCGGTTCTGCATGGAGATGGAAACCCTGACTCTAAATCCCTTCACTTTTACACAACGTCAAAAAATCCTTGCTACTCGTCTGCCAACTTGCTTTTAAATTCCTAGATTTAGGGCCAGGCGGTGGTAGCACTGTCGCCACACAGCAGGAAGGTCCTGAGTTCAAATCCCGGCCAGGGGCCTTTCTGTGTGGAGTTTGCATGTTCTCCCCGTGTCCGTGTGGGTTTCCTCCCACAGTCCAAAGACATGCACGTTAGGCTAATTGGAGAGTCTAAATTGCCCGTAGGTATGAGTGTGTGAGTGAATGGTGTATGTGTCCTGTGATGGATTGGCGACCTGTCCAGGGTGTATTACTGCCTCTTGCCCAATGCATGCTGTGTTAGGCTCCAGGCACTGCAAATGATATACCACAGCGAACATTCACTAGAGCTGCACTCATCCTCATGCCAGTGTGAGGATCCTGATCTTGTGTTCTGTCTATGTGGGTGTCTATCCCTATAAAAAGGCCTGTTTCTTGAGAAGCTGCATCTGGCTGGTGGGTCGCGCAAGGCAGCCACAACAACATCCCCCTTAGCAGCTGAGAGACAATAAATGGAAAGACAGGCAGGAACAATTTGCATCCAGGAATTTTCACAAGTGATTTGTCATCTTTGGCCCTGAGCCTCAAAACTGTTGTTTGCTAACGTACAAAAATGCCAAAGTGTGGCTCCCCATCAAAAAACGTGAACAAAGCTGATGCAGGGAACGAGTAACGTTCGACGTCAAAGTCTGGTGGAGGGGCCTCCGATAGCATAGCGGTCTAACTACCTGTATTGGCTGGTCCTTTATGAGTGTGAGCTGTCTATCACAGTCGCGGTTCGAAACCCAACTGTTCCAGAACGGCCCTGGTGGGGAGCCCCTATCGGGGGCGGCGTTTGGCTGGACAGGGGAGGGTGAGCCGGCATGAGTCCGCTGAGAAGCACGTAAGGGTGACTCCATAAATGTGGGTGGGCTAATTCTGTCTCGAAGCAGGTGGAGTTCGCTGCCCTTGGAGAATTAGCTTGCCTCGTAGAGACGAGCTGCAAACTCATGTGGGGAAGGCAAATCGAAATAAACAGAGGGTAGAATTGTCCACTAAACTGGAAGAAAAACTGGAAAAAATCTGAAACAAATATTATATATATAGTCTGGTGGCGAACTCAACAGAACAGACATCTCGCTCCCCCACCCCCTCCCACCCCCTGATTCAGTTCAAATGCAGAGAGACACACAAACTGGCAGAAACTGCATGTCATTTATTGAGGACAAGCTGGTTGAACTGTACACAGGTCAGCGCCAGCGCTGTGGTAGAGCACAGAGCAGCTGCCATGGCTACACGCACGCTGCGTCTACTCCATTTCCATGGAAACCACGGGATATATCAGATAAGGCTTTAAGCTGCAGGCCCCCTTTCCCCTCTCTCTCCCTCTGGCCTTATTTTGGAGCTTGGAGCAATCCCCATATAAGTGGGATATAGACGACAGCGTTCGCTTGTAAACGTGCTCATGCTGCATCGAGCAACAGTCCATGGTCTCCCACTACAATGGCGGAGGGAATCAATGGCCCGTGGTACGCACGGCTCGGAGTCACACTCACACTCACGTTGCCAAGGGAGGCCTTAGAGATGCTTATAGTACTTCCTTATTAAGCCGCGTGTTATGGATCAACAAAGTCTTGGGACACTGGAGAAAAAGCCACGCTCCTTTCTGCCCCGTTCGCAAAACTGTTTAAATGCACAGGAAATTATTATTCATTTTTTTATGTTGTGCTCATCAGTTTCACACACGATTGAAAAATGTGGTTCCACTGCGATTGACGAGTTTGTTTTCCTCTTTCTCCTTAACATGCCATGTACGTAACGTGGGTTGGGGGTTCGATTCCATTTCAATTCAGTCAATTTGGAAAATGAACTCAAAATTAAAATTTGTGAATTGAAAAATGCCCATTTTGTTCAAATTGCATTTCATTCACTAAAAAGTTTTCATGATTTGACTAAACTGAAATATATTCTATATGCTACGCACTTGTGGCATAATGCTGGACTAAACGTGACAGTCTAAGATTGCCTTTTAAGGACAGAATGGTAATTGACTACTGTACACGAGAGAGGTGATTGAGCTCTTCCTCTGATCGCCTTGTGTCCTGACATGCCAGACAAAAGCAATGTTGCCAAAATAATCTGTGTTACTAGTAGGGTTGTAACGGTACACAAAAATCACGGTTCGGTACGTACCTCGGTTTTGAAGTCACGGTACGGTATGGTTTTGGTACAACAGGGAAACTTATGAACTTTGTAAGCAGTGGCTAATTGGCCGTAATTTACTGAACAAAGTAAGGCACATATCTTTGTCTTAAATTTAAAAAAATGTCCATCAATACTGCTGCAACCGCGCACCAAAAAAGTTCTGCACATTCGCTTAGCGGTTAAAGCAAGATTGCATTCTTTCAGCACGTACTGAACCGAACGGTTTGGTACGAATACGTGTACCATTAACACCCCTAGTTACTAGAGTTCAAAAGTTTTGTTTTTTTCTTTTCTGAATTGCGAACAGAATTATGTGCATGTTTTCTTCCTCCTAAACGTAGATGGACAGAATGAAAGCGACGAAGCAAACGGAACATTAATTAATTCACTTTTCTGAGTCCCTTCTCTACTCCCCCCAACCCCCCCTGCATAAGGCTGACCAATCAGAATCCGGGAAGTTCGGAGGAGGCTCAAGAATACAGTCACTGTTTTTATTGGCCAATTATCCAATTATAGTATAACATATAAAGTATAAAACAATTAGACAAAAACAGTACCATTACCTCTTGTTGTGAGCTTGTGGTCCAGTCAAGTGACCCATGGAACGATTCCCCCTAAATCATGCCCCAGGAATCCTCCAATTATTTTTGAAATTACACTACCACTGCAGTTGACAGTAAATATGTGGCTGGCAATTAATTTCTCAAAAGAAAAAGTTCACTCCCAAAACCCTCAAACTGATTTGTTCTTGGTATGCCGTGTTATTTTCATTTTGCATTTTAGGCATTTAGTAGACGCTCTCATCCACAGTTTACATTTCTTTACATACAATCCATTTATACAGCTGGATATTTTACTGAACCAATTCAGGTTAAGTACCTTGCTCAAACCTGGGAATCAAACCTGCAACCTCTAAGTTACAAGCCAGTTCCCTAACCATTATACTATACGCGCCCATGTTATGGTTATGTTCCAGTCCTGCAGTCATCGATACCTCCACCAGTGCCCTCTCCCCGTAGTTAGTAAACGTGACCACCGTGACTGCTTATTCCTGGTCAGGGTCGCGGGGGCTGGAGCCTATCCCAGCATGCATTGGGCGAGAGGCAGGAATACACCCTGGACAGGTCGCCAATCCATCGCAGGGCACGTCTACCATTCACTCACACACTCACACCTACGGGCAATTTAGACTCTCCAATTAGCCTAACATGCATGTCTTTGGACCCATGCAGACACGGGGAGAACATGCAAACTCCAGACCACTGTACAATGCTTTTTTTTCCCCACCATAGGTAAAATTACACCACAGTCAATGCCTGGCTGTGAGCTTACTCATCCAGGTATTTTAATTCCCAAAGCAGCAGCAGCAGAACTCACTGAAGACTAGCTTCCCTGCTGCAGTAACTCCCCAGCTTTGTATACAACACTACTGTATGGCACATTGTTTGCAGGTCAGGTCAGCTGACAAGGACTCTGTGATTGATGGACAGCTCCAGTTGCCAGGGTGCAGAAGTGTTTCACATTGTTTATTTTAAAAAAACTGCGACAAAATGCAGCCCCCCCCCCCCCGGTGTCCGCTTTCTGTCCAGGGCCGCTTCAGAAACCAGGCTGCGCTCACCCGAGAACAGCAGCGTGTCCGAGAGCAGAGGACACGGGACAAACGCGGAACAAAAGAAGGGACATGATACGCCGATCGCTTTTCAGTTAGACGCCACCGGGAGGAGGGTCCTTCTCACTTCCTGGTTGGAACACCGCAGCTGTTCCTGTACAGGAGTCGGTGGAGTGAGACAAACGCATCACGCAAATCCAGTCACACTGTCTCCGTAGACACTCAGAGCAACAAAAAACAAGCGTCCTTTTAGACCAGCGGTGGGAGCAATTCCGGTCCTGGGGGGCCGGTGTGTATGCAGGCTTTTGTTTCTACCAATTAACCTTGGCTCGATTAACGAATTAGCTGTACACATTAATGCCAGTTCACGCTCAGATTAGATTACAGTAAACATTTCATACAGGGACACAAGAACAGTCTTCCACTGTTATTCATGAGCTTAACAGAAAACTCAGCTAAAATGTCAGATCATGTAAATGATTAGGCCAATTAAATAATTAAGAAAATAAGTTGGCATGAAACCCAGAAACAGATACGGCTCTCTTTGCCTCCCCCCTCCTTTAGACAGACCGGAGACGTCTTAATTTCGAGCCTCTCCAGAACTCGAGACGGCGTCTGGACGAGGCCAGGCCGTTTAGCTGTCTTAACGTGCCGTTTCTATCATGGGACGTGAAATCCCAAGAGCCCACCCTGTGGATTATGCGGCCAGTCAGCCTCTCTGTTTGTGTTCTCTGCGCTGTCCCTGGCGTGCAGTGTAGTGTGCTGACCACCGTACGACGCCTCCCCATCCCATTCCCATCTCACTGCCCACACTGGGTGATGAGAGAGGCTGTGAGGTTGAGCGCAAACCTCCCCCTCCCTCACCAGGAGGCCACTCGGGTCTGAGTCACTCCTGCTCCGTAACATGCTCCCTTCCACCACCCTCCTTGATTAGGCCTTGATTTCCCTCTGTGCAGACCGCCATCGCTGTGAATGACTCTGCCAGCCCCAAACCCTGGTAGGAGGGAGGCCCTTTTGATTTTTTCTCTAGCTCCTTCGTTTCCCTGCTTTAATGGCGAAGTACAAAATTCAAATGTGTATTTTTTTGTTTTGTTTTAGATTTTTCCCCCATTTTCTCCCAACTTAGTAGCCAATTATACCCTCTATTTCTTTCGATTCACCCTCCCCCACAAACTCGCCACCCGTCTCTACAGGGCAAGCTAATTCCCCAAGGCCGGTGATGTTCCTCCGAGATGGAACTCGCCCACCTACTTTATAGAGGCACCCTTCGCGCTTCTCAGCGAGCTCATGCCGGCTCACCCTCCCCTCTCCCCCTGGGGCAGACAGCCAAACACCGCCCCCGATCGGGGCTCTCGGCCAGGGCCGGTCTGGCACAGTTGGGTTTCGAACCACGGCAGTAATAGGCAACTTGCATCTGCCAAGCGAATGCTTAGACCTTTACGCTATCCGAGGCCCCCAAATATGCATTTCTAGAGACACACAACAACACGTTGCTAATCTACAAAATGAAGGTTGAGGGGTGAGACAGTGGTGTATATTCACTCAGACATGGGTCTTGGGTGAGAGTGAGGACTGGGGGTGCTTGAGATCACTGTATTATGCAACTTAAAATAATCTTAAATTGTCTTAAAATAAGAATATGACCCATTTCAATATGAATGTGAAGATTACGTCTAAGTATTTTTCTTGTTGTACAAAGAAAAAAAGAAAAAAACGTATGTACCTCCCATTTTTCCACAACATGACAAAATCTTGTTTAAGAGCTATGCACGTATTTTTTTCGCCTGTAAATAAAGAAAACTGAATCATATTGTTATTACTTTTCGATGAGAGATTTCATGCTGGGAAATATTTGTCATGAAGCACATCTGTCCTGCTGCAGCCTTCCGCCAGCGGTTACCAGGGAGCAGCGTGAGCGTTTCGCAGTTGTGTACCTTTGGAGGTACAACATTATTCTAGCCGGCGGGTGGTTAATGATTGCCATGCGAGTCATAAAACCCACAGAGCGACACGGTCTGCCCATCAATATTTGCCTGCCGGAGAGTCCCTATTTTACCCTCCGCTCGCTCGCCTCCCTCTCCTGAGGACCTTCCTTACACTGACACACACTCTCTCTCGTTCACTCTCATTCACTCTCTCGCTCTCCTTTCTCACCCCTATTCTGTTCCTCCCCCTCACTCCCTCCCTCACTCCCTCCCTCCGTCTGTCCGTCCATCGGAGAAAAACAAACCTTTATGTCCGCAGTCACACAGACTACATTAGCAGCCACAGGACATGAAGCGTAGCGTCTGCTAGCTCTTCTCAGCAGACTCCACCGCCAGCACAAAGCAGTGCATTGTTTTTGCTGCTATAATGCAAGTCATGTGGGGAGTGCTTTTCAAGGGAAGGAGAACTCACTGCGGGGCAATACCTTCAAGACTACAAGCGAAGAATTTGTCAACAAATTTTAGCCTGCATGTGAAAGCACACCATGGAGCATATTAGCACTAATATATTACTTTTACCTTGCAACACCTGAACTGTCCGGTAAGACCATTTCCAAGCAACATTAACTACATTTAATGTAGAGAGAAGCACTAGATACTGTACTTGCTTAACACATATGTTTCACGTGGGCGCAAGGTGATGTCAACACCCAGCATAAGCAGTACTTGAGAGCTCAACTCGAGCATAAAAGGGTTCAGATTTCAATGAACCCAAATGCCTAGTGCAGTACCATTCACTCCACTGGGTGGCAGTAATAAAAAACTACCACGGTGATAGACTTAAGAGAAACGTCTTGCTTAAGGGATCACCGGGTGTTTGTTGTGAGATGATGGGGTCATTTAAACCATATGAAATGTTATGAAAATATTTCAATATTTAATGAGCAATCAAAGTGGTAAATATCATATAGTAGCCAAGTGCTAAACCATATCTAATCTGTAGCATCAGAACTACTATTTTACACAGTTTTAGTTAGGGACG
Source organism: Aldrovandia affinis (assembly GCA_029706075.1). Taxonomy (NCBI): domain Eukaryota; kingdom Metazoa; phylum Chordata; class Actinopteri; order Notacanthiformes; family Halosauridae; genus Aldrovandia; species Aldrovandia affinis. The sequence continues at coordinate 3,692,485 of JAINUG010000040.1, read as the reverse complement.
TCCCTCAGTTACGTAATAATTACAATACATCTATATGTACAGCAACAGTAAATATTCTTTACAAACAGAGCTTTTCCCCCACCTTTTCTCCCCAAATTTAATTAAAATAACTCTGCTGTTGGGAAAGTTACATCAACCCCAGTCCCTGACTTTTCCTAAATATATTTTTTTCAATGCATTTCCGTTGTTGAATTTTAAATATGACAAAAGGAACGACTGTTGTAATTCAATACTACACTTATAGCCTTGTGGTGTTGGTTCCTCTCTAACACATATAGGACACTTACTCCCCCAAACATATGGTAATGGCACATTGAAACTCACGTGTACCACTTTATTGTGTTATGCATCTCATAACCATTAGTCTAATGGGTGAGGGGGGAGACAATGCAATATGATTCCGTAATTATCCATTGTCAATGTGAATAAAACCGTGCGGGCTCCTCTAATGTGGTGGTAATCCAATTATAATTTCTAAATAGATATACATTTGGAAATGGTTCCAAAAGCATTGCAAATATTTCTGTTTGTGCTGACTGCAAGGAGAGCAGCAATTTCTAAACGAGGAAATAAACAGATCTGCAAAGGCGCATATTGCCGTGGGCACAACCACCATGTTCATTATTATCACTGAATGACTCTTAGACTATTTTATTTTATATCAACACTTATATTGACTTACGTATATACTTTTTTTTTCTTTTTTTATTGATTTACATGAATTCTCACTTTACATTTATATGCTGAGAATAAAATATAATTATAATACATGCCATTTAGCAGACGCTTTTATCCAAAGCAACTTACAGTAGTGAATGCATACATTTTTCTGTATATGTGGGCCCGATGGGAATCGAACCCACAACCTAAATGTTGTCAACACCATGCTCTACCTACTGAGCCACACAGAACCACTAAAAGAGCAGAAAGTTTCATCGCTCGGCTTTCCATATGGACCAGCAGGCAGCACCGATCGGGGCTCCCCACCAGGGCTGGTCTGGTACAGTCAGATTTTGAACCGCAACCGCTACGCTATTGGAGGCCCTCAGCAGGCAGGTTTCCAATCAGAGGTAAAGACCAAAGGGTATTCCACCCAATGGGATGGAGCCTAGCGGAGCCCCATGCTCATGGGGGGGGGGGGAGAGGGATCTTGTGGGATCTTGGCAGAGGATCCTGTGGAAGCCCTGATGGACAATGCCTCATTGCACAGGGATCAGCTGCCCTTGCCAAGGAGTCCTCCACACACAAACACACCCCCCCCGTGCACCAGGTCAAGGGTCCGACCGAGAGGTGGTGAGAAAGAGCCCAGGGCTCAGTTCTCCCCCCTCTGCTCATTCCATACTTCTCCCTCTCTTTTTCATGTCAATTATCCCTTTCCCTCATATTGAGAGCTCACTGTCGTAGTCCTGAAAACAGCAGTGACATGCGCGAAGCAGCACCACCTCCTCTGAGCCGGAACACACCAAGCCGTCACCGTAACTCCGCTATGCACACAGGGCCACTCCTATACACAGCGAGCTCGTATCGGCTTCCCTCCCCCGTTCCTGGGGCAGACAGCCAATTGCCGCCCTGTAGTGGCACTCCCGGCCAGAGCCGATACTGGCGCAGCCGGTGGAATCGAACCCCGGTCGCAGTGGGCAGCGTCGGACATTCTACCGCTACACCATCCGGGAGTCCCTGCTCGTTCTCCTTATAAACAGACAGGGAAGCCCATCTTCCCTTTAACCCCACAAGCCCCATGTTACATAAGAGAGGCCCCAGGGCACAAAAGCGTCCATCTCTTCCAAGCACTGCAGAACCTGTGATTTACTCTCCAGAGGGAACGTCTGTCCAGGGCCAAATTTGGTAACAGAGGAAAGTGCCAAGTTCAGCTATGAATAAGACAGGGTTCCAAACAGTGCATTCCACATTTCAACAAGAAAAAACTTAAAAGCACTCAAATGATTCTGGCGAGACAGACGAATTAACTCAAGTGAGGCCGCTTGCTTTGTGTATTACCTGTTGCTGGCAATGTCAGTTTTAAAGTAAAAGTAACACAGAGAAGAAAAGTAGAAGTGCCAAAGGAGTGTAGTTTCAAAATGCATCATTCTGATGACAGGAAACTGAAGGGAAGTTGGACGTCAAATCGAAGGGTAAATCATGGCTGACAGGGAGAAGACACAGGCAAAGTGAAGTGGAAGTACCGGCCAGATTAGACGCATTTAACAAATATGCACTTAACCGATGGTGCTTATCTATCCTGGATAATAAAAATTACATTTCTTGATGGGTTTATGGTAAATATGGTTTATGGTTATGAGTAAATGCACTTTCAAAGAGAATTAGATAAACACCCAAGTTGTGACAATTAGGCAAGCTCCCACAGTCAGTTCTCGTTGAAAGGATGGCCGATTGTTTCGTTTTTTTGCTAGTAATATCTTCATGTAAATAATGGCCTTTATTCAAATCGTAAGGCAAGGTGATGAATTGAGTCCAGGAATACACTGTTCATGTTGTGGAATGCATTAACCATGAGGACAAATTGCCAATGTGTGAGGGGTTTAGTGCATTCCCTAGTCTCAAAAGCACCATAATTCACATCTGCTACTCAAAACTGTCCTAAAGAATTATATAGCATTCCTGTAATGGTGCCCTGTCCTCCATAATATGTCACATGAAAATCTACTTCTAGATAAAGATTTGGCCTTTCTTGTAAGGAGGAGAAAAAATTATTTCCAGTTTAATATTTCAGTCAGGCTTCTTAAATGTCATGTCAAAAATCGCTACACTATTTACAAAAGAACTCCAGTTACTGAATTGTACGCCTCCGAACTGGAATGATTCATTTCTTCTTCCTATTCTCACATTTATGTTCAGGTCTCTGCTGAAAGAGATATGCACGGAAACGCATAGCAAGGGGGGCAAGCTGTCCATTATAGGAATGCATCATTTTACAGCAGGGGTCATTAAAGGTCACGATCCGAATCGTACCTTTGAAGAAGAAAGGTACTTCTGCTTCCGAACAGAAGAAAGGTGCTTCCATTTCATCTCCCGCTTCAAAAAGATTCAAAGCCAATCCAAATATACTCTCTTCACAAACACCAGCCACATGCTACATGTGGGGGTGCTGTGTCCCTTTGATGCGAATAGGAAGAGCACCCGAATCATTTCCTCCTTTATTTTACTTTACCCTTGTTGCTAATAAGAGGCAAAAGGTGTTGCAAATGCAGCTATTTTCTTACGTCCCCCCCCAAAAAGAATACTTTCCACCAACCCAATCAGTGGGCAGGGCCTCCAGTCTTCCACCAATAGAAATCCTTCTCGAAGATTAAAGCTTTGTTCAAGGTGGACGTGTGACAGGAATCCCCCCCCCACAAAACAATAGAAAACATATACTGACACTCTCCGTCAACGGGTCGAAATGAAAGCCATATGAGATGATGAATTTTCCTGAAATCTCATGTTTGAGATTACTATGTATGCTATGTATGTATAATGTATTGCCTCTTTCCTCTTTTAATCATTTTGATCAGTTTCAGATTTTTTCTCCCAATTTGGTAGCCAATTACACCCTCTATTTATTTTGATTTACCCTCCCCACACGGGTCCGCCGCTCGTCACTATGAGGCAAGCTAATTCTCTGAGGGCAGCGAACACCGCTTCCTTCGAGATGGAATTCACCCACCCACGTTCTGGAGACTCCCTTACGTGCTTCACAGTGGACATTACACACAAAAATTACCTTTTTACAAATACAAAAGTATGCAGAAATGTGTGTGTGTCTGTGGCCTGCAAGTGGCCCACTATTTCAGAATAATCTATGCAAATATAAGAATTTGTACATTAATATGCAAAGCAGCACTGGGGAACATTTTGCTTATAAGGGCAGAAAGTCCTGCTGAATTCAGCCAATCTCTCTCCGCCCTATCAGAGCTGTAATTAATATATACTGTAACTCTTTGTGCCCAATCAGAGGTGAGAATAATATCTACTGTGCCTATTTGTGCCCTATCACAGCTGTGAATATTATCTAGTGTGCAGAGTGCAGAAAACAGTGGCGGTAGTGTGAGGGATGAGCAGCAGGGCCGATACCGGAAGGTAGTTTTTCTGTAGCCCAAGGTGAATGCCTGAAGATGGGTGTGGTTCACCACAGAGCCCCCTGGCCCTTTCCCTGGGGGTGATTTATTCCCCAGGGTGACATTTCTTCCCAATTTAGTGGCCAATTACGCCCTCTATTTATTTCTATTTACCCTCCCCACACGAGTCCGCCACTTGTCTCTACGAGGCAAGCTAATTCTCCAAGGGCAGTGAACTCCACTTCCTTCGAGACGGAGTTCGCCCACCCACGTTCTGGAGACTCCCTTCTGTGCTTCACGGCGAACTCGAGCCGACTCACCCTCCCCCTCCGCCTGTGGCGGACAGCCAAACGCCGCCCCCGATTGGGGCTGATGACCAGGGCCAGTCTTGTAGAGATGGGTTTAAAATATGGTGCGTTAGATCGCTACGCTATCCGCCGCCCCTGACATATGGTTTTGACCCGGGGGCTCAGGGCAGGCTGCAGGGATTATGAGCAGGTTTGGAGATGGCGAGGAAAGTGCTTTTCCCACGGGGAGTCGGGACTTCCTCTTTACTCCAGACACGGCTGTGTCCATTTCCTCTGCCCACTGTAGGTCAGCGTATGGGCTTGGAGGACGACAACGACAACAACAACTTACGCTGGGGGCCTGCCTCCCTGGTTTCTGGGAAGCCCCAGTGCATGAGATATAGGCCTTAGCCTCATCTTCAATGGCTTAACTGGATCAATAATTGGGCTCAATTAGACCACAATCACCTTGAGAAACTAGGTTTGAATTATCTTCATTTCTTCATTGGCTTTTATGTAAAAATACTTGCAGGGTCTGCTGGGAGTCGTGGTCTTGCCTCTTAAGAGTACCAACAGGCATGCCTGTGTGGTGTCCCAAAGTTAATGTCTCCAAGCTCCTGGCTAGTTGACTTGGTGCCTCAGTGAAAATAATAATATACATCACACATACAGATGGCAAAATATTAAAGTATAAGTATTACATAGCTTATTATACATCTTAACGCAAAAGCTACCAGTTGCTGGCAGGAAATAAAAAAAGAAATGAGATCTTGAGCCCCACCGAATATTTCAGAAATAAATAAATAAAAACATTGTCTCAAAATGTACAAACCGTGATGGCAGAAAAGACAGCTTTGTACAAGTAAGTGATTGTATGTTTTGAAAGGCATCGATTTTAAACTGTGGAACGGGACGGTCAGAGGTACAGGTATTGACAAGGTCCCACATGAGAGGCTCACTGCGAAAATGAATTCAGTAGGAATTGCAGGAGTAGTTTCAGAGTGGGTTCATAATTGGCTGCAAGGGCGAATACAAAGAGTGACAGTAGGTGGGGCCGTATCTGACCTCGGTGCTGTGGGCAGTGGTGTCCCGCAGGGATCGGTGCTGGGACCTCTGCTCTTCCTTATTTACATAAATGATCTTGATATGGATGTTAGTAGCAAAATAGTTACATTTGCAGATGATACTAAACTTGGGGGTTTGGCAAACAGTTTGGAATCGACTAAAGTAATCCAAGATGATTTAAACAAAATCCAAAAATGGGCAGATACATGGCAGATGACATTCAATATTGCTAAATGTAAAGTTATGCATGTGGGAAATAAAAACATTAGACAGGAGTATTTTATGGGAGGGGAAAAGTTAGTAGGTGTTCATTTTGAAAAAGACTTAGGAATTGTAGTTGATCAAAGCCTATCTGCATCAAAGTAGTGTGCTATAGCAGTGAAAAAAGCCAACAGGATGCTGGGATACATAGCAAAAAGTATTGAGTATAAAACAAAGGAGGTTATATTAATGTTATATACTGCCTTTGTCAGACCTCACTTAGAATTCTGCATGCAGTTCTGGCACCGCACTACAAGAAAGATATAGAAGCTCTTGAAAAAGTCCAAAGAAGGGCAACTAAACTGATACCTGGTATGAAAGGTAAAAGTAATGATGATAGACTTAAGGCACTCAATCTATTTAAGCTTAGCAAACGGAAACTTAAAAGGGATTAACAAAGTGAAATATCAAAGATTTTTTAAGATGAGTGGCGTCAGCAGAACAAGAGGCCACAGGTGGAAATTAGTTAAAGGCAAATTCCGCACAGATATTAGGAAGTTTTTCTTTACACAGAGAGCTGTCAACGCCTGGAACAGCTTGCCAGGTCGGGTAGTAGAGGCAGAAACACTTGGGCTATTCAAGTCCAGGCTAGATGTAGTACTAGACACTCTTTAGATTAGGACATGACGAGCCTAGATGGGCCGAATAAGAATACATTATGTATTCTTATGTTCTTATTTAATATTGCATAGGAATAGCTTCTACAAGGATCAGCCTCAGGTCAATTCCCCCCACCCTCCTCTGCCACCTCCGCCTCTTTACAGATATTACTGGCTAATGAGTAAGCACTCCGTCTTTGAATGCGTCGGTCGAATTCAGCAGCGGTCTGTGTGACACTTGTAAACATGAGGATGGAAATGTGTTCAAAAATCTGAATTTAATGCAGTTCTGAGAAGAGGTGTCACGTCTGAATAACACATCCCTCTTTGTCCTGCTTACTATGACTGCTATTCTCCCCCCATATATTCACGCACACAGAAGAAGAAAAAAAGAACTATCGTTAAGTGTTAAGCGGTTCACAAAACGCTGGAGGAGGACCCAGGTATGTTGAGGTAATATTTCATTTAGCCTTTTCCAACAAAGGGCACAGTTACAGAAGTCTCTCTATACACCCGTGTGCTGCAAGCGAGGGGGGAGGGAGGGAATCGCATCCAATCTAAATCAATTGAGCGTCACATCTGGAGAGTAACGGAGTCCCTCCTCCTGCCAAACTCATAATGACTCCTCTTTGTTCTGACGGCTCTGTACGCTGAAGCATTCCATTGGCATTGAACCCCAACATCGACCGGCCTGAAAGTCTCGCTGCTTCGTCCTGACCTCTGGTGTGCTCAAGTTGAGCGCCTGAGTTAAAGTTGAGTGCCTGAGTTAAAGTTGAGCGCGTGAGCGTCCGCTGCAAAGGGTGACGTCGACAAGAGTATGATTAGTTCCCAGAGTTGGGGACTTCAGTCTTCAGCTCAGCCAGCTAATCGTGTCTCTTGTCGCGTTGGGATCCTCGGTTCGAAACTCGCTGCAGGCAGAACCAACGCCGTTACACATACGCATACAAATACACAGGTAACTGCCAAACTAAAAAGAAACACCAATATAAAGTGTCTTAAATAGGGTGTCAGGCCACCATTAGCCACCAGAAGAGCTTCAATGTGTCTTCGCATAGATTCGACAAGTGTCTGGAACTATATCGGAGGGACGCAACACTATTCTTCCATGAGAAATTCCATCATTTGGTGTTTTGTTGGTGGTGATGGAAAACGCAGTCTTGGGCACCGCTCCAGAATCTCCAATAAATATTAAACTGGGTTGAAATCTGGTAACTGAGACAGTTATGGCATATGGTTTACATCACTGTCATGCTCATCAAACCATTCAGTGACCATTCGTGACCTGTAGATGGGGCATTGTCATCATGGAAGGGACTACTCCAATCATGATAAAAATGCTTCACAATAGGATGATCACTCAGAATGGCTTTGTATTTATTGGCGTTTACCTTGACTTCTAAGGGGCTGAGTGGACCTAAACCATGCCACTACAGAGCTGACAATATCCCTCATTCCTCCCTAGCAAGTTCCCTTCTCGAACGGATGTTCAGTTTTGGAGGACCACCTGTTCTAGGCAAAATCACAGTTGTGCCATATTCTCTCCATTTCTTTATGATGGACTTAATGGTCCTCCGGGGGATATTCAAAGTGTTTGAAATCTTATACCTTTCCCGATTGGTGCTTTTGAAAAATCTTCCCTTGGATTTGCTTTGGATGTTCTTTGATCTTCATGGTGAAGCTATTGTATGGAAATGCACAAACCAACTGTGGGACCTCTCACAGACCGATGTATTTAATCTGAAATAATTTAACCTTAAAAACACCTTATTTATACACAGGTGGATAAGTATCAATAATTACATAATTCCAATAAATCCACCAATTAAATAATTATGTGACCTCTGAAGACAATTGCACCAGAGTTTATTTAGGCGTGTCTCAGAAAAAGGGGTAAAGTGGTCAGTAGCAAGAAATCCCAATTAAATCCATTTTGATTCCATGAAGTAAGAAAATAAAATGGGGGGGGGAGAAATACTTTTTATACACACAAACACAAATATTTTTAACGAATGGAGGTGGCAGGAAAAATGTTGCTAGGAGACATACACCATAATATCCAATGCTCAACTTGGAGGAATATGCTGTGCTAATGAATGTCACGGCCCTCATCATAATTAGCCCACTTTAATTAGCAGTGGTGCATCACCACCAAAAAGGCAGTTGCTCTTTAGATACATTAAATATATTAGGAGAGATTTGCAACACAAACACTGGTACTGCAAGTGGGGCACGATTTGGCCTTCTCCATAATCTCTTAAGAAAGACAGAGGCGTGCGGTTTCCACGCCGACCTGGGTCAAACCAGCCCCGTCTTGGTGAAGTGCAAAAAGAGAACACAAATGACCTCATCTCAGGGGTGGAGGGGGACTTCAAGGGAGAAGTAATGCACAGAGCCAAGCATGAAAACCACGAACAAAAAAAGTATATACAGACAGACCCCGCAACAGCTCCTAAATGATGCTTGGAGTGGAAAAAGGCGACAGACAGACAGTGCTTTCCCCCGGACGGGGTGTTCTTAGACAGTGTGCCGAGCGAGGCGACGATGAAAATGGCCTTTTGTTGCGGGCGTGTGATTGCGCTCCCTGCTCTGTTTTGGGGCTTTTGTTCCCCCTCTCAATGGCGGTCTCTGTGTTCCGCGTGGCTGATGTAACTCGGTTAAGCAGACCTCAGGAACACGCAGCCAAGGTCCTGTGAGACTCAGCTGGGCCCGGTTACATAACAGCCTGGCCAATGGGCATGCAGCCCGGAGGCCCGAAAAAAAGACACGCAGGACGGCACCGTGTGCTCCCGTCCGCCTGCCTGCCTGCTCCACGCCGCCTCCTCGCTAGGGGTGTATCGGTGCACAAAAATCACGGTTCGGTGATTTGGGGGGGAGAGAGAAATGCAAAACATAAAATCGCTTCATTTGTTATGAACTTTATAAACAGTGGCTAATTGGCCATAATTTACTGAACAAAGTGAGGCACCTATCTTTCTTTCTTACATTTTTTTCTTACCATCAATACTGCAACCGCACACAAAAAAAGTTCTGCACATGCATTAGTGGTTAAAGCAAGATTGCATTCGTTCGGTTCACAGTTCGATACCTAACTGAAAGTCCTGTACCGAACAGTTCAGTACGAATACATGTACTGTTACACCCCTACTCCTCGCACTACCGAAACGCACGCCAGTCATGGGTTGAGGTTATGAAGACAGGGTTTGTGGGCTTTTGTTGCCCAGTCAACACTGCTGTGGCAAATCAGTGTCATGCATAGCACTGCAGCACTGATGAGGACACAAAATGTATTTTGGGTTAGGGTTCATCCCCCCCACCCCACCTATTCACACGGATTGGGATGAGAATCAGGAGGTGAAGTCTGCCAGATTCACAGGCAAACATACAGAATCTCCTTCATCAGAGAGATCAGTTATGTGCAGGCTGTGAAAGAGTGTACTTTCCCCCCATACTGTCAGTGCGAGAGCACGTGTGTGTGTGTGTGTGTGTGTGTGTTTGTGTGCGTGTGTGTGTGCGTACGGGTGGTTCCATCTCCACAGTGATCTGATGGGGTTTTTTCTCATAGTGTCTCATTAAAGGAAAAAAGGGGCACCACTTGTAAGAACAATGCTAACGTTGACGCTCTGTAGAGACACTACCTCGGGGGACAGTGTGGAGTGAAAAACAGCCCAGGTGTAAAGACCAAAGTCCAAAGGTGTCAGTGTCTGTACACAGAGCAGAGGCAGGGAGTCTGGGCTGGACATGTCCGTTTCTGGCTCTATCCTAGCACCCTCGGCTGCTGGGCACACTATAAACGATGTGGTTTGGCGCCTCCGTGAGTCGTGGTCCGGTCCCAGCGGGACCTCCCTATGACGGGGGCTCAGGGGGGTCTCTGGGTCCACAGGCCCTCTACTGTAAAGTGCTCTTTATTCACTCATGGAAAACAAAAGGGCAGTCAGTGGGTGTCTGAGCTCAACATGTGAGGGCAGTACTCATGACTACAGCTGTAAGATTGATTAGTGTAGCCTGAAGTGAGGTCAACATAATTTATTTTATTTTTTTGTGCTGAGCTTTTGTCTTATAGAGTGAATGGTCAAATCTAAAAATGGACACAAGCAATTTATTTCCACGATATGATTCAATGACCAAAGCCACCCATCCATTTAACCCTGAGGAGTTATATCAATGGTGCTGGAGATGGTCATTGTCATATTAATGCTCTCAATGACTACATAAAATGTCATTTTAAAATATACCCGAGATATCTGTAAGGTACATCAGATATGGGCAATACACAATCAACGACAAAATTATTCACACACTTTGTAAATTTGAGCAAAAAAGGTTGTATAAAACAAAAAATACAGGTAAAGAGCTATATTGTATACAGAAAACATTTGGAAAGTTATATTATTTTATAACAAGTAATATATCTGTAATATAATGTCTTCTTCTATAGTGTTTTCAGAGATCTTTAACTATTCCTCCATACAGAGCCTTTCAATATCCTTCAGATTCTTCGGTCTGTGCTTGTGGACTGCCCTCCAGTTAAAACCAAACTTTTTAGTCTGGAGACTGAGATGGCTATTGCAAAACATTAATTTTGTCAGTCAACCATTTCTTGGCTGAATTTGAGGTACAATTGAGGATCATTGTCTTGCTGAAAGATCCATTTGTGGCCAAGTTTCAGCTTCCTGGTAGAGGGAACCAGATCTTTGGCCAAAATGTCTTGGTACTTGCTGGAGTTCATGGTTCCATTGGCCTTGACAAGAGCCCCAAGTCCTCAATTTTGGTCTCAAATGACCATCCACTCCACTAGACCAGTTCAGGAAAGCACAGACTAACATACAAGACCTCTGACTAGCATTCAAGACCCGAACCCTAATCCTAACCCTCCTCCGGTGGCCCCCTTCCATTCCCCGTGTGGTCCTTTCGATTGGAGACTGCCAGACCGGAGGAACCAGTAATGCGTGATGAGACGGGGACACAGTCTAAAACCCTCCCTCCCTGGGAGATAACATGGCCAATCGCGACACGGTTAGGATTTGGTTCCAGACTGAGGTCCATCACTGCACCAGGAAGTGCCGCTTTAGTAAAATGGACCACTCGGGAAGCATCGGTTTATCAGAGATCAATTCTGAAACTCTTCTGCCGATTCCACGATTACAAAACAGATGACCATCCACTCCACATAGACAATGCACAATGCACAATGCTTGTAATTGTTTACTTTAAGACTAAACACATGGGCGGCGGATAGCGTAGCGGTCTAACGCACCCGTATCTTGGCTGGCCCGATACGAGTGTGAGCTGCCTATCAGGGACACAGTTCGAAACCTGTCCCTGCCAGACCAGCCCTGGCCGTTAGCCCTAATCGGCCTGTCTGCCCCAGGGGGAGGTGGGGAGGGTGAGCCGGCTTGTGTGAGTGGAGTTCGCTGCCCTTGGAGAATTCGCTTGCCTCGTAGAGACGAGCGGCGAACTCATTTGGGGAGGGCAAATAATTGGCCACTAAATTGGGAGAAAAAACTGGAATAAATCCGAAACAAACAAATAAATAAATAAATAAAAAAGACTAAACACACAGAGAGCATCAAGGAAGCCACTAACATTTTCCCCTTGGTGCTCCTCATTTCTCCCCCCCAAAAAATCATACATGCATCATAGTGACTGATTAAAAATTTAATAAAAATTAATTTTTACAAAAAATTAAGTATGGAGGAAAAGTATGGAGTTTTGTGCACAATGACCATACATGGTATCCCAACCCTTCGGAAGGTCAAACAGATCAACAAAGACTATGCATCATCTTCACCATATTTGGTCAGCAGGTCCCCACCATTCATTTATTCAAAGCATCACTTTTCAATAGTGAGCCATTTTTCTTTTGTCTCATAACCCACTCGCTCTCTTCCCCTTGGCAGTGCTTTGTTTTATCCCAGTGGTGATAAAACAAGCAGGGCATTATTTCAACGGAAGAAGATGATCACACCATGCATGCCATATCAACAGCCTAACCACTTACTATTAACACTTGTCCCGCAGATATTTCTTAACCAAGTTAACTTCATTGTGTTCATAAGAATGACATGTAATGAAAGGTTATGACAGGCCCTGACAGGTGAGGTAATAACAGGTCCTGACCCTCTGTGTGGTTCCAAATGTATGAGGATGGACTACCCACTGTAAAAGGTAAAAGACTGTATCTAGACCCATATCATCTTGTCTCTCTGTGTGAGATGGCTAAATCTACAGAATTTTACCAAATAAAAAGCTACAGAACCAATTTAACTCTGAAGAGTTTATATGTTGAAGCTGCCCTCGGCTGGAGTTTCAGAGTGCTGTAATAAGGGCTAAACATATAGGATAACGGTTACAAAAATAAACCTCAAAGGACTGTTAGTGGAATAAGTGCGTAAATATTATGAGACCATATAAACAGAGGGATGTGAGCATGCCCAGGCGTGTTACTGCGGGGAACCCAGAGACAGCTGGGTGGAATCTGTAATCAGAAAGAACGAGTGCAGGTCTCCCGGGTGGTGTAGCGGTAAGAATGTCCGACACGACCGGGGTTTGATTCCACCAGGTCGAGCCAGCTCGGCTCTGGCCGGGAGTGCCACCTGGGGGGCGGCAATTGGCTGTCCGCCCCAGGGAGGGGTGAGCGAAGCCGATACGAGCTTGCTGCGTATAGAAGTGGTCCTGTGTGTTACGGTGACGGCCTGGTGGGTGCCGGCTCGGAGGAGGCAGTGCATCGCTCACTACCGGTCTCAGGATTACGGCAGCAAGAATCTCATACGAGGGAGGGGATAATTTACATGAAAAAGAGAGGGTATAATTGGCTACTAAAAATTGGGAGGAAAATGGGGAATTAAAAAAAAAGAAAGATTGAGTGCTGCTCAATCTGAAACCGCTGAACCAACAGCTTCAGCTACAATCAAAAAACAAAACAAAAAAATCTATGGTCTGTAGAACTGTGGGACTGCGATTGTTGTTCATTTCTGAAAACACCAGCGGTTTGGGATTTTAACCAGTTTGGGGGACGTATCGAGGGGATTGCCTGCAGAACATTGGCCTCGAGTGATTTGGCCCTGGCGGTGAGATGCAGGTTAATTGAATTTGACTCGATGCTGCAGCTTGACTCCCCGCTCACACGGTGTCTGACAGTCGTCTGCCTCTATGCTGCCAGCCTGGTTTGGCAGCACAGTTCTTGTCTTCCACTTTGCTTGTTATTATCCCTCACAGCACAGCATTAATTCAACGCAGAATTAAGTATTCTTCATACCCCCCCTTTTCACTGTGTGTTCTAGCATGCATTAAAAAACACTTACCTTTTTCGAGGGTGATTTATGGATGCTTAAAATTTGACACAACACAAAAATCTAACCTAGTAATGCTGCTCTCATTTTTAAAGAGCAACTCGGCCCTTGGGAAAACACCTTTGCTCAAGGGCACCAGAATAAACTGTGACACAGTCAGGAGCGGAGTCAAGCACTGAAACCACTACACCTCATTCTGCAAACGCATTAGCCCATTTATACCCTGTGCACCAAACTAAAGCTAAAATACACACATTATAACGAGGTCACAATCTTTAAATACCATTTAATGAGGTGAGAATTTGTACTCAGACAGATGGCTAATACGATATACCCGCACCTGTGAGAACACTACAGAAATTGTACCTTTTTATTTTACACAGCGGAAGATTTTCGGTTTCAGTGAATGGCTGGAGGGATTGGAGCTCCACTACTAGGGTGGCCATACGTCTGGCATTATGCCGTACAGTCCGGTTTTCAAGCGCTCTGTCCTCCGTCCGGCAAGATCCTCTACTGGACGCCCATTTGTCCTCATTTTTAAGTCTAGAAAAGCATTCAATTCTTCATTAAATCACGTTTGAAGATTCTAACGTGCTTCTTATTGGTTTATGCATTTGAATCGCCTGTGTCATTGGTATAATAAATGTCAACAATTATCACATTTTAATATGATGTTCTTGCATACACTATGGGCGCGAGCGGCAAGCCACGCAAATTGTCTTTAAGCGCTATCGGAAAGTGTAGCGCTTAAAGTGTCGCTATCGTAGCCAAAAGTTACCAAAAGTTCCTGGCCAACAGAAGGCTTCTGAAAAATGCCAGGAAGGAACAGAAGTACCAAAAGTAGACCATCCAGCTATTGTGAGTGAACATTTTCAATCTCAGTTAGCCTGTATAGGTTATGGTGTTAAATTGGTCATATAATTACATGAAATTGCCGCTGCCTGAAGTGTCCTCCATTCTGGGGTTTTAGAAATGGCCACCCTATCCACTACTGTGCAAAAATGCTTCCAGTGAATCTTTTATTTTGTACCCTTTGAAACCCGTGACCTGAACAAAAGAGTCGGTGACATTTTCATTTTACAACCCAAAGGGAAGTGAAACCCGAAACGATGCTCACGAATCCTTTTAGGAGACAATGGTTCCCTGAAAGAGAAAGCCTTTCACTCCATTTCTAAGCAATGAAATCATCTCCGTGCCCGAAGCCCCACGACGGTGCACTCACAGCTTTCCTCCCCGCACGATTCTTCAGAAAACGGGGAAAAATTTTAAACTATAATAAAAAATTACAGAAAATTCATTATAAAAATTTAAAAACCTGCAACCTTTGCATTACAAACCCAGTTCCCTGACCATTATACTGCACTGCTGCCCTTGACCTTGAAGACAGCAGCAGGAAACTAATGAACCCATCTAGTGAACTGCTCCCTCAGTGCACATTGGCTCAGGACACCAGGGCAGTCCACACTGTGGGAAGTCCACAAAACAACACAACACTGAAGACATTTGGGCTTAACTTAACTTTGTGTATGTTTGGTTTTTCCAGTTCGATTATCCCTGGGGTTGGGGGTTTGAGTATTTATTGACTTATTCATCCACCGAAGGAGGGGATTGGTTCGGCATTACCAGCACTCACTTATATCCCCTTTAGCAGAGGCACCGGTTCTGGGAAAGTAAATGCAATTTGCTTCCATGTGGAGCTGGCAGCCAATGTACCGTGCCACTATTTAAAGGATTCACATCCTTTTGGCAATGCTCATTGCGGCATGTGTGCGACGCAAGCACAAATCACATTTGAGTCCAAGTCGCCTTTTTGGGGACCTGTAATTGGGAGTCAACACATGGTCAAAAGGTTCAACCTGTTATAAGGTGGTTGGTTCTCAGTGTCCTCCAGCCACCAGGGGCTGTATGTACAAAGATTCTAAGAGTAGGAGTGCTGATCTAGGATCAGTTTAGCCTTTTAGCTCATAATGGATATGATTAGGATATGGACAGGGGAAACACTTTCTCCTTGTGAACAACCTTTTATTATGAATATTTCCTCTTTTTATTACAAAGGCTTCAGGCAGATAAAGAGTTTTCATTGTTTTGTCTTGGCATCAAGAGAAGGCTGTATCGCCATCTAGCCGCTGGAGGAATGAATGACGGGCAATACAATTTTGTTACTGAAAATGCGGTGACACAATGGTTCCCTTGGTGCTCCGTTATCCTTCCTGCTGCATATGGTAGATAACTTTATCCAGTATCCGGGATGATTCATCAAGGTTAGCACAGTGCACCACACAGCGTGTAGTGTCCCCCGAAGGTCAGAGTGTGGCTTTAAGACACAGATACCCATGCATTTCCCATGATCTACTGTTGTTCTACATGCAATGTGCAGCATTTTGGTTTCCAGGGGCCTTTCTGACTAACCGGGATAGTGAGCCGAGACAGCCAGTTAGCTGTCATTTCTTAGAGATTAAAAGCCATGCAGCACAATTCATGTACAGCGTATTGCCCAAACAGAGATACTTCACAAAGTAAAAAAAGGATCTCCATAACAGGCCAGCATAAGCCCTGAATTTAAATTCTTGCCAAGAGCGAAGAACAACACAGCCAAGTCCACAGTCCACTGCTGAAACACAGAAGGCTGGAGTGTACAGCCGACAGTAATATCCCACATGAAAATCAATGGACTGAATGAAGCCCAGTGAACACAGAGCAGTGAAGAGGATCAAAACCCCCCACTGGAGGTCACATGGTCTGAGATTCTCTCTCTCTCTCTCTCTCTCTCTCTCTCTCTCTCTCAAAAAAAACCACACACACACACACACAAACTCCCTTTCGACTTTGGAAGGTCGAGCTGCTACCCGTTGATTCGGGTGGATTGCAGGTGCTCAATCAGCCAAACATTACATCGCTGCGAAAATTAGGCACACACTGAGTCATGGGCTTAACCAGGCTGATCTTTAAATGACCAGTGCATCCAGCCAAAAAAAACTTTTGACCTTTTTCCGTTTCCCACAGAACGACCCTAGCGGTCATTTACTGCCCTCTTTAACAGTCGAAGCTCCGGCAACACTCATAATAGTTTATGATCGTGTCTCAATTTATTTCGCGCTCAACAGATAGCAAGTCGAGCAGTCAGAATACATCAGATACCGTGCTCGAAAATACGCTAATGTACCAATATTACCCACTGACTTACGTTGCCAGGGGGAGACTGTCACCAAATGTCAATCATACGCTGCTTTCAGACGGCTGAAAGATTTAGTGCAAGTAAGCTTTCAAAGAAGTGTTAGAAAAAAAACGTCGACACAAAACGAACAGGCTGTCACTCAATACTCTGCCTCCAGTCTGAGAGAGCAGCCTGATGGTCTTTGAAAGGTTTTGACTATATATAGTGTTAGAAAGAATGGCACTTTGTTGCTCTTAGCAAAAAAAATAAAAAAATAAAAAAAGTACTCAGCCACTGGATATGGAGGAGGGCTTCTGCGATGCAGTTTTTATCTGTCTCATATGTCAGGAATGCACACGGTTTCCCTCTCCGAGAGGCAAAGCGGAGACAGAAGATTCGTTTTGAACGCGGCCAAAACTATAGGCAAACCCGACAACGCGTATCCCACAAGGCATTTTCACACACATGGCTTCAGATCAGTTCATCATCTCTAGCGAGAGCCGGTTTACGCCCAAAACATGAGGGAAACGTTAAGACAGTTAGGCATCTGCACCAAAACGTCCCCCCCCCCCTTTTTGTTACAACTTATTATCTTCATAAGTATGGGGCGAAAACACGTTTGTATGGCAGTACTAGCTTTCCAAAAATAGATAGATTTCTCCATTTTACCTTTTGATTGAAAGCAGATTCCATGCATCAAAATTATAATAGAGACTAGATTGAAACCATTCGACTCGTGACATCTTAATGGGTCAACATTTATTTCAGTGCTAAAAATACGCAACGGAGCTTTTTTGCCCACTAGCGGTTGGTTTGTTGTGATATTTTTAACACAGTAGAAATGATTGCTGAGAGCCAAGGGAGAGAGGCATGTGACAACACAAACAACACAGATCAGCGTTTTCATGGCAACCGCAGTAACTAAGCTTGAGGTCTATTTTTAGACCCATTAAGTGCTTAATGTCTTTTCATAATTCACGCGTTTCACCTTTTGATCGCTAATGGATTACACTTTCAGCAGAACAAGCGTACCAACACTGTGCAGCATTGTTCTGGCTCTCCAAGCCCAATTAGAGGGCCTGGAAAATCTGTTAATGTGAGAGTGTTGTTAACAGTTGTTAACACGGGAACAAGCATACTTGTTCTGAGTTCTGATTTAAAAAGGGCAAAATTATTTCTTTAAAAAAAAAAATAATAATTTTACAAAAATGTCTTATTATAATGATCCATTAAGAATGTTTTGTGAAGCGGGCAATGGCATTTCTTCATGAAATAAAGTGATTAATTAATGCTAATTTTGGTAGCCAAATGAAATGGATTCCTTTGTTGGGAGTCCAATTTGATCATTTGCCAAATGTTTCAGCAGCTCTTGGCAGATTAAAGATGCTTTAAAAACTAAATATGTTTGTTGAAAATATCCAATATAAATGTATATTGCTGCTCCCAAAGAGTTTTTTTAAATATACAACGTTTCAGTCTTCCTCTGTTGTACCTGATGAAGGCCTTTTGGTCGAAACGTGGTACTTTTAAAAACTCTGGGAGGAGAAATTGTGTGCGGATATCGTCGTCATTTTTCATGTATCCTTTTATGTACCCTGCACCTGTGAAGTCAGCTGGATTTGCGTGCGTTCACCTGTACTGCAATATAAATTCATTGCCTTTATTTTACAAATCCTTTTCACCAACATGGACTGCCACTCAGCATTTTATTTATAAATACAAGTAGCCCCCCCCAACTCCTGTGCTCAGGACAACACAACACCTGCAGTTACCACTTGAAAATAAATCTGGTTATGCTGTAATAACCGGTAAGACTCGCAACAGGGGGCCTCCGATGTGAGCGCCTATCGGTCGTAAAACCACACTGTACCAGGCTGGTCCAATTCCGTCTCGAAGGAAGTAAATCGAAATAAATAGAGGTCGTAATTGGCTACCAAATTGGGAGAAAAACGGGGAAAAATATGAAACAAATATGCATGATAGCACAGGTCATCTGGCAAATGGCCCAGCTCACCTTCAGGGATAGAGAAAGCCTTATGAAGCTGCATGCCAGCCCTCCTCTTCACATTTGATCTGTGACAAAAATCGACTACCTCCACGCAGCGCTAACATGCACTAACAGAACAAAATTAAGACAAACTGGTTCCAAACCTTAAACAGTGGAAATCTGGCGCAGGCAAATTATAAACATGTGTTGTACATATTCATAAAGCAGATTTACGACATTTGCTGGTCCAGAATGTGCTCCAGACTCCCATCTACTTACGTTTGCTTTAACGCTTCTCACATGACTCCGCGATTAATTGTGAGGCGCACAAATATTGCCCAATGTTCTCACACAGTTGCTCTCTCTTTAATTACGTTATTTAGCAAAAATGCAAAGTGCTGGCAGAGGGACAATGGAAATAGCCAACCCGAGGGCCACTGGGAGAAAGGGGGGTTGGTTAAGATTGGCTGCAAGATTAATCCCAGAGAGCCAATGTTTCCTTTTAATTTCTAAGTGTCCTGGGTACCATCCTCCCAGCTGGTTCTCATAGAAACTTGGGTACTGGCAAAGGGAGCGGTGTGGTTTAGGCAGGGGGTTTTTGGGAGGGGTTTAATATATTTGGGAATGGCCCATCTCCAAAACAGGACTGCTGGAAGCCCCCCTCCTCCCCCAGTTAAGCCTCTGATCAACATTGGACTTTTGTTTAACCTCGGCCACAATGCTGTAGGGCTATATATGGACAGAAGAGTCAGCTAAACAGGCACCCCATTCTTATCTTAACTCTGTGTTTCTTAATACTTCTGTCAACGCACTTGAAGGAATTTTCGGTGCCATTGAATCTCAGAATAATGTTCTTGACTGCTGCAACCACACTATGATGTTAACTTTTTCACATTATACTGAAATGGCACTTATTATAAAGTTGCACTTTTGCCATTTTTCTCGAGGATAGCTAATTTCAATTGTCACCTCTGTAATCCTGACCAAGCTTTTTTTTATTTTGCTTTTTAATATTTTATTTTGCTTTATAAACTTTAAAAAAATATATATATATTTTAAAGGTTGAAAAAATAACCCTGGCATGGATTAAGTCATCCTATCCCCCCACCCCCCATAGAAATGATTAGTGCACAAATGCATGGGGATTTAACTTCCCTTTTTAAAAAATGAGTTAATCTGCTTTCAAAAAGATCAGGAGATTGTGTTGCACTGTTATGCCTCACACTTCAGGGCACACTGTATACCGGCATACGTTCACCTGCATCGTCCAGCACTGCTGTATCACTGCTACCCTTGTTGCCTTCAACACAGACTGGGTGAGACCTTCTGTATTTACCAGCCTACATGCTAAAATGCAAAAAAAAAAAAAAAAGCACTGCAAAACTACACCACCTACATTAAAAAACCCCTTGAGTAAATCATGCCTCCCACAACAACTAGCTCTGTGCAACAGGGTATTAGGGTTGGCAAAGGTCTAAAGCTGGTGTAATATGCATGTATTTTCCAAATAAATATGACAACACCAAAAAGATTGTGGTAGCTTAGTTCAGAGTTGTTAGGCTACTTACTTTTGTTTCTGCTGTGGTATCTTGCCTTCTTCTATTTTTGTGAACAACTGTTTTATTTTATTATTATGGACAAAAAGTAGTACAACCTCCAAAAATACACGAATACAATTTTGAACACAAGCTACCAGCTACAGCTCGAGTGTTTGAAGTGTCTCATGCTACTCCTCAAACTGTTGCCGTGGCAATGTTTCCTTGTTCTGCACAAGTACACCGACCATCTTTATCAGATGTGAAAATAATAAATTACATGTTCTGTTATGTTCACTTCTGACTAACATGTTTTAAGAGGCCTCATGTGAACCCTACAACTGGGGCTTTGGAGAGGGGAATAGAGGGGAAACAGTAGGGGAATGACACCGTCATAGAATGGATTTATTCACAATGAGGCCATGTTACACAAAGCTTAATACAGTGGAGTTCTGCTCGCCCGATAGCGACGTTCTGCACTCAGTCCATGCTGTGGCCCGTTACCAGGAACCACCGGGATTTGCACCCTCAGGATTCTGGGAAGCCTTGTGCTTTGTGCCGGTCTCCGACTCTCCTTTCACAACGGAGTTGAGTTAGAAAAGAAGAATGTCCCATCGATCACAGACTACATGCACTCCTCCCGCTCTAGCTCCATATCTCTCGCGCTCTCTCACCCCCTCTCTCCACCTCCCGGTCACTGAAAACAAACACCTGTATGCAAATATGGCTTTAAGTGTTACCATACAGCTCTAAATATTCAAAGTGATTCTCTGTTTGCTTTCCTGGCTTACGACAACACTATCTTTTATGGCCTACTTCTGAGAACATTAATAACTGGACGCGGCCATGCCTGACAAACACAGCAAGTAAGGTATTCTGTCACACTTTTTATTGTGCGCATAATATACCAGTTAGTGCCTACCCTGTAGTGTTGTACAAATGTAAAAAAACAAAACACTATCTGCTTTGTAGCAGATCAACACTGTATGATCAGGCTTTGGGTTGGTTGAGGGTACAGATCATCTCGGGTTGAGGCAGAACTTGAGCAATGGTTATGTAGGTTGCACGCATGCTAACCGTAAACTCCAATTATACACCGGTAACTGTAACAAGGTCTCAATGAAATGTGACGGCAATATAATTATCATATACCTCATATGCAATTCTCCATTTATAATCCCCTATATGCCTCCTATGTATATCAATGATAAAAGTCCCTTTCGTGTGAAACAACGTTCCGATGATTCATTTAAGAACCGAACGTGTGGAGAAACGAGACACAGCCCCACTGTCTGACGCTGGCCTCCTTCCACGGACTGCAGCAGCAAGCTGAGCAGTGAAAGAGGACATGCCTAGACGCTTCACTGGCAACCAGAGAGACTCACGTGCTGTAAACATCGTTAACGGTTGGCCTTAAGGGTCACAGTCTAAGGACAGGAAGTTCTGGCTTTTCGCTGCAGCCGGAACATTAGAGCGGAGCAGCCATGTGGGCTGAGCGTGGCACAAACACTGAGGAGGGATCTGTAACAGCAGAGCGAAAGACTTCACACTGCCCTGTCACACTGCCCCTACCCACTGCTTTGGCAGGGTGGCTGGATAGCTCCTTCACCCAGACGCACGCACGCACACACACACACTATATATATATATATACACACACACAATATATACAGTATATATACACACACACACTATATATATGTGTGTATATATATATATATAGTGTGTGTGTAACTCATTCCTTGTTTTTTTCTGTTCCTGTTTCTATGATGTAAATCTCGACATCATTTAAAATGAGGGCCCACCCTCAATGATCTTTCCGAGAATTCAATAAAGATTGAATGAATGAATATATATATATACATACACACACACGCACGCACGCACGCACGCACACAAATACTGAGTTAATATACTGATTAAAGGTATTAGTATTCCCTTAAATCTATGATGGAATAAGTCCACCACAAAAGAGTTGCACATTCCCTGTAAATTCAAAAGATGCATTTAAACACTTTAAAATTGTGTTTTAGTGTTGAAACAAATGGTGAGACCTTGCGGCTCTATAGTTCACAGGGAAATCTACTGCGCTGATGGCTGAAGTACTTCTTTTTTAGTTTTTGCAACAAGAGAGAGCAAAGAGTTTCATTCAACAGTTTTCTGACAGACAGAGGGCATGCTTTCTTCTTATTAAACATGAATACCATTCCTCATTTAGAATCGCAATGTTATAATGATCTCCCTTTCTTTGCCACTGACAATGCCTGTCCATTTGTGCAACATCATAATTCACTCAACAAGTAAAAATCAGTATCCTATACCACCTCCTTAAGACTCAATTGTCTCCTGTGACTCACCACTGCCAATAAAAAAGTGAAAGGCAATGATGTCACACTTTGCTCAACTCCTTTCTGCAGCTACCATTGGATAATACAGGACTTTTAACCCTGCTATCCCTGCGCCCTGACTTTTAATTTGCTCTACTACCTTATTAATAAAATCCTAGGAACAAATTGTCCCTTACAATTGACCCATGCCCAGACATTGTACACACCATTTTTTTATCCAGAGCGACTTGCACGGTTTTACATACAATCCATTTTTACAGCCGGATACATTTACTGAAGCAATTCAGGTTAGGTACCTTTGCTCAAGGGTACAACGGCAGTGCCCCACCTGGGAATCGAACCTGCAACCTTTGAGTTACAAGCCCAGTTACCTAACCATTATACTACACTGCTGCCCCCATACACTATTTACACTGCAACCGTTGTTTTCCATGGCTCTGCATCGCTTACGTTTATTTTATTTTATTCGTAGTGTGTTTCACCTTCTGATCCTCACAGATCTGTGCATCGCCCCGGGTGAGGACATCTACACAGCCAAATAAATACAACTGAGGGGAGGCCAAAATAAATAAGAGCCGGATCAATAAAACCAAACGGACTTAATTCACAACCGCGACACGGCAGAATAAAAAGCCTGGCCAAACGATTGCACTGGTCTGTCTAATTCAGAGCGGATGTCAACTACCTGAACGCCGGCCCCCAAAAGCTGCAGGGCACGTGCCCCCTGCCCTCATCATGCGAGCGCCTTATTATAGCCCCCGCTGAACGGCATCTCATCTCCTGGCAATCGTAGCCTCTTAGCCCTGTACATTATTAAAGATGTACCATTGCACAGGGTGCGCAGAAACGCTCGGCAGAGATAGGCTACGGTTTGCCGATTTGTTTTATGCAAAGGGGCACAAGACACAAACAACACCGCGCCGCATTCATGAGATGCGAAACAGCGCCAGCTGATACAATATGCAATGGCGCTAGCTAAATGCTCCATCTATTCCCAGGGCTGCCTAACTTCATTCGATTATTAATAGTGCTGGAAGAGTAGATGAGGCTACAATGAAAATCATCATCCATTGTTGTAAGGGACTCACACAGGAACCTCAAAAGGCACAGGAACCTCAGTTGAAAAGGCAAATACTCAAACAACTTCGCTTCACTTGTTAACAAAACCAGTAGCTCTTGCAAAGCCATACTACCCCTGGAGTGGTCATGGAAACAGGTATTGGGGGTATCTCTTTTAATACTTATGTTCAGAGGATTGGACTGGTTAAATCACAGAAACGTCAGGCATTCAACATTTTTTGTTACCTCTTAAGACATTTAAAAAAAAAAACCACCTAAACTGGTATTTTTTCCCCACCACAGCATTAATGTTATTCTATGAAAATGACTAGGAGGATAAAACGGCGGTCCCAATCTCAGCGGGGGTTACCACGTGGACTTCAGAGGGGGGCCCTATTTTTAGTGCCGCCACATTCTTCAGCCGAACTAAACTTATTCCCTAAATGTTAGAGGTCAAAAATAAACCTGGACTACACCCTGGCGTAGGGCGTCCGCAGGAGCTGTAATCTGGGGCCTGCCGCAAACCTGGGAAGCCCTTCCAGACATTGGGAAGCATTTCTCCCCGGTGCTGTTAGGCTGTGGCGGCGCTCCCGGACTGGATTGCACCCTTCCCAATCCGGATGGGTCTGAAACGCCTGGGGCAGGATCCTTCGAGAGGAGGAGGAGGAGGAGGTCGGTGAGACCTGCTCGCAGATCCTTCTAGACCGGGAGTAAGGCTCTGAGTGAGGCTGGCGGGCTCTAAATGGGAGTTGTGAGTTTGCAGCCAGCTCAGGGAGAACAACAACAAGCAACCCGCAGAGCTGGAGGAGAACGGAGTGAATTCACGGGGGTGAATTCTCTTTCACGTCGGAGCGGAAAGACGATCCTCTTCTTCCGTCGCTCACTATTATTCATTCGCTCCACGCAGCTCAGCCTCCGCTCCCCAGACCACGAGAGGGGTCCCTCTTGTTCTCGCATTGTTTTACCATCTGTGATGAAAATACAACGAATCGACAGGAAATCCTTCGCTAAACTCCCAACGGGGCTCTAGAAAGCTATTATTTAACTTTATTTTTATTTTAGTATCTTTGACAGCCACTCACGAACATGAGATGGTAAAAAATATATATATCTCGAAAAAGAGAGGCCCCAGTGCCTCCTGGGAGTGAGGGAGCGGGGTGTGGGAGCCTGGCTGCTACACAAGGCCCTGTGTCTTGGCGCCACGTCCCAAAGTATCGCAGGAAAGGAATGTACTCCTTATATGTTCAAGGGCCACGTTGTCGTGTTCAACTTGGTGGTCAAAAGGTTTTGTCGTCAAATCAGCAGCTAGAATGCATCATAGTATCGCGCCAGTTGAGTGGATGCACATTTTAGTAATCCAGTTTTAGCCAGTGTAATCCATGCATCCCAGGGGTCAGGTCATTTGTTAAACCTACACTGTTGTACACCACAATCAACATACAAAATCAACTGCCCTTCTAATTAAACAGTACAAATGTAAAACTCCTCATTGGAATGCGTTCCCTGTGTGATACAAGCGTGGAGCCCTTAGAGCCACCAGATCAAACTCCAGGCTGACGTGTAGAAGTGCAGTTGGGATCGCTAACGAGGACGGCACGTCAATTGATCTTGTGTGCCTGTGGAGGCACTTATTGGAAAAATCTGGTGTGGGCAGGGTGGGCGGTGATGTGCTTTCGCCCCAGTCGTCAGTGGTAAGGAGCAGTGGGCTGATAAAAACCACTCGAGTGGACACAGAAACATGCATGTCACGGGACGTGCTCTGTGCAGCCGCATGAAGTAGCACTCTGGTGCGTAAAACAAACGCCACACAGGAAAGCTCCACTTTGTGCTCGAGCAAAGCAGCTTCACAATTTGAGATGGAGATGCAACATCCAGTTCCTACTTCCTGAGCATGTAATATATACACTCAGTGGCCACTTTATTAGGTACACCTGTACGCCTGCTCGTTAATGCAATTATTTAATCAGCCAATCATGTGGCAGCAACTCAATGGATAAAGGCATGCAGGCATGGTCAAGAGGTTCAGTTGTTGTTCAGACCAAAAATCAGAACGGGGAAGAAATGTGATCTAAGTGACTGACCGTGGAATGATTGTTGGTGCCAGACGGGGTGTTGTATCTCAGAAACTGCTGATCTCATGGGATTTTCACGCACAACAGTCTCTAGAGTTTACAGAGAATGGTGCGAAAAACAAAAACATCCAGTGAGCAGCAGTTCTGTGGGTGAAAACGGCTTGTTAATGAAAGAGGTCAGAGGAGAATAGCCAGACTGGTTCAAGCTAACAGGAAGGTGACAATACCTCAAATAACCACACGTTACAACAGTGGTATGCAGAAGAGCATCTCTGAATGCACAACACATCGAACCTTGAAGTGGATGGGCTATAGCAGCAGAAGACCACACCGGGTTCCACTCCTGTCAGCTAAGAACAGGAAAGTGAGGCTACAGTGGGCACAGGCTCATCAAAACTGGACAGTTGAAGATTGGAAAAACGTTGCCTGGTCTGACTAATCTCGATTTCTGCTGCGACATACAAATGGTAGGGTCAAAATTTGGCAAAACAACATGAATCCATGCATCCATCCTGCCTTGTGTCAACGGTTCAGGCTGGTGGTGGTGGTGTAATGTGGGGAATGTTTTCTTGGCACACATTAGGTTCCTTAATACCAATTGAGCATCCTTTAAATGCCACAGCCTACCTGAGTCTTGTTGCTGACTATGTGCATCCCTTTATAGCCACAGCCTACCCATCTTCTAATGGCTACTTCCAGCAGGATAATGCGCCATGTCACAAAGCACACATCATCTCAAGCTGGTTCCAGGAACATGACAATGAGTTCATTGTACTCCAGTGGCCTCCACAGTCACCAGATCTCAGTCCAATAGAGCAGCTTCGGGATGTGGTGGAATGGGAGATTCACAGCATGAATGTGCAGCCGACAAATCTGCAGCAACTGCAGTCAACATGGACCAGAATCTCTGAAGAATGTTTCCAGCACCTTGTTGAATCCATGCCACGAAGAATTCAGGCTATTCTGGGGGCAAAGGGGGGTCCTACCCAGTACTAGAAAGTGGCCACTGAGTGTGTGTATGTATACATATATATGTACATACTGTACATGTGTATATATATATATATATATATGTATGTGTGTGTGTGTGTGTGTGTATACGTATGCGCTTTGAAAAATGCATGCTTAATTTCTGGTTGTTGTGTTTGTGTGCGAGTGAGGTGGTGGCGGGACAGTTCTGTTTCCGTGTTATTCTGTGACACCAGGTTTTTGTAAACATTAATTGTCTGCAACTGACAAATTACAAAAGATGAACAAAAAGGGCCTTTTTTGAGACAGAGAAAAAGAAGGTTCAGTTTAATGGTTGTGACTTGTCTGCAGCGTCTGGGCCTCCGGTCCAGCTTCGTTGTGTCACGGGTAGTACCAACAAGAGTAATAAGAACATAAGAATACCTAATGACGAGAACGGGCCGTTCAGCCCATCTAGGCTCGTCATGTCCTAATATAAAGGGTATCTAGTACTTCATCTAGCCTGGACTTGGATAACCCTAGTGTTTCTGCCTCGACTGCCTGTTCCAGGCATTGCCAACTCTCTGTGTAAAAACAAAACAAACAAAATAAACACCCTGATATCTGTGTGGAATTTGCCTTTAACTAATAATAGAGGCTACATTAGATCATTCTAGTTTCTGTTTGCACATGGGAGGAACATACTCAGACCACTGGCCATCACTGTGGAGCTGTAGTAATTGGCTGCATGCGCTCTCTGCTCTGTGCTTAATTTGGTTTGTGCTCGTTCCCTACAGTCTGACGATAGCGCTCAGAGACACAAGAGTCATGGAGTAAACGTATTACATTTTCAGGGGTTTATGCACTGCAACCCAACCGCAGTAATCCCACTCTGAAGTTCCCAATGGACTGATGTCTAATTCGACGAATCGGTCTAACGTGCCGCATTTTGGCGTGCCGGTTTTGGCAGGGACGGTTGTCAGCCCCAATCGGGGACGGCATTTGGCTGTCCACCCCAGGGGGAGGGGGGAGGGTGAGCCGGCTCAGGTCCGCTGTGAAGCACGTAAGGGAGTCTCCAGAACGTGGGTGGCTGCCCTCAGAGAATTAGCTTGTCTCGTAGAGACGAGCGGCGGACTCGTGTGGGGAGGGTAAATCGAAATAAATAGAGGGTGTAATTGGCTACCAAATTGGGAGAAAAACGGGGGGGAAAAATCAGAAACCACTTTAAAAGAAGACATATAATTTGTCTCTTGTTTATTTTGATCTTGATCAATGGAAAAGAAGCAGGGTCTTTTCCAACCTTTTTCATCAATACCAACACGCTGCAGACTTCAGACTCGGCGCCATTGGACCGACGCGTCACGAGTTCTGACTTTTCACGGAGGTAAAGAGGTAAAGAAAAGCCCCCGATACAGTCAGGGCCGAGACCCTCTTAATCTCTAACTAGTCCTCTCCAAGCGCTGCGGGGGGAATCACGTGGAATATTACTGTGATTCTTCCACCAGCAGGAGACTGGCAGAGACAAGCTATCATCAACTTGTAATCGCTACGGCGGCAAAACAGGAATAACTCTGGAGCGGATAATTAACACCACGGCAGCAAAGTCTCCCCCATCTTTATTGCGAGAAAGTCTAAATAATTGACGGCCAAGTGTGCAGCCAGGGGACACCCACATGAATATTTGAAGATGTCAGCCATTAATCTTTTAAACTGATGTTATTATTTTGTTTGGTGAATCCCTGACATTCGCCCCATAAGCCATCCGCCCCCCACCCCCCGAACGCATTCGCTGGCGAGCGAAGCTCAAGGTGGTGTTGACACAACAAAAGGCCAAAACAAGCCCAGCGTGCCGTCTGGTTTACGTCCTTTGGTACGGCCACATGCCAGGGCTGAAGAGCACGGTCTCGTTCACCTCCACCCGAAACAAGAATATTTTCCCTGCTCAATGGCAGACACACAAAAAAAAAATCATCTTGAAAAATAAAAAAATAAAAAATATATATATATATGTCAGACCAACTGTCAGTCAAAGGGGTCTCAGAAACGCAAAATAAATAAAAAATTGGATTCACTTACTGCCGTGAACATCTTCATGGTTTCTGCCCATCCCCACATGTGCCTAAAACAATATTTGCCCATGGGTTCAGCTGTGACATGACATCCATTTCCTGAATCCACTCTACTGGGTCCACAGGCTTGAAGAGAGCCACCTCATTATGTGCGTGGTGATGTGCTGTACATTAGCCCAGTGACAAGCTTGCATGACTCATGTTACTTCTCAAATCCAGTATCAATGGGCTCCACTGTCCAGACACTGTACAGTGCAGTACAGCATCTCCCATGGACTCAAACGACCGAACCGGTTTTGCGACTATTTTTGTATATTTTGTTTGTTGTTTTACAGTGTGGAGTAGGTTGTTTAGACCAGACGTGTGTATTTATAGTGTCCCAGTGTTTAAGGAGGCTGATGGGCCAGTAAGTGGTCTATGGTGAAATAATGCACTGGGACAGAGTCTTGCTCATTTAGCAGTTTCCCACTGCCTTCCTCACTGTCATGTCTCACATACATACATTACAGACAGACATACATACATACATTTAGCAAACATACAGAGATGCTTACATAGCTTACATTTCTTTACATACAATCCATTTATAGAGATGGATATTTACTGAAGCAATTCAGGTTAGGTATCTTTGCTCAAGGGTACAATGGCAGTGCCCCACCTGGGAATCAAACCTGCAAGTATAGTTCAAATCACCAGTGGGTTAATTTCACAAACCAATGCTGCTTCCAGGCCCTTTTGAATGTTGGCATCTTCTCTCTCACCCTTCCTTCCTTTGATTTGTGAGGTGCTAAATACTGCATGGAACAGAAGTCAGTTTTGTCATGAGAACCTTACTACTCCACTCAAACCTTGAATCGCTAACTAATAGGCCCGGCAGTGTAGTGTAATGGTTAGGGAGCTGGGCTTGTAACTCAGAGGTTGTTTGGTTCGATTCCCAGGTGGGGCACTGCTGTTGTACCCTTGAGCAAGGTACTTAACCTGAATTACTTCAGTAAAATATCCAGCTGTATAAATGGATTGTACGTAAAGAAATGTAAACTGTGTAAGTCGTTCTGCTAAATGCCTAAAATGTAAAATGTAATACAATATAGGGGAAAAAAATAGTGTCTAAAATGTGTGAAATAGTGTCTAAAATGTGTGAAACCCATTAACGGTACAACCAAGTTTGTGCTTAGTGAGTTTGTGTCATCGGCAGAAGCCCAGCTATGCCATGAAACTGGTGTACTAGCTGTCTATCACGGTCATGGTTAGAAACCTGACTGTAACGGACCAGCCCTGGTCGGTCGTTTGGGGGGGGGGAGAGAATTTACTGCCCTTGGGAGAATTAGCTTGCCTCGTAGAGACGAGCGGGGGACTTGTGTGGGGAGGCCAATTGAAATAAATAGAGGGTGTAATTGGCCACTAAATTGGGAGAAAAACTGGGAAAAATCTGAAACAAATAAAAAAAGAACCTGGTGTAATCAGCAAGATATGATCCTTGGAAATATACTGGGTATATGCAACATAAACTGACAAAGCAATTAATGCAGTCCCCTTCAACCACAACTTGCCAAATGTACCAGGACTACAGTGCAAGGGATTTCTTCTTTTGCAGGCCACTGATGCATTTATTTTTTCCTAATATACTCTTTACTAAAAAAAACTATTTCAATGTGTGTAGGTTATGTGAAATGAGAAAACGCCACTTCTGGAAATGGCTGGCCAAACCAGCCGTTAAATTCAATGACCTGAGATTAATTTGAATATGGGACAGAGACAAAGTCTATTTGGCCTGGTGCTGCTGCTGACAGGAAAACTGGCTTCATTTTCTTGGAAAGTGGGGATGAATAGGGGGGAGGATGGCCACTGTCCTTGTGAGGGAAACCTTAATGTTAGGACAGCGACTGCAGTCCCATAAACTGAAACCGGGGGTGTCAACGGTCAGAGGGGTCTCTTGATAACTGTAGACTGCACATTTTCTGAATTGCTCTGGAATTGCTTCGACTTCTGCACGGTGACCAGGCAAACCCCTTGCCCTCAAAAGTTAATAACCCTGCAGACACTCAATGAGCTATTCAGCCATTTCCTTTCTGTGCCCTACGCAATCTCAGCACGCGTGGGTTGCAGGAAGTGCTTCCGTCCATTAGGGCCTGCATTCGTTTCACTCAGGAAAAGGTGAGTATATATATTAAAAATTATATCAATATTAATATTTTCCCCATAATTCTGGGCCCCGTGCGACATTTGGGCCCTAGAGGCCCAGGCCTTCTCGGCCTGTGCGGAGATCCAGGCCCGCTCGTACCAACTGAGCCACTCAGGAGCCCTGAACCAGGCTACATATAAAACGCTGGTTAGGATAATAATACTACTGTGGTTCATTTGTCAGCTTGCACAAGATCATCGGTGGTCTTGGGACCTCCAGTAATAAAATTAGATTTTTACAAATTTCTTCAGGGATTCACCAAACAAAAAACCAACAAACAAAGACGAATGCGATAATCTATGAAAATGTCACTGAAATAATCCTCTTTATTCTGGTCATTTCATGCATGTTTCATGTGTAATCTATAGATAACATGGAGAAGTGTCCATTTGACAGTCCATTTTGAGACTATCTCTCTCTACCCCTCCAATTTTTATTGAACAATAAAACGCCAGGGTTTTACTGAAATAATTGAATGCCGGTTGCCATGCATTGCATTTTTGGAATGTCCAACTACATCAAAAAAGAAAAATCGATACGCAATCTATAAGGTCAGCGTTGGTCAATGTGTCATTCTACAATTGAGGAAAAGTGCCAGGCCTATAAAGGTCCATAATATAGTATATAATGTGCTGCACAAGTCTTTTCCCGTGGTGTAATGAAAAAAACATAAAAAAGGTGACATTAGGCAAGATCCGATATGCTATTTGCAGTAACGGGCCCTCGAATCAATAACAGAAATTCAATAGCACACCCTCGAAACCAATTCCCCATCCCTAACCTCAAAGCACACTGGAAACAGGAATAAAAAATGCAGATTATTTTTTTAATCCTAAATGAAATCGCAGAAACCCTGCTGGGCTGCACCCACATTACATGACAAAAATCTATATAGATTTCCAGGATTAAGGTTTAATACCTGGCCGCTCGCATTTTAGCAGTGTCCAACCAAACCTGGCCTGATGATATTTTACTCAGTCCCGTCCCCAGTGCGCTGCCTGTCAGGGACGCAGTTCGAAACCAGTCTCTGCCAGACTGCCCTGGTCATCAGCCCCGATTGGGGGCGGTGTTTGGCTGTCCGCCCCAGAGGGAGGGGGGAGGGTGAGCCGGCTCGAGTTTGCCGTGAAGCACGTATGGGAGTCTCCAGAACGTGGGAGGGCAAATTCTGTCTCGAAGGAAGCGGAGTTCACTGCCCTCAGATAATTAGCTTGCCTCGTAGAGAGTCCACAGCATCCAAGTGCACTCATAAACGCTGGGTAGATGGGTATCCCACAGGCCAGGAATGACAGAGCATTTGGGAGACAGCTTCTGTATCTTCACACTACATTAGTGAAGCCATTGGACACAGCTGAAGGTCAGGCAACACTGAGGGCTACTGCAGGAGAGACATCTGAGTCCCTCTCTCCCTCTGCCTCGCTCGCTCGCCCTCTCTCTCTCTCTCTCTCCTCTCTCTCTCTCTCCCTCTGCCTCGCTCTCTCTCTCTCAACACGCCAGTTCTTTCAGCGTGGGCGTACGCAGCTTTTTTTATTTTTTTTATTTAGTTAATTTGATGATGTTGTTGTTCTCTGCCTCTCCTCAGCTGAGGCTCAGTGCACTGTATGGAAAAAAAGGACAGGACTCAGGATACAGACCCTACAATGGCTGGAGGACGGACAACGTTTAAGTCAATCCCGCCGTTGCCAAGTGCTCAGAAACCTTCCAGTATTTAGCACCAATGGAACCAATTCGGCTTAAGTCTGTTCAACAGTAGCGCAGCTATCAGAATAATCTACAAAAAAACTACATTTGCCTGTTCTTGCCTACGTGTATTCTAAAAGAGCACAGTCATGTTGTCTTTAATCTCGGCCAACTAGTGTCCTGGATTAATTACTGATTAACTGGAAACACAGTGAGAAAGGTGATTTATAGCATTTCAGAGAAGACTAGAGAAGTACTGGGAAGAACGCTGGACCTGGGCTATACTGCGGAAAACGCATCTGAAAAATTTGTTTTGTGCGACGTTCCTTCCCCATTTGACTCATCCCCCCCACTGGACAGACAACTTAATGAGAACATAAGAACATAAGAATACATAATGAGGAGAACGGGCCGTTCAGCACATCTAGGCTCGTCACGTCCTAATCTAAAGAGTATCTAGTACTGCATCTAGCATGGACTTGAATAGCCCAAGTGTTTCTGCCTCTACTATCTGACCTGGCAAGCTGTTCCAGCCATTGATAACTCTAATATACCATGGTTACCAAATCCTGGGCCACAGGTCGAGCCAAACCACCTGGATGCCCACCCGCCAGGTCCTGGGTTTAATGGCCATGTCCTGCACTGACCAAAAGAATCGGCTAAGGACGCGGGGCCCTCATTGAAATGTCCACTGGAAGGCAGCGTTAGCACTTGCCTTAGCCAACAACGGTGTGAGCTTTGTCATGAGGAGGGAAAGGAGCAGAGTGAAATGGGATGAGGCAGAGGGATGGATGGCTCACCCCCACGGTGTAAAAATGTCATAATTTCATTTGGACCCGTTTGGAAAGAGGGAAGGAGGCTCTGCCCCACACAAAAAGGGGGAGTAGGTAGCGCTGCAGTTTGGACGCACCTCTGCTGCCCCTTTCCGCCCCTGCCTGCCTGTGATGCTAACCGATTTGTCCCGGGCTTATTTGCTGGAGAGTCTCTAGGCGGAGACTTCATGCATCACGCTGTCACTCTGGAGCAGCCCCAAGGTTAATGTGGGAAGCCTGCAAGAGGGACGGCGGCTCAATTTTCACGATGCGATGCGGAGGGGGCGCGGGTGGTGTGGGGGACAGGGGGACAGGGAATGATTCACACCCGTCGCACTGCCCCCTCCAGGTGACTGGCAGATAAAACATGTCACAGTCAGCCTGATCCTTCTCCCTGCCGATTCGCGGTGTCACAGCGATGTAGCACATCTATAACACAAGCTGTTGTGTCTTCAAACTGCTTTACTTTACTGGCACCAGGCCTCCATAACAAGAGCAAAGAAAAAGGTAAATACATTTTTAAAAATCATAGATTCATGATGGCACATGAAACAAAGCCAAGTAGTGGATGTGGCTTCTACTCCCATGGGGGAGGGGAAAGCAGAGGGGCGTTTGAGCACAGCACTGCTGAGTAGGTACCTTCAGATACCCAAAATGTTATCACACACCGGTTGCCAAGGAAATAGCCAAGTCAACTACCATGGATGCTGAGGACACTGAAAGTCTCACTTAGTGCAGTCTGAGCAAAATTGGCTAAGCCTTCAATGAAGCCTCACTTAAGTGAAATGACAATGCACAACTCACAGTTTGTTTAATTGATTAAATTGAGGCCGCGTCTCAACAACAAACTTCCATCTCTAGATTTCATCAAACTATCCAGCGATATTTCCATTGTGTATAAGCATAGAACAGTACTCACTTTATGGCCAGTAAAGTAGTAAGGATATAGGCCTACGTTTAGATTAATTTAATATTAGAATATCCTCTGACTCTCAAAAACAAATGTTACAAAAATTAAAACTTGCTCCAACCCCCCCCCCCACCCCACCCCCTTCCACACTGTGAAACTCCCATATTTTTGTGCAAGTAATGACTCACTGCAAACAGATCTGCATTCACCCACACTCAGGTAGAACAAATAATATCACATCAATGACTTCTCTGTCATTTTATGCAGGGTTCTTGGGCTCTCTTTCATGAATATTGATGAGAAAGAATCTAACTGAAAACATGTCTTCATTTTTTGTTAACTAGTAAGCATTGAGTAAGAGTATTGCTCCCAGTAGTCAATTAGCAAATCTCATGATTGCATATTCAATACATTCAATTAATCTAGGCCCAACTCTCCACCCAACTAGCTAGCCCACAATAAAATGTGTAAATATTCAGGGCCTCCCAGGTGGTGTAGTGGTAAGAGCGTCCCACTGCAACAGGGGTTCAATTCCACCGGCCACGCCAGCTCGGCTCTGGCCAGGAGTGCGACTAGGGGGCGGCAATTGGCTGTCCGCCCCAGGGAGGAGGAGGGAAGCCGATACGAGTTCGCTGCGTATAGGAGTGGCTCTATGAGTTACAGTTGACGGCTTGGCGAGTGCCGGCTTGGAGGAGGAGGTACATCACTGTTGTTACTGCCGGTCTTAGGACTATGGCAGCTAGCTCCCAATACAAGGGAGTTGACATGAAAAGAGAGGATGTGAATGGCTGCTAAATTGGGAGAAAATCAGGGGAAATATAAAAATGTGTAAACATTATTTAGGAAAGTTATTCAGCTAAATCTACGAGACGCAAATCTAAAAATCTATGGAGCCACAGACACTGTAATGGATGCAAAACGCACGTGTTTCCGTGACATCACTGTAGAGTTGAAACAACCTCGAGCACTGAAGGTCCACTCTGAGCCTCTCCTGGCCAGTAAACAAAGCAAGCACCGCAACACCGCACAAACACCCCAACCTTCACAAGGGCCCAATTAAAAGGGAACTTTCAATCAATTCAATTCCTAAGTGCAAAAAAACGAATTTAGATCAGGGCCCGTATGTACAAAGATTCTAAGAGTAGGAGTGCTGATCTAGGATCAGTTTAGCCTTTTAGCTCATAATGGATATGGTTAGGATATGGACAGGGGAAACCTGATCCTAGATCAGCACTCCTACTCTTAGAATCTTTGTGCATACGGGCCCAGATTTGCACATTGATGCAAGTGACCACTAATTGGGAAGATATCGACTACAGGCACAATTCTCACTCATGAAATATTACACTCAATTAAAGTAATGACAGCTAAAACACTAAAGTGCTAAAACAGCCCTGTGTTTTCCATAAGGGCATGTTTTCCACCTGGAATACTGTAATGCATTCAACCAGAGACGGTGCTCTGTGTCTTACATATACTTTAAATAGACATCCCGTAAATGTTAATTGCTCATTATTTAATTGCTCAGCAGATGTCCTTATCCAGCTGAACGTTTTTCCTTCAGTCTGGCTGTTTTTTGTAGTTTAGTTCTCTTTGCTCTGAATTTTGTGCTTTGTTTTTAAATGGTGTCCATTTTATTTTATTTATTTATTTATTGTTATTCCGTTTTTTACAGTTTTCTTCTCTCAATTTAGTAGCCAATTACACCCTCTATTTATTCCGATTTACCCTCCCCACACGAGTCCGCCGCTCGTCTCTACGAGGCAAGCTAATTCTCTGAGGGCAGTGAACACCGCTGCCTTCGAGATGGAATTCGCCCACCCACGTTCTGGAGACACCCTTAGGTGCTTCACGGCAAACTCGAGCCGGCTCACCCTGCACCCTCCCCTTGGGGCGGACAGCTAAATGCCACCCCCGATACTGGATAAATTGGGAGAAAAACGGGAAAGAATCCGAGAGGAAAAAAAAAAAGAGGATTGTTGACAGAAATGAAGGGTGGCCGGACATCGGAGGCGGGGCTCAGTTGTTGCTGCCTGTGTCAGATGTCGGGTTCCTGTTATCAATGCTTTCCTGCATATCCACAGTGATAATCACATCGTCCTCCACAATCCACATGGGAGCGAATGGGAACACTCCCACCGCAGACCCCCGCAGTCTAATAGGCTGCTCTTTAACCACCATGCGATCAAAGTTGACGGCAGGCAGGTATCGACTGCGCTTCCGCGGGCATTGCCGTTGGGAGGACGTCGATATCGACGCACATATTAATTTGTTGGAACAAGGACAGCCGTGCATCAATTATGAATGAACTGATCCGTGGGGCACACACACGTGTGTCGAGGGTTGTGTGTGTGTTTAGGGGTGTGTGTGTGTATCTGTTGAGGGGCGTGTGTGTGTTTAGGGGTGTGTGTGTGCGTGTGTGTGTATGTGTGTGTGTTGAGGGGCGTGTGTGTGTTTAGGGGTGTGTGTGTGTATGTGTTGAGGGGCGTGTGTGTTTAGGGGTGTGTGTGTGTGTGTGTTTAGGGGCGTGTGTGTGCGTGTATGATCAGCACACCGCCTGGAGGGCCTGGAGATCAGCACATTGTGTTTCTGTGAAGCAAAGCTCAGAATGCATTACCACTGTCACAAAGTACTACAATAATCATAAGAGCAGAAACCAAGAAACCAACCATGTTGTCTTAAGGAGATTAAACACAGCCAGGTGTGTTTACACACACATGCTAGTCCTTCACCCCACAAATTAGCCACATCATTTACTAAATTTGCCATTTTTCCACATTTTTTGGTGTGTGGTAAATCACAGCTGAAGATGAATTGTTTCTGCTCTTCACTCAAGATGTATTTTACAGCACAACGTACACAGTATTAGCAAAAATGCATTTCATTATACTGAATAAGCTCATCTTAAAGGGACCATCCAGTCCAGTATTCTGAAGGTTCACTAATTAGCCTGTGTTACAATGAGCTACCTCACTATAGTTTGATTAACTGTAACCTTGAAGCTTAGTGTGATCATTTGTAAAAACAAACCACTATCTAGCTAACATGTCATCTCCATTTTCTTTTCACATTTGTCATTGCAACTGCCAGGTAAATCAATGTTTCTTTATATGCTGTATATGTGATTTTGTGCCAAATATTAAACCCATAAGTTTGTATTGGAGGGCTGATATCAATTGCCAAATCCTTACATTCAATGCCACCACATCTTATGACCACAAATAAATATATTACAGTTTGAAACAAAGATTGGTGGGTAAAAGTACATTTTAATATTTAACATTAATTTTAATTCTTTAGGCTGCTGGATAGCTCATTTGTTAAGGCACTGTTCTAGTGCGTGGATGAGCCCCATGGTCTAGTATCCAGACTGCGCTGGTGCCGATTGTGGCCCTAATTGGTCGTAGCATCGCCCAGGGAGGGAAGTCGGCAAATATTGTCCGTGTCTCATCACACACAAGAACTGGTCAAACGTGTGCCCACAGTCTGCCGGTATAAATATGCACACAAAGTGTCTTCCTCCGACTCATGTCTGTGCACACTTAACTTGTGGACTGTGGTGTTAAAAGAAGTTGCGGCTGCCATCATGCGTGCTTGTCTACACTCTCCCGAATTGACAGCAGGGGTTGCAGACAGGGTGGCTTAGAATATGATTGGACATTCCAAACTTGGGAGAAAAAGAGATAAAAGCAATTTAAAAAAATAACATTTGGATTCTTCCACTGCCTAGACCCCTGTCATTTTTTAAAACCGCATGACGCTATTCAGAGAAAACAACTAGATATATACGCACATTAAAGCTAAATATTCTGAATGGGCAAAGAATTCAAAATATGGTGATTAATAAGGTTACGATCTAGTTTACTGTACATCAGGTAAGGGCAGTACAATTGTTTTTTGTAAATGTTTCCTTTCCATCTAAATTGTTTTCACGAGCTACAACTATATCCTCTGGATCTTTACAATGTGTTCAGTCAATGTGATTACATTGTGTACTGGTTTGAAATTATGATGAGCGTTAGCTAGCTACATTTTTACATCTGTATGAATGTTTCTGTTGTGTTTATAGTCCTTATTTTCCAGTGTATCGCTGCATGTTGGCCAGGTCACGTTCGATCATTTCACAAAGGATCAATTTAAGCATTGAAGCTGGACTCTTGTCAAAGGGTTTTCTCCCTATTATGAATACATCTTGTGCTGAATTATATTAAGTATGCTTAGGGAACTTAGCTAGTTAGTTCATGTAAAACGATTTGAACACAATATAATATTGAATACAACGTGTATATATAGATGGTTGATGCAGGTCAGACAATATTGTTTATGAGAGCAAACTGGAAAGGCATTTTTCATTTTAATGTCCAAATGAGGTATAAACATCTCATCTCATCTCATCTCATCTTCAGCCGCTTATTCCTAGTTAGGGTCGCGGGGGGGCTGGAGCCTATCCCAGCATGCATTGGGGCGAGAGGCAGGAATACACCCTGGACAGGTCGCCAATCCATCGCAGGGCGAGGTATAAACATATAATATATCAATCAAATTCACAGCGGATGAGACAGGTGCTGGCTATTCCAAATTGGGAGAATATATTTCAACTATGGGATATAGGTTGGTTAAAAAAAAAAAAGAGATTGCAGTCTCAATACAGCAGGATCCAGTTGGACATTAAAGAAGCGGACGCAGTGGGTGCTGACGCCACTCTCTCTCTATGGTCTCTCTCTCTCTCTCCGCAGCCGGAGGGATGGGGCGCAGGGGTCAGTGGTGGACGGGGAGCGGGGAGACTGACGGCCTGCCCTGGCGGTCACGTGTGCTCCAAGCCACCCTGGCACTAAACATCGGGGTTTGTGCCAGAGTGCATTGTGGGCCACGGTCGAACGCTGCCGGCTTTAATGAAACATCTGTGCCGGGTTCTAGACGGCAGCTTTAATGTTCGAGATGTGCCTCGCCCACACACATTGTTCCCCAATAGCCCCCCAGGCCTCCTTATTCAGCAGAGAAACAATACAGTACATGATTAAACAATGTGGGGGGGTGGTAGTGTGCGGGGGGTGCAGCAGTCATATCTTAATGATCTCCATTTGAACGCTGACGCAAGGATTGCGTTGCTCGTGATGTTATGAGACGAACAGACAGGGTCCCTCTTCCAGGGAAGCTATGGGAGGCCCTGATTCGTGTTTACGAGAAAATCCTGTTGCTTGGATACGGGAAACACTGTGTAGGGGTTCACAGGGGATGCAGCAGAAGTGGTTCTTAGAAGCGATGCTGTATGCATCACCAGCTCCTGGCAAGCAACCTACAAACAGCAAAGCCCCAAACCGGGGGGTGGGGGTGTTGTGGTCTGAGCCCAGAAGAGTCATGCACTTCCTTTATCAGCTGCCTGCGCGTGCGTGTGTGTGTGTGTGTGTGTGTGTGTGTGTGTGTGTGTGTGCGTGTGTGGGCGCAAACGGTCTCTCTCCCACACGGCCCGGACAGTGCTGGCCATTCGAGATCGCACGTATCCAAGTCCATCGGGAGGTTTTGTAATGCTTCCTAGGGGTTGAATCTCAAAGGCAAAATGTGGGTCAGCAAATTAATAGCAGGTCTGTTGGGTGGGGGGAGGAGAGAAGAGGGACATCTGTTTTCAATTCTGGCCAGTCTGCACGTTACAGCGCTGCAGCGTGGGGCAATTCAATTACACCGGCCGCAAACCTCGCTACAGCTGGCAGGGCGCCAGAGCGAGTCTCCCCGGCCCCTCTCCTGTTCCCTTCCGATGGGAAATCTGTACCACCTCCGCCGAACGGCTTCCTCTCCTAATTAATCACACATTGGGGCACAGGGGAGAGGGGGGGGGAGGGCCACTGGAGACACCGAGAACGAGATGCTCTTCCTCCGCTTTCCCAGCAGCCCCTGGGGGAGCGCTGACAGTAAGAAATTGAGTCCTTGACATCAATGTGCCGCTATGTCTCCTGCACGCGGGTACAGACGTATGGCAGGAATGTGTGCTCGCCGCGTGTGTGTGTGTCCTCAGAACCAAGCAATGCATTACTTAACGAGCAAGGGTTTTCGGAGGGCAAGGGCGGTGTTGTTATGGTGCGATTACAGCCACGGACTGGTGAACGTCTGTGATAACGTCTTAAACGGGTTGTGCGCTGTAAACCAACTGTGAACATACTGGAAGCATTTCACACTGGAAGGTTTGCAAATGTAAACAGCAGCATCTAATGATCAGACCCATTGTTGTAAAACAGAAAGGCCATTAGCAGAGAAGTTGGGATGTCTAGCCGGGCCGAGACTGAGGACTGAGGATCTGGTATTTATTGCGGTTTCCTTGATAACAAAGGTTCGTTTTCCCGGATAATTTAAAGAGGAAGAGGAGCTTGGCCCTTACCACAAGTGAC
This sequence comes from Aldrovandia affinis, assembly GCA_029706075.1. Classification (NCBI taxonomy): domain Eukaryota; kingdom Metazoa; phylum Chordata; class Actinopteri; order Notacanthiformes; family Halosauridae; genus Aldrovandia; species Aldrovandia affinis. The sequence continues at coordinate 3,651,796 of JAINUG010000040.1, read as the reverse complement.
AAAAGGAGTGCAAAAGCAATAATACCAACAGAAACTGTTCTTTTTTGGGGGTGTACCGATATATCGGTGGACTATCGGTATTGGCCTTTGGCCGGTTTATCTTTGGCTTGACACTGTCAAGCGAAGAAAAGTCGGCTGTGTGGGCGCATTACAAGGTGCGCTTGGAAAGACAACCAGTTTGCTATTTGTAACAAGTGCTCCAGTGAGATTTCAAGCAAGGATTTGAATACATCAAATCTGATCAGCAATTTACAAGCAAGACATGTAGCACAGTACAACGAGTATGTGAAAGAATGTTACAATAAAAACTGTTCCATACATTTGTCAATTTTTGCTCATTGAAAAGTATAATGAACGGCAGAATTCAATTTTTTCCCCCCACAAATACGACAATAAATAACATCATAATTATCGGTATCAGCGGATTGTGTTATTTGAATTATCGATATTGGTCCCGAATTTTCATATCGATGCATCCCTAGTTGTTTTTTTGTTTTTTTTCCCCCCCCAGGGTCGGTTGCCTCTGGTTTGTCCATCGTGTCTGACTGAGACAGAACCTTAGAGCAAGGCTGTGCAGTAACTCAAGGCAGGTTGGCTGCGACCATTGCTGGCTGCGACCTTGGGGGGGGGGCAATGGAGCAGGTGCTGGCTGGAGAACAAGGGGTGCGATTGCTGAAGACCTGCCCACAAAAACATGCTCTACATTCACCTGCTACCCTCCCACCGAAATGTGCCCTAGAGAAGACCACTGCAGCAAATGAGAGAGGCCACACGTCGTATTGGGGAATGCTCTGGAACACCCACCCTCTGCGGTCTGTGCGGTATGTGTAGAGCACGGTGCTGACATCGCCTAGGTTATGGGTTAGATTCGCACTGGGGCCACATATACTCAAAAATGTATGCATTCAGTACTTTACGTCGCTTTGGATAAAAGCGTCTGCTAAATGGCATATATTGTACATTATTATATTATTATCATATATATATTATATTGCAGCGGACTACAGGGATGCCCCCTGCCTCCCACTCCCCGGTGTGCACTGCCTATCAGGGAAAACCTGTCTCTACCAGAAATTTATAAAAATAAATAAATGTAAAAAAATAAAAAAATAAAAAAAAGAATTGGGAGCAGAAGGCAATGTAGGTATTGACTTGACATTTGCCTTGACTTTTCTGTGTGTGTGTGACGTGTATGTGGACGTTTAATCATGATAAATGCTAGTCCTCCTTACATTTTTGGTCGGTGCTCCCAGGTCAAAAAAAGGTGATTTTGAGCCCTGTCATCGTCTCCCGAGATCCTCCTAACGTCTAGTCCTAGTGGATTCACGAGAAGCAGCTTATTTGGGGGGGGTCATTTAAAATGGTGCCACCGTCCGTCAAATCGTAAAAGGAAACACATTTCAAGGTCCTTCGGCCGGGGTGGGGGAAGGCACCCTGCTCTGTTTCGTAGGGATCTCCCGTTTCCTGTTCCATTTGGAGGTGGCCGTGCGTCGCATTGCGTCCCCCCGGGGTTTATTACAGAAGCATTCTGACCACAAGTATCGTTTTGGAATCTCGTCCACCCGCTACTCAGACCAGTGTAAACAGAGGAAGATCTGATACGCTGAAACAACAAGCATCGCGAGGGAAAGGCAAACAAACACGCTGGCTTATTCCCACACTCTTCCCAAAAGTGACCAAGTTCTTACGCGAAGCGCAATTACACACGAGAGGCCCTCGTGTCTGCACGATAAACAAGCAGCACACTGTGATCCATCACGCTCTCTCACACACTCGCACGCTGGCCCCGTTTCACAGCTGACGCGCTGACACCCACAGATCAGGGATCGCTTTGTGTGTGTGTCTGCGTGCTCTCTCTGAAGTTACAAGCCCGTACAACTTCATCACAAAAGGCAAGTCGCCGACGCATTGTTTCCGTCCTCCACATCTGCTGACCGGTCAAGGTAGGGCATCTGGCAAACGCACCGAGGAACAAAGGAGGTGTTCAGGTGACAGCAGGCAGGTACGGCACGAATCGGTGGCGTGTTGGGCCAGCGTACCGTGACGTTCCTGCCCCTGGAGGTGATTTTAGGTCTTTGTTTACCCCCGAGTTTGTGGTTCGGCGTGTGCCGTCTAGCTGTTGTTTACGTTTCTGCTGAAGCACTACCGTGTAAAAAAAAGGAAATAAAATAAGCAAAGCAATCAAACCCCTTTCCTCTGGAAGGCTTTTCCTGCCGCGTTCTCACCGGCTCCATTAGCTGTGAAACAGCAGCAGCTGTCCGGGGGGACGCACGGCATCGCAGCTGCCGCCTCCTAGGGGAGGTCTTGAGGGGTCCTGTGATGGTCGCAGTGCTGTCTCTCTCACTGAGTAAAATCCCCACAGAAGTGAGTCAGTCAGCCATCTTTGCTCTCGAGAGAAAATGCGGTACCAGGGCCCGTACGTACAAAGATTCTAAGAGTAGGAGTGCTGATCTAGGATCAGTTTAGCCTTTTAGCTCATAATGGATATGGTTAGGATATGGACAGGGGAAAGCTGATCCTAGATCAGCACTCCTGCTCCTAGAGTCTTTGAACATACGGGCCCTGGTCTGCAGTGACAACAATCTGCCATTATCTCACGGCATCGGCATTACCTTCAGAAAAAATAAAACATAAAATTTCTTTTCATTTATTATGAAATTTGTCAACAGTGGCTAATTGGCCATAATTTACTGAACAAAGTACGGAAATGCGGACGAGAGGGAACTTCGTAGCAGGGCTCAATCACTTTCAACATATGTTTAAAACCCATGTTGTCGACAACGGAATATGGTCGCACATCCGCTGCTATAAAAACACCTACAGCGCTTGCTATTGCTTTGGCCCGGTCTGAATTACCAGTGATATTCACATTCGGGTGATGCCGTCTCAAATGAGTAATCAAGTTCGATGTACTGCCAGCGACATACCCGATCTTGGCTGAACAATTCGGAGTTTTGAATTTAGTTCTGCACACAAACATTTTTCTGCACGTGCGTTAGTGGTTAAAGCAAGATTGCATTCGTTCGGTTCACATCGCATACCAAACCGAAAGTCCTGTACCGAATGGTTCGGTACAAATGCGTGTACTGTTACACCCCTAATGGCCATATATTCTAATTGCATGCAAACCCAAACATTCTTTCTTTATACCTGCCACCTTGATTTGGTCCATTCATTGTCTGACACAGTTAAAATAGCTGCAATCGTAATTCGTAATGAACTGCAAGTCAGGGACGAATGAAGTCCATTTACCTTTGCTCCTCCTGAAATGGTTGTTTTTGTCTTGTTAATTGTTCAGTCAGCACTCACATCATCAGCACTGGGGAAAGCTCTCAGGCCCGAGTGGCTGTTTTTGTGCTGTACTCCACTGTTTTTTTTAAAGCACAGAGAAATGATAAAACACCTCAAAACAATTCAAAAGGTATATGCATGCTATACCACATGGAATATCTGGTTATTTTTAAAAAGGATTATGTGACAGTTTCCAAAATATGCACTCTCAAACAGATGTTCAAACCGGAGAACATAATATCTACTGACATTACACAGAGAGCGAGGGTTACCTCCCTCTCCTGTTCAGCCAATGCAGATATGGCTCAATAGAGATGCTATGGAGAGACTGAATAAACATTCCTATCGCATTTAGGCTAAATTACAGAGCTAGCATAGATATGAACATTCCAACCTGCTGTTCCACACATCTGTACCATGCAACCTCTCAATCCTCATTGTTCACTTAGGTTTTCCTCTCAACCATAAGACAATTATTTTTCTCATTTACATGCACAGCGGCAGCCAAATCAACCAGTGAAATATCAAAAGACAATTTGTAAAGGGAAAGCTGGTCCCTTTCTTTAGATTCATGAGACTGTAAAATATAAAAAGGTTATTGAAGCAAGTGAACCTCAAAACAAGACCTCTACATCTACAGAGTTCAACAGTAGCCAACCCTGAAGACGTGAAATATTTGTAAAGGTTTTTGATCAAAGGACCAATCAAAGATGGGAACCTCGGTCAGAAGGTTGGGCGCAACGAGGCCATTTCAAGATGAGCGAGAGACAGGTGGGTTGGGCGTAACGAGACTATTTCAAAACCGGCAAGGGACAGGTGGGTTGGGCGTAACGAGACTATTTCAAAACCGGCAAGGGACAGGTAGACAGCAGATCAAATTTGTCCTGTTGTTCCACAAAAAACCCGGAGGACAAATAAGCAGTAGATGCCTAATGTTGTCATAATGTTGTCACTTTAACAGTGGGACACGGACTTGCGATGCATGTAGAAACTGGAGACTTTCCAATAAACATTCTTGTGAAAAGGCTGAAACAAAGAGAGGCCTCACAGCAGAATGTTTAGACCTTAAGAAAAATATAAGAACAAGGGGGACATTCCATCTAACCACTACGGCACTCTGACCGGCACAGATTTATGCAAGTCTTACATTTTACCCCCGCTACTGCACATCAAGCGTTCATCATTCAGTGAATTTAAGAAAATAATTACTGTGGAAAAGTTATGGGAAAATGTAATACCTAAACTTACATTGGTCACTCAAGGTTGAGGTCAAAGCAACGCATAAGCCTAGTTCTTAAGACTGAACACCACCAGAATGTTTAGGTAAATGCACACTCGCGTTGGGAAATGCCCTCAACAAATTAACGATGGACTTCTCTTCCAGCGACCGAACCAGCTACTTTTGAGATCTAGAAATCCCAAAATCAATTCCCCTGTTTTGAGGAAACGTCACTGGACAGTATGAGCATTTTGAACTGAACAATTTTACTTTTTGGTTGGTCTGATACATGCACTGTGTTTATTGTTTATTGCTTATTATTTATCGCTATTTGCACTGTGTTTTATTGCTCTTGTATTCTTTTTTGCTGTGGGAATGAGCGGAGAGTGAGCATTCCATTGTACTTGTTGCATATGGTGAAATAAAACACTTGTATCTTGCATCTTGAGGAGCACAATACTCAGGTAGCAAAAGTATCGATGAAACGGGTTCTTCAAATAAGTCAACGAGTACGAGGGTCTACGCCAGTCTCGCCAATGACCATTTCAAACAACTCCCCATAGAGCGAAGCCACTTGACACCCATATAAAACATTCAAAACTAAAGACCCGCACGTTCAACACTTCAGTTAGGTTGTCCATGCCCTGGTTTCACGATTTCACCACTCGATAACTTTTTTTAGCCACGCACGTAACTGAAAACTATAACTGGGTCTCCACAGACCTGACTTATGCAGATTCTAAAATAAAAATGGTTGTCAATATAACTTTATCCAAACACTGTGCTGGAACACTCAAATTCTTAAATTAGATCCAGGTGTCTGTGTGCGATCCATTTGGCCATCTTTTAGTGGCATATATCCGCATTACTCTGGATCATTAATCTGTAAAATGACTCAAAACAACTGATGCCATGTCATCCAAGCAGCTGAATGCCTGGAATGCGATTTGAACTTTTAATATGCAACGCTGAACACTCTCAAAATGGAGACAACACCACAACTGAGAAGAAAAGAATGTCACGTCCACCAATTCTGCCAACAGTTAGGAAAAGACTAAAGTTTCCCCCAGAGGTTATGTGAAAACTGATTTAAAGCCTTTCACAGTTTCATTAAAATGTCTTTTTTTTCCACCCGGCTATAGGCCATTCTAAAATCAGCTGTAATATTAATGTTACAAAGCTACATTTATTAACAAAGCTGGCTGGTGATTCAGCACTGTATCAAAATATTAGATATAGCTTTTTTTATTATTCAGAAACTATTTGTAATTATTAGCACAATACTGTACTGTCAGCTTGCAGTTAGACATAGTTGTGCTTTAAAGCAGTAATTTTCCCAATTCCTAATTGCTTTCCACCCTCACAGGTCTTCAAGAAAATGGAGCAGTGATGGACAAATGGGCCACTGTTTCCGTAGCAACGAGCAGCAGTATCCCTTTCCTTATGTCTATGTCAGTCAACAGGTCTTTTACCGCTGTAATAGTTAACACACAAAAAATGCTTATTTTTAAATGCAGAAAAATACCAATTATGCCCAATAAGGGAATTGTTTTTCACTAGATGTTTCCATTCACTTTGTCAAAGAAATAACGTGTGAATTATAAAGCCTTTGTTGTGCAGTGGCATCTAATGAAACTCGGGTACTTTGCATTCGTTTTTTTCACGTATTATTTTAGAAAAGGGTAATATTACCAACAAGTCATATATTTAAAATATAAACAGCAGGTGAATCAAAGTATTCAGGGACTATTTTGCAGGCACACGACCTACACAGCAGACAATAATACTCTCATTTTTACTTTACATAATAGCATGCTATAAAGTTATTTTAGTTCATTAGTGCATATAGTACTATACTTGTATTTGCGACAAGCAGAGAAAAGATTACCAAATCAACTTTTTCCTTAGTTTGAACAGCGGCAGCAAAACCTGTACATTACACATATGTAACTCATATACACATACGACATTGCTGCACGGAAACCTTGACGTAATAAAATGTGTTTTAGTGTAGTGTCTGTTTGCATTCCAAAGGTATAAAACCTCGTGAAGTGATGTAATCTTAAGTATTTGTCACATTTAGAAAATAAACAAGACGTTATATCAACACCAAAATGCATACATTTTGAGAAACAAAGACAAAAGTTATGAACATGTCTGCAGAACTCATTTTTGTCTCTCTACACGAGTTCTGTTTTATAAAAAAACTGCTAATGCAATATTATGGTCGACAGTAAATGTTTTGAAAGTGGTCCTTTGAAGTCGGACCAAAAAGTAATGACAGTGACTTACCTGCTTCCATAAATAGATGTCCAATTCGTTTAACTGCCACGAGATTGCCACATGTATGGAGGACAGTATAACTCCAGTGATGACCGCAGCTCTCATGCGAACGGGGAGCAGGATGTATATGATGTGGATAAAAAACACCGTCCACCATATCCCCTCCGAGGCACTTCGGGGTTCCACCAGATACACCCCAATCACTTGCACCACCAGTACGATCAAAATGACCAGATAGCAAACAATCCACATGTGGTCCTGGTGGAAACCGTTCCTGTTACACAAAATCATCAGAACGAGGATGAGCAGGATGGCGACCGAGAAGACCACCACAAACGCGTTGTAGTAAATCCCCCCCGCGCAGTGGAACCCCAGCATGACCGCGCAGACGAGCACCAAGACGGCCATGAGCATCGTCAGGCTGCTCTGGTTGAGCCTGAAGAAGTAGCGCTGGTACAACCGCTCCAGCTTCTCCGACTGGAACTTCTTGGACCTGAAGATCTGCATCACGCCGCCGCAGCACGCGACCGCGGAGAAGTGAACGTCGGGCGGCGCGAGCTCCTCGTCGGCTCTGGTCTTGCCCCGTCGGTGGTGCTCCTCCAAGCCTAGCTCCACCGACTTGGGTCGCACTTCCCCGTCGTCCGCGCGCTTCTTCGGGGACGACCTGTTGTTATTTCGGCTCTCCTCGCCATAGTCCTGCCAGGCGGACTTGGACCTGAAGCTGACCCGGCTCACTGTCGTCGTTGTGGCTCGTCCGGGCTGTCGCTCGAAATCCTCCTCGTCCCTCCATCGGCTGTTCGAGCGCGCCAGCTTTCTGCTCGACGGTCTGGCCGAGTATGGGCATCCGTTGGCCACGGATTCGGACTCGCCCCATGCGGATCTGTGTTCCGTCCCTCCCCTTGGTCCAGGAGCACAGACGCCTGGAGGGCTTACGCTATTGGATCTCGACATGCTCTTTCACTGATGTGAAAACAAAAACTAGCAAATAATAATAAATAATACCATTTTTAAAAACAGGCTACTGTGATAGAAATTTGAATAAAACACAAAAAAACCGGTTGTTTTACTACAGGCTACAATTAATAAAAAAAATGTTTGGCGTCGTTTTCGCCAATTTACATCGCTACAATCTCGAAACTTAATTTGACCAAACGCATACATTACTTCTTTTATCCATTGTTTTATTAGCGTGTTCGTTGAAAAGCAAGTTTTTAATCCGGTCTTTTAGCAAGTTAAAAAATGGGGAACACATAATCCCAATGAGAGTTTCGGATAAATATAATCTCGGTGATTGTTTGTAGTGAACTAGACACATCAAACCTTTTTGCTTGTTTTTTTTTTTTTTGCTTTTTTCAGTTTACCTTTCAGTCAATATATTTTTGAAATACTTCATAAACCACGTGTCACTAAAAATTTCGATCTCTTGCATGTTGTGTTCAAAACTCATGGTCCTTCTGAAACCATCCAATGCAACAGGGAAACGACCGACTCCATTTGTGTACAAAGGTTTCTGCGCCGCTACTGTCGAGCAAATCCAGTGTAATCTGTAGGTCCGCACTGGAAACTCGGTGAAACGCGTATTGATGACATACAATCATTGCTTCGTAAGACCACTTTAAAATAATGAAACCGAAAAAGTAGGCTATTCACCTGGGATATATTCCAATGACTCCCTCAAAAGCATCAGTGCAGCGAATCCAAATTCATAAAATGAATTGATACCACACTACTGTTACATGTGACATAAACTGTTATCAGTAAGACACTGATGGTCCATTTTAAAATAACGACTCTTTCGTGTGTGGAGAAAGCACTTTGTCCTCTGTAATCTTTGCAAATTCAGTCCACATGAATGGCGTATCGACAGCAGTTCTGTCATTTCCCTTCATGCTTTGTTGAGAATGATTGGCGAAGCCAAAGCAGGTAAAAAAATTGGGCTGAAGCGTGGAATGAATCGATGGCGCGCGCGTTAACAGCGAGTCTCCGCGCGCCGTGCACCTGTGCGTGTTCTCTCTCGAGCCCTCGTAGGTGATTACATAGTTTCCTCACATCTGCGAAAGCATCACGACCCACACGCGTTACCATTGATCCGAAGAGAGGAGGAGGAGGAGGGGGGACTCAGCTCAAAACACAACACTACGCAAACAAGCACAAAAAACGGGTTTGTTCTTCAATAAGGTTGCATCGTGAGAACACCACCGCTGGGTATCAGCGAGCTGTCACAAGCGTCTACACAGCTGCCCACCCGTATCCTTTTCAAGCAGGCGAGATTTTCAACCATGTCGGATCATGCAGCACGAATCACCACCCGTGTCAGCGCAATGCACGATTGCTTGATTTCCACCCAGTGATTACGACGAATCCCTTGCGACGCAGCTAACGTTGAGATAAGTTGCCAATGTTACCCGTTGCGTGTAGCACGGAATCCCTGCGGGCGCCGTAAACGAGTATATGTGCCCTGTATCGATTACGCATCATCCCAGTTTGGTGTTGATGGTCTTTGTACTGCCATTCAACCAAGTTTGATTCTCGAGGTCCGCCTTCGGTCGATTTCCATTGGACGGGCTTGCGAGGTAACTTTCCCTTCCGGGGGTTTCATTGGCCACCGTAAGTGTCACTGCACAACAGGAACATTGTGCCCCGGCTCATTTTGGAAACGGGGCGGGCTTGTGTTCACAGCTGGATCCTGAGAGCGGCGTTTAAAATCAATTTAACCCATAATGTCCTGCAAACCACGCGGCTAATTCCGAAGAGACCCGTAAAACCTACAGCCGTGTTGTACATTTTTGTGTCTTTCTCTGAATGTGTAGCTCTCGCACATGACGATATATAAGATATATATATATGGGGTTTGGGTGTGAGATTTTAAAATTCAGTCTAAGATAGAACGAGCGCAAGCTACGAGCGATGTGGATGGCATTTTTGGGCCATGGTAAACATATTTATAAGGGTAGACATCCCTGGTCCCACATAGCCAAGCACCAAGGTGGTTCGTAGATGGGCAATTACAATCCAGGGGCCGTATGTACAAAGATTCTAAGAGAAGGAATGCTGATCTAGGATCAGGTTTCCCCTGTCCATATCCTAACCATATCTAGTATGAGTTAAAAGACTAAACTGATAGTAGATCAGCACTCCTACTCTTAGAATCTTTGTACATACGACCCCTGGTGTCGTTCTTCCACAGCTCTCGGTTGTTACTGATTTAGGAGAAATCTATGTTCCAGAACTCCCCTTACAGGTTTAATGTTATTTAGATCTGGTGATTAGGGAAACCATGGAAGGTGTTTGAATCATCTTGGTGTTCATGGAACCACAATTGAATCCATTTAGCAGTGTGTATGGGGACGTTATCATCTTGGAATATGGGAACATGGTTGTCTAAAATGGCTTTGTATTCCTATGCCATAATTCTGCCATGCAGAGTGATAATCAGACCCAATGAGTGGCTGCCCATACCATAACAGATCCACCACCATGTTTAACAGTTGGGAACAGGCAATGTGGGTTGAAGGCTTCCTTTGGTTTTCTCCAAACATAAACCCGTCCAGGTGTAGGAAAAAGAGTAAAAGACGACTCATCGGACCATATTACTTTCTTCCACTGCTCAGAAGTACAGGTTTTGTTTTCATTTTACACCAGGTTATGAATTGTTGGCATTGGCCTTGGTTACAAGCGGTTTCCGATTGGCAGCCCTATCATAAATATCAGCGTTGTGAAGCTCACAACATACAGTTTCTTTTTAGAATGGGTGACAGAGGTGTAGATTCAGTTCTGTGGTAATTTTAGAGCCTGTGGTTTTGTGTTTTTTAGCAGCTATCCTGTTCAGTGTCTGTATATCCCTGTTGGTGAGCTTCGACTTGCGACCAACATTACTCTTTCCTGATGCAGTTTTTCCTTGTTTTCCTTGGATTTACATGAAAAATAGAGGGTGTATTTAGCTACTAAATTGGGAAAACTGGGATTAAAATCAGAAACAAACCAAAAAAAGTCATTTTTCATTTGGTGTTTCCATTATTTTGTAATGGAAGGTGGTGATCAGGTGTCCTGACTGAGAAATCATTGTCAAAGCATTCACCCAGGCCTTTTTCCCCCAAGTTATCACAAGTATTACTTCCTACAATACACTGTCCCCATCTTAGTGCAAAGGGAGGACTGCCCCCTGCTGGCCAACTTTCGACATTTTCAGCCACAACCATATTTTCCAACTCCCGGGGGTCTCCAGGTGCACCATTTTGAAATAGATTCTTTTGTCACCCCCTTCCTTTTTTTCCTTTATATTTATTTTAATATTCCATAGAATTTCATTTAAAAATGTTTACACCAAGCCACCCACCCCCATTTAGCATCTGGTGAGAAAGGGTAAATACAAAGCCATTCTGAGACACCTTCATCCCCTGAGCAGTGCCTAAGACATAAGGTTTAGCTTGATGAGCATGAAAAACATGTAAACCACCATCAACAAAACACCAAATGATGGAGTTTCTCATGGAAGAATGGTGTTGCATCCCTCCAATAGAGTTGCAAACACTTGTATAATCTATGCCAAGGTGCACTGAAGCTGTTCTAGTGGCCCCAACACACTATTAAGACACTTTATATTGGTGTTTCCTTTACTTTGGCAGCCACCCGCATGTAATAGTGTATTAAATAGCCACTGCATTTCAGCCTGTAGTGGATGTTGAATAAAGGTGTCAAACATGAACCATTTTATAGAGGTGAGGGTCATTAGCCACTGGGTGGTTATTTTGGTGAGTTGTGATATAAAAGTTGTGATATTGCCATTTAAAACAGCACGGTCATATGGTGCCATCAGTCAATACCACAACCCCAACAATGACACTCTCTGGCCCTGAAGCAGGACAAGAAGCAGGCAAGTGTCCATACTCAAATGACAAAGAAGATGTTGGTTTTACATTTCGGCACACCATTAATGAATTAGCTACCAGTTCACCAATACTTTAAAGTGGTAGCAATGCCATGGAGGGGGCCAGCAGTTGTGGACGCCTCCTTTTGCCAGATCACTTCAGACCTGTGTGTTCTAACTGGGCTCTGACACATTTACGTTTCACCAAGTGGCAGTAAAGCTTCCACATTTACTGCAGGTTAGGATGTGCTTTAACCCCATCATTTATAAGGAATCTATCTTTTTTTTAATGTGTGGCATAACCAAATGTCTCATTAAAGGATCAGACGTCCTACTGTAAACCTTACACTGCAAACATATATATCAGATGCAATTATACAAAACAGAGACACATGTGAACCATAAACTCACCCTTCATTCAAATGAAGAGGGAGACTAAATGTTTTCCACAAAGTGCAGGCAGAAAAGGTACAGAAAGTAAGCAGGTTACAGTGACGGACACCAAACAAATGAAGATTAGTTACATGTAGTTGTAACACCAACATAGCATCTAAATATGCCATTGGGCCTCCATGAGCCACCAGAACAGCTAAAACACACCTTGGCATAGATTCTATGAACTATATGAAGACTCTGGAACTCTATTGGAGGGATGCAACACCACCCTTCCACAAGAAATTCCATAATTCGGTATATTTTTGATGGTGGTGAAAACGCCGTCTCAGGCGTCGGTCCAGAATCTCCCCCAAGTGTTCAATTGGGTTGAGATCCGATGACCGAGACAGTCATGTTACGACCTGCTAAAACCACACGCACTGCAATAGCCGTGTGGTGAACCAATACAGGACACAACAAACAAATATCCCCTCGAGTTATGAGTCTCAAACAAAATACAGGATTTATTTAGGACAAACGACAGGTAATGGACATACTCACAGGTCATCGAAGGAATATACTACAAATAAATAAAACAGTCTAGCTAAGCCCTAACCGTAGACAAGACAGATCTAAACTCTCTCTCCCGTACATATCAAAAGGACGTTCTCTTCCGCAGACTGCTTCCCCTACTCTAGCTTGACTAGCTATCAAAAGTACATAAGAGCCTGGCGGATGGCGCAGCGGTCTAGTGCACCGCGCTTTGGAGCGGTGTGCGCTGCCCGTCAGAGACGCGGATCGAAACCCGCGTTTCTACCAGACCGGCCCTGGTCGTCAGCCCGATCGGAGGCGGCATTTGGCTGTCCGCCTCCGGGGGAGGGGGAGGAGAGCCGGCACGAGTCCGTCGAGGAGAAGGTTAATGGAGTCCGTGGAAGATCTCCGTCTCGAAAGAAGGCGGGGAAATAGGTCCAGGAATGCGTATCTCGTTCCCGGAGGACGGGCGGCAGACTCGTGGGGGTGGGGAATTGAAAATAAAAATAGAAGGGTACAATTGGCTACCAGAGAAAAGGGTACATAAGAAAAGTAAAAGCACAAGGAAAAAGGCGGACAAACCACTGAGGCAAAAATATTTGCAAGTTTCTCAAAATGACAGAAAGCAAAAACTGTGGCGTTCTCTCTCTTCTCCCCCCGTATAAACTCGAGACAGGGGCATGGCCAGACAAGGTTGAGGATAGTGCAGTTGAGGATGGTCCAATCAGGTCCAGGGTGATCACACAGCCCGAGCATGGCCTCAATCAACAATCACAGCAGCGGGAGCATGCCCTCAAACAGCAATCAAACACCTGTTACTCTCAAGGTCAGATAAGTTCAACCGTAACAGTCATGGTGTGTGGTTTACATTGTTTTCATGCTCATCATCCATTCAGTGACCACTCATGCTCCGTGGATGTGGGCACTGTCATCCTGGAAGAGATCACCCCCACTAGGATAGAAACGCCTCACCACAGAATGAAGGCGACCACTCAGAATGGCTTTGTATTTATTTGAGTTTACCTTGCCCTCTAAAGTGTTGAGTGGACCTAAATCATGCCAGGAAAATGCACCCCACATCATAACAGGACCACCAGTATCCCTCTGTTACTCAAGTGTTTCCCTTATTTTGGCAGCTACCTGTATATCATATGTATAGAGAAAGTGCATTTCACCCTTGGGGATGAATATAGCTCTTATTTAATTCCATGCGATGTTACCCCCTTTCTTGGGAACAAAGATAATTTTGCTTTAATCTGGAATCCAGAATATATATATTTGTGGTGGGGGTGTTGCCTTTAGGCTTGCTTTTGGGGGGGGTCTAGGCCTGGGTTCCCCCTCTGTTAAGCGTTTTGTGACAATTCTATTGTGAAAAGCGCTATACAAATAAATTTGATTTGATTTGATTTGATTTGTCCATTTCATAGGTAAATCTGCCTAGTGCCACAGTAGAATTTGAAGGGAACATCATTTGTGTAGTTTATGATCTGTATTTGTGATTTCATGATTTAACTTTATCTACATTCACTCTACATTGGAGTAAAGCATACCTTCTCTCTCCGATAAACATCAAGTACATTACATTACATTACAGGCATTTGGCAGACACTCTTATCCAGAGCGACGTACAACAAAGTGTTAACCGCAGTCAAGAACAGTTTAGCTGAAAGCCACCCTAGAGGGAAGTACAATTCCAGGTGCTAGGAGCAACCACATAGTTAAACTAGGACCCTGTAGGTAAATCTGTAGTCACAATTCAAAGGCAGCAATAAAACAATCAATGCGGAAAATATCGGCGAAATAATGCCTAAACCTAATACAATACATAAACAAGTAGACATGAGTGCAATACTAAACAGCTATGTCTCTAAGTTACAAACCCGGACTACAGGGAGAGGTGTACCCTGAAGAGGTGAGTCTTCAGTCGTCGCTTGAAGGTGGCCAGGGTCTCGGCTGTTCTGGCTTCCACGGGAAGGTCATTCCACCATCGAGGAGCCAGAACCAACAGGAGACATGACCGGGAAGCACAGGTGCAGAGGGGGAGATGCCAGGCGTCCTGAGGTAGCAGCATGCATTGGGCAAGAGGCAGGAATACATAAATACATACACCATTCAGTCACACACTCATACCTACAGGCAATTTAGACTCTCCAGTTAGTCTAACGTGCATGTCTTTGGACTGTGGGAGGAAACCGGAGTACCTGGAGGAAACTCACGCGGACACGGGGAGGACATGCAAACTCCACACAGAAAAGCCCCGGCTAACCCCAGAGGATAAAAATGATGACATTTTTTCTTGTGACCCGGTGTGTCCTGAAACTTCTGTGAAGTCTACATAGCAGGCCTTTCATATTGCACCTTGCAATATCTGTCAGGTGGAACATCAAAGAGGCCTAGCTTGCTTTTCAAGCGGCTAGAGGTACCGCTCCCCCTTACCTCCAGACACTCATCACACCCTACACCCCAGCCAGATCCCTCCGCTCCGCCTCCTCTGGCAAACTGACTGCCCTATCCCTCCAGGCGCCTGGCAGCTACTCCTCGCAGTCTCGTCTCTTTTCTGTCCTGACCCCTCGGTGGTGGAATGATCTTCCGCAATCGGTCAGGACCGCAGAATCACTTGTGATCTTCCGCAAGAGACTCATAAGTCATGCTACTGTCACAAGCTAAGGAATTAGCATTATGCAGTGTTTAAAAAGACACACCGTGTTTTGTAACATTGGCAAGTTGTTACTCTTGTGGCCAAACATGAACAGGGAAGAACAAAAATAGAGCCCAGACTATATTTTTTTCCTTTTTCATAAACATGTTATGTTTTTCATATTCTCATAGAATAAATAATTAAATTCATGTTTACAGCACGAATGGCCGTTCCAAGCAAACTGCCGGTCATCTCGCCTATGTCAGCAGTGGCCCTCCCACTCCTGTGCCTACGTCGCCCTCTAGTGGCTCACCAGGAGACTGCAGGTTACAAATTCTCAATGAGGGCTCACGTCTCAGGCCTCTTCCGATCAGGGCTAGCTCTGGCTCGTGGGGGAAGTGTGCGCTTGTTTAAGCTGCAGTGGTCATCTGCACAAGTGTTTGTTTATTTACAACACTTACATAAAAAGACATACTTACACAGACAAGGAAGGAATAATAAAAAACAAACAAAGCAGTCTGACTAAAGCTTAAAAAGTTAAGGTTTGCAGCTGTTTTACTTGAGAATGTGTAATGTGTAACTTGCTGTATTGTGATTTTTAATTGTATTTTGTGTTGTAACATGCTCTGCTTGCTGTTGTCTTGGCCAAGGCTCCCTTGTAAAAGAGATCGACATCTCAATAGGACTCACCTGGTTAAATAAAGGAGAAATAAAAAAGTGGCAGTAATATTTGCTTTTAGCATATACGTACATGTAACTGCCAAAATAAAGAAAACATTTGAGTAAATGACGGATACTGGCGACTGTTATTCAGGCCCATTCAACCCCATAGAGGGCAAGGTAAGCGCCAATAAATACCAAGCCATTCTCAGTGGTCACCTTCATCCTGTGGTGAAGTATTTCTGTCCCGATGGGAGTGGTCTCATCCAGGATGACAATACTTCCAACCACAGGGCATGAGCGATCACTGAATGGTTTGAAAAGTGTGACAACAATGTAAACCATATACCATGGCCGTCTCAGTCACCAAATCTCATCTGAATTATGGGAGATTTTGTTTACATTTGTTAATTGTCATTGTTTTAAAGTGCTTCAAAGTGTTTTAAAGTGCTTTTGGAACACTGCCCTATTAATTTCCATGCCAAAAAGTTTATTTGAATTGAATTGACTCTGAACTACCCAACCCCTGGGGGACAGAGTGGACACTGAACCCCACGAGACCACTGAACCAGTCTCTGATTCTAACCCAAACTGCACTGTGAATTATGCTGTCTCAAGGGTCCAAATCTAATTTTGAGTAAGTGTTATGTCAACTGTTTTTCTTCTCACTTTTTTACAAAGTACAATGATGCATATTTAACCAACAAATTTACCTAATTACTTTGTAAATCAGCTTCCAGCAACGCAAACCATCAAACTGTGTTCAACAGCAAAAAGAGAAAGGAAAAAACCTCTTGACGGAAAACCATTTCAGAAAGGTTTTCAGTGCAAAGTTAACTGATGAGGGTGACCATATGATCGATGAGGGCTAAAACTGATTATTTGAAAGGTGATGTTTTAGAAAATCTGTTATGGTGGTTCTCATGCATTTCCATAAATGCATTTTCAAAAACAAGCTTAGTAGGGTGCTGAAACAATACCAAAGAGAAACATAATCATGTCCCTCCATGTAACCTGACGGCCTGGTGACAGATTCTTGTCTACACGGTTGCCCTACATGTTGACTCACAATAGATTCATTCATCGGAGGGTGAACATTAAAGACAGAACTGTCTTTCCGAGCCATATCTATCGCCCACCACGTTCTCAGGTAACAGAAAGTAGTGGATCATGAAACCCTCCACTGCAACTACAACAACTATGATGCCACTGGAGAGGAAACATGACAGTATACAGGACTTGACACGTAAAGGAATCAGAGTCCAACTCCACAGTTTAGAACAGAAGCATTTTTTATTTTTTTAAAGACTTTGTTTCAGATTTTGTACCATTTTCTTCCAATGTAGTAGCCTCTCTCTTTTTCATGTCAATCCCCCCCTCGTATTGTAAGCTCGCTGCCGTAGCCCTGAGACTACAAGCTCAAGCTCACATTGGCTTCCCTCCCCCCTCCCTGGGGCAGACAGCCAATTCCCGCCCCCTAGTGGCACTCCCAGCCAGAGCCAATACTGGCGCGGCTGGTGGAATCAAACCCCAGTCGCAGTGGCCAGCGTCAAACGTTGAAACCACCAGACCACCCGAGAGGCCCGGCAGGCACTCTATTCCTGCTTCCTCGGGAGAGTAACAGGACAGTTGTGAGGACTGATGAGGGTCTCTTCTCTTCAGACCCGACTAACGAGTTTGCCAGAGTGCGATGCTGCCGCCATACTGTCAGCGTTGATGGAACTCACTCAGGAGTAGTGCGGGTCACTTCATTCTTTTTTTTCCTGGAACAGCTTTGTCTTACAAAAACTGAACACTTAAATGAATATAAATAGAAATTACAGTACATACTCAGTTAAGGACAAAGTGCACTTGCATTTGGACTGAACAGAGACCATACTAAGTGATGTGAAATTATGGCTATAGGTTGCAGAGAATAACAAACCAGAAAGAGATCTATTGTATTAGCTTGTTTTGGCTCATGGGGATTGTGTGTGTATGGGTGCAGACCTAGGTCAAATATTTTCAAATACTTTTTGAATAAGCATTTTGAAAAACGTCAAATAAATATATTTGATACAGAATACAAATACAGATAATTTGATTTCAGGGATGTATTTGAAAGTGCATTCAGATATATCACACTTTTGCATGGGGTAACAAGAAATACAACTTGGACAACTTGAAGCTGGACACATAAATCCATGTTTAAACAATACAACATGTTACCCTCATTTACAATCAGAGTCATTGCAACTGTACTTCAAATACATATAAAAGTGTCATTGAAATAATTAAATACTCCCATACTCCAGTACTTTACGATTGGCTGGAGAGTGGGCAGTATGTTTAGATGCTCCATGAAAACCATTTTCATTCATTCATTATCTAACCCGCTTATTCCTGGTCAGGTTCACGGGGGGGCTGGAGCCTAACCCAGCATGCACTGGGCGAGAGGCAGGAATACATCCTGGACAGGCCACCAATTCATCACAGGGCACATACACCATTCACTCACACTCATACCTACAGGCAATTTAGACTCTCCAATTAGCCTAACGTGCATGTTTTTGGACTGTGGGAGGAAACCGGAGTACCCGGAGGAAACCCATGCGGACACGGGGAGAACATGCAAACTCCACACAGAAAGGCCCTGGCTAGGATTTGAACCCAGGACCTTCTTGCTGTGTGGCGACAGTGCTATCCACTGCTCCACCGTGCCCCCCGAAAACCATTTTAAAAATGGTGAGTTGTATTTGTGTCTGTTCCACTGCTGTAACATAAATTCAGGAGAGCACAGACCAGCATATACTGACAGTATATATATTGGGCAGTATACTAGACATATGCTGCCCGCTCCCTTATTTATGTTCTGCACCGCCCGCTAAGCTACACGAGCACACTTCATGTGGTTCTGTGTGCTTCAGTAGATAGAGGTGGCGTATATGTGGTTCTGTGTGGCTCAGTAGGTAGAGGTGGTGTATATGTGGTTCTGTGTGCTTCAGTAGATAGAGGTGGCGTATATGTGGTTCTGTGTGGCTCAATAGGTAGAACAGTAGGTAGAGGTGGTGTATATGTGGTTCTGTGTGGCTCAGTAGGTAGAGCAGTAGGTAGAGGTGGTGTATATGTGGTGTATGTGTGGCTCAATAGGTAGAGCATGGCGCTGATAACACTTAGGTTGCGGGTTCGATTCCCATTGGGACCACATATACAAAAAAAAAGTATGCATTCATTACTGTAAGTTGCTTTGGATACAAGTGTCAGTTAAATGACTTATAATATTATTATGTGCATCTGGAATAGGTAGACTGCTAGTGCCCAATAGACCAGCAGTCACTCTTGCATTTTGAAATGGGAAATCGTACCAACTGTAACCCTCAATGCCAGGCCACGGGGCGTGTTAATGAACCAATGCCTAGTGCTTTAGCTGCATATGCTACCATGAAGGACCCCCACAAAATGAATGCAAGCCAACTTCACATAAATTTAAAGGGCCATACACTATAATTGACACAAACAAAATAAATGCTTACTTGTTTTTGTTTTCATGCACTGAAAACCTTCAACAGGAAAAAGAACCAACCAACCAACCTACTTCCCCATCTTCAGTTTATTGTAAATATAATTATATATATATATATATATCAATTTATGACTTGCTATGTTATACAAAGACTGATATTTTCCTTTCAGGGAAATGGTCCCATGCAAAACGTCATTATTAAAAAGCCCAATATTGTTCGACAGAGTCTGAGAAACGTAGCGTGCTTTATTAGTATCATTTCATCCAGGAAGAGGCAGTCCAGCAGATACAGCAGCAGGGTTCTTTTAGTTTGCATGCAAAGTTACACCGAGTTGCACTTTTCCCCACCCTAAACACATTCCAGTTCTCATTGCAACCCACATCCATGCTGAAAAATGTCCACAACATTGTTTCCTCAAACACCCACAGCAGAAATGCCATAAGGAGGCAGTAATTGGTGTGCTTACATTAAGATGTGTCACTGTGCCTGGTATTGTGAAGCCAGCGCGAGATGGCTTCTGTAATCAAAGGTAATGGGGCCAATCAGATGCATCATGCTCACAAGCGTAATATGTTTAACTTAAGAGCATAAAGGACCCTCTCAGAAACAATGCACACTATTCCTGGGAGAAATACTTGAGAAATATTTGGCCCTCAGTTGAACCCAGATAAATTGTTCTCAGGCATTTAAAAATAATATCAGCAACTGCCACATGGACAAGCATTTGCTGAAATTATTACACAAAATAATGGACAATGTTGTGATTTGATTGATGCTAGATCAAGTGTGTTATTTGCTGAATAAGCAAAATGTTCATAAAGGGATTTTTTTTTTGAATGAACTGGAACACAAAAATGACAAATATGAATTACTACACTAACTCCAAAACAACACTCTACTGTGCACTGAGACACAATATCGTTTTGTTCCAGCGTGGCTTGAGGGAAACGCTAAGGAACTGCGTTACAAATCCTACTCAATGACCACCGCGGTTAACAGACCATTGTGGAAGACCCGCAACACCAATCGCCGGAACGATGCCACACTAACGGATGCTACAGTATATCGTTAAAATTACCCGGAAACAATAAAAATATCCCCGTTTTGAGACTGGGAAATTACAGCGCATACCCATGCACAAGACAATCCACTGACTCGTTAAGCAAAAGAAAATTAAAAATTAAAATGTAAAAATTTTGTTCAGCCTTTTTCTGCCACTGTCACATTGGGATTATGTACAGTGCCCAGGGGCAGATCCCCTTCACTGGCCACGTGGGGTTGGTCCCTCTGCGTGTCCATCAGCAGGAGCCGAGGACAGGCCACACACACATACACACGCCATTCACGCAACATTTCGAGACTCCTGTCTTCCAGCTTTCACCCATACATCATTCGATTTTCTTCATTGGAGATGGATGACTGGAGACGCTTAATCCAATTCATCAGCATTCAGGAGTCAGCATTCTGTATGGGCTTTTTCTGTTGGTGCGAGCCCAACGACTCCCAAGACCTGCTCATCATGCTTAACGCTACGAGAGTGCTCAATCCCAGCATTTCTTTAACAGAAACTGTGAGGAGCCACGTTGCCATGTAAAGGAGCAATAATAGTTAAAGCTTTCAAATTCAATAAATTACTTCCTCAGAAAACACACACACAAGAGCAAGTCAGTGCTTATGGTAAAACGTACAAAACTTTTCAACTGCATCGCTACTTTCTAGGTTTGGTCATGTTCTGCTACTTCAAGATCGAAACAATGACACATAATCAACATCAACGATCAAATTATACTAAACTAAAGGTACATTGTTTTCCCAAACAGCAAATGCATCACTGCCGATGTTCCAATTTCAACTATGACAAATCAAAAACAATGAAACTACACTCATAACGCCAATAAGAATGGCAATTATGGACAATAAACCTGGAATTTGATGGGAAACAGATCGTTCAACAGAAATGTGAAGTTTTCCCTTGGGAGGCCTGAAATGACCAAGGAAGTCAGTACTGTATAAAAATAGTAAATGCGCTCCACCAAAATTAAAAATGTACTTGATTGGGGAAAAAAAAAAAAGCAGGGATACATCGTCAGGTTTCGTTTTGGTGAGAGAATGAGTAAAGATGCAAGGAGTCAGCTTAACAGCTCAACTTAACAGCGAAGTACCCTTCTCGCCTTTCTTTCACCAATTTTCAATTGTAGCATAAAGGAACTGTTCTTTTTCTCTGACCCTTAATGAGCATCAGCTACATCAATTAATTCAGTGACAGCCAACAATCATAACTACTTTTGGGTGCAACTGTACTGGTTTCATATATAACCATTTTCACATATGAAGCATTTTGATAGCGTGGCAACTGCATTCGCTTACTGAAATGGCAGTTTATATATTCTTTTAAATTGTTACCAAGGGTGACATCCCAAACATTTTACAGTTCATTCACAAACTAGCATTGTTAGTGATCATCCCGGTGTCATTTCCCGGTTCAAGAAAAGGTTCTTTTTTGACGAGCAGAAATTTTAATTTGTCACACAAAGATTCAAAAGGTTAAGCTTTTTCCCCATAATAGTCTACTTCGTATCGCAAGCTCCAAAAGGCCTTCATTCAATTTTGCTGCAGTCCTCTGCGTGTCCCAGAACTTTCTTTCTCTGCCGCATCATATGGAAATACAGCTGGGGGAAGACTGTGGGCAGAAAGATCAAGAAACACAACATCAGCAACACATTTTCAACGTTCTCCATTCAATCATGTTTCACAAATCATCTGTGTGCCACTTTTCTCAAAGGGAAATAAACCTTTGTGTTCTTAAACGCACTAATAACGTATAGCATTTCGTATCATAGTTTCTGAGAAATAAAAATGGACACTCCCCTCTCGTATATTAGGGTTTCTCATACACTTAATTGTGTGAAAGCTGGAACACACCGAACCGAAACCAGCGAGAACAAAAACACCACGTTTAATTATCTGACGTTATAATGAAAATGTCAGTGTGCTGCGTTTCAGAGTGTCAACCAAATTCGTAATTTTTTTTATAAATGTGAGGCGCTAACTGCCTTTGGAGGTTAAATCGGATGAGTGGACAAAGAGGAGTGGGTCTAGAACAGTGCCGAGTCTAGAGCGGTGCTGAATAGCTTCTCACGCATGTTCACAGTGAATGGCTGTTCTTTTCCGGGGAACAGAACGGAAACTTGAAGAGCAACGGAGGCGTTCGCCAGGCTTACTGGGGATGTAGGAGACCATGGTGAGGATGAGGAAGGTGTGGTAGTCGAAGGAAAAGTTGTATTTGTTGGGCAGGGTAACAGAGTAGAGGCCCGTCTTCTGGACGTAGGGCAGGGCGGCGTAAATGGTGAGCAGCTCCCCGGTCACGCCCATGGGGTAGAGCACGATGAAGAGGGTGTACCTGAGGAAGGTGCGATCGATAAGAGGAAGGGGGCTGTTAAATCAGGTCCATTTCTTCCTCACCTCTCAGTATTGCACTGTACTGCATATTTAACACTGAGCAATGTTACTCGTTCTACAAAACCGTTTCGCGAAAATGCTACAGCATCCCGAATGCAGAGTGAAAAGATCTGAAAAGAGATTGTTTCTAACAGTAACGAAATATACGATATATTATTACACTTCTTTTGTACATAAATTCACATTTGAGATAGAACGTTTAAAAATAGGCATTCAGAGAGCCGTGTTAAATCCGATAAGATTACAGATGAAATGTTCAAACATCGAACCAAATGGTGTCATGCCAAATCATTAAGAATAAATCGTCATTTGTTTTTAGTGTTTTGGCATGACACCATTGGCCAAAAGCGGGTGCCTTCGTCATTGGTGGAGAAATATTATATTCAATATACAAAGAACTCTGAACCATGAAGAAAGGGATTTTAGTTGAAAAATGCAGATAGGAAAGTACCCCAAGCCTATTTATGTTTGAGATAATTGAAGTAAATACTATACGTATTTATTTGAGGAAACTGTACAAACCAATTGCCTAGAATACAATGATGTCATGTCTTCCAGCAGTAATGGGCAAAAAATGTGCTTCCAATTAGAATGATCTGAATTCATGCGTGATTAAATATTATATTTTGGCATTACAGTTCACACAAAGATGGAGATCTATAAAAAGCAAAGTGAAAAGGATGAGGAAGAAAATGACCCTGCTGAAATTGGAGGATGATTGACAATTTTCTACCTGGCAACACTGGAAAAACACACAGAACCTCAAAACAAGTCCCTGGGAGACCGGGGCCATTTAAGATCCCATAAGATCTCCTGCTACAGATCTCAACAAACACATTATAGAGATGGACCGTTTCATTGTGACAAATATTTTCATTAAACGTAGAGAGCTGCTGTCACAGCAATCAGCAGGGTCTGTTTGAATGGAAGAATTATATTTCAAGTCAGCTTGAAGGTACGATATACGATCGAGGAAGTATGCTATGAAAATGATTAAGAATAAACCACACATTTTGTTCCGCTCACATAAATGTGCCCATTTTGCGTCATTTCCTCATTTCAATGTTTGCCATGGGTCGTTAAGCAGTAGGACACAAACCCGCGGTTGTTCCTCAAAAAAAGTTAAATGAAGGGGCTGGCACCCGTATCTTGGCTCGTCCGATACGAGTGTACGCTGCCTATCAGGGACGTGGTTCGAAACCGTCTCTACCAGACCGGCCCTGGCCGTTAGCCTCGATCAGGGGTGGTGTTTGACTGTCTGGCCCAGGGGGAGGGTGAGCCGACTCGAGTTTGCCATGAAGCACGTAAGGGAGTCTCCAGAACGCGGGTGGGCATATTCCGTCTCGAGGAAAGCGGAGTTCGCTGCCTTGTGTGGGGAGGGTACATTTAAATAAATAGAGGGTGTAATTGGCTACCAAATTGGAAAAAATCTGAGCTGGAGCTGGCAAAGCTTTGAACCTTCCCAGGAGCACAGTTAAGTCCATTGTAACAAAATGGGAAAAAAATATGGCACGCCTGAATTGTCAGTGAAGTGGCCAAGATGCCCAGCTACAACGCTGAAAGAGTGACAGAGCGCTAACCAAACAGACACATACCCAAGAAGACTCACAGCTGTAATTGCTGCCAAATGCTGGTATTGACCAGCGGGGGTGAATACCTTTGTAAATATGGAATCAAAATCTTTCATTTTTGAGAAAAAATTAAAAGTTAAATAAATGATTGCATTTGTGAGAGGAGGGGGGCGGGCAGAGAAGATACATTTTGAGGTACTGTATATTAAACTGATGGCAGTAAAATCACAGATTGGTGGTTTCTGTTCAAATTGGCAGTACTCTGCAGGAATTGTACTGGTGTCCAATAGGTTAAAAGTATTTCAAATAAAGTATTTGACAGGTCCGATTTAGATAAGATAGGATTAGATAAGATATACTTTATTGCCCCGGTAGGGAAACTTGTCTTGGACTTGCCATAGACACGTATCAAGTTGTCCGTATCAATATGTGCACCGAAAAACCAACAAAGACCTATGTCACACGCCACGTGACAAACCCTGGATGGCAACAGAGCAGCCAGGAAACAGAGTGGAGTTTGTCAGTCTACGGACCGGATTTCTATTTATTTTTTCCTGTCTCTCCCCCCAGACATGGGGAAGAGACAGTGGGAGTAGCAGGTTAACATATAACAAACACAAACACAAATACAAACACAAAATCTTCACCCTACTCGCCGTGAAGCTTTCGGATAAAAACAACAAACTAAAATAACAAACTGAAAGGCACACACATATCCAGTGACCTTTCAAGTGCTTCCCACCCATGCATACTGAGACACTCGAACTTTGCAGTCCGAGTTCTCTTTTCAACCCATGCATACAGAGACACTCGCCACTCCCCACAGTGAGTTTTCTGGCAACCAGCCCCGAGACACGCTCCACTCTTCCAGTGAGAGTTCTCGGGCTGTTGCCCAGAAACACTCTCCACTGCCCAAGTGCGAGTTCTCTTTCAATCACACCGAGGGCGAGAGGCAGACCCTCTTTCAGGGCACCCTCTCGCTCTCTTTCCCACTCACACAGGAAGCACTCTACTCAGTCACTTTCGACAAACGCACACAAAACTCAACAACCATCAAACATCCAACATCCAACATCCAGCATCCAACATCCAGCATCCAGCATCCAGCATCCAGTATCCAGCATCCAGCATCCAGCATCCAACATCCAACATCCAACATCCAACATCCAACATCCCACATCCCACATCCCACATCACAACACGATACCATACGCGTGCATGTGCACACTCACAACAATGACAACAATGACAACAAACTCTCCATACACACACAAGACAAAGACTAACTGATTCCCCACTCGCCCCACCTGCTCTTAAATAGGCTCACTTTCTGCCTGGCTCAGGTGGGACTCGTGAGGCAATCACCGATCTATCAATCACTCTCACATTCTCACACAGACACCCAATCAGCCAATTGACTTCCATATCAATTGACTGATTGACACCAATTAAATAATAATTAAACCAATTATGGCTTTTGGAGCAACCCTCCGGGTGACAGTTCTCTCTCACACCCTGTGAGAGTGCCAAACCTGCCCCCGGAAAGTCTCCCTGCTCCAAAGGCCTCCACCACATGTAACACAGGCAACCATGCCACTCCCATGTGGCCGAGACCGATGTCTTCCACAACCTATTAGAAACTACCCATTCCCCAGTTGATCTGCATTACCTTGCCCACTTGATGAGGTAAGGGAGGTGGTTGAGCAGACTGAACGTGTAGAAGGAGTAGCGGATGATCTCGGTTACGGTCCAAGCGATCACAAAGAGAAGGACGCTGTCTTCATTTTGAACCTAAAAGAAGGGGGCAAGAAGGGAAGGGAAGAGACAGGATATAGGACTGAACTTTCCATTTGTGAAAATCTTTTTGTTTTTTTAAACAGTGTTAGTTCAGATCCATGCAGTTGCTCATCACCATTGCTCAGCATCACAAGAACACAAAAACCAGGGATGAGTTTGAGAGGGGGCGAAATGTACTGCTGTGTTTTTTTTTTGTTTGTTTGTTTGTTTTTTAAACCAGAGGCACCAGGGGGTTAAATTGACAACTGGGCCTATTGGCACCGCTGTAAAACATTGCCCAACATTTGTCTGTTGAACGCATTCCAGAAGAGGCATCTCTCATCATTCCAAAATACATTTTAGTAATGGAGCAAAAAGCAACCCCCCACCCCACCCCACATGACCACAGCTAACATCACAAAACTGTCCATGGCAGTGCGGGGCAAGCTCCTAGAGGTACTGAGATGTTGCACAGATATGAGGACTTTTTTTGCATACCGTTAGGACAAACTCATGGCAATGTTAATCAGTCTACCTGTTTGAAATGCATCTGTTAGAAAAAAAACACTTACAGGAGTCAGTGCCTCAGCATGGGTGTCTCACTCTGGGACAAATGAACAAGACTCAGCCAAATTGCTGTCTTTTTGGGGACATTTTCCACCAAACAAGTGCAACACAACCTTGTCAACCGACTTTAAGCCAGCTGTGTTCAGCAGTGGCCAGTCAACATCTACTGGGCAAAAAGACAGAATAAGGGCCAATGGCCACTACTCAACATTCAGGACCAATTTATAAAATAGACAAAAATGACGTGAAAGAAGAAGTACGGTGGTTCTCCTTCACTTCCCAATTTAACAATCACCGTGGGCCAGTTCGATTCATTCAGATTAATTTTTATGATATTAAAATACACAGATTCGGAAGAGAAAACCCCCCCACATAAACCTGGTGATATTTGCATTCAGGCAAAAGTGCAGCCTTACCTCTCTCACACTGTGTGTCACAGCCCAGGTGAGGAATACTCGAGACATCACCTGGAATCCTGTCAGGACCACCGACGAGGGCACAATGCCTGTCGTACAAATTGAAGTGTTGCTTCATGTTGACATATCATATGCAATGCACTGAGACCGATTAAATAAAACTCCCAATGCAAAGTGGTGTGAGCCATTCCGGGTCTTCAACTCACTACACTCACCTGCTTCTAGTAAGACCCAGAATGGCTCAAACTGCTATGCCTTGAGAGTATCATGCCCATCTTTGTCATATATCTTAATGCATGAGGAACAGCATAAGGAACAGCACTATGGTGAGCAAACACTATGGTGTGTGATAATTACTAGGTTATATCATTAACACGATGACATTTTGTGACACTGTCATTTTGTGTAAAGCACTTTGACTTGCACTTGTTGTATGAAATGTGCTATACAAATACATTTGATTGATTGATTGATTGACAATCTCTTTACTGATGAATGAAGACTTGGTACTGTATTTGCTCTCAAACAGAGCTTGAAATTGAACGGGCTCTTCTTTGCCATCAGGTGGCAGCACCTACCAGTGTGCCCATAGCTCTGAAGCAGTTTGTTTAGAAAAAGGGAAAGGTCACGTTTCAGCTGTACAGTAATTCCCTGATAATGCGGCCTAGGCAGTGGACCAGAGGCAGCCACAGCAAAGGGTTCGCTGTTTAGCTCCTTGGTCACTTTAGGACCATCTGTCCACACTCACAGTCTTCACTCTCACAGCTTCACCTCTGCAGCGACTGTACTTTCTACTGGACGTGTGAACTCAAACCCCACGTTGCAGTTACAGGCAACTGCCAAAATAAAGACAGCATGAGGGATCCTTTAAACGGGTGCAGTAGCACAAGCGTCTGTGTCTCCCCTTTCCTGCGTTTGAGCGTCCCCCCCAGGGTTACCAAAGTATTGCGGTTATTTTGGCAGTTACCTGTACATTATTTACCTTCTGTATTTGCCTATCAGGGGCCCCCAGGGTGAATAATACGCTTCACAGCTGAGATCTCACAACTGAAATACAGCCACATGCAACTGGCAGAATAAGAGAGAACTTACCAACAGCACAGTGTAATATCTGGAGAGGGACAAAGAAAAACAGAGATATACCCAAGAAACATTTTAATACATAATTTTCAGTACTTTTAAACATTTCTACATTTTGTCAAAAACAGCTAAATATTAATATTATGAATGGATATAATGTATATTTATAACGAACAATTAAATTGCTGTATGTCAGTTCCTCAAAACATGAGTTTTTACATAAAGTTTCAGTCTTCAAATGTGACTCCATGGATACAATTGGACGTAACTGAATAAAACAACACAATGCAGAAAGAATGTTAATTACATGCAAGCTAGTTGACCCATTTTACAATACCCGATAGAAGCGAAGAAGATAGAGAAATAATGATATGGTGGCATTGGACTAGAGCAAGTTAAAAAGTGGTTCTGTGTGGCTCAGTAGGTAGAGCGTGGCGTTGACGATGCTTAGGTTGTGGGTTCGATTCTCATTGGGGCCACATATACTGAAAAATGTATGGATTCACTACTGTAAGTTGCTTTGGATAAACGCGTCTGCTAAATGGCATATACAGCTCTGGAAAAAATTAAAAGACCACTGAAAAATGATCGGTTTCTCTGGTTAAAATGAACATTTTGTTTCATTCTATAAACTACTGACAACATTTCTCCCAAATTCCAATTAAAAATATTGTCATTTAGAGCATTTATTTGCAGAAATGACAACTGGTCAAAATAACAAAAAAGATGCAGTGTTTTCACACCTTTAATAATGCAAAGAAAACAAGTTCATATTCTTTTTTTTTTGTTTCAGATTTTTCTCCCATTTTCTCCCAATTTGGTAGCCAATTAGACCCGCTATTTAAGTCAATCCCCCCCCTAGTAACGTGAGTTCGCTGCCGTAGTCCTGCAACCGGTAGCAACACGCGACCTGACGCCTCTTCCGAGACGGCACTCGCCCAAGTATCAACCGTAACCCGGTATACTGCAGGGCCACTCTGTGGCGGACAGCCAGGTGTTCACCTAATCAGTATTTCGTTAAGTAGAATGAGGTGTGCTTGTGTTGGAATTCAACAGACACTGGAATGGAATGGCTGCCATACATGTAGAGATACTGATTTAAGAAAAATTTGGAGTGGTCTCTTAATTTTTTTCCAGAGCTTTATATATATATATAAAAAACAAATAATATTATGTTGGTCCACATTATTTCCACGCAAATTACTGGTAGTAAGATTTAAACATGGTGTCAGGAAACTGAAACGAGCAGCTTAGTAACACTGCTCCCTCATCTCTGTGATTATCTGTAACTGGACAACATCACTGTGACATTCAATATAAACATTTCGCTGAAAGGACACAGAACCTTTCTGAGACATTAATGGCTTGCTCACAATTGTCATTTAATGTACATTTCTAAATCAGAACATTCATGGTAATATTTTTGGAAAACATCAAAGTGTTCAGTTGAACAAACTTGGCACACTACAAATCAAATGCCATATGGCCAAACCACAGTTCCTGGGTTATTTCTTAATGTCTTTTCAGTGACATAAGAGTGAAAGGTGTCTCGGCGTGGTTTCCATTTTAAAAACTCCACACACACACTGTATCACACATTCTGGGCAAAGGGTGGCGTGAGTTGCATTATGCAAGCCCTGGACCAAGAGTTATTCAGATAAGAGGTGTGCCTATCTCTGACTGGAGCCTGTCACAGACTGTCAGGCCCAAAGTTCAGCCACAGGGGCTTCCAGAACCTACCTCGAGGAGTGCCCCGGTTTGGAAGAACTTCAGGGCTTCTCTATGGAGTAGTAGAGGCCGTGGTAGCTACCTTTGGCCAGGTACGCACGCACAAGCCCCACAGCAATGACCAGCCACCTGGAAAAGTTGATGTGAAATTTAAAAAACAAAAATTGTGCATAAGCATAAGATTCTGAAGCCACAGATTGTGATCAATTTTCCCTTTCTTACCCATCTCATCTCAAAGTCATTGGCACTTAGCATTCCTATTTAAGTTGTACATTGAAATATAGGCCAATATATTACGAAAGGCGTTTGTACCAGGGGATTTTTTACATTTTATTTTAAAAGCCAGGTCAATTAAAATTATATTCTGAGAGCATAACAGCTGTAAGTTACAATGCTCTTCCACAAGGGGTGTCAAAAATGTATTTTTCCCAAGAGGACTGGGGGGGGGGGGGTGATGGGGTGAGGAACAAGCTTGAACAACCATGACACTCATTTAAAAAACAACCATGTGTGGGGTAAGTGGTGTTAAATCAGCATTCTGGTATCCAACCAGCACATAAAAACAGAGCCCCCACCACATTCCGGGTGTCAATGATACCAGCCCTGTGTCCGAGTCTGCTTCATGACATTAAGTACCAGAAATGGCAGGGTTCACACAAATGTGCTTTTGTGTTTAAAACAGCAGATGCTGCTGGAAGATGTCAAACAGGAAAAACGAAAGACACAATTCCTGAACTCACAGGCTGGCTGACCCAGAACAACCTGTTATCCTTTGGACTGGAGGGTTAATAAATGTTTCAATTAGAAGCTTCAACATTGAAATTATGGTTTCATTTTTTTAAATATATTTGCCCATTTTCCTCCTTTGAAGTCATGGTCACTGAGAGAACCCTAATAATCACTGCATTACAATGCTTGATTCTTTTTTTTAGGGCTACACAATTGACTCAAGTATGAACTAACAACCTAAATGCTACTAGTTGTCTTCATACTTGGAATAAGCAGCCTAAAATTTCACAAGGCAAAACTGCCTTAACAGACATAGATAATATGTGCTAATCACAGCAAATCCCCAATACAATTATGTCGTGTCCAGGACCTGTGTTCCCTTGATTGGCAGCAGCCTACAATCTTCTGATGAGGTTATCAATTCAATATGACTCATGTACGTTTTGATAAACTGGCCTCATACCAAAGCCATGACACTAATACCAATCTGTGAAAATTTAAAACAAATGTAAAAGAAATTCAAATAAAAGAGTACACCATTTGAACTTGAAAGCCTGTCCTCTTTTGAAACCTTCCTTTTAAAAATTGACAATAAAACTATAAATGTGTCATTGTGAACGTTTAAACAGATTGACTTCCCGGTTAGTTATTGTAATGGTCTCAGGACCGGAAGGGCTTCGATGTTGTAGTAAATAAAAGTTCACGGCTATGTTAAAAGTGCCACATCCTCTTCTACTCTCCCGAGAGGTCGTGCTTCAGACAGTCCGGCCTGACTGCACTGTATTCCGGCTCACGGAGTGAGCTGTCACGGCGCGCTCGAATGTGACACTGCGAGATTGATGCATTAACTGTGGTGTACTGTGCGGCTTTACTTGGAATATAGGCTTAAAAGAGAAATGCAGCCAACGTGGATCGATAAATACTACAAACGTGTAGGTATACGTGTAATTAAAACTAAAATCAAGGAACCTCTTGGACATAGTACGAAATAGGCTACGGCTTATCCAGAAATCGTTGAGTAAGACACTGATAAATTCATAGTTAACAGTAGGATTCGGATATCGGGAAACAGTTTCGTGTGCTTCCATGCAACCGATCAAAAAGATGGAAATACAGTACATTTTTAGCAACAGCTGCGCTACATAAAACGATTAACTTGGTACATAAAACGATATCTATTCCGAAAATTACAGAATGTACCGCGCCAGTTAATGTAACCGCAACAATAACAACAAATCGATTAGTGGTTAACACCTTGGACGGCAATTTGCAAGGATTGTTCGGTAAAAAGCAATGCAACATAGTTGCATTCTGCTCCATTACTAGTTACAATGCACCAGTGTCCCCGGTACACGTCTTTCCCAAAACGCCCCTAAGAAGTTCCCCAGATTTCAACAAAATTATATAATGTGTTCTGCACGGTTAAAATGTGCGCGCAACCTGCGACCAATGAATAACATATAATCACAAATGCGACCTGGCTTAACAAGCTTAACGTCAGTTGTTGAGACGGATAAAAGCGTCTCCATAGCAGGAGCGCGTGCCCCACTCCAACCATTCATTGTGGCAGAGCAAGCGCGCACGCCAGCTGGCCACAGTATTTAAAAAAAAAAGCCCATTGAAGTCGATCTATTTCAATTACATACCCAGCTGTCATGACCACATTATATATGACCAGATATGCCGTTGCGAGTGCCCCTGGTCCTTTCTTTCGCCTCTGGCTCACGTCATTCTGAGCGGTTCTGGATGTCCCCATAGCAGGCGCTGCCATGACTGAGCTCGCTCGCTGTCGTCTCGCTCCCCTGTTATCGATTCAGGAAATAGAGGCGCAAGGGCCTCCACGAGCCTCCAAGAGCGTCTGTTTAGCGAACAGCGACATCTGTGGAAATGCATGATCATCAATGCCGTAGATTGTCATACAGCAATTATGTGTTGTATACTTTGCTTCATCTAATGAGCTAGCAAGATAGTTTACTAACTCGATTTAGCTCAAAAACGAATCTGAGACTAATGTGAGCCAAGATTACGCTTGTGTAATAAACGTACTTAAAATACAGCTAATATCCGCTTAGTCCGCAACATTAACAAACAGTTACTTTTGAGAGTGAATTTATAATCGGATGTTGTTATGAAAAGCTTAATTGAATCACACTGCCAGTGTTACCGAACTGAAATTCAAAATGTAGGTCTCGTACATATCAGGAGATTTTATGAAACGCTAAGTTATTTGAATATTACAGAGTTTAAAACTGCTATAACATGTTCTAGTATTCTGTTCTAGATTTAGTCTGATATTGTATACATTGTGATAATCGCTTAGAGTCAAATTGTTTCAAAATAAACAAGGAAATAATAATAATAATAATTAATATTAGAGTAATAATAATTGTACTGTTGCGTTAATAATAATACATGATTATTCATAATAAAACGTTTGCCTCTTCCCACCGCATGGTGGCAGTCTCGCACCAGTCCGAATTTATGAAAGGACCAAAAAAGAAACCCACTACATTGCCAGCTAAAACCATGTCCAGAATACGAAAGAACTTGTGATTTTTATGTTTCAAAAATACTAAAGAAAAAATACTAAAATACATGCACACGACTGCACACCTTGGAGATTATGATCGTTTCCATGACAACTTAAGATATTTCTGGCATTTTAATAGATGCCTATATTTCACGGAAGAGCAACTGGTGAAAGTGAGTTGGATGGATGAGGAAGGGATATTTGCGAATTCATAATATTTTCATTTGTGTTACTTCCAAACGGGATAGATATATCGTGGTTTGCTTGGAAAGAAATCAAAATGCCATTATTCGCACAGAATCCTTTCGACCAAGATGTTGGTAAGTTTGTCGGGTGTATGCCGTTCGTGAGCTATCCAAGTTAGCTACCCGAATGCTATGTTCATCCGGGGGTGACCCAGTAGCTAGGTAGCTAGGTAGCTAGCTAGCTGGTTGGCGAACTAGCAGTCTTCAAGGGAAGTGTTTTCCAGCTAGCTAGCTAGCTAGCTAGCTACTGTACTCTGTGTTTTGGCCTGTAGTTAACCGTTAGCTGCCCCTGAAATGTCAAGCTATCCAGTTAGCTTGCTGGAGCTATTACAACTAAATCAATAATGTCTGAACAGGCTTTGACAATTTTAAAAACGTACACATTGTGTATTGATCGAAAGAACAAGCTATATTAGCTACGCGAGCGCCAGTGAAATCGCTTGCAATTTATGAAGTTATGCTATCTGCTAGCTAGGTAGCTGGCTAGCTAGTTACCTAACGTTGTTGTTGGTTGGTGACACGTCGTAATTAAGGATACAGCTGTAACCCAGATTACAAGTACCGAGCCACCCAGTCAGTGTTGTAATACAAGATACTTGCTATCTTGATAAAATCGGAGATTTAAAATAATTATCTAAAATCTCTGATAAAATATTAGGTTTGGTCTACTTCCGTAGCTAGCCAGCTAGCTAGTTTGCTGTCAACAACTTCAGTAACGTTACAGGGCAGGTGAGTAGAATAACGTTAAGGCGTACAAACATTGATAAATTGTCGCTAGTACGTCAAATCAAATGGTACTTTGAAAACATGGTCAGATGAACTAGTTCTCTATCTAGCAATGTTAACGAGACAGCAGTTTAGCTGACTGCTGTCAAGTCCCACCAAGCACTATCCATGAGTTTTTATCAAATGCCTTGTCTGTCGGGTTCAGTCAAGTTCTGTCACCATAAGAATACCCTTGTGTTTGTGCTTGTATAGTTCCCCGTGCTTGCTTACTGCTTAAAAATATGCCCTCTTTAACCATACTACTATTATCCCTGAGATCGTCTTGTGGTTTATTGATTCTTCTATCTCTCTGTTTTTGCATTGATATATACGACGTTATTGTGATTATTATTATTATTATTGCTGTTTTACAAAGCCTTGTTACCGTATACGGCCTACGTTTTGCAGTGTGTATGCTAACGTTTCCATGTGGCAATAGGGGTCATGTGATATTTTACTTTCTTTCCCCGTGAAGATGCCCTAAAGATGAAAGGTTGGCATTCGATACAGAAGGCCACTATGTTTCAGTGGTCACAGATTATACTGTGGCAGTGGCTTTATACAAATTTTATACAAAACATTTTTGTACTGCCTTACTGCCTTTACTTCTGTGTGCCTCCATAATAAACCGCGCTTGTTCAACAGATTACAATTCCTGTTTTGCATAATGTTTCATATCTTCTCAGTGCATTTTTACCAGCTCGAAAAACAAAGTGTGCTCTTAGGACAATGGCAGTGTAGTTTCCATTTACAGCTTGCAATGTGTGCAGACTTTCCAAAACAGCAGTGTTACATAATTCTGACTTCAGTTTAGATCCACAAAAAATGTAGGCTATACATCGCAATGCGGTCAAACCCATTACTTTCACCTAAGTAGCTGCTGTAGTAGTAGTAGTAGTAGTAATAATAATAATAACAACAATAATAATAATTAATTGCAAAGTAGACCACTGTGTCAGACCTAAGATTGTATTTCTTTAACCTGTTATGTAACACCGGTCACTCTTTTGCTAAAGACAAGCTGCTTGCATTCACAGAGAAAGCGACCAATGAAACCAACACGACAGATGATTGGGGTCTCATCATGGATATCTGTGACCGTGTGGGGACCACACCCAACGGGTAAGCTGGAGTCGGACATCCTGTCCGTGCAAAAGAAAAAAGAAAAAAGAGGGGTATTGTTTACTGGGCCTGAGATCTGACATCACTTCCCTCTGCTGGCTTGCTCATTGCCTTCTTTTAGCCAGCCTATGCATCTTGTGACAAATGCGATAAGTATGCATGGACTGCCCCTAATTGCAGTGAGGAGTACTGCTTGCTACCCACTTGTCCCTCATCTTAAGAGGACTGCCTGCTGGTCTCTGACTGAACAGGTGGGCGACTTCTGATTGGCTGGCCTTTTTGCGTACACTATCTCAGTTTATAGCGCAGGCCTGACACACGGCTGGTAAGCAAGGATGTTCCCCCTGAAGTCAGCGAGGTAGTGAGTTAGTGTATTAAATTTATCCTAAAGCCACTCCTAAATCTGATCATTTTAATTTGTTGAAAAAAAAGAGTTAAATTATTAATTTTGATACACGTGTCTACCATGATAAAAAAAAAACGATAAGCTGCCGATACACTCAACAGTGTCTTTGTTGACCAATTGCCCAGAGAAAAGGTTACACATAAGCCACTCAATACCCAGTTCTAGTCTTGATGCACTGTGCAGGGTTCCCACACGTCATGGAAAAACCTTGAAAATCATTGAAAATTATTCTGTCATGGAAATGTAATGTAAATTGATTAAAAAGCTCTATGTCATGGACATTTCTGATCCCATGTAACGGTATATATATTTATCTTATTTTCCGATAACGTTACCACAAAATGTCTGTTCCCCTGCCACTGTTATTGCCACTTGCTACGGCTGTTCACACACACACACACACACACACACAAAGATGTGTATTTGCACTGACAACAAAACGTGTTAAGTTATGAAAGTAAAGTCCTTTTTTTTTTTTTGTCAGCCGCAAAAAAAAAAAAAAAAAAAAAGTATTTGAAAACCTTAAATTTGTCATGGAAAATGGAAATTTCATTTGAGTGGGAACCCTGACTGTGGTCGTTACTGATCCCATGGCACTTATTGCAAAGATTAAGGCTTTAATGTCCACCACACCCAGGCTGATTTCCTCTATCTGGGAAAGAGTATTTCACTCATCCTGGTTACTATTGTTTTTCTTTGTTTTATTATTACTTATCAACGTGTTCCTTCTGTCTCTCAGCGCAAAGGAGTGCCTAAAGTCCATCATGAAGCGAGTCAACCACAAGGTCCCACATGTTGCCATGCAGGCCCTGACCGTAAGTACCAGTGACTTTATTAAGTCGAGACCGGACCTGGGAGTATTGGAATTTACCATATCATGCCACATCACGAGGACTGTACCAAGACCCAAAAGGGGGGGGCTCAGCTGTCATAGAAAACGTAATATTTGCATCACAGAAGGATATTTATCAGTTAATTTAAAATGGAAGAAAAATGTTTGATCGACCCTCTTTGAAATTCGCAGTCCCTTCCCCCTAACCTGTGTTATTTTTGCTCTAGGTCATCAGTATTTGGAACTGTTTCATTATGCCGCACGGTCAACATGTGATGTAACGGGTTTTTTTCCACTGTTTGTTTATTCCTGGCTTGATATTGTAAGAAATGGAGAGGCACAGTTCAAATGTTGTTTGAAAGTTGAGAGTTTTATTTGCTGTCCAAACAGTCACAACGAGAAAGGTAGCAATTAGCGGCAAAGCCTCTCACAACCCAAGCGCCTCTTTGGGTTCCTGGAGTAAGTGAACAATGATGCCAGTACAGGACGACTCTAAATACCCTTTTTGAGTCCCCTGAGGCAGGAGACAGAAATGCATCATTCTGCATTGTCAATCTACCTCCGCTACCTGCCGCCTCCACCAGAGGCCTAGCCAGGTAGCGACCTATTGTGCTTTGTGATCTGTTTGGGAGAGAACAAGGGTTTGTCTGCATCTGGAACTAAGACAGGATAGTGCTGTGTGTGTGTGTGTGTGTGTGTGTGTGTGTGTGTGTGTGTGTGTGTGTGTGTGTGTGTGTGTGTGTGTGTGTGTGTGTGTGTGTGTGTGTGTGTGTGTGTGTGTGTGTGTGTGTGTGTGTGTGTGTGTGTGTGTGTGTGTGTGTGTGTGTGTGTGTGTGTGTGTGTGGTAACTGGGGTGTTTTGTCACCTCTTGCCTGGGTTCTCTGAAACCATCCGATATTGTGAAACACACCGACTAGGGCAGTGGGGGATGGTGTTCACCGCCGTTTCCAGTGCCACTGGGCCCCTGATGATTAGCTCGATTAGCTTATTTTTGGATAGTGCTCTATTTTCTAGAAGCCCTGCTGATTTTCACGAAGTTCATAACTCACAGCCGCAGTTGGGAAACCATCGTAGCCGGTCGTGTTGTCTGGACTCGAAGCAACTGCTCACCGTGTGATGCGGCACCTGCTGAGTCATCGTCACATTTCGTTCTGCAAGGAGTCACACAGACACAGTATTTTTAGACTTTTCTTCAAGCTCAAACGAAATAAGCTCTACTGTCATGGAACCTGCCAGAGATTCATTGATGTTATACTGTACTTCCTAAAGTGTTACTGTGAGGTTTTCTTTATGAAAAGTAAATGAAATTGCTGCCACACTGGAAGGTTAGATTTCTGTTGTGGAATCAATGAAGCAAGCTCATACTTTCTGTGAGTCGCTTTGGATAAAAGCATCTGCTAAATGATTGTATTATTATTATTACTCAAAATATTTAGCATTGCAAATGAATTCAACGTGCCTGAACTGTGTAATATCTGGTTTCAGTAGTCTCTCCTAAAATGGTAGCAAATTGAACACGATACAAAAACATCCTAAATCTCCATCTCCATTTTATGTGGGTTCCCCCCTTTTCCTGCAGTTGCTAGGTGCCTGCGTCTCAAACAGTGGAAGAATATTTCACTTGGAGATATGTTCACGGGACTTTGCCAGCGAGGTTCGTGGCGTACTGAACAAGGTACAGAAATCCCTTTTGAACAAATGCGATGGAATGCTTCCGGAACATTCTAAAGTGAAATGTGCACCGAGGGACTATTACAAAAGAGCAGCGTCAGTGGTGATGAGACTCATTTCTTCCCTTGACCTCCCCAGGCCCATCCCAAGGTCTGTGAGAAGCTGAAAGCCCTGATGGTTGAGTGGGCTGATGAGTTCCAGAAGGACCCCCAGCTGAGCCTCGTTACCGCCACAATTAGGTCCCTGAAGGAGGAGGGTATAACCTTCCCTTCTTCTGGCTCCCAGGTAAACTCCACCCACCATAAACCACTGTCATCCACACCGGTCCCTCTAAATTAACCATGTCATCCCCACTGTTCCCACTGGACCACTGTGACTATCACCACTACTTTTATTTGTGCGGTATTCCCTCACACACACCCTGAATCCTTTTTTACTCTCCCGGCCTCAAATTAGTGGTTGTTTGGTTGTTGGAGAAAATCCATTGTGGGATGGGATTTCACTGAATTTAGATTCCACCGTGGATTGTTTTCCCAGTATAAGGACACCCTTCAGTACCATTCAGACAAAGTGAAAGAGTTTGTAAGACGTTTGTAAGGTAGAGTGCTGCCCAGAAATACTTTTTCCTGCCTGCTCTTAGCGGACTAAATGTTTTATTTATTTATTTTTAAAATGACATAAAACACAGAACGGGGGGCTACTGTCCCAAATGATGAGGACTGCACCAATCTCTGGGACTTTAGGCAAATATTAATGATTTAAATAATATAATTCATGAAACAGCATTTTAACATTCTTTAATACCTCAATGCTCACTTCCACCACTAAGTCTGTGCATAAATAAAATGCATTGTAATACGATTATTAAGAAATGGAGCTGCATTTTGTCGCACGACCTTGACACGATTTGAGAATATTGTGGCAACATCTTTTGCACAGATTGATCACCATGAAGAAATCCTTTTAGTACCAAAAAACAGGGCACATTGCACTGCAGTCACAGTACACAGAGGCCAGTGTTTAATATTCATTTTAACATTGGAAATGTTTTTTTTTTATATATAAACATTTTTCTCCCAATTTGGTAGGCAATTACCCCTCTATTTATTTTGATTTACCCTCCCCACACGAGTCCAGCGCTCGTCTCTACGAGGCAAGGCTTCCTTTGAGACAGAATTCGCCCACCCACGTTGTGGAGACACCCTTGCGTGCCTCACGGCGGACCCGAACCGGCTCACCCTACCCCCTCCCCCTGGGGTGGACAGCCAAATGGCACCCCCGATCGGGGCTGATGACCAGGGCCGGTCTGGTAGAGACGGGTTTCGAACTGCGTACCTGATAAGCAGCCACACTTGTATCAGACCAGCCAAAATATGGTGCATTAGACCGCTACACTATCCGCCGCCCCCGTGAAAGAGTTTTTAAGCTGTTTGTAAGGTAGAGCGCTGCCCAGAAATACTTGTTTTCCCGCCTGCCGCAGTGTTTTGAGTCCTGACCTCGTCTGCTCCGAAACCCCCGCAGTTAACACGTGTTGTTTGCATTCTAAACAATTTTATCCCAAAAAAGAAATACAACCGTTCAATGAATTTGAAAAATAAACAAATACATTTTTTTTTAAAAACCTCATTCAAACAACTTTTGACAATTGGGCTTTCATATTAAACAAACAATGGAATTAGGCGAGTAGCCTATATAAACACAAGTGTTTCTTTGGCAAGCAACGAGAAACCGCTTTAAAGCCCCATTCCAGTTTCAGTTTGTTTAACAATCCCATCTGCTATCCAACTGGGCTATTTCTAATTTTGCAAGTAGGCCAACATTAGTAGTGTAATCCGTTCTTCGCGCACAGCCCAGGAGACCGAACGTGTCCGTCACCCGCAAATCACAGGATGACAGTCCTCCTGCAGGGCTCTAGCGGTACTGCACTCTCTTAACACCCGCTCTCACCCCCCCATCAGCGAAAATCTGCCCGGCATCCGCATTCATTGGTGAGGTTCCACAAAGCGTGCAGCATCCCAGCCCCACAGCAGGGCTCTAGCACAAAGCTCAAGAGCAAGCTGTTACCCATTGGGTTGAATGTGGAGTGAAATCTGCACATTTCGCAATCGTCCAATTCTTCTAATCGCGCTTGTCAGACAGCGTTTCTGTGTGCGTCACATAAATATTAGAAATCGTGATGTATAAGTAGATGATTGGATGTGTTATTAATCCTTGCAAGGAAATAAAAAATTCAATAACACCATAAAAATAGACAGGCAACAATGAGTACAATAGGTAGTAATAACTGAGCACAAAATGCAATCGTTAATCAACATTTTTCAGCGTAGTGATGAAGTGCCATAGTGCTACCAGACTGAAGTACTGTGCTTGTCCAATCATACTCACTGTCTGGACTGGATTCAGATCCCTGGGTGGAGCACCTCGGGCCAGTGAGGTGACTACTGTAGGTGCTCTGCTGCTCCTTTAACATGCGCTCAAAATGGCCTCCTGGGAGTGGAGTTCTCTTCTCAAGCCTAGGCTTATGGAGTTTATAACCTGTAGAGTATTCTGTGTGCATTTAAACTGCTTGTGTGTAAATGTGAACATTACCCATGTGTATCTACAAGGTGTATTCTTGATATCAGAGTTCACGTATTCATGATTATGAAGTATTAATCATGTTTCTCAAATGTATTACGTTACATTGCAGGCATTTAGCAGACTCTTATCCAGAGCGTCTCACACATTTGACATTCCTTTGCATATAG
Organism: Aldrovandia affinis; assembly: GCA_029706075.1. Lineage (NCBI taxonomy): Eukaryota > Metazoa > Chordata > Actinopteri > Notacanthiformes > Halosauridae > Aldrovandia > Aldrovandia affinis. Next base: position 3,610,785 of record JAINUG010000040.1, on the reverse strand, counting down.
TCCATTTATGCAGTTGAATATTTTACTGAAGCAATGCAGGTAAAGTACCTTGCTAAAGGGTACAACGGCACTGCCCCACCTGAAATCAAACCTGCAAACGTTAACATTTTTATGGCAGTAATGTTATATTTTCCAATAAGATCCTGCTATTGGTAAGTAATTGCCAAGTAATTTCAGAGTCGGCAAATGAGTTAATTATGTGAAATAACTGAACATTTCAGAATGTCATATTTGTGTTGCATGTTTAATTGGATTGCATTTAATTGTGTTGATTCGTCAGGTTTAATGAGTACACAGTGTTGCAACATCAGCACTTGCTTCGAGCGCATTCTGAAACCTCAGCATTCTGCCCAAGAGAAAAGAGCTAGCGAGCAAGATCAGTTAGAGCGAGGGAACCTTTCCAAGTTCTGCGGTGCGCTAGTCAGCTGTGCCTGATTTATGATGCAGATCGGTGGAGCTCAGCCCTGGTCCTGGAGAGCCACAGGGTCTGGTGGTTTTAGTGGCCCTCAGCACTTGATTGATTCATTCAAAGCGGTCGGTTACACAGATCACTCGCCTTGCACGATGTCTTGGCTCTGAATCGGTCGCTGATCTTTAAGGTGAGAACTAAGCCCCCGCAGACCCAGGGCTGAGGACTGCTTACGTAGATGATGGTGTCACGATCCGCCAGCTGTATTCGGGGCGGCCTGCTTGGACATGCTGATACCACTAGCAACGGCCTCGTATTCCTTCCAAAGTAATGTCAAGTCACCAAACAAGAGCAAAATGAGAAATATTTGAGAGAACCTGTGTATCAGCACCCAAATGAGGCACATTGCTTTCCGAGCTGGCCCATGCACGCATGAAGCAAGTGGAACGCAGCTTCAGTCGTCCTTTTAGTGAATATGCATTAATGACAGCGCTGGATGGGGAAAAAAAGTACCCAAGTCTGCATTGAACATGAGAATGATCTTTCTCCCACGACACCCTTTTTAAAATAAATAAATAAAATAAAATAAATTCCCTCCGTTTTGGAATGGCAAACTGTGCGACTCGAATTGCCACTGTGTCATCCCCATCCCCGCGCGTGGAGGACAGCAGCTGAAACTTGTGCAGTCCACTGATACACTGGCCCCAAAAGCCAGGAGAGCTAGTACAGGTCAGGGGAGAGGTATATCTCTCCCCAATGCAGCAGTAACCACTATGAGCCCTGGCTGACTCAAACCCACCCTCCCCCCTGGTGGGACAAAGCCAGTTGTGTCCTGCACTGTGGGCCTCCGTTCATAGTCGGCTAATAATGGCACAGCCAGGGTTCGATCCTGTGACGTCTTGGCCGTAGGGCCTGGCCTGCTCTTGTGGTGACCGCCTTATTGGCTCAGACACACACTGGCCCTTATGAGTTTATTTAGAGCTCTGCGCTTGATCTATTCTACCAGCTGAACCCGTTTTACCACCCGGCCCTGTTCCCTTCCCTGATTTCCTTCACCCTCTGTACTGATTATATCCTCCTCCGCAGCTCCTGTCGGGTTTGTGTTTGGCTTTCCACTGGCTTTGATTGGCTGCTGGCTGAAGGAGGAAGTGTGTCAGATTTGTGATGAGGCACAGTAAACTTTGCCCCATACCCTTTCCCTTTCTTATTACACAGAATGCCAATTGTTTCCTCAATCAACACATCAACCAAGGGCTGGTGAGGGCACTCTCTTGCCTGCTCTTAAGAAAGATCATACGTAATTGGTATATTTTAAGAGATCTATTTTTTGACCATGCTACAATAATTGAATTTCCTGAAACTGTCTGACACAGTTTTGAAAATTAATGTACACACTGGGGTTAAGTCCAGTGTCCTACTTTATTTGAGACTGCTGTAGTTGTAGTACATTTTAGGGCCTGTAGGTGGCACAGTAGCCATGGGGAACAAGCGCACATTGAGAACTACAGCCGTATTGCTGAGACTGACGTAATCAGGGGGAGAGTGTAGATTATTCCTCGTCAAGTATTTGTTTGTGATGATAAACGTTTAAATTTATTCTGGGTAAGGGTGAACCAGCTGTTGCATTCAGTGACTCTTGTAGCAATCTTATCTTTTATTTAATAAGTAATCGGGAGAATTCCAGGGTGTACATTTTAACTGTGGCCTATCATATGGTGTGGCTAGGGCTTTCAGACTCTAGAGCTTTAGATCCATGGTGAGTCGCTTCAGTTTATTCCATTTTTAAAAAAGTAACGTAGCCGTTTGGGTGTCAGCTGGGCTGGATAAGGTCCTCAAGGAATATAAATAATGAACGTAGAAGCCGACAGATGGTAGATCTTACGGAGAGCGAAGTCTCCTGTTGTGGTTGGGAGGAGTCCAGATGCGTGATTCCAGTTCTCCTTCACTGACCGCCTCATCCTGTCTTTGTTGATGACAGAGTTCCTCTAGTGCAAAGGGCCCCCCCCCTCCTGCCGCGAGCAAGCCTACGGACGACGATGACCTGGCGAAAGGTAAGAGCCGGACTCCCCAACTCGCCAATCTGTCAATCTATTTGGTTGCATTTTTAAAAAGTGGATAATTTTTATTATTATTTTTTAATTATTATTATTTTTATTTTTTTAAGGTTTACGATTTTTTCCCCATTTTCTCCCAGTTTAGTAGCCAATTACACACTCTCTTTTTCATGTCAATCCCCCCCTCGTATTGTGAATTCGCTGCCGTAGCCCTGAGACCGGCACTCGCCAAGCCATCGATTGTAACTCCGGTACACATAGAGCCAGTCCTATATGCAGCAAACTCATATCGGCTTCGCAACCCCCTCCCTGGGGCAGACAGCCAATTCCCGCCCCCTGGTGGCACTCCTGACCAGAGCCGATACCGGATAACCTTTTTTTGAGTGTCAAGCAAGGGAAAACTAAGCCAACGGGGTAACTAAAATATTCCGTCGTTTGCAACAACACTTTGAACGGAACTTCCGAGCAATTGTGGATTCAGTTTTTGTTTTGAAACCTGGCTGAAATGCCATTGTCCACTTTCCATATTTCTCAGCAGTCGGTCGGTTGCTCCATGGGCTGCTCCAGTCTGATGGGGTTTTATTTATATTTCAGACGTTTGGCCCTGTTCAGGGCGCCTCCTCACACGCTTTGTTATTATTAGACCAGTTTTTACTGGAACAGAGTATATAAAGTTCCGTAACCATGGTTACAGAAACGGAGTTCAATTTCGCCGCCCAGCCAGAGCCTGTAGGGTCCACAGCAACGCTGGTCCCCCTGGTCAGTGACCTGATTCTTCCACTATCCCCCCCCCCCACAGCCATTGAGCTGTCCCTGCAGGACCAGAGGCACCAGCAGCCCGAGACGCGCCCCCTCACCGTGCCGTCCGACCCCCCCTACAACAACAACAGCGGCAACAACGGCAAGGACTCCCGCAAGGTGCGCGCCCTGTACGACTTCGAGGCTGCCGAGGACAACGAGCTAACCTTCAAGGCCGGCGAGCTCATCATCGTCCTGGACGACAGGTAGCACGCCCGTCACCCTGGGCAACCTCATTGGGTCCTCAGCGTGGCCAACGCCATCAGATCGAGTCGTACAATAATACAATACAATCATTTAGCAGATGCTTTTATCAATTCAATTCAATTCACAACTTTATTGTCCAGCCAAGGCGGGAATATCATCTTTGGTCTCACCACAAAACAAAACATCACATCAATGTTCATCCCATTAGTAAAACAGATCATTATCGGAAGCAACTTGCATACAAACCGACTTACATTCTTGTATAAAGAATCAATTGTCCTTATCTGGTGCGTCATGTAAAAAGGTCTGAAAAATTATTCTGAAAGGAATGCTGAATGATGTGCTTCTGTAGATTTCTAAATAATCCAGATAATAAAAATGAACATATCACCCGCAAATGATCTTTCTTTTTCCCCTAATACTAGTAAATACATTCATTTATACAGAACATTTATACCTATAGATAGCTTGAAATTATTAGTAATCGTCATTGATTAGTATTTCAACACACTGACATTATCTCAACCTCAGTCTCTGAGATCAATAAAGAGGAAGCTGATAACAGTCATAGAAGATGGCTGGATTTGTGGATTCTTGCAATAAAAACATGTGCCCTCACAGTGACCCAAACTGGTGGAAAGGAGAGAACCACAGAGGCGTGGGCCTCTTCCCATCCAACTTTGTCACGACCAACCTGAACGCAGAGCCCGAACCAGGTTAGGACCGCGCGTGCCGGGGACCGCGTTTCCCATCATGCCCCTCCGGACACCGGATTGGGCTTCAGCGACTCCTCACCAGAGCGCCACAAATTTAAGAGCCCCTCTGTTCTGCCTTTCACAGCAGCGTTTGTGGAGAAGTCCCCTCTGCCTGAGGAGCCGAGCCTAGAAACGAAAGCGGAGGCTGAGCCAGTGGTTATAGATGAGGTGCGTGATGCCCCGCCCAGTCCGTCCCGCACTTCCGATCGGTTTCAGAGAGAGGCCGAGAGGCTTTTCACTTCCAGCCTCAAACATGACTGCAGTTTATCAACGTTTCAACAATCGTCAAATGGGGGAACTTTGTCAACGGACAACAAAGAAATGATTGCTGACAATGCGCAGTAGATTAAGTGAAGGGGTATCAACAGTGACCCATCCAGAACTCCCCTTCCCCCCCCTTAGGGTTCCTTCTCTTAATTTGACTCTGCGCTCACTCTTTGGTTAAATGTTGCTATGCGTCCGCCCTGTTTATTTTGTGAGGTGTGTAAGGCTCTGTTTTACTCTGCAGGAAAAGATGGACAGAACGCTGCATTTGCTACAGAACACAGATCCTGCCGATGCTGAACCTGCCTCCACAGAACTTTTCCAACTAGAAGGTAAAAAGGAACTCTCCAGGGAGTCCGGCTAGCGTAGTGGTCTAACGCACCCGTATTTGGCTGGTCCTGTATGAGTGTGAGCTGCCTATCCGGGACGTGGTTCGAAACCCGTCTCTACTAGACCGGCCCTGGCCGTGAGCCCCGATTGGGGGCGGTGTTTGGCTGTCCGCTCCTGGGGGAGGGGGGAGGGTGGTCGGCACGAACTTGCTGTGAAGCACGTAAGGGTGTCTCCAGAAAGGGGGTCGGTGAGTTCCGTCTTGAAGGAGGCAGATCATTGCCGGCCTCTGAGAGTAGCTTGCCCCATAGAGATGGGCAGCAAGGGTTAATTTAAATAAATAGAGGGTATAATTGGCTTCCAAATTGGGGAGAAAAACGGGGAAAAATCTGAAACAAAAATAAATAAATAATTTTTTAAAAAGTAACTCTCCAGAATGTAATGTAGTTACCATTTTCTTGCTTTTATGTTACAGAATAGTTTAGCTTATTTGCGTTTATATTATGTTCTTTTCCGGGTTTTGCCAATGCTGTCTTTCCCCTTTTCAGATGCGTGTGGACAGATGAATCCACTGATTGATGAGAAGCTTGAGGAGATTGACAGGTGAGGAGGCTTGAACTCTGTAGGTATGACTTTGAGTCCGGTAGAACATTTTGGCAAAATATCCTTAAGCATTTATGCAGCAGTGAGATATTTGGAAATGACAAGTAATTGACAGTCTGATAAATGTGTTCTCTGAAGCATAAAGGTCACTTTCAGACTACAGGATGACGTGGTCCAGTTTTAAGGCCACAATGGAATGGACTGGAATGGATCATGCGAGCTAACCCAGATTGTGCGTTATGTTAGCCAACCCAAGCTTGCAAGATATCCAAAAAATAGTATAATGCGAGTGTTGATTCTCAGAGATGTGGCACAAAATGTACTGTATATGCACTAAATATAAATGAAATAAAAATGTCTGTGCCTGTATTCCCAAAGGTAGAGCAAATGTTCTCATTTTATTCATTCATTTGTTCTTGTTCAAATGCCCTTTATCCAGAGTGACTTAACAATTCCTCCTTACAATAACTTGCATCGTTGCGATTTAAACAGGCCCGGTTCATAGAACTGGGTCAGTTCAAGTGAAGGACCTTGCCGGAAGCCAAAACGGCAGTGTCCTGGGGGACAATGAGAACCCTTTTTTTATTTTTCTCTCAAGCCAAGTGCCCTCCTGACCCCCCTCAGCTTAACACACTGTGTGTGTGTCTCTGTGTGTGTCTCTGTGTGTGTCTCTGTGTGTGTCTCTGTGTGTGTGCTGTGTGTGTGTGCGTGTGCGTGTGTGTGTGTGTGTGTGTGTGTGTGTGTGTGCGCACACGTGTGTGTGTGTGTGTGTGTGTGTGTGTGTGTATATATATATATGTGTGTGTGTGTGTGTGTATATATATATATGTGTGTGTGTGTGTGTGTGTGTGTGTGTGTGTGTATATGTGTCTGTGTCTGTGTGTGTGTTTATCAGAAAGCACTCAGAGCTGTCAGAGCTGAACGTGAAAGTCCTGGAGGCCCTGGAGCTGTACAACCAGCTAATGAACGAGGCGCCGATCTACTCGGCCTACTCCAAGCTCCAGGCCCAGGCCCAGGCCCAGGCCCACTACCCGCCCACATCAGCGCCCGTCCCAATGCAGGTCAGGACACAGCGCCCCCTACTGCCTACTCGTGGGTCAGCTGTCTCACCTTCCTAGACTTCTCTGTTGCGGTCTCTCTATTTGTAATCTCCCTCTCTCCTTCAGATGACAGGGAGGTGAGGTTAGGAGCGATGGATGACCTTTTTAAAAAACATTTATTACATTTCTGCTGTGCCTGTAGTGGCCCTGTTTCTTCTGACTAATGATGTAATGTTGCTTCTGGAGGGTTGAGTGGATGTATGTGACCGTGCTGAGAAAAGTGCCTTCCGCAGCCACGTTTGTTACAATACTGAATGGTCACCAGGGTTTTCCCTGCCTGTCTAATGCTTAGGCGTAAGTGTTTTCTTCGACCACTTTAAAGAAATGGACAGTATTAAAAATATACATATAATAATGATTCTGCCATTACTACATGCTGCAGTGTCTGTGCCGACTGCTACTAGGCGGTAGCATAAAATAAATGTGCTGCAGTATCTGTTTCATGCTTCTTACACGGTGCGCTACCAGATTCTGCATTCTTGTGGATGTACAGTTGGCAATTTTATTCATTTGGATGCAACACCGCGGGGACCCGCTGTCTCTGAAAGGCGAGTGACTCAGAGATTGCAAATAATTGTTAACGTTAGATTGTAGCTAGCCTACATAGGTAGCCTATTTTATAGTGTAAAATTATAGTGTAGGATAACGCCAGTTCATTTGATTTACAGCTTGACATTGCAGAAGATATCATCCTTTTTTAAAAAGAGGCCCAGCATAGAAGAGGAGGAGAGGTGACAAACTAAGTCTATTTAGATACAGACTATCATAGTTCAGAATCTGATACAACTTCTTATCTATTTCAATGATTGCCAACCTGTCAGGCGCCTAACATTGTGATTGATTTTTACCAATATTGGCTTTGGTCAGATTTTTCACGGAGGCGAATTTATCTCGGCCACTACCCGCTTGCTTGCCAGGCTCTGAGTGTGCGCCCCGCATCTTTTTTTCTCCCCTCGAGTCTCGCAACATCCCTGCTCTCGTCTGTCTCGATTTAGGTTATACACATTAGCCAGTGACAAGTGTATTCCTTCATTCCGCAAACAAAGCTAGCTAGCAAGTGATACTTTATCAACTTACTTTATATGTGATATACCACCCCTCCGCCTGCCATGTCTGCCACAGCCTAAGCCCTAAAGAGTGCCAAGGAAAACCCTGGTTACACTATTTTACACTAAGAAGCTGGTTCTCCTCAAATGGCCACTGTTAATTGCAAGTGCTTGTGCCTTCCTTATGGAGGAACGAATGCGAGGTGTAGACAGACTTGTTTGGCTGTCCCTCTCACCCAAATACAGCCCAGTCTGTAAGTAAGTAAGTCAATTTTATTTGTATGGCACTTTTCAAGAGTAGGGGTCACAAAGTGCAGATAAATCAGCTAAAGGTATACACACACACACACATCCATAAAACAGCAAGACATAACAAAAATATTTTTTAAAGATGTATAGATATGTGAGAGATTATGTGGACGTGCGCTCTCCTCTCCTCTCCTCAGGGTTACATGGGCCAGCCTCAGAGCGGGGCATACATGGCATCAGGGGTGCCTCAGGGCCCCCCCGGACCAGCTTACGCCATGGGCCCCGACCAAGCCGGGCCCCTGCGGTCCCTTCCACCCAACGTCAACACACCTGCCAGCAGCCAGCCAGCACAGGCCCCCTACATGAGGTATCTCCTTATTTCTACAGATATGCATGGCCACTGCACTGATCTAGTCTGTACTAGTGAGTTTTGATTTGATATTTTAACGTTCCTGCTAGCTTTTGTGCCACTGCCAGTATTTCATTTTTTTATTTTTTATTTTTTTATTTGAAAGAATTTGTTTCTGATTTTCGCCCAATTTAGTAGCCAATTACACCCTCTCTTTTCATGTCAGTCCCCCCCTCGTATTGTGAGTTCGCTGCCGTAGCCCTGTGACCGGCAGTGACAAAGGGGATGTACCGCCTCCTCCGAGCCGGCACTCGCCAAGCCGTCGACTGTAACTCCGATGTACCGCCTCCTCCGAGCCGGCACTCGCCAAGCCGTCGACTGTAACTCCGGTACACTAGAGTCACTCTTATATGCAGCGAACTCATGTCGGCTTCCCCCGCCCCCTCCCTGGGGCGGACAGCCAATTGCCGCCCCCTATCCCGGCCAGAGCCGAGTGCGGCCGGTGGAATCGAACCCCGGTCGCAGTGGCCAGCGGCGACCGTTGTAACCCCTTGGCCAGTATTTCATTTTTTATATGTCTTTCTTTTGTTTTTCTAATTCACGATTAATATCTCCTGTCCAGATGTTTTTTTAATCAAGACCTAATGAGAGCTAGTCTCTACAAAGAGCATGCCAGCGTGCGTGTGACGAAGGCTCTGTTTTGCTAACTCTTGCTCTCTCTTCAGCAGCGGGGTGAACGTGGCGTACATGAGCCAGGCGCCCGCTGGCCCCCCTGCGTACCAACAGCAAATGGGCGTGCCCATGGACATGTCGGCCTATCAGAACACTAACCCTAACATGACACCAGCCTCCTATCCAATGGCAGCTCCCGCTCACCCTGGCCCCCAGCCACAGGCCTCCTACTACCAGCAGCCTCTTCTCTAAAACCGGTGCAATAAAGTTGGCCTATAGTGCATATCCCTGTTTCATACACAAACAAGAGCAATTTAGGTTGCATGATTCTTTTTTTTGTTTTGTTTTGTTTGTTATGTCTGTTTTCACCACGGTTTGGAGAGTGTGCTGGTGTAGTTTGCTGGCGCAACAGTCGGTCCAGCGTCCAACAGGAAGAGATATTCTGCCATCCGTTATTGGAGAGAGGAACCGTCAGTGCAGAGAGAGGTCTTATCTGAAATAAGCTCCAACAATGTCGTAGAGTAGTGTAGTTTGAGCTGTGTCTTAATTGTACTGCCTTTCTTCGCCTCGGTTTTTTAAACCTGCGTGTAGAAAGTAGAGGGAGCTGCTCCTTTCTGAGTGGAATGTTCACACTGCAAATGTGCAAGTCAATGAAACGTTCTGTTAAATTTGGGTTGTTGTTGTTTAGGACATGTTAGGCCGGCAGCATTGGTTTTACGTTCCTTTGTGCCGAACGCTATGGAGATAAGGTAACGATTCTATGGTGGGGGGGAAACGGTGTTTGAGCAAAATTAGTGCAGGGCCTATCATATGCAGATTTCATTCCAATACAAATATAGGTACAGATGATTGATCAAATGATTGCATCTAAATCAAAAAATCTGTGCCAGTATTCATCAAAAATCAAAAAATCAAATGAGGGCATATGTCAGACTCAATGGCAGTTTAGGGCCATGTTGCATGAAAAAGCAGTTGGATGGATTCATGTTTATTGTAAAGAGAGTAATGCCATTATTTAAATCATCGATGTTGAGGGCCATTATTCACATGGACACAGAGGTAACAAGTACAGCGCACAGCCCTAGCGTAATCTGTTGGTGATATTCCTACGTGTTTTTTGATGCACCTTTCATTTGTGTGCCAAGACTTCACAGATATCTAGGGAAGGGTCCACCTCATCAGTAAGAATCTGATCTACATTCTAAGAATAACCTTATTGGAAGTTGAACATGGTCCACTTAGTTATTGATGGTTGCAGTTTAGTTAGGCTGGTATAGTTTTTATGTTTTTTAATGTTGCTGTAATTAATGTCTGTCTGCTTTTCACTTGTAGGACCTCTGTGAAAAAGATGGATGTTGTTGACCATTGGTTCAGATAGCTACAGTAGGGAAGGACTCTTAATATGCAACAACTAGTTTTTCTCTGCACTGCGTGTGTCGGAAGCTGTAGTTAGGCTTTTAATTTAATATTTGTAAATTGCATCTCTTGTACCCCGATTTGTATTTTATCTTAAATATTATTTTCTTTGTGAAAAAAATGTTTGTAATAAGGTCCTCCTTAAATGGTTTTGAAATGTAAAATATATCTTTAATTTTTTTCCATTTTCCATCTTTTTGTGTCTTATCAAAAATACAACCAGAGCGAACTTGGCAACCACACGGACTAAATGCTGACTAACAGTTGAAATGTAGTCTTTTTCAAAGTTAAGAAAGAAAGAAGATACTAATCCAATAAACCGACCTAGGGTACTATTAGGCTTACAAATGAAATGAGTATGAGTATACTAGCTTTATATTATTTTTTTATTTTTTTGGGGGGGGGGGAAGATGAGGCCCATGACCAGAGTTTGATGGATTCTTACTGTGTTTGTTTGTGGCTGGTTGAGTTATCACGGTATACATGAGGAAATTGTGTACACATTGTTCTCTTTACCTGTCACATGAAGTCTATTGTATATTAGATGTAAGATATCTTGCATTGTTGGTATTGCACCTTAACTTTATAAACATTTCTTTGCCACTGGATGCCTTGTTTTCTTTAAAAATGAAAATAAAAACAAAAAAACAAACAAAAAAAAAAGAATTCATTTCAGAAGCTGCTGTATATCTAGGACTATATATATAGAGGGACGTTTCTATCCAGTACTGGCATATTCTCTTATAATCCATATTTTATAACATCAAGGTTCTCTATATCTTGTGTTGTCATTGTAAAATGTTCCATTTGTAATAACCAGAGAATAATAATAAAAAACCTTTAAAAAGAAACCATATCCCAGTGGTTCAAGGTGTGGTCAAACTATGATTGATTTACGCTGTATATTTCTGGTGTCGGTGCAGTGGATAGCACTGTCGCCGCACAGCAAGAAGGTCCTGGGTTCAAATCCCGGCCGGGGCCTTTCTGTGTGGAGTTTGCATGTTCTCCCTGTGTCCGTGTGGGTTTCCTCCGGGTACTCCGGTTTCCTCCCACAGTCCAAAGACATGCACGTTAGGCTAATTGGAGAGTCTAAATTGCCTGTAGGTATGAGTGTGAGTGAATGGTGTATGTGTCCTCCGATGGATTGGCAACTTTTTCGTGATGTATTCCTGCCTCTCGCCAAATGCATGCCCCAGGCCCCAGCCCCCCGCGACCCTGACCAGGAATAAGTGGATTAGATGATCATTGAATGAATTAATGAATTTCTGGTGTCCTGCTTTGTTTAAAATAATGCTTTATGATTCTGATATTTTGCATTGGTTAAACAGAGGGCTCTCAGCTAATATCCCTGTGCTGTGCAATATATGTGTTATATAGCAGGCTGTGATTTTAACTAACTGGAAACTAATGTACTGTTTTCGGTGTGAAGTGTGGCCTAGACTTATTATTTTAGCACGATACTTGTGTATTTTAAGCTCTTTGGGTTGTACATTGCTCGAAGAGACTCTTGGCAGAATAATGAAAAGTTAATCCATTTTTGGGTGCATTTTTTAACGCCACCAGAGGATATACATAAATAATTCCATGTATGAACTGAACCACAGAACAAATATTGTACAACCAGAAAATTCAGCCTGATTATGAATATGGATTCCTTCAGCAGCCAGATGGACTGGAATATGTCTCATAAGCAAAAATGTCAAACTGATTGATTATGCCGATGCAAGCCGTATGATTCTGTGTGTGTGTGCGTGTCCTTCAACAAAAAGCAAAACCCTTGGATACAATCAGATCGCAGGGTACTATCCCGTTATTAATGTGCTGTTTTCGCCTTGTCCTTTTCAAAAAGGTAGCATTCTTGTTTCAGGTGGATGTTTGGGGGTTAAGCCTGCGGCATGTCCGCTGGGGGAGGAAAGGAGACAGAGAGAGACAGTGTGATGACTCATCACCGTGTTTCATTGGCTGCCCTCGATGCTGCCTGACTCCCGGACAGCCAGTGTCAACAGCATCGACGCTGCAGAGGATTGAACCTTTCGCTGTCCTGCTAAATAAAGAACGTCTCTTTGCCCGGGCTGCGTTCTACGTCGCGTTTTACATTTTCACGTCGAGCTCCGTACAACTTTGTGTCAGGACTGATGCTACGTTTCATTCGCTGCTGTAGGTCACCTGTGATGTCCGTCGCACTTGACCGAGTAAAAACCCACGCAATATGATCAGGACTTGCACACTGAGGTTGTCATGCCAGAGCTCAGGCAAGATCTTTGAGACCCCCCAATGTAACGTTTGCTCACAAGCAGTTCTCCGTCAGGTGCGATTCTAGGATTTGACCTTTAGGGGGACTCCCCTATGAGAATGTGAGATGTACACATGCAAAGCACAAGCCTACATTTTGAATTAATTTACTGTTGCATTCCCCAAAACAAAAACACCACAATGGTGGTCGCTCTCAAAATTGAAATACCACTCTGTTTTTTTAGAAAATAATGACAACATTTTCAGGCGGGATGAAAGACCCTAAATAGGGTCTAAAATCGCCACTGGTCTAAGTATTAAATAACAGAGCTTGTTCATGTGTTCATGTGTTTTCCTCCCACCTCATTTACATCATGTTTTAAGATTAGTGGTTATTTTCATTTCATCTTCATAACCTACTTTAGGTACACTACACCAGGATTGGTTTATCACTTTTCCAGTACATATTTAATTCAGGAAATGGAAAAGAAACTGATTCAAAAACTGAGCAGCGTAGCCTATGTTAAAGCAATCATCAGGAAGATTCTTCTGCAACCTGTGTGGGTTTTGCCAACTTTCCGCATAAACTCTTGCTGGGCACTGACATTATAGAGTCCTGTGTGTAGAGACAGACCCGCTTGGCATACTGGTACAGGGTACTTTTAATCCGTTCGTTTATCTCTGGTCAGCTTCTAAATTGCACAAACTTTGCCATTCCAATCACGCAAAATATTGGACTAAAATGATTTAGAATACTGTACTTAGCTAGATGATTAAACACTAAGGTTATTTATCTTGAATTTGAAATGATGATCTTTACAGCAGAATAGCAAGTATAATTTAGACTGAACGGACGCCAGATCTATCCATATTCAACAATTAAATGGCAGGTTTTATTTGCGTTTCCCAATGATATGCGCAGTAGTGACATTTGATTTGATTTCCAATAAACGAATGTCAGAATTGCTTTTTTAATAGCTCAAAAATGATGGAATATTTTCCCCCCACCAAAAATAAATATCAGCAGTTTAAAAAAGAGAATCGAGAGTTAAAACAGGAGTGATGCGCGGATTGAACATCAGGCTGTGCCACGTGCCGCTGCGCGCGCGCCACACAGCTCGCTCGCAGCCTCCGCTAACGAAACTCCACGGAGACGCTCGAGACGCGTCAGTGTCGCGTCCCAACAGCGACGAGAGCTGAAAGAAGAGGCCAAAGAAGCTGGAGCAAGCGATCCACAACCCGCAGCACTTCCAGTGGGCTGGAGCAGAGAGGCAACCGCCCCCCTGGACCGATGAGCTGGCGGAGATGTCCCGACACATCTACACCCGCCACAAGATCGGAGAGGGACTTCAGGCGCCCATCTTTCAGGTAAAAGAAGCACTCGTGCTGCCCTTGTCAATCTGTCCCGACTCCCGCCAAAATAGTATATAGTTTATCTGCATCACCATCAGTTACATGCTTGGACATATCTAACGTTAAAAAAAGAAAGTTACTGTCTTGCTGTTATTTTCCTACAACCAGCGGGATAGTATTTTCCTCGGTAACAAATCAATATATAAGCTTCCTAGTTTACAGGGAAAAAACGAGCTTTGTATGAGCTTAACGTTAGCTCGTTCAGTGTCCAAACAGATGTGGAGTATTGTAATTGTAGCTGCATGCAGCATTGGTAGCGGTGCATTAATTGGGCATTTGTGTCTGTCTTAAATAATTAGTTAAAATAGGCGTTCACGTGTACAGTCCGCGGAGCTACATTAAGACGACTAAAATAATATCTAAAATCTAACGTTATCAAACCTCTTCGTTAATACGTGTACCTACTCTACATGATACAGTATTAGCCTATGTATTATGCATAATTCCAAATGTGTGGAATTCAATCCAATTCCACAATTCTGTGTATTTGGTTTGCTTAAATTGAATTAAGTTTGAATTAGGCTGTTACATCATTCATGTCCAATGACCCTGGCAGCAATCAGATTTCCGAACGCAAACTGACTGGAGTGGAGGTGACCTAGTTAATGTGTCCCTGTTTCAAAAACTCACAGAAGAGTGAAATTCTTGTGCTCAAAAATGGCACAGTTACTTTATACAGAGTTCACCTTTAAAAAAAGTAGAGCAAGAATAACAACACAATTAACATTTCTAGCACAGATAGTATTCCTGGGCATGGTAATGAGTTTTAAAATAAATCATTTTTTTATTTTTTATTCTGCAAATAACTATGCACAATGCCCCTGCATGCTAAGCGTTTATGAAGGGGGAAATGTACATTTTCATAGGACAATGTACTCGCTCAGGAGCAGTTTAGGACTGCCTGGCAGACTGCATTGATGATGGCCCAGATAATCTTTTGGCGTTCCTCACATCCAGCTGTCTCAGGATGATGTAGTGTGAAACGTCCCTCCACCTAGCACCGCGTTAATACGTTACCATGGCAGTGGATGCTTGGAGTGTGGTTGGGCAATGTCACCTGACCCTCAGAGCGTGGCCCAAGGGTGGGGGTGGGGCTTTTCGATACAGCAGGAAAAAAGAAATGCAAAACATACAATTGTTTTAAATTTATTATGAACGTTCTTTCTTTCTTATTTCTTTCTTACATAATACAAAGCAATGTCCGCACAAAAAAAAGGTTCCGCACATGCGTTAGTGGTTAAAGCAAGATTGCATTCGTTCAGTTCACAGCAAGTACCAAACCGAAAGTCCTGTACCGAAAGGTTTGGTAATGGTTTTGGGCAATGTCACGTGACCCTCAGAGGGTGGCCCGAGGGTGTGTGGGTGGGTGGGTGGTGGGAGGGTGGCATGTGTGCACTTTGTGTTGTGGCTGGGGTGCTCGTGTCTGTGTCAGTGATAGGTGGGGCGTCTGGGCATGGAAGTGATCCGTTGGTTGTGTTCATCGCGCAGGTGAACAGAGGGACCTACTCGCGTCGCAGCCGGCTGAAGAGGTCAGATGGCAGCACCACCTCCACCAGTTTCATCCTCAGACAGGTGAGCGGGGTGTGAAGGGCTCCACACACAGCCCGTGGTCTCCAGTCTACAGCGCATCTTCCTTTAATGCTTACCGTCAAAGGGGGGCTGCTATTATGTGGGTTCCCACGTGTCATGGGGGACGACGACCCATTATGTCATGGAAAGTCATGGAAATGTCATGGAAATGGGAAAGGCTCTATGTCATGGGAATTTCTGATTCCTTGTAACTTATATATATATTTTTCTTCTTTTCCAATAACATTACCGCAAAATGCCTATTCACCTGCCACTGTTGTTGCCACCTGCCACGGCTGTTCTCACACACACACACACACACACACACACACACACACACACACACACACACACACACACACACACACACACACACACACACACACAATGATATGTGTATTTGTACTGGCAACAAAATGTGTTAAGTTATGAAAGTAAAGTACATTTTTGCGTCAGTCGCAAAAAACAATTTAATTGAAAACCTTCAATTTGTCATTGAAATGTCAAGGAAATGTCATGGAAATGGAAATTTGTTTTTAGTGGGAACCCTTTTATTAGATCACCCCCATGCGTTGCGGTTTTGGGCGTTCGTTTCACAACAAATAAAGCAAAGGTGTTCCTTTCTGCATTACTTACATATTTACTTCCTATTCTGTGTGGACACAGCATTGGTGCAAGAAGGAAAAAGGAAAAGAGGTTTTAACACTTGCTTAACTTTGTTAGTCACAAAACACAAATCATGTGGATTGAATAGCTGCCTTAGGGTATCATACATTACTGGAGGGCTGAGCTGTCGATATTTTCCTTTGATGTGCCCATGTGCAAAAGCATGTCTTTACTGCATGGACTCAACATGGATTCTGCGCAGAATGGTCAAAGTGGAGCCCGTGCTGCCTGCAACCTTCACAGCATAGCCATCACAAACGAGGCCTATGTTGGTTTTCGTTCTAGCACACCCTCAGAGATTTGACTGGTGTGAAGGGCCAAAAAGAACAAATATTCTCCATGAAACTTTCTTGAGAAAAATGTCAGTGGTCACGGTAAGTAAAAAAATGAAACGGAGAGCATTTAGAGAAATTGGCTGACACTTCAGCAGGAGTTTGACACCCCTGTTGTTTTGGGGGGAATTAATGACTTTGATTTTCCTACCCATGGGAATTCACCTAGTTCTCGCAGTCGTGAAACCTTTCATTTATAATTCATATAACAGTGAGTGAGACGTGGTGTGCAGACACAAAGCAGGGCAGGCTAACCTTACACATGTGCAGTTCTGTGACGAATGCAAATGGTGCGGTGGGATTGTGTACAACAGCCTATCGCTGATGGCTTGATGGCCTGATGGCTAACTCAAACAAAAGATTTCCATGGAAACGCTTTGCGTTCTGTTCACTGGACGTCCAGTGCTTTTGTTCAGTGCTTTTCAAGAGAGTTGCGTTTTCAAACAGTATCATTCCCATATAATGCTGTACAAGCCACACAATTTTAATGGACCTCTGAGAATATTGTTATTGTTGTGGAGTAGCTGTGAACTATAATAATAATTAAAACAATTAAAAAAATATATATATATGCATAACTTTCAAACCAAAGCTCATATTTTAGAAATAAAAAATAAGTTGTAACTTTATAATAGAGATTGGGGAGTGTATGGTATAAGGAAATACAATTGAAATATTAGGGTGATCCCTATTTCTCTGTAATTTCTCTTCACATTAGGTTTGGTTGAAAGGGGAATGGTTCCTTTGGTTTTATTTGAAAAGAATGCACCAATTTATTGCCTTTAACTACCCCCGATAACTTGCCTGTTGGTAACTCACAGATTCAGACAACTCACGCTTGTGGAGGTGGCTCCCTATTGACTATGATGCTCCCAATATTGAAGAGTGGGAGTGCCAAGAATGACCTGAACCTGCAGTTGACCACTGTTAGCAAAAACAAAATACTATCCATCTTGTGCTTTCAAAAATTAAAACATGGGGTGACGTATAGCGGTCTAACGCACCGTATTTTGTCTGGTCTGATATGGTGTGCGCTGCCTATCAGGGACACGGTTCGAAACCCGTCTCTACCAGACCGGCCCTGGTCATCAGCCCCAATCGGGGGTGGCATTTGGCTGTCTGCCCCAGGGGGAGGGGGGAGGGTGAGCCGGCCCAGGTCCGTCGCGAAGCACGTAAGGGGGTCTCCAGAACGTGGGTGGGCAAATTCCGTCTCGAAGGAAGCGCAGTTCGCTGCCCTCTGAGAATTAGCTTGCCTCGTAGAGACGAGCGGCAGACTCGTGTGGGGAGGGCAAATCTAAATAAATAGGTAATTGGCTACTAAATTGGGAGAAAACGGGAAAAATCTGAAATAAATAAAATAATAATAATTAAAACATTACAAACTGTAAGGTGAAAGGAAAGGAATGTGTGTACATTTCAAAAATAAAGAAGGGGGGTTATTCATGAAACTTTACCACCATGGTAAATTTACCACCATTTTTTTTTTCTTCAAAAAGTCACGTTTGATTGATGTGTGCTTCGTACTCAGGATGGTAAACAAAGCAAAAGAGAGTAAATGTTTGTTTGTTTCGGATGAGTTTGCTGGAGAATTGATCTGGTTTATGTCTTGTAATGTTTTTTATTTATTGTGGCTATTCCTATAACTTTGATTTTGTATCTACTGTGTAGCGCCTTGAGATATGATATGAATCCCGCTATATAAAATAAAGGTTATTATATTATTATTATTATATTGTTATATGTGGGGAAAAAAATGGTGGTAAACTTACTGTGGCGATAAAGGTTTATGAATGACTCCCATAGTGTGTCCATTTCGGAGAAACTGAAAACTATTGGCCAAGAAAGGCACAAGCTAGAATGATACATGGTGCCGTACTGTGAGGTTAAAGCTAGCAAGGGATGGTTATTGCTGTCAGAAAAGACACAGCATCAGTTGAGGTGTCAGCTAACAAGCGAGCAACTTTTTAAAAATATATTATTTTTGCCCATTTTTTACCCCCACTGTTATTATACAATTATACCCCCCCTCTCTTTTTTTCATGCCAATTATCCCCTCCCTCATATGAGAACTCGCTGCCGTAGTCCGGCCGGTAGTGAGCCACTACCCACCTAAGCCGAAGCCTGTCACACACACAGGACCACTCATATATGCAGTGAGTTTTTTCCTTCTGCTTTTATCCCTCCCCCCTCCCTGGGGCGGGCAGCCAATTGCCGCCCCCTGGCGGCACTCCCGGCCAGAGCCAAAACTGGTGCGACCGGTGGAATCGTACCCCGGTCACCGTGACGATTGTCGAATGCTTTTAACGCTAGAAAGCGAGCAGCTTCTGACTGCCCAACTCCTCGGACCGGTAATGAATAAACGTGTCCGTGTCCGGGGGGCTGGCACGAGCTTGCCGTGGAGCGATAAGGTGACCTCGTAAACAGGGTTGGGGCGAGTTCCGTCTCGGAGGAGACAAACGTTGCCTCAAGGTATTAGCTTGTCCCGTGGAGACGGGCGGCGAGTTTGTGGGGGAGGGTAAATCGAAAAAGAAATCGAGGATATAATTGGCTACCAAATTGAAAAACTGAGAGAAGAGAAAAACTGAGGGAAAAAAGAGAAAAAATACAAGATGAAAGAAACAAACAAAAATGAAAAATAAATAAATAAATATGTGGGCCCTCTTCTGCGGAACAGTCATACAGAGTTGGTTAGTCCAAAAATCGTGTATCGTGGGGCGGCACAAGGACATAAAATAACAGTCGTGCTGAGGTTGCTTTTTTTCATCCTTGTTTTTGCAGTGCTTGTGCTGAGGTGGGGTGCAGGTGGGCTGGATAGGATCTTGAGGTGTAGATTGGCACACTAACATTGCACTAGCATTTTAATAATTCTGCTGTCTGAACAATATGCCGCCAGAAATCTGCTCTTGGCGCAATCGCTCTCGTGCGGTAGCAAAGCCTGAATAATTCATACAGCACAGTTGTGGGACGTATGAAGATTTATTGCATATTTTGTGGTGGCATCTACACACACGTACTACTACATTGAGAATATCACATATAAATACATTATGGAAATACATAATTATGATCCATTTGTTCTATAACCGTTTTCTAGATTATATCAAAGATATATTTTGTAAAAGGTCCTTGAATATCCTTGAAAATAGTTGCATCCTGGAAAGGTCAGGACCAAAGTGGTCAAATGTCCCACTGTCCTTGAGAATCAGGGAAAATTGGCCAAATAATAATAATAATAACAGCAAAATAGTCCTTGAAATCATACATTTATCCTTAAAATGTGATTGAAAAGACATGGAAAATATAAACCTGATTTGAGTGGGAATGCTGAAAAATTCAGAGCAGAGCAAACTAAAAACAAGGAGCGATTAGTAATAAAACATATTTTGTGTCATCAGCAAAGGAATTGCCATACCTCAGAGATCAGTTATTTAATCGTGTAAAGGTAATCCTGAAGTCACAAAACACAGGCAAAGTAACCTATTTACAGACAAACAAAGCAGTTTTACAACCTTGGGGAGAGAAATATTTTCAGTATTAGGTGACAACAGAGAAAATAATTGTATTATCTTCACAAACCATTTGTTCTTTGAACATTTAAGAACAGAACTGAACAGGAACGATACCGTAACAAGCTCCAGCTCCCTCAACAACGTATTTCTGCGATGTGTTGCATCGAGTGCTTTCCGGTACCTGCCTGCGGAAGGGTGCCAAAGTTTGCATCGCTCAATCGTGCCATTTATATGAACCATAAAAAGGTCCACCCTATCAATGTTCAAACGGATCACAATGCAGAATGATGCATAGCACCCTTTCAGAGGGTTGACAGTCTTAATGTGCGGAGGTTTGGAGACAACGGTGACCTGTTAATTAAACAAACGGTGCATTGTACCCATGCAGACAGACAGCATACTTTCAAATGTTGATGGAATGCAGCTCTCACATTATGGAAAAATGTGTGCCTGCTAGGGATGTGCATGAGCGGACAAAAAGCCTTTAAGAATGAATATTCGATACTCGACAATGCTGTCCCAGGAGCCACTCCCGAATCTCCCGTAAGTGTTCAATTGAGTTGAGATCTGGTGACAGAGACGGACATGGCATATGGTTTACATTGTTTTCATGCTCATTAACCCATTCAGTGCCCACTTGTGCCCTGTGGATGGGGTTTTGGTCACCTTTGAAGAGACCACTCCCATCAGGACAGAAATGCTTCACCGTAGGATGAAGATGATCACTCAGAATGGCATAACAGAGCCGAACCCTTCATTTACTCAGGTGTTTCCTTTATTTTGGCAGTTACCTGTGTTTTCCCATTCTGGAAATATATGTGGTCATGTCATTAAGTGTGCAGTTATTAATAATTAGTTTGGCTGCTCTCTGTATCCTGGAATTATTATTATCTCAAATTAATTGGCTATGCATGGTCCAGGTTACATTTTTAGAATGAGCTCCACATTAGTTGACAAGCCAGTGATTTTATCCAGCTAGATACGATCCCTCCTTTTTGATGTGACATTAATGCTTTAATTAACCAGCCATTCCATAGGAAATTAACAGAATAAAAATACATATTTCTACTGATGTTTGATATGGCCATACTTATTTTATATCATACATTATCATACATATACATTAGGGATGTAATGGTACACGCATTTGTACCGAACCGCTCGGTACAGGACTTTCGCTTCGGTACGTGCTGTGAACCTTACAAATGCAATCTTGCTTTAACCAGTAACGCACGTGTGGAACTTTTTTGTCTGTGCGTGCGGTTGCAGCAGTATTGAATGACTTTTTTTTTTTTTTTTAAGAAAGAAAGCCTTACTTTGTTCAGTAAATTATGGCCAATTAGCCACTGTTTACAAAGTTCATAATATATGAAAAGCAATTTTATGTTTTGCATTTCTTTTTTTCCCTGCTGTACCGAAAATGTACTGAACCATGATTTTTGTGTACCGTTACAACCCTGATATACATATATACGTACTGATATTTATACTTACTTTGTGCACCTGTCAGTTCAGCTATTGTAGTCAGAGTTATGTGGTTCACACTCAAGTGGTTCAACTTCCAACCAGCGCAATGAACTGATCCCAGAACACCAGGATTTACTCCTATGTGTTGAAAATCTTACTGCCTCCAGCCACTAGGGGCTACAGATTTAAATTTGTATCAACTCCAGGCTCAAAGGTTGGATTCCAGGGCCCGTATTCACAAAGCATTTTATCTTACCACTAGGAGTACTTCTAAATCGCACTAAAACCTTTTAGTTAGGAGTCCCACCTTAAAACCTATTCACAAAGCTGCAAAGACAAACTCATACTAAGGAATTCCTAGAATTGTCAAGCTAAGAGTGAGGGCGGGGTTGACGTCGTTGCTAGGGATGACGTTGTTTCTCATGAACGAGCTTACTCAGAATGCCCACAGCGATTGGCTGATATAGGGGATGGGTCTCTGCCCGCGTACGGATCAACCCCCACGGTTCGGCACGCATATGATCCGTGGATTAATAGCTAAATTTAACCATCATAGAGAAATACAAATACAGCCGCTGTTATATAAACCATATATGTTTTGGTTTGCTTTGTTTTTCATACTAAATGCCTTTCTGGGAGGCATGTTTTTAGAAACGCGACCGAATTAAATAGAATTGAAACATTAGCGATCTTTTATTTTTTTATTAAATTAATTCAGGCATAAGACCACCCTAGTTAAATCGCCTAAGGCGTACTGAATCTAAAAATGTACTTTGTGAAATTTTCGAATAAAGATTTAGTGAAATAACTTAAATTGAAAAACTGAAATTATCATTCATTCAATTCCTTGAGAATAGTTCCTGGCAATTTTTTGTGGAAACACGCCTTTGGTCGCCGTTATTATTATTTTTTGCTGATCCGAAAATGATCCGATGCACCCCTATTATATTCTAATAAAGATTCTAAAATACAAATGTACGCTACGTGTCACTGATTTAACATGAAACCAAGAATACCGACTAGTCAATTGGTTACATGTCTGCATCTCAGTAAACAATCAGCGGGTATCTATATATAATATATATAATATTATATATATAATACCCTCGCGATTGAGGCGGTACCTTTTTATGAGCTCTGTATCATACAATATCTCCAGTGTTGACGCGATTGCGACAACGATTGCCGGCAGCAGCAGATTTTAGGTCTTTAGCAACCTAGAAGTCCTCTTGCCTGCTTCTAACTTCTCCTGGACTTAGGAGCTGTTTTTAGCTCTCAAACCCTTTGTGAAATACTCTTATCCCAAAAATTTAGGAGTCCTAAATTTATGAGTGACACGCCCATTATTTTTCAGAGTTTCTCCTAAATTGCAGAGTTACGACCAACTTTTACCCTTAAAATGCTTTGTGAATACGGGCCCAGATACACAGGATAGTGACAATGAATGATGTGTGTTTTGTTTCGTATCACTGCCAGTAACTTGTGTGTAAGCATTAGCGCATTTAATAGCCAATACATGGCGGTCTGAGCTCCTTAACTTCTGCTTGCTTAGTGCTTGCTAGTCACAATTACACTGAAAATCTAAAGGTTAATAAACAGCTTAAATAAATACATTAATGAAATATTTTCAAAAAGACTAATCTGACTAGTCATTCAAATACGATACACCCACGCAAA